>ML675626.1:2636126-2929478 GCA_007922155.1 Mesoclemmys tuberculata
CAGACGTTCCGGCGCGTTCTCTGCCCCCCTCAGGCACAGACGTTCCGCGCGTTCTCTGCCCCCCTCAGGCACAGAGGTTCCGGCGCGTTCTCTGCCCCCCTCAGGCACAGACGTTCCGGCGCGTTCTCTGCTCCCCTCAGGCACAGACGTTCCGGCATGTTCTCTGCTGTCCCCTCAGCACAGATTTTCTAGCATGTTCTCTGCCCCCCACCGCCCCAGGCACAAACATTCCAGCACATTCTCTACCCCTCCACCCAGGCACGGGAGTTCTGGAGAGTTCTCTGCCCCCCGCCCCTCAGGCACAGACGTTCCGGCACATTCTTTGTCCTTCCACCACCCAGGCACTGATGTACTGGAGTGTTCTCTGCTCCTCTGCCCCTCCCAGCACAAAAGTTCCGGCACATTCTCTGCCCCCCTCAGGCACAAACGCTCCAGCGCGTTCTCTGCCCCTCCACCCAGGCCCAGCTTTTCCAGGGCATTCCCCACCTCCTGGCTAGGTCCTGACCTTCCAGAGCCTTCCCTGCCCTTCTGTGCAGGTGCAGTAGGTCCCGGATGTTCTCTGTCCCTCTGCAGATGTTCCTGAGTGTCCTCTGCCAACCCGACACTCCCAGGGCGTTCGCTGCCCCCTCTCCCTAGGTGCAGACAGTCTGCAGGGCCCCGGGCCGGACTCAGTGATTTTTGCCCCTCTCTCTGGAATAATTACTGAGCTGGCTGGAAGACTTCCATTTCCAGCTGGTTCCCCCATGTCTCTTCCCCCACTGCTTCCTCTGTAACAGAGCCCACTGTCACTGGCGAGGCCAGATTTCACTCACTGGGGCTCAACTCATCAGACGTGGCTTGGTGGCTGCTCCACATCTCTTATCCTTGAGGGATCCTGGCACTGAGCGTTTCACACACACACAGATCCTTGTACTAAGTGTTTATCGCACACACACAGATCCTGGTACTGGGTGTCACACACACAGACACACACTCCTTTAGGCACTTGCTTTATTCTAGCTGCCTCTTACCCTAGACCTCTCCTTTATTCATGCCAGATCTCCAAGTGTCCTGGGTGCATCCCTTTAATTTTCATTTGTTTCAAAGCTGTGTGTGGCTTAGGAGCATGTCAGTAATGAGCCCATAGCGCAGGAAATGGCCTACTTATCAGTTGTCAGAACAGACAAGGTTTTCCAAGGGAATTGGCAGTCTAGGAGATTCTACTTTCTTTCCATGGCATATATAACTCTAGTCTCCTGTACCCTCCAGTCAATACACTCTCTGCTACAGGCCTCCTGGAGCTTACCTCTGAGCTCTATTCTACAGCTTTATAAAACTCCAAATACCATCTTGCCCAGGAGAGCACAGGAGCTTTGTCTAGTGGTTAGAAAAGTGGGCTAGGAAGCTGACATTTGACATTCCTAATTCTGACACTGAACTGCCAAGTGACTTCAGTCAAATCACTTCACTTTTCTGTGCCTCAGTTTTCCTAGCTGGAAAATGAGAATCACCATTCTTAAAGGTGCTTAAAGGTGACATGCAGAGGGGGGAAATTGGTGGCATGTCATTTTTGTTTCTTTATGGTTTATAAAGAAGGTCTGAGAGAGTTTGATGTTAAATACTTAAGGAAGAGGGGGAATTTTGCCAGTGATTTTCCTTAGAAATTGTTGCCTTCCCTTTGGTTTTGTTGGGAGACTTCTTAGATGATTCAGAGATGGGGTCTGGGAGGTCTCCATAGCTGAAAGGGTGTTGAATCCTGAACAAAGAGGACTGTGTGCACTAGGGTTTGAGTTCAGTGGGAGTGAACAAGACCCAAGGAGCTCTGTATCAACAGACAAATACAAACTACTTCACCTTCTCAGGGAATCAAGTTTCAGTTCCTTGGTTTTGTGAGGTCACAAATTTACCCATTCCTGTTACCCACAGAGTCTGTAGGGGAGAGAAGATTTGAATTTCTAATGTAAAATACAAACAAAGAGAATAATTGGTCAGCCTTCTGGTAAACATAGTAAAGCACCAAAGAAGGCCACAAGCCCAGTTGTTTTGCCTTCTGCAGGTCCCCATAACAAATAACACATCAAGTAATGATAAGACTCACTCGCTTCTTACAGAAGTATGGGGGGACTGCTCTGAGATGCCCATATGAGCATCGCTATCGATGTGCAATGTGTTATTCGCATGCTTACTGTAGACACTTGGTTCCCCAGGAGAGTGCCGGAAGGAGGGCAAAGTGTAATTTCAGATGGCAGCAGGCTATTCTGGGGGAAACAGCGATGCGAACAGCTATGAACTAGATGAGTGAGCCAGCCAGGGGTAGATAATGCACCCACTCCATTCTCCACATCTGGACACAGCTGGAGGATTCACCCATTCTTCCTTTTATATAGAACCACCTTCAAGGCTCCAAGAGGTAAGAATCAAGCCTCAGGCCATGCAGAACTAGAGAAGAGTCTGTCAATGCCATTTGTTAAACAGTTGTAGATTTCAAGGCTAGCAGGGTCCATTGTGGTCACGTCAGCAGAACTGTAGAACAAGGGCCAGAGAATTTCTCCTAGAGGCTCCTGCATCTAGCCCATGGCTTTTGGCCGAGGTAGTGCTGTTGAATGGGTACTGCATTTACCCCCACAGCTTGTGGAAAGCTGACTCTGGCAGCTTGTTTCCTGATTGCTGCGTGGTAGTTATGCTTCATTTTTATATTGCTAGATAAATATTTTGAGGTAATAAAGAAGCAAAGACAAATAACCAGATGTATTCCATGTTCCACTGGCTAAATGAAGCCAATTGTGTGGAGGGAGAGGAGAATCTGAGGACACATCTTCCAGCAAAGATGCACAGGGTCTTAAGGGCAGGACAATCTGTGCAGTTGCACCTGCCTGTTAGCATATGTCTACACAGCACACAAAGCCCAGACTCAGGTTCAAGCCCAAGCCCCCCTTCCGTCCACACAGAAAATAATCTGATGCAGGCTTGACATAGGCCCACAGGCCCCGCTTGTGGGTGGGTCAGAGCCCAAGCATTTTGCATCGTGGACGTAGCTCAAGTCCAGGTTATGAGATTTGGGCTGGAGAACCCAACAACACTATCCCACAATTCCCTGGGCCTGTGCTTCCCAGCCCTTCAATTCCAAAATTTTCCACTTGCTACCCAGGGACCAGAAGCAAGCTCCTCATATAAAAACAGCTGCTCAGCATTTATCGCTTCGTTTCCACATGGAGTATTCAGCTGGAATCAACAAACACAGTCAACGCTAACGTGTATTTGCTATGGCCAGCAGTAAGAGGAAGTTCTGTGTCAAATGTGCTGCTAATTGGCTAGAGGAACACAGCTGATTCTGGTTCACCTCTGGTGCATAGAGGGCAAGACGTTTGACTTCAGCATGAGCACAAGAAATGGTCGTGTGTATGAAATGATATTAGAGTGGATGGCAGTGTTGGGGATCGACCAGAGAGCAGATCAATGCAGAGAGTGGATCAAGCAGCTGACGACAGACTACCGCAAAATCAAGGATGCTAACAGCACCTCTGGGGACTCCCTGTCTTCCTACCTCTTTCAGGAGGAATTCGACTGGGTAATGGGAACTTCACCGAGCACTGAGCCCCCTGGGGTGCGTGACCCTCTGCTGAGCAAGGATGGTGACCTTATAACACCTGCATCACAGGCATCGCTGGAGGAGAGAGCCAACTGCCAGATGAAGGGCAAGAAATGACCCAAGAGCTGAGGCTGGTAACTGAAGAGGCTATGCTGTCAGAGCAGCTACAGGGCATCCTGGGTCCATACTCAGAGGACCTTTTTGGGGATGGCCCTGGGGAACAAGATCGGGACCTATGTACTTTGCTTTGCTTGCAGAACAACTGTCCTCCTGCAGCCAGACTCTGGTGTCCCTGATAGATAGCTGCAGGGACTGCAGTAAAGCCATGCCCTCAGAAATACAGCTTACATTAAATCCCACCAAATAACTGTGCTCCTTTTATGTTCCCTGATGCTGAGTTAGTGTCTGACTGGGAACGGCACCAGAACTATTCTTGTGTCCCAGACAGGAGATTTCACACAAAAACAGGTGTCTTTGTATGCATTTGTATAAATGTGCTGCTGGCTGACCGTGCAGGCAGAGAAAAGAGGCCTCTTGGGCTCAGAAGAGAACATCTGGCAAGATTCTTCCCAAGGGGGGCTGGGGCTTGCCCAACTTGTCCCCATGAGGCTGATGGCCTTTGCAGAGGATGCAAAGAGCTCGCTGGAAGGAGCAGGGAGGTAAATGGTGCAGGAAGAGAAAACACGCTTTAGATCACAGGCTATTGGTCAAGTAGAACAAACTGCAGGGATTGTGTATTAGGAGCTGGAGCAGGAAAAGATGTTAGTGTGAGGGCTGAGACAGCCGCACGCAAACATTAAGCTATAAGGCTTTTAATCCTGTTTAATCAATAGCTTTATCTGGGCTAGCAGGGCTCTGCAGAGCACCCGCCTTCCCTGTTTTATTTGGCTTCCCAAAATTTATTGTGGTTCTGTCTCCATTCTCTAGCTCCTGTGTAAAATAAACGGCTTGTGATTTATCCTCATTGCAATTGGTGACTGTTACTGGGGACAATCAATGGCAGGGCGTTCTTGGGAGAAGGGAATCAGAGCCCAGGCTAGTGGGGGTGAAAGTACCTGCCTGAACTCTTGGGTAAAGACATCTAAGGATGGGGACTGAACTTGCACCTTTTGGCCAAATCCTCATTGCTTCAATGGAAGCAGGACTGAATCCATAACCCTCACCCCAAGTGACTGAAATGACCCTACAGGAAACTTCAGACATTTACAGTAATTATGAGTGGGTCTCAGATGATTAATTTTTGCTTTAGTAAAAGGCTGATTCTTTCCTAGTCTTGCTACAGCCCATTTCCCCTGCCTACAGCTGACCCTTGACCCAGACAGGAAAGCAGCTGGCCTGGCCACCAGGGACAAGCTGGTGGTTAGCAAAACCTGAGTCTCCTCCAAGTTTCCTTTGGGGAGAAGATCGGGAGCCCGATGTATCTCTTCAGACGGCTCCCAGGGCTTAGCTGAACAGGCAGACACTGTGCTTTGCATTTACTCTGCCTCCAAAGTGTTCTCCAGATGGAGGAATGCTCTGCAATTTGTTTTGCGCAGCACAGATACATTTCTTTTCAAATCATATCCCTAGAAACCATGGCTCCAGCGCTGAGTGATTATTTCTCTGGTGCTCATCACCTCCTAGTTCAACTTAGTGATGCAAATACCACACTCTGGGCTTGACATTTTAATAACAAATGGTTACAAGGCTGTTCTACCGGTGGAATCCCGAGGGCATCCACCTTTGCTGATACCCAGGATGGGATTTGCAGCTGGGCTGCTCAGGAGAACAGAAAATCCTGGCTAGGAATCCTGGGTTTCAATCCGGTGGAAGCTGTCAGATGTCAAGGAGTCAAAAAGGCAACAGAGCAGCTCTTCAGCCTGGGGAGAAAAGAAAGGGGAGCAGGGGCAGGCTAGCTTTTTACTGTTTGTTCACCAGGTAATGTGTATTCTGGGCTGAATCCATCCCGATGCAGACGGGTTGATTAGCCCAGCAGAAGGGAAACACCCTCCCGTTATTATTATCAGTGCTCACATTTTCAATGAAAGAGAAGCAAAAATGACAACACACAAGATGCTGAGTGGGAAATCATCTAAAGACATCCCTGTGGCTTCTCCTCCTCCCAACCCAAACTAGCTCTTCTGCTCCAGCTGCTGTGTGGGTTTGTTCCTGATGCTTCCCAGAGGAATGGAGAGGGAGAGGTTGGGGGCAGACAATGCAGTCAGGTCACTGATGCAAGGCTGGGAGTGGGGGACAGAGCCCTGCTCACCTGTATGGGGACTGGGACAGAGGGAGGTCCTGTCTCATTGACTCCCATTCAAGTCAGTGAGGGCAGGATGGTGCTTGCAGGAGAGCTAGGAGTCAGAGGGTACCATTCTGGGCTTTGTCTCTAAGAGGGGCAGCACAGAGCTCATGCCTGGGTGCGGGGGGGCAGCTAAACTGGCTTCAAGCCACCTTAGTGCCTTCCCAATCCTGGGCTGCTCTGCAGCCCCCAGGGTAACATAGAGATCTCAGGGCTTGTCTACATTATGGCAGCCTCTTGGAACTGCCCTATGCGCCACAGCACTGCCCAGTGTCCCTGCAATGCTATGTGCTGAGGCCTCCCCCTCTCCCCACCCCCCGAAGGGCCCGAGCCCTGCCTCCATGTGCCCATATGCCAGGGACTGTGGGGAGATCCTCAGAAGACAGCATTGTGGCTG
Organism: Mesoclemmys tuberculata; assembly: GCA_007922155.1. Lineage (NCBI taxonomy): Eukaryota > Metazoa > Chordata > Testudines > Chelidae > Mesoclemmys > Mesoclemmys tuberculata. The sequence continues at coordinate 2,642,373 of ML675626.1, forward strand.
TCTGCTCTAGTGCCTACACTGGGGCAATCCTCCCAGTGCAAGATATGGGGCTTTTAGGGCCCCTTTACTGTAGTCTGGCCCTTTCACCTGGCATAGAGGGGCTGGAGTGAGGGTGAGGCTCTCCCCCAGAGTGCTTTGGACACAGTCCCCCTGCCACTGCCCTCATAACCCCAGTCTTTGCTTGCTAGTCTTTTTTTCCCTTTTATTCCATATTTATTATAGCATTTGGCTGCTGCAGCTGCAGGGAGGGAGAAGCTAAGACGGCCATCTTGGCTGCTGGCTAGCAGCTCGAAAACTCCCAGGAGGGGTCGGGAGCCAGGCAGAGCTGGGGGATTAGAGCTGCCACTCAGAGGAGAAAGGTTTGCACATTTGCTGTAGTTACTGAGCAGTAACTGCAGAGTGACCATGCAAAGCTTCACACTCTGTTTCGTTAATAGTGGCCAGAGCGGGGCACTTAAATCGCATGCAGCTAGTAGGGAATAACTGTCCGCGGTTATGCAAATCAGATGGCCAAAACCAGTCAGAGTGCCCGGAAGTGCATAACCGAGGTATAAGTCATCCCAGCCTAGCGATTTGCAGGGACGATTCAATTCCAGCGTGATACATACGTACACATAACCATGTCCTCTGTCAAACAGCAGAATCCTACACCAAAATAGCCGGAGGCTGGGCGTGCTTTCCCCACGTATTCACGTGAGTCCCATAAAACAAAGCACACCACCCCTCTCTTTTTGGAACAGTGCATTACAGCTGCCTGGTCTTGATAAATGATCTTAAAGAGTAACCTAATGATTCATAATGCCTTTCACAGAAGGCCCATCCACGACCCTAGAGAGAATTCTTTCCCAGGTGTCTGACTGGTGGTTCTTGCCCACATGCTCAGGGTCTAACTGATCGCCTATTGGAGTTGGGAAGGGCATCCCCAGGTCAGACTGGCAGAGACCTTGGGATTTTTTCACCTTCCTCTGCACTGTGGGGCATTGGTCACTTGTTTGAACTAGAGTAAATGGTGGATTCTTTGTAACTTGAAGTCTTGAGGACTTCAGGAACTCAGCCAGAGGTTAGGGGTCTATTACAAGAGTGGGTGTGTGAGGTTCTGTGACTTGCAACACGCGGGAGGACAGACTAGATTATTATGACGGTCCCTTCTGGCCTTGAAGTCTATGAGACTATGAACTGAATGGTCAATCCCTTTTCAGTGCTGTCCATAGCTTAGCTCCACTGTCAAATGCCTCCGCTCACGGGATCTGCTTCAAACCATGAGGATTTTAAATCTTAGCTCCTCTTATTTAATCCTGCTGCCCTTTGCCTGACATCATATTGATGCTTGTTGGCTGTGGCTTCAGAGGCCTGGTTGGCATGTCGTAAAATCATTAGCAAGGGACCAGAGGGTCACACGTGGTTTCCCAGGGACATCCTTTGATGCAGTTTATATTCATTTTTCTAGGAGTTTGCACCTCAGATTTTGCTCTGTCTTTCTAAAGCTACCTGAGCAAAAGACCCCTGGACAATGGGAAATGGTATTTCCTGCTGGGCATCCCATATCCAACAGTGGGAAGTGCCAAGAAACACAGAAAACAGTGCCTTGGCCAAGCACCTTTCTCATGTATAGCAATGGAACCTGTTCTGGTGCTGAAAGCATCTCAGGCCTCGTCATCACTGGCTGATTGCCCATTTATTGGCACAAAACAGAAGAGATTTTATGTCTGATAGCAACATCCACCATCGTTTCCAAAGCAAATCAGAGAGCACCCCAGAAACCAGTGTGCAGCCCAGAACTGCTGTCATGGCACATTACATGGCAACAGTCTAACACCATGGGCAGCAGCAATTATTATGGCGTAATACACTCCTGACAGGCTTCTAAAGCTGGGCTCTTTCAGAGCTGGGTTTGCAGGCCTTCTCGGATATTGTATCACACTTTCAGCCCACCATCAGCGGACCTGCACTGCCCGTCAAGGGCGACACAGAACACCTCGTGCTGGCAACTACAGCTTTACAGCACTGACTGGGGAAGTATCCACCTTGGCAAGAATAAAGACCTGGATCTTGATAGGCTTAACCTTCACAATGCGGGTGCTAAACGTCGATTTGGGGGAAAATCTGCAATATGTTGTCAACTCCAGTGAGAGCTATGTCATGTCACCAACACACCTGACACCCTCCCTTGCTTTCCCAGAAAGGCTGATCTGCTGGCTACTATTTCTCATGCTGTCCCAGCTCTTTATACCGCTACCCTCCTTGTTCAACCAGCACTCACCTCCAAAGCTCGTCTGGCTTGACACAATCTCTCCATGTTTGCAATACGCTGTTGAGAAAACAGCCTACCTGCCCATTGTTTAAAGGGCACCAGGATCAGAGCGAGGGCTTCTAGAATTTTAATGCCAAAAGCGGACAATTTTCCATCAAAACTATCTTTTGATGGAAAATTAAATTTTTGACCAAATGAAACTTTCTGCGAAAAGTATCCGATTTCTGTGAAAAAAAGTGCTATTTTGCTAAAACAGCAAAACATTTCTGTTCAAAAGACGGTGCCTCCTGGGAATTGTAGTTTGGGAGCCTTAGGCCCCATTCTCTTCCATGGGCTGAGATCTCTGGCCAGGCTACATCTCCCTTGACACACCACAGCCAGGGACCCCCCTGATGCACCCCTCCTCCCCTCACTGAGAGAAAGTTTAATTTTTTTTCAAATTGTCCACCAAAAATAAAACCTGTTTTCTGAGCAGCCCTACTTAATGTACAGCCAGGAGAACACAATGGACAATAAAATGGCTATTTCTGTGGACCAGGGCCTCCTCTACTTGCCTGTTTCTCAGTTTGGGGATATAACAAATGCTGCATGCAGTCCAGCACAGCCTGCTTCCGCCAGCAGCCACTGGGGAGATAAAAAAACAACAGAACAAGGGAAAACAAGTGTTACCCTGCCATCTAAGCTGTCAGAGCCTGCAAATGACCTAGCTGAGGGGAGGAGTACATTCTTTGTCAGCAGCTCTGGCCATGTGCATCTGTTGCTGAACTTCTTTACAAAGATAAAGCCAGGCTTTTACAAAGCTTTGTATAAATGGATTAGGGCTCTTCAAATATAATCCCTCAGACAAACAATAATGACCAGTGATGTAACAGTCTCTGGGGCAGTGGGGGAAAAAGAGAAGCCCTCTGTACCTGTGTATTTACCTCTCCTGGAAAGCAAAGATCTCACACTGGGGAATTCCAAGGACTTAGTTTAATTTTTTTCCCAAATACACAGGCCTTCCAGAGCCATTATCAGAACCAAGAGGCCTCCACTAGTCCTCACTCCTCCCCGCTTCAAGCCCATCAAATCAACCCAGGAATCAGCCAGAGGGAATGCTTGAGGACTAGAGGTGCTGGGTAAGCGTTTCAAAAGTACCTATGTGATTTAGGAGACTATGTTCCAATGAAAATCAGTGATACTTCCTAAGCCATTTGGGTGCTTCCCAGCTCCCACAACTAGGTACTGACCTAGGTGACAACCTCGAAGACCCTTCATGATTGGCCAGTGCCTCCAAATGGCCTGCGAATGTATTTTGAACGATCCAATCATTTTGCAGCACTCTTGTGTGTCCATTCAATAAGAACAGCATCCAGATGGCATTATCCTAGGGGGTGTTGCACAGGGGTGAGTTGGCCTGTTGTGCTGTGGGATCACCCTCGCAAAGTGTGGCACCATGCATGCGGTGCCAAGTTCTTGGCACAGCAGAGCCATCAGAAGAAGCCAAGTGCATGCAATTGCACATCACATTGCAAAACATCAGCCTTTAGTGTTGGGAAACTCTGCCTGCTGGGGCCAATGGATGAATTGCTCTGATGATAATTCTGTTCCACTAATCAGTCCCCATGGGGGGTTCTGTTTGTTTTAGCAGGGTTACTCCTCTACCAGGCATTTATGGTGATTTATTGAACAGGTTGATTTTTTATTTCGCTCTCTGATGTTTGTTTGAAGTTGGTTTTCCATGGTAAATGCAGAAATTACACAGATTTTCTTCTAGGAAGTTTATTGATTCAGCAGGTTTATTCTCAAAGCAAGACTTTATTTTGGAGAACTCCCTGTGCCTTTGCATCATAAAATCTCAAAGCCGTCCTTCCCGTGTCCATCACCTGGCTGGGGTGTTTAGGAAGTGTGACTTCAGAAATTAGAAGTTCTCTAACATGCTGACACACAGCCCTGCCCCCACTATAAATAACGAAAGATGCGTGGCCTTTGAGAGTTACCTACTCTTAGGAGAGGCTAAACTGGAAATGAATTAGAGAAGACAGCTCAGGCCCATGATCAGATCAGGAGCTCTCTGGCGTGGGCTGAGATAGCAGCTGAGAGTGTTAACTCTGTGCTGGTGTTTTTGCTTACCTGTCCAGCAGGGAGTTGAAGCAAATAACGGCATTGTCTCGCTGTGCTGCTATCACTAGACAAGCCCCATCCAACAGGGAATGCTGCAAGGGAGGGAAGAACGTAAGGTTGGTACTGAGACCCACTTACATAACTCCGTGATCAGCTGCTGACAGCAAAAGGAACTGCGTGCTGCGTGGGGGTGGGGGGTGATGAAAGAGATGGGGCAACACCATCTCTGAAATGCCTCCTCCACCAGAATTCAGTTATTATTAATTCTCCTGCGGCTTTACAGTTTTCCTAGTCATTTTCCTCCAGGCAAGGGTGCAAACTGAAGTACTGAAAAGAAAGTGTGACCCAGGTGTGTTATTCAGACTGCACTGGCAGGAGCCTTGCTGGAGGCACGAAGAGAGGGAAATAGTGAGACTTGGTAGCAGCAATACTTATTGTGGCAGGGAGGGAGTGACTGCTGTAATGACTCATTTTGTCTCAGCGCAATCAGGCCTGTATGGAAATATATCAGCCCTGTCTAACTCTGTTTGAAGACATTCCTCTCTGAGTGGGGGACATGATTTCAGGGCAGCACCCACTGGTGCTGCTCTGCTTCCATCATACTACCCACCCCTTTGTCCTTCCTATAATAGCTGGAGATCTTCCCTTGGGCCTGAAGGACTTGGCATACCCTTGGGATACCCAAAGGGGAACAGCCTGGTGCTCTAATTGGTTGCTAGATGTAATTGCTCTTCTAGATAGACATACTTTAAAGGGATATCGTCAGTGTAAAAATCATGCTCTGAAAATATCTTACCTGCTCTTGCTACAGGTAATACCTAAGATCCCTCAAGCTAAAAGGTCAGAAGCGAAAATATTTATCTGTTTTTTCTCAGTTGGGTGTCTGTGTGCATTTGACAGTCCTTTGTTTATAGTCAGTTCCAGCATAATTATTTCCCCCACTGTTTGCTCTGTGCATTTGACAGCACTTTCTGGTACAGTCAACTCTAACTGCTTCACTCTAACCAGCTCCCTGTATGGGTGTGTCTTTCACACAGCAGCCAGGAAAAAAAATTGGGGGGGGATGAGATCCTCTGTTGGCATAAATAGGTGTAGCTCCATGGACTTCAACAGTGCTCCTCACATGCTTAACTTAAGCATGTGCCTAGGACAAGGCTAGAGTTCTCAGCCCTTTGCAGGACTGAGCTCCAAACAGCGGTGTAGTGAATGCACTAGAATATCCTGGAGATCAATATGGGGTACCTCAGCATCCAAAAGATAGTGACAAACTGGAGGGAGTTCAGAGATGAGCAACTAAAATGACTTGGGGCTCTGATTTATGAGTAAAAACCTATGGAAGAGTTAAACATGCTGACATTGACTAAGCAAATACGAGACACGGGGGACAAAATCCTTTCCCAATAAGTCAAGAGTGTAATCGCCAAGAAGGGAAGGGGAATAGTTATCATAGCAAAAGGGGGATAGGGATTAATGAGGTGAAATTAAGAACGGGATATAGAAGCTGTATATATTAGGGAAAACGCCCTCCCTGTGGCCTAGCCTCCCAAGAGAAATTGTGGATGCCCCGGTATTTATAACTAGCCAAGACTCAACACTAGCAAGTGTATAATACAAAAGAACAATCATGCACTCAAAGGGGGATGGACTTAAAGGCCTAACAGGGATTTGCCATCTCCGGAGTCTTTGTTACAACTATGTGAAACTAAGAACTGTACAGACTAGCAAACGGCTCTTCTTGTTGCGGGGCAGATGGAAGAGTAGCTCCTATTGTTCCATACCGTTGTCGAAACATTGCACCCCTCCATGCCCAGTGTCTGAGAGATGAGGTGAGCCTGCGATTGGTCCATCACAGTGAGCCGCACTCCTGTTACAGTGAAATCTCTGCCAATCAGCTGGTCTAGCAGTCCAAGATAAGGTGGGTGCTCCAAACTCCGAAGGATTATTCCGGGAAGTATCAGGCAAGTGGTTTGGCACAGCGTATCAAGCAAAGGCAGGACTGATGGGGAAAGATCAAAACACAACAGATGGTTATTTAATATTAAAAAAAACCAACAATCTCTAAACACCTTCCTCTCCCCCAAACAAATTCAATAACAAAACTATCAGAGATGTTCATGCGATGTTATATTGTGTAGTTGCTTGCAGATATGAATGCTCCTTCCAAGCTGCTGAACTGGTGTGTGTGGTGTGTAGATAGATAGTAGTAATGACCTCATTTCCAGAGATGTCAGACCAGGACAGCTTCTGATGAGATACTAGTCCATTTAATTTCTTCCAGGCAAAGAAATCTGTTAATCCATCTGGTTTTATAATCCAAACATGCCATTCTGATCAGCAGCCGTAAGGTTTGGTGTGTTTCATATTTTCCCTATGATAAATCTGTTTGTATGTATAGAGAAAAGCTTTGAGGATTTGATGAATAGTAGCCAAAGGGACAGGATTCTGTGTGTGTAACAGCGCTCTCTAGTGTTCAAGATGATCTATAAAGTGGATGATGCATATGGTTTACTAGAAGCACTTACTGTAAGTGTCTGATGGTTTAGTGATCACATGTCCTTGCCTTTTCAGGACAGTTCCACTCTGGAAAGGATTGTCTTAGAAGCTGATGTGTGAGTGCATTGTGTCAGTGCAACATGTTTCCTTACTCATCACTCTGCTTAGTCATCCGCAAAGTAAAGATGAAGGAGGGATATTTACAAAACAAAACCCAGGTCCCAGGAGCTAGCCGGACAGATTCCAGGATTTGCTGCCACGACTAGGACACAAAGTGCTGCATGCATCCCGTCTCCTCAGGGAAGTTTTTTTACTTGCAACTCCTCTTTCAAATCAAGAAAAGGATCAACAGTTTGGGTCTTGTGTGATAAATGAAGCCCTTTCCTACTGTGAAACTACTTGGGAAAAGGTTCTGCATGTTGGGAAAGTGCTGGGAACTGCTGTCACATGAGGCATTTTATAAACCCAGGATGGCCTGGACTGGAGGGCTCCTGATGGCCTCTTCCCACACAGCCTTGTCTCACATGCCTTTGCATTTCCCATCTGCCTGAGCTGAAATGTTAGATGGAAACTAGTCACTGATTGAATGGCATTGCTACTGCTGCCCCACAGCATTCCCACTGGGAAGGTCAGCAAGCAGCCAGCAGATAGTGTGTGGAGCAACCAGTTCACCTAGGGTGCCCCCACATACACAGAGTTACCAATACCTTATTCTTGCAGTTCCTTGTGTAATGGGTTGGAGGTGACCCGGAGGGGTGAGTAAGGTTAAGGGCCAGGACTACTCCTCCACACTGAGTGATGGTTAAGCCCATACCTCTGTGCAGCCTGTCCCTTACTCATTAATGTGCAAGGCAGGAAAATGGGGCTGGCTGAAAAGCCATGACCTTTAGTGCGCTCATCATGCTAAAGAGGCACATGGGCCCTGGTCCAAAGCCCACTGAAGTCAATAGGCAAAGGCCTGAAATCCAAAGGGTTAACAGGCCTGCACTACTTTTGAGTAGTTCTTTCCAGCTCACAGGTGTCTCTGCTTTCTAAAAGGAGTCAACACCAGATGATCTGTCTTGCTGGCCAACTAATCAATAGCAGTTGGAGGCCTATAATGAGCGTGTTCTACATTTCCTTACCTAGACTTTGCTGGTGCTCGGAGCCCAGGAAATTGAGTTGCCTTCTTGTTTCATGTTTTACAATCCTGCGCCGTCTGCTGATTTCTGGGCTGACTATTGGGTCACACGTAATGTTACAAATCTGCAGGAGGAAAGGGGGAAAGGCACATCATGTGACCGGTATCTCCTAATCAGGAGGGGCAATGCTATGTAAACAGCGATTCAGGCAAGCTGTGAAGTGTTGTCAGGAAGTTGCATACACCTGTCATTGCCGGCCCAGGAAAGGCCTGTGGTGTAGTCTGGAGCTGCAAGAACACTCTGCATGCATTACCTCGTCTCTGTGATTAGTTCAGGATGGCACCCTGTTATCCTCTTAAAGATCCTGCATCCTTACACCCTTCCAAAGTCCCTGACCTGAGCCCTCCTGGGCCAGACTCTAAAAGGACCATGCTAGTCTCTAAGAGCCAACCCACATATTCATGCCAAAGGCTTTTCTTTCTCTGGATCATACTGGAAAATAAAATCAAAATAGCGAACAGGAAGGGAAAGACTTCTCATTTCATTTTAGCTATAGGCAGCTTAAGTTGTTTTTTACTAGTGGACTAAGTTATTGACAGCTGAAATCATTTGGCCTTTGTAGTGCTGTGACATATGACATGTACAGGGCCCCACTGTTTTAAGATGGTGCCATTACAGGAATGGCTTGCCTAGAGATATGGTGTATGTCCTAGGCATTGGTGCCATCTGGTTGCAGCTACACGTGGTCACAAGCACAGAATGGGGCCATCTAACAGTCTCTAAGCACCGGATTCTCCCTTCCTCCCACTTGCATTTTCCTGTCTCCCAACCTTTATGACACTGGCTAATTCCCAGGTGTGCACCATCTACAAGACTGACCACTTACCTTGGGTCCCCAGGATGGGCAAGAGGAAGGATTTATGGTCACTGAGAAGCAGGTCACACTGGGACTTTTATGAGGAGCTAGTCTGGACCTTCCTAACCAACTCCCTCTCCTGATGTGACCTCTCTCTCCCGGGGGCTGAGTCCTTCAGGCCTCAGTGTTCAGTGCGGCAGTGTTCAGCTGGTGAGTGGAAACAGTGGGGAAGCACCAGAAGCAGGGAGGTGGAGCCCCTGCTAGAACAGGGGATGGACTGCCAGTAAGTCTCTTTGTTCCCGGACACAGATTCAGAGATTCCAGGAGCCAGAAGGGACCTTTGTGATCAACTAGTCTGGCCTCCTGGTCTAGTCTATCCCTCAGTAGCAGGCGCTAATGATGAATTTACTTGTCTGTAATGATTTCAGGACAGACGCACGATGAAGGTCTGTTTTCAGGACAGATGAAAGTGAAGGCCTAACAGCAACAGCAAGTCCCAGACATAACCCAGCCAGTGGCTGTACAAGTTTGTCCCACACAAGTCTACCCAGACACCTCCTCCTGGCCAGCAGCCCTTTCTGATCCTCTTTTTGTCAGCCTCTTAGCCTCCGCACAGCTCTGCCAGCACACCTCACTCCTGCTCTGTCGCCCCCTTGCTGTTGCAGCTCTGCGATCTGACACAGCTAGGCTAGTGTACCTCACTTAGGGTCCCCCACCCCATTCCAGTGCTGGGCTCCCCACAGACCTATTCAAAGGCTGAGGCTCTACTGAGCAGAGCCTGAAGATGATTGCAAACTGCATGGGGGATCTGGAGAAATGCCCATGCCGTACATTGATTGAACTACCATGCTGATTTTAATTTATTGCCTAACTCACATGTGAGCCCTTTGCTCTTGAGGGGAATGGTTAGCGCAACAATTCATTGTAAAACCTAGCCCTTCACTGCCGTTTTCCCATCTCCAAGCACTCCCTGAATATGAAGTGTTCAGACTAATCTCAGGCTAGGAGAGTCTGTCTCTGGATTGAGCTCTTCTATATTCCCAAAGTTACTTCTATGTCTTTCTTGAAGGTTTAGTGTCCCTCATTTCCCAGTGCTTTATGTTCTTTACCCTTGAGGCCTTCCATCACAACTAACATCTTCCCAGCCAGGAAGGACTGGACAGGACTCCCTTTACAGCCCATCAGTTACGGTCCTTTGTTGATAGGAGAGGTTGCTCGCCTTGAGTGGTGTGATATGCTCCTTTCCCCTGGGACTGAACATATCCTCTGGACAAGAGCTGTCAAGGATTTCTGAGGCACCTACAACCTTCATATATAAGGGCAAACTAAGAGCGTTGCTTCTGTAACACTCCCAGCTCCTCTCAATCCTCCCAATGAGGCTGGGAGCAGAAAGATAGTTCATACAGCTGTTGTTTTATTCTAAATACTCTGTATATGAAGGGAAGGCTATGTCAGGTACTGCATGCAATTTCAAGAAGCAACTGCTTCCTTCCCCAGTGCGAGCCTGTTTCTCTACCCACAGCTGACACCAAGGCTATGTGTACACTACCGCTTATGTTGGTATAACTTATGTCACTCAGGTGTGAGTGACAAGTGACATAAGTTACAGAAGTGTAGCACTGGTGTGGACAGAGTGTTCTCCTGTTTGTCCAGATCATTTTGAATTTTAATCCTATCCTCCAAAGCACTTGCAACCCCTCCCAGCTTGCTATTGCCCGCAAACTTCATAAGTATACTCTCTATGCCATTATCTAAATCATTGATGAAGATATTGAATAGAACTGGCCCCAGAACTGATCCGCCTGGGTCCCCATTTGATACGCCCTTCCAGCTTGAATGTGAACCACAGCTAGCTACTCTGTGGGAACAGTTTTCCAAACAGTTATTCACCCACCTTATAGTAGCTCCATCTAGGTTGGATTTCCCTAGTTTGTTTATGAGAAAGTCACGCGAGACAGTATCAAAAGTCTCACTAAAGTCAGTATTTAGGGCAGATGGAAAAGACACCCAGAGGGAACATAAAGAGGAGTCTTGGGATAGTAGGGCCACAACTATTGCTCTGATATAGCAGGACATTCTTCAGGAAAAGGGCAGAACCCTACCTCTTCTTCCCTTAGCACCCGGCAATCGGCATAGCACAGCCCTTCTGGGAAAAACAGTTTCACATCCCGGACAGCGGTGTGATAGGATCCGGAGCCTGAGGGACAGACACCAGGAGATTCTATTAGGCCAGGAATTAAACATTCTCTAGGCTCACACTCATCTACCTGCAAGATTGATGGCGTGCAACTTACTGAAGCAATTGCTTTCAAGGGCAGCTGTTATATACAGTCACAGCAACCATTTAAAACCATTATATTTACATTTGTTTCATTGTCTCCTTGGTATTTTGATTTTGCTCTATTATTGCTCAGTTTGTTCTTCACACAAAACAAGACTCCTTTCCTTTCCTAACCAGATAATAAAGGGAATCATAGGAGGCAGGCAGTGACACCAGTTTACACTGCGGTGACAACCCGCTACCACGCTCCCATGCTGTCTAGATCGCAGCAGTCAGGTGTTACTGGATGGGAGGGAGCTACAAATTACTTCACTAACCCTGGTGGCTATCGCTTACAATGGCAAAGTTATTCCTGTGTACTGCTATGGAAGCAGATTGTCAATGTGTCGGGGCAGATCCACGCTCCTAGGATGCAGTGGTACATTGCACCAAAGCCTGCTAACCTCTGGAAAGTGCTCACCATTGCAGGCTGCAGATTCCAAATATGAGTATTAATTTGCAGTACAGTAGCTCCCAGAGTCTTCCATCACGTTAGGGCCTTACTGTGCTGGGCATGGTAGTGACATAACAAGCGAGACAACCCTTGCCCCAGTAATTTATAATCTAATGATCACTGGTGTGTAAGTCATGTTGTCAGTTGCAGAGCTTGTAGGCCTGATTTGCCATTGCCCTCCACCTTGTGAAAGTTGTTTATATCACTGCAGAGTGGGTGTAAAATGCTCCCAGGAATTTTTTGCAGCTCCTTTGCACAAGTGTAAATGATCACACAAGATGCAGGAACACAGGGAACCAGATATCCTGGACGTCGGTGTGGAAAAAGAAAGGCCCAGAAAAGATGGAAGCAATACAGGCTGGTCAACTGCGAGCACTCCAAGTAGTAAAACTGCATGGCTCAGTTTGGTGCTACCAGCAGAATTCTAGCCTTGTCTTGCTTAATTTTTCTTGATCATGCTACTGTGGGAGGAACTCTCAGCTGATATAAATAGCATAAACTCTAGACTTCAGAGGAGATACACTGATACACAGCAGCAAAGGATCTGGTCCCATTATGTCTACACTGATTTTTTAAAATACTTTGACCTTTTTCAGCCATGACTGGTGAGGTCTCATTCACAGAGTTATCAGGATACACAAAAACATCAATCCATCAGGAACACAAGAAGTGGGGTTTCAGGCTGGATTTGTACTGATTCAACGGTTCTGTGTATTTCTTCAAATTTTTAAGGCAGGTAAACACTAATCTTCAGTTACTCCCATGAATGGGATCGTCTGAGTGGAAGTAGAGATGGATTTCTCTTGGTTTGTCCATAATGTAAGGATTGGAATAGAGAACAATTCTTGAAGAGTGAACTGCATTCCTTGAGGCATCCACATCTTCGCTGGCTATTTGTTCACATAGGGGAAGATGTGGATTCTCTCTCTTCTCAAGGGAGCTGCTATTACAGTGCGGAAACTGGTAAATACTGGGTATGTGGCAGAAAGGCCTAACAATAGAACTCTGTACTGTCACAGATCTTTCTGGATGCAGAAAAGATACTTCCCATGTGTAAGCTGGCCTGACAAATGCATGGAAGTATGAGTCTTTGAAGCAGACAACAGCAAGCCACCCATATGAATTTAGAAAAGTTCTGAAGGAGACTGTCATTGTCATGACCCTGAACTTGCAAATCAATCTCCTGAGTGCCCTCAAGTCCAGCAAGGAAAGGGATGGGGAAGAGGGTGATTTGATGGCATGGAGTGGAACTAAATAGAAAAACCTAACTAACCTAATGAGGCTAGAAACTGGTACCTATGGAGCCAAAAACCATGTGCTGCCTAAAGCTTATTTATTTATTTAAAAAAGCTATTACTTTGTCTATTAGTAGGTTCAGCTATTTACACGGCAACCAACCCTATCCTAGGGAGAAAGATGAGAAAATGACCAACAAGTTGAACATCAAGGGATCAAAGGGAATTCTGACTTACCACTTTGGTGGCTTTGGCCAGAACAGGGCCAGGCCTCTTTATACATTTCTATCTAGAATTCTGCACAGCCACTACATGGCAGTCAAAGCTTTCCACAGGTTTCTGGGTTGTGGTGGAGTGTGGAGGAGACTCCCAAGGGGGTTGATCTAGACTGACAATGCTTGGAAGAAGTAGCAGCAATATATATTTGTTTCCCATGACATATGTGAGTCCCTCAAACATATTTTATTTAATTTGAAGACCCACCATAAAATCCATTTAGGATTGAGCTGGTACCATACTGAGCCCTCCAAAGGCATGGGTCTAGTGCTTGGGCCAGTGTAGGGTCCTCTGGCCCCAGTAAGTCTACCAGCTTCTTTATGGCATTCTCTCTCTGAAGGCACAACACAAGGGACGAACCGGAGGTGAGGTAGCTGCAGTGAGCTTCTAAAATGGCAGGATCCTGAAAAGAAAAGTTGGGACAGAAACAGATGACACTGATTAATGTTACTGAGCATTAAATACACCTGGCAAATTTCCAATGGCTAACAACAGCCACACCATAAGCAAACACACTGGTCAATCTTCCCTGCTTCCCACCTTCTGAACACTATAAATGGCCATGATCTTTCTAGGCAGAGCTGCCACAATATTCCCCTATGATCACCAAACCAGCACATATGCATATGCAGCTCACTGGAGAGTGCATGTTACAGGTCCCAGCCTGCGCCCGATCCTCAGAGAATATGAGTCTGTTACAGCGCCAGCTAGGGGATCCTTGTCTGATCAGCTCAAGTTGTAGCAGCTTGTATTTTTAGCTCTGGAAGGCATTGGTTCAATCCAAAATGGCAGCTGTCACACACACACATACAAAGATATGTCTAGCATGGTTTTAAGATAAATCCTTTGGAAGAACCAAAACAAACCCCTGCCTCCCTGAGGATGTTAAAATACGACACTGTGGCATATGTGGCGCATGGCTGTACACATCCCTGGTTTCAGGGAATATGAATAGGGAGAGAAGATCATTCATGTTTGATAAGGAACACAAATTGCTACTGTGCAGCTTGGATATTACTCTCAACCCTTGCAAACATCTGGAGAAAACTCCCTTTCCAACTAACAGTGAGCATTTCCCAGGGGAAAAACCAAAAGAAACACTGTGGATCCGACATGACAGGTTATGCCACGGCCTTTGCTTGTGTCTATGTGGGATGCTTCTACCCTTCCCAAATGTAACTCTCTGAACATTACTAAGCTGCCTTTGGAGGTATTACCAATGAACTAGAGATTGTGAGAAAGCAAGAGAAGGATCCGACCAGGTCATCCTGATTACAGCTGATGAGAAAGATCCCAAGAAGTGTGAGCTATAATGACTGAAGTTCTGCATGTTGCCCAAGAGGCAATGTTACCAATATCAGTGCTGAAGGTTATCTATACAAGAGAGCAGCATTTTATATCTGCCACTACCTCTGAATTAGCTGCAAGTTTTTGTTCTATGACTCTTTCTTCACAAGAAACCTTAAAAAATTGTTAATAGCTTTTGTAAATTGAGGAATAGCTGCTAGGGACTGTAAAATTGTCCACAGCTGAAAGAGGAAAGAGTCAGTCAGAGCAAACTCAGGAACAGGGAACGGACTGTTGATCAATCATGAGATCAAAGGCTAGGCTGGAGCTATCTTAGGTTCCCATAATTGAACCTTCAAGATACAAACTGTCTAAAACACAAAATTTATGAAGAAGTCATTAGATATCTTTCATGCCTCCTGTGCTTCAAGAACATTATGAACTACCAGACTGTACAATGGATAGAAAGCTGCCTCGATTATTGGGCTCAACTGGTAGTGATCAACAACTCAATGTCTGGTTGGCAGCCAGTAACAAACGGAGTCCCCCAGGGGTCAGTGCTGGAGCTGGTTTTGTTCAACATCTTCATTAATGATCTGGAGGATGGGGAGGATTGCACCCTCAGCACATTTTCAGATGATACTAACCTAGGGTGAGTGGTAGATACATTGGATAGTAGGGATAGGATACAGAGTGATTTAGACAAATTAGAGGATTAAGCCAAAAGAAATCTGATGAAGTTCAACAAGGACAAGTGCAACGTCCTGCACTTAGGACGGAAGAATCCCATGAACTGCCACAGACTGGGGACCAACTGGCTAGGCAGCAGTTCTGCAGAAAAGGACCTTGGGGTTACAGTGGACAAGAAGCTGGATATGAGTCAACAGTGTGCCCTTATTACCAAGAAGGCTAACGGCATATTGGGCTGCATTAGTAGGAGCATTGCCAGCAGATCGAGGGAAGTGATTATTCCCCTCTATTTGGCACTGGTGAGGACTCATTTGGAGTATTGTGTACAGTTTTGGGTCCCCCACTACAGGAAGAATGTACAGAAATTGGAAAAAGTCCAGCGGGGGGCAACAAAAATGATTAGGGGGCTGGAGCACATGACGTGTGAGGAGAGGCTGAGGGAACTAGACTTGTTTAGTCTGCAGAAGAGAAGAATGAGGGGGAATTTGATAGCAGCCTTTAACTACCTGAAAGAAGGTTCCAGGGAGAATGGAGCTAGGCTGTTCTCAGTAGTAACAGATGACAGAACTTGAAGCAATAGTCTCAAGTTTCAGTGGGAGAGGTCCAGGTTGGATATTAGGAAAAATGTTTTCCCTGGGAGGGTGGTGAAACACCAGAATGGGTTACCTTAGGCATTGGTGGAATCTCCATCCTTACAGATTTTTAAAGTGTGGCTTGACAAAGCTCTGGCTGGGATGGTTTAGTTGGGGTTGATCCTGCTTTGAGCAGGGACTCCTGAGGTCCCTTCCAACTCTAATCTTCTATGATTCTACCAATGCTATGTAATGGAAGGGAATTTCAGGTCAAAGGGCCTGAGTCCCAAAGTAGTTTGTATTAGATTAACACCAGATTGATATAGAACCTTTTTGTATCTCAAATGGCTTTACAAAGCAATGAGTTAGTTACTGAAGGTGCTGTCAGTGAAAGCAATCAAAGCAGCATTACCAGCATGAAACATTCTCAGCAAGAGGGACACAGGTTCAGACATAATCTATATCCTGCCTCTGATGGGGGCCAGTACCTACTCCTCAAAGGAAGATGCTAAAAACACCCCAATGGACAATTATGTAGTAAGCTGCCCATAGGGAAGGTTGCTTCCTAACCTCAAGTAGTTAGTGGTGTCATGGCTAGGATATAGGTGGCTGGGCAGTAGTGTCCATCGGGCCTGGGTCGAAGGCAGGAATTGAGACTAATTACCAATCTGAGTCAGGAAATGGGTACCAAAGTCAAACTGGGCTGAGGTCAAAGGCAGGAGTCAGGAGCATGACAAGGCAAAAGATAAGGTGTGTACCAATAACATTTCAGTCCCTATTGTTGCTCAGACAGCTCCATGGGGAACATCCTAGTCTGAACAGTTAGTGTGGGCCAATCCAGTGGCCACTGGATTCTGTCACTCTGCCTCCTTGGGTGGTACTTTCTGCGGTGCCTAATCCTCTGGTAATTGTTGGCTGCTGTTCCAGCCAGCTCACCAGTAGTGACACAGAGGTGTTGGCTACACCAGGCCCTGAAATCCTGAGTTCTAGACCACTGGATCCTTACAAGTGGTTGGCTTATGCTCTGAAGCACGACGGTTGCTATGCCTTATAAATTGTTATCCTATCTAATGTAACCGTGGATGATATTATCACCATATAACCTCAAATTCTTTTGTTAAGCCTACTAAGATCTTGGCCTCGATGATATCTTGTGGCAGTCAGTTCCACAGGTGAATCGTGTTTTGCATAAAACAGTATTTCCGTTGATCAGTTTTAAATGTGTTTCCTAGTTCACACACAGCCTAGGCCATTACAATCTGATTTACTGAGAGACGGGATGTTAGCTTGATAAATGGTTCACTGCACTGAACCACTCTTCTTTTAGAAAAACACCAAGGGATCTTTCATGTCTCTCTGAACAGCAAAAGGACCTTCGTTTAACATCTCATCAAAGGAAAGGAACCCTCTCAACACAGAAATTCCCTTTGTCCCAGGCTAATGCAAATGGTAATGCACAGCGCTTTGGGCTCAAGGGCAGGGAAGTTTGGATGTTGCCATGGAGGTTCACTGGCACAGGTAATGCAAGAGGTCAGACTGGATAATAATAATGGTCCCTTCTGGCCTTAAGATCTATCAGTTATGAACTATTGGTACTTCCAGAGTGAAGCCTATCTGCTGGAACATCAGGCAATTGAGGTTTGATTTGCTGGTGTTGGTTGAGCCAATCATCAATGATTGTGCTCTTCTCCCACACACTGACCATGGGTAAGGGGTAGGGATTCTGAAGGAAGAAATAGTCCCCCTTGTTGGTTCACAAATCCACTGCCTGACTGCCTCACTGTACTGGGGCACGCTTGTGAAGGAATGGGGCTGCCATTATGAAGGGGGTCCTGCTCTACATTTAGGTACTTTGGAAGATGATGTTTTGGGCATCGTCGCTCATGGGAGGCATCCTCTTCTGAATCAAATAGATGCTACTTTTTAAGAGAAGAGGCTTGTGGATTAAAACATGTTGCTAGTAGGAGCAACTGTTTTTGTGGTACAAGTAAACTATGCTAGTAGGCTGATGGAAAGGCACTGAGTGCACCTGAGCTTCAGGATCGGGGCAAATCTCTCTAATCTTTTACTTCTTTGATTTACAAAAAGACTTTTAATCTTGTTACCATGTTGAAGCTCAAATAGGGCAGAAACACTGAACATCTAAGATAATGTTCATGGACACAAATGGTCTGCGATTGGAAGGCATTTTAAATTCCTCTGCTGAAAAAAGTGAGAGGTGACAAACAGTAGCACTTCTGTTTGAATTCACAAAAGAAATAAAGACCTTAGTGAAGGCACCCAACCCTGTCCCTAGAAAGGATGGGCTAGAATGTCTCCAGTTATGTGGTGTCAGAACCAGTAGGGACGACTCTGTCATACAGAACTAGCACAGGAAAAGCAGTGTGGTTCTGTGAACAGGGTCTTAAGACGGGTGCTGGGCTCCCTTCCTGGCTCTGCCACTGACCAGTTGTGTGACCTTGGACAAGTCACTGGACCTATGTTTCCCGCCAACATTATGTCTATTTAGATTGTAAACACTTCGGAGCAAGGACTATTTCTTATTATGTGGCACCCATCACATAATTTCTGAACACCACAGAAATCCTATGGCTAACAAGTAATAATAACCAACAAGAGAATAATTTGTTAGGCTCTAGAGAGTTGTAATTGGTGAGAAGCGTGGGTTTTCCTTGTGCATATGAACACAAATAATGATCCAGAACATAGCTCTGTTCCGATGTTGATAAGCAAGTTACCTAAGAGTCTTGATGCATCTAATGATATATTTTTCTCATGAAATTAGATAAAGTTGACAAACATATCACGGGAGTCCAAAATCACGAACATGGTATTATTGCCTATGGAAAATGCATATAAAAACTTCACAGGGTTGTTCTGTGATTAAAAAAAACTGCCATTGAGCACTGGCAGAAGAATTTTAACAACACAGAATATATTTTAATTTTTCAAATCAAGAACTTCACAATGCATTTCCACTTTTTCAAAGACGTGGTTCTGTTTCACGGTGTCTGAAACAGACCCATTTTTCATTTTTTGGGAATGTTTGATAGAATTTTTTAAATCAAGAATATTATCAAAACCGTTACCTAAATTATTAACATTTTTCATCAGCAAACAAAAAATGCTGATAACCATATCAATACTAGTTTCAAACATGTTGATAGACATTTCAATAAAATGTCGCAAAAGACTTTTTTTTGGTAGGTCAGCAGATTTTTACAAAAATTTTCATATAAAAAGGCCATTCAAACATCCTGTCTGAAAACTTTTGATCAATGCTAGTGCTGTTATTTTAAAGTGTGATTCCATTATGAAAAGAAACCCCGTACAAATGCCAGTACAGAGGATTTATGTTGATTGTCTTTCAGTGGCTCCATAGCAAATGTGTTTCATTTTCATGTGATGTTTCTAACTGCTGACACTGAAACTCACACTAGAGAATCAAGCTGGTTTCTTTCCTTCTGGTGCATCATCAACAGTAGTAAAAGTTCTACAGGCTAAACAATGCTCTCATTTACTCCCCTGCAACCTCTCCTGTCTTCAGTGACACCCTTGCAGTCACAATGGTTTTGCACATGTGTAGCCGACTGGAACTTAGTAAATAATTGTGTTGATGCATGAGAAAGATCAGAATCTAGTTGTGAGTTGGCTTTGCAAGGCTGGCAGGATTAAAAAGCAGCAAAACATTTCCTCCTATTCCCCAAAGTTAGAATAAAGGATTCTGAATCTACACAAGGAATAGATCTAATGAGTGAAGAGGCACAATTTGTGCATACTGTAGTTGTTTGTGGACCAGAAGCACACTCACTGGGTTGGAGCTGAGATCTGAAGAACTTCAGCTCCATTTGACCTTCATGTTCATTTTTAAATTAACATTACTATTGATTCTGAATCTTCATCTAAAAAGTATGATTGTAACTAATATGATTACAAAACCGCAGCAAACAGCAGGCCAATACTTTATTTATGTCATGTGCCATGAGCCAAGGGTTACTCAGAATGAGAGGTTGCTCACCTGTCCAGTAACTGGAGTTCTTCAAGATGTTTTGCTCCAATGGACGCTCCCCGAGAGGATGTGTGCATACCCATGTACTCTTGATGAGAGATTTTAGTCAGCAGTGCTCACGGGCTGCGCCTGCACCCTTAGACTTCTTCATGCTCCAGCACAAGAGCATGGGGGAGTGGATCTGCCACTACTCCAGTTCCTTCTCAACCTCAAAGCCAGCAGGACTCTGAAGCTCAGGGGAAAGGAGGGCCAGGAGTGGAGTGCCCGTAGGGACAAAACATCCAGAAGAACTCCAGTAACCTCTCTCCTTTGAGTTACTGTCCCCATGGATGCTCCATATCAGGACATTTCTGAATAGCACTTCAGCACAGAGGAGGGTGCTGAGCGGGCAATTCAATACAGACTGGAGAACAGCTTCAAGCCTTTCCTTAGGTCTTCAAAGGCCTTGAAGTAACCAGTGTAGGATGGCAGAGAGGCATAGCTGCCTTGCCTGGACAGGAGGATGTGGTGTCTCCTTCTCTACCCTTAACTCCTGTTCCTCCAGAACTCTTCTTGAGGAAGAGGGTCCTGAGGTGCCGATGGCTGTTGAACTTGGTGGGTCCTTTTGTGTGAGGACACCCTGTAGAGTTGGTCACTGTAAGGGGCCCAAGGGTTCCAAAAGGCCCACTAAGGGGAGCATAAGGGAAATGAGTGGGACTCAGGGATTCTCCTACCAAAGGTGAGGGGTCATATGTTCACTGGTTCCAGGGGTCTCAAAGGAAAGAGTCTGTAACTGGAAAGTGATGGAATCCTAGATGGAGCCAAAGTCTGAGGAAGTGTCCTCTTCCGTTGTCAGTGCAGGAGTTAAGGGCGTCGGTACCAGTGTTTGGATAGGTACAGGGGACTGAGGAGGGACTGTCAGGCATGCTGGTACTGACAGATTAATCTTTGTATGAGCATGGGACAGTCCTGGATGGTATGTTGGCACTGGTGCAAATCCCCCATATACTCTTCAACAGAAGGGATTTGGGCTCTTCCATAACCCAGAGGTCCTCATGAAAGAAAAACCTAGATGGTACCAGAGATGGTACAGATGGTTGGTCGGTAAACTTTTGACAGCTAGAGATAGAAGGGAATGGTACCGGGGGGTTAAAGACAATATTTGTGAAGAATCCTTGCTCTTTGAGGAGTCCTTCAATTTGGAGGAGTCTGATCTTGATATCAATGAAGCTACCTTACTGGAAGGCTTCATGGCATGCAGCTTAATAGTGGAAGATTTTCTTGGTGTGGTCAGCATCTCAGTACCATGAAATTTAGAAGCCTTGGCAGTACACACACTGGGGCATGAGATTTCTTTGCTCCCTGTCTTAACAGTGACTTTTCCCTCCTCTTGGTCTCTCGGTCTCTCTTTCAGGGGATTGGGGTCTCTTACGCGTAGAAGACTTCAGGGTGACTGAATTTGCTGCATGGTCTCTGCTTGCCGGAGCTGAGGGAACCACTGGAGTGCTGTGAGTGGCTGAGGCCCATGTATGGATGGTGGGGAATCAGACACTGTAGGTCTCAGCTCTTACACTTGGCTGCGATGCAAGACTCTCCAAGGCAGTGGAGGCAGCTGAGTGTCCATCACTGAGGGAAAAAGACCTGTGGCAAGTCTGACAGAACTTGAATCCCAGGTTTTTGGGCAGAACCTGCCAGGGAAGATCACAGGCTGACAGGAACCAACCGCAAAAAGGCCACAATCATAAAGAAAGAAGGGAAGGGGGACTCCACACTCTCAAAAGCACAAGACAGACTGTGCTATAAAAAAAGGAATAAATAAAGTAAAGAATACTATAAAGATAAAACAAAATAAAAAATAAATCAGCCATGTCAACTAACTAGTGGACACTGCAAACTCCATCTCATGCTAGCTGAAAGGAACTAGTGAAGAGGTGGATTTGCCCCTCCATATGCCTTCGTACCATAGCCTGAGGAGGTATGGGGCGCAGGCACTGAACTGCAGGCATTGCTGATAAAAATCTCTGATCAAGAGTGCATGGGCGTGCACACCACCACCTCTGATGCAGCATCCATGGGGCAGTAATGCAAAGAAGCTGTTCTATGTTAATATTTAAGATTGCAAAGTCAGAATAGTAATCACATTGCTGTAGATGTTAGTTGGCAGGCATGCAACCAATATCTTAGAAAAAAGAAGGACACACTAGTGGCTGTCATGTTACTGGGAAAAACGCCAAAATCTGATCTGCCTTCAAATAGTATGTACATGTTAAAATAAACCTAATGTCCCTTAAGGCTTAATCCAAAGCCAACAGAAGTCCTTCAGTGACTTCTGTGCACTTTGGATCAGGTCCCGAATGAGAAAGAGATGGGAGACCATAGACAGAACTTTTAGAATGGTTCACCACTTGCAGCTGGGACCAGGTTTTCAAATGTTCAGCTCCCATTTAGTCATCAAAATTCACAGCCAGATTTTCAAAAGAGCTCAGCACACTGGCTGCCTAGGAGCTGCGGGATGCTTGGCAATTGAACATCTGGCCATTTATTGGGGCCAGACTTGCAAAGGTGTCCAGCATTTGAGGAGGGCCTGATCTGCAAAATGTCTCAGCAGCGAGCAGTTCCCCTTGTGACACTTGGCCAGATTTTCAGATGAGTCTAGCCCCCAAAATGTGCTGAGCTCTTGTGAAAGTCTCGCCCCTGCTGGGGGTGCTGAGCCCTTAGAAATCTGGCCCTGGGCTCTTCTGAAAAGCTGGGCCGATGGTTGAAGGACTCTCAGACATTCTTCACGAATGGGGATCAGAACCCTGAACAGCCTACAGCACTTCCTGCTCTCCATTCCCCACTGTTGCAGCCAGCCAGTCCATTATCTCCACTTTCTCACCTGCTGAAGCAATAAACTGTGCTTTTTTCCGTGAACAAACAAACAATACTCTGTCATTTTTAAACTCATTAGTCATCGGCTCTTTAAGGGAACTAAATCAATGCTCAACAGCTGCTTGGGAGTGCTGGAAAAATACAAGAATAAGTCAAAAAGTTCAGATGAAACAGCTCTCTAAAGCTTCCTATCTGCTACAACCCTGAGAGACACTGGACCTTTTTAAATAGTTGTCCAAATACGTGTTTGTTTCTGTTGGTCAAGCCCCTGCTTTATTTATTTAATCTTACGATAACACTAAAATTTTGTACAGCTCCCAATAACTCCCAATAACCCAACATCTCCCTTAATGGCAACCTGTAAGGACTTTTTTGAAAAAGAAATGTTCTGTGTCCTTTGTTGCGATGTAGAAAGTGAGGCTCAGAGTATTATTTTCTTGAAAGAAAAGATTTTCTTCCTGCTTGTTTGTATCTTTAGAACAGGGGTAGTCAATAGATGAACTGCAAACCAAATCGGACCACCAGACACTTCTGAACAAATCTTTTAATTTACTTATTATTTTCATTATTGTTATTATTTTTGTATTATTTTCTCTGGAGTCTGGACCTTGACTATACCTTGACAAAGAAACTTGGATCTTGACAAAAAATAATTGATTACCCCTGCTTTAGAATATAGTGACAGGGTAATTTCCTGCAATGTCCTGGACAGACCTTCCTGAATTAAGCTTAAGTATTTTAGGAGTCCATTGTATTAAAAATGCAAATGTTTCTGTGTTATTGTGGGATTGTGCATAATGCCTCTGGGGAAAGATGTGATTGATGTAAAACCTGGGGACGGTAATGAACTTCAGAGGACTGTTTGAAACAACAGACTGAACAAGAATAAACTTTTAAAGTTAGATGGGTTTCTCAAAATCGCTTGGAGCAGGTTTATGCAAATTTAGCCTCCTTGGTTATGCAAGACCTCAACCTTTTGAAGCTTTGCCCTGAGGCTGGGACCTTTGCCTGCCAATCACCTGTTACATGAGGACAAGACCAGAGCACCAAACTGTGTAAAGTCATAAATTCATGGGGGTGCTTTTTCTGAGCCCCAGTGGTAATGAACATATAGCCACAGAAAAACATTTGTGGGGGGAGGATGAAGGACTGCCTGGTGCCAGAGCCCTTGCAGTTGGGGTGATCTCTGGTAAACTCATTAGCATATGTGTAGGTTGTTTTATTGTTTTTAATATGTTTTCTCTATCATGCTTTCAGCTTGAGAATACATGTGCTTGCTTAGAAAGAGCTGTGTGATACTTTATAACTGTGGGCAATTACCTTGTTTATAGCATCTGGGGAGAAAGCAAAGCAGACCTGCTTAGGAAACCATACTTGCTGGGGAATTCACAGTGTAGGCAGGTAACTGTGCAGTGTGGAAACATCCCTATCAGAAGCAAATGAGACACGTCTACACCTAAGAGAGGGGACAGCTGGGGAGCTGGACTCCTGAGAGGAGTGCCCTTAGTGGACCACAGAGGGGGGAATACAGATGCAGTTGCCCTGAACAACAACAAATCTCACCTCTGGATTTTCCTGGTTTTTGCTGGAAGTCTCTCTTGGAAGTATGTCTCAGAGGACACGTATTTTGAGCTCTTACACCTTAACTGAAGGGGCCAGGGTGTTGGGTCTTTAACAAAGGCTTCCTTTATCCAGAATGTTATTAGACAGTGATGTTAAACAGATGTTAATGAAACCAATAAAAACCAAGGAGTTTTAAAATAAAAATCCTTTCTGGTCTCAATTGCTCAACCTTTACTCTCCTGGCTCTTGTCATGTCATCATTTCACTAGCTCTCCAGTCATCACAGAGTCTTCCAGGCTAGACAGAACCTGAAATTCTAATGTTAAAAAAAAGTAGAAAAATAAAGTATCTTTTAACTGAAAAAAAAATGTTTAGGCCTCTTGAACCAAAAAAGGACACAAGCCCAATTTTGAATACTCTCAGGTCACTTTTAAAGACTCTAGAACCTCAACAATTGAGTTTCAGTTGGAAATGTAATAGCTGTCATTATGAATTAGGAAATTTACTTACTAACTTATTCAGTTCATGGGAGGTTTCCTCCTAAATGGCATATGCATGTCGCCCAAATGCTTAGATCTTTTCTTTTAGAGAAACCTGGTCTGTTTCTTTGTGCCATATGATACAAACAGGCTGTCAGACTTGCAGCTGTCTTCCTATCTGACACCAGTGCCGATTTAATTATTTTGTGGAGTTCACCTGTGACAACCAAAGAGGAATCCTGGACTGGATTTTTTGCTTTAACAGAAATGGATTCCGTCAGCACATCCTGCAGCTGCCCTTTTTTACGTGCTAGTGCAGTCATAGATCTGGTTTTTAACAAACCTGTTTAGCTTCAGATGAGAGGAGTCCTAAGACAATGTCTGGTTTCAGGCTTATGTGTTTCATCCCAACAAGGCTGAATTTTTCTAGGTCTAGTTTTCGGAGGATCTTAGCAAGGCTACGAGCCCAGGCACCAGGTTTGATCAGCAACACTGTACAAAGAAGCTGGGCTCCTGTAACAAAAGAGCAACAATGAAAGGAAATAGATTGCTAGGAAATAGACAATGCACAGAGCACTGGTATTCACTCGCAGTAGTTATAAAGGCAAACATTGGCTCTAGCATCTAAAGAACAGTGACTTTTAACAGCAGCTGGCATACAGTCGACAGGACTTTCCTGACCGAACCAAACAAGTACAGAATAAGGATGTGGGTTTGGTTTAACATTTTAGTTTTAAAATATATCCAGACCAACCAAAGCCAGAAAGGTGATTTATACAATACTTGAATATCTGAGCACTATCTATAGTACCAAATGTTTCATATCACGTCTGTAGAACCAGAATCAATTCATATGAGATCTTCATGTGGGATGTTATTTTTGCACATTAAACACGATAATCTCCTTTTCCAAGCCAAAGTTACCAGAGAGAGTATATGATGCAATCCTTATGCAACCATTTAACCATTATCATTGGTTTCTGTCTCCCTACTTGGACTATACTGTTTAGAAGGGCATTGTCAAATAGCTTATGTCTAAAGGCTCAGATCCTTAAGAGTATTTAGGCACACAACTCCCATTGATTTCTGTGAAAATTAGATGCCTAACTACCACTGAGGATCTGAGCCAAAATCACTTTGCGTGTGAC
Source organism: Mesoclemmys tuberculata (assembly GCA_007922155.1). Classification (NCBI taxonomy): domain Eukaryota; kingdom Metazoa; phylum Chordata; order Testudines; family Chelidae; genus Mesoclemmys; species Mesoclemmys tuberculata. Next base: position 2,668,080 of record ML675626.1, read on the forward strand.
CCAAACTTCTTTCTGCTGAGCTGAGAACTGAGCTCAGCATCAGGGTGCATATGCCTGAGAGCCACAAAATGAAACTGACTAGAAATGGAAAGTGAAACTGACCAGGCTGGTTCTGCTGTCCTCCCTGGGTGAAATGCACAAAGCAAACAAACTGCATAAATGTTGACATTTAAATGACTGCAATTTAAAATTCTATCAGTCTAGATAATTAAAAGCACCATATTATTAGGAATACAATTATGATTTTATCCTGATAATCTTCTAAGACTTGTTGGCAAATTGTAATCTCAGAAACAGTGAACTGGGACCATCAGCTCCTGGTGGCTAACCATGTCAACTAGCATGAAGCATATAATAAGTATTGTAGGCTGCTAATACTGTTACCATTATTATCTGTTTGTGTACATCAGATGTCACTTTATGTTTCCTACCACCATGTTACTGATTATACAGATATCAATGCAATGAAGCATCAATGATACAACATATAATTTGATGCATGGAGTTATTTTCAAATGGCAAGAGACATGTTATTGATTCATGACACAGAGCAATTTGGAGCCAGATAAAAAATAACAATATGTCCTTCATTCTGTATACATCTCAGTGAAACAAATTAACCCAGTTTCTTCTGGGAACTCTCACATTACTGGGTCTCATCTTTTCTGTATAAAATCCTTGAACAGAAAGGTAAATGCCATAGCAACAGCTTGCTATGCAAAGGCAAACCTCCCTGCTACCCACAGCTACTGGTGTATAGAATGGCAAACTAAATTACATATTGTTACATAAGTGCTCATTGTCCTCAAGATGTTTTACTCACCATCTGCTGTGTTTCTGGACAAACATTCCTATTCTTTCTGGTATGTGGTTAACTATACGTGTTGCATATTTATACATATGTATACAAATTATCCACACCTGGAGTTGTGCACATGTTCTTACCTTCAGGTGGACCTGTGAAACTGTCATCTTCAGATTCCCCTAAGAGCCATACACTGTCCCAGATTCCACCAGTTAACTGTCCCTCATATCAGTGGGACCTCTCCATCTTGATCATGTGTTACAATACCTCTTAATTTGTAGACCTCTGATGCTCCCCAAAGATCCTGGCTTATTTCCCCCATCACTTCTGACTGCTCTCTGGCCTTCGCAGGTTTTGCCAATGTTCTTCTAGACTTTGTTACCTTTTCTGCTGTTCTGTGATACCCTCAGTTCCCATCCTGGTGGCCAAGATTTGGCCAAAAGTGTCTAAGATGATTTTGCTTTGAAGGGGATCGAAGCCATACTGATGCACCGGTTTCATGTACACTTCTAAACTGGGGATGTGTGTTTCTTTCCTTTGGGTGTGTGGCTTTAAACCAATACAGCCTCAAGAGAAGCAAATGTCAGGTTCCTGGGATGTTTAGACAAGGGAGTATACGTCACTGTCTGTGCCCACACCCAGGAGACATCTTGTGCAATTCCAGCCATCATCCTTTTGCTTGGTCCCTGTTGGTATCTATAAAGCTGGTTCCACAAAGGCTTTGTCAAACCCACTCATACTGCTGGCGATATACGCTGAACAACAACTATGTGTAAAAGAGTGAGACAGTGAGAGAGAACCCTGTGCTCCTCACCTGCTTGCATGTAGGTAAACAGTGACTCTGCATGGCCTCGCCGGGTCTCTCCGCCTATAGAAGAACAGTGAATTGACTTTAATAGGTGAGCATTGCTTTGGGACAGCAGGTTGGGGATCCTGTCATCTCTGCTGTACTGCAACATATGGCAATTACACAGATGCTCTTAATGGTGTACTCTTAATTTTCAAATATCACATCAGGATGTACACGGCTCGATTTCAGAAGTGCTGAGCACCATCAAAGTTCATGTACTCTGCCCACTGAATAGGGACTATTCTCAGAGACAATGTCCATCCACTTTAGGGTCCTTTACACGACCAGAGCAGTGTCGAGGGGCCTTAGAGTCAGGCCCCACGATGAGAACTTATGTACGAATGTTTTTTCCTGTTTGACAGGGTACCTGTGATGGCCTACACTGGACAGTTATGGGAAACTTAAGGCCAGCTCAAGGTACACGTGAACTGAATATCTCCCTGGGGCCCTGCTTTCCAGTCCCCCAACTCCAGAAGAAAAGTGATGGATGAATTACTCTCATGTTCTGCTCAGGAATTTAGTGATTGTTTAAAACAGACCACTCTGTTACAAGGCCAGGACTGAATCATCACGCAGTTTGACAACGGGTAACAGCATGAAACATGCCACTAAAGGATCACAAGTGCTGGAAGCCCTCAGAAGCCTTCCTATAGAAACAAACAACTACATTGTTCACAAACCCAAATGTATATTGCGCTTTCAGTTGCCGTAGGACAAGTGCGAAGTGACGAGATGCTTATGACCCTAACTAACAGGACCGCCATCTGAACTGCTGCTTTGCGAATGTTCCAGGGCACAACATTGAAGAGGTTACCAAGATATCTAGGCATATTAATGCTCACGTTTATAAAACCATTCACTATGAAGGGATTGGAAGACTCAAGAGGGGGACAATGGAATCGGGAACCTTTCACCTGGTTGATCTCCAGCCTAAATGAGCAAGAACTGAGCAGTGTTATTGCCTCTTGAAGGTTCTTTGGTAAAATGAATTGGTGGATCACAGTTCAGCTATAGCAGAGGGGACACAAAACCAGCTAATTGTCCCCCTTTACTGGTATTCTCAGCAGAAGGGTCAGTGGAGTGAATTGGCCAAGGAGACATCCCTCACCTCCCAGTCAGTGTGGGGATACATTGCTGGGGAAGTTTGGGCTGCTGCTGCCAATTTTGTGCATAAGTAAAGGCCTTCAGTCTTCAGGGCTTTCAATCTGGCCACGTTAACAAGCATTACATTCGATTTAAAAAGCAAAGAAAGGAAACCCTGTTTGTTAGCAACAGACTAAGTCATTACACTCCTTTTGAATTCATTACAGTCTCAGATCAGTGTGCTTTTCATTTCCCATAACCCTTTATCTGGGCAGTGCCTATCTGCTGGATCACTTCCCTTTAATACACCTCAGTTTCTTTCCATGTCTATTCTTTTGTTTTGGCAAAATAATCAGAAGGAGTATGTGGCAGATCTGACCCTGCAGCTGTCTGGCAGTCTCCTGGGTTTATCTGCACTGCTGCTGGGAGGTATGACAGACAGACTGGCACTAGTTCAGCTCAAGCTAGTGCGCCATAAACAGCAGCGTGGGCATCAGGGTATGTGCGGCAGTTCTAGCTAGCCGCCTGACTCCAACCCTTCCTGATCCCCCAGCTCTGAGCTTAGGTGGCTAGCCCATGCAGCTGCCTATGCTGCAATGGCCACACTGCTATTTTTCATGGGCTAGCTCAAGTGGAGCTAAGGCGAGCTGTATTCCTGTGCTGGCAATCACATTACCCAGTGGCAGTGCAGACACACCCTTAGCGATCCACATCCTCACAGCACCTATTTTCTTCCTGAGTATTTTGGGAGCCTAAAAGCTCTTCTTGGAGCTATGAAGTTCCTGGTGACTTTTAACCCTATATTCCTCGACAGCCTTAGATGGGATAGGAGGAAGGATATAAAGAGGAAGGATTATCTAGCGATTAGGGCACTAGTCTGGGACTCTGAGATCTGGGTTTAAGTCCCTGCTCCAACACAGACTTCATATGTGACCTTGGGCAAATCACTTAGGTCCCCATCTGTGTAATGGAGATAATAGCATTGCCCTGCCTCACATGGGAGATATGAGGATAAACATATGAAAGACAGTCGGGTGCTTAGATACTATGGACATGGGGAGCAGACAGTTCTCAGAGACAGGCAGACAAGAGGGCTGGATGAGCTCCCCCTGGAGACTGCTGGTGATCCTTCTGAACTGGCTGCAGGGGCTCCTAGAGTGCAAGGTGAATGAGCAAAGGACGAGTCTGGACCTTGTACTTGGCTCTCTCATGTGATCGCCCAGGCTGGCCCACTTTCAGCACCATTTCACGGGCTGGCCTGACCTTGTGCACAGGTTGCTCTCCGTGTTCTACTCCATCTGCAGAACTGTCAGCTTCTTCCCACTCCTGATGCTGGTCAATCAAAATGATATTATAATAGAAACCAAGAGCCTCAGCTCATGTCACTGCCTGGCCTGTGAAAGCTGATGTAACCTACGCTGCAGGCTGTTCATGCTGCCACCACCCAGTGAAAGGGTTGCAGGGATCAAACAACCCATAACCCACACTGGGCCAGCAGCCCACTGGGATAGCCCAAAAAAGGGGGAAGGAAGGGTCATGGTGAAGGAGAAGGTGTCACCAGGGCACTGATTCAGCATATCCCCTGGCAGCCTCCACAGTAGAATGCCTATGGATCCTGGTCTGTTAATCAATGCTGCTCCCCTCATGGTACCCCTTGCAAAGGGTGACTGCAGTGCTACCAACTGCTCCCCTCTGTCATAAGACAGGGGCTGCAAACTGCCACCTGGGTGTAGTAATCCAGTGGTGATGGAGATGGCAAAAGGCTGCAGATTTATAATTTTTTCCAATATTATTTTAAGAATAGGGAATAATTTGAAAGCCAACTTTGCACAATGGGCAGCAGGGCCCGTGCTTCTGGTCTTACCTTCAGCCCTGGAACTTCTGCTAGATGGTGGCAGGTACTTCATAGCAGGGCGACGTTTGCAATCTGCAAAGAGAAAGAGAGATGCTTTCTATGACGAATCGCAGTGACGGCCACAACTGCTTGTTGAGATTGGGACTGTAACTATCTGTACTACGGCAATACGAGTGGGCTTTAAACAGCTGCAAACCACCCCAGGGAAGAATTGCTCTTCAGAACAAAGACCCCCGATGGAGAAAACAACAGAAGGAAAGAATTCAGGGTGACCTTGCACAAGAGTTCCTGCTGGCTGTGGGAGTCATGGTTAATAGCAGTATCTGTGCTTCATTTTTACCACTGACAATGGCCTACCAGGGAAAGCTGGCACTGTATCCATCACCTCCCTGTGCATGCTGATCTCACAGCCCTGAGCCTTTCTTGCACCATGACTTTAAGGCAGGTCAATGTGCATCAACTCACGGTGACTTTTATACACGGGTCTGGGGAGATCTAACTTTGATATGTTGGCTTCTAGGCCTTTACTGAAGACCCCTTTTCCTGCTCCTCCACTCCGCACATAGAACACTGCATCATTCATTTGCAGATCACCACAGTATCAGGTGTCTGTGCTTTCTGACACCATCACAGTTCACATCTTGCTCCTCTAGAAGGCTGCACGGTTGCTCTGCACTACATAAGCACTGTGCATCTGCCAGAAGCATATAAACTTGAGGTGACAGCAATGCAGATGTGTGGAGACAGGAAGAAAGAGGGTTATTAAAATTCATAAGGAATTCATAATGAGTTTATGGAACTCTGACACCTTCTTCTCACTCAGCACACATACAGAGTTATCATGTGCCCATACCTAGGTACCCAGAAAGTGGCATGTGTGCATTATGGATTATTTACCTTTTGGTGCTGGGAGTCAGGATTTCCCTAGACCTTAAGTGACATGCTGATGGATTTTGTATTAGAGGTAAACAGAGGGAGCTCCAGGTTTGCTACTACACGGCATCAAATCTGAACACCACCACAGTTTGCGAAGTGATTTGACTTAATCAGGTCTGGCTGCACATTCCTTTCCACAGAAGGAAAGAAGCAGGTTTACTACTCAGATGTGTTAGTGCCAGCGTGCATCATTTATGTTTGGGGAGCCTTTTGCGACAGCGCCATCCATTTTCCATGAGCTGCTCTTCCATTAGTTCAGGAAGAAATCCTAAACAAAGGATTCAGTGCCTCAGCTGATTTCATCCCTAAGGAGTCTATCTTTATAGGGACACCAGGCACCAACTGTGTATCTGTTACTTTAACATGTTGTCAAGCCCTAATTGGTGGCTACCAGGTGTTCTGTTGTGTCTCAAAGTGATCAATCATTATGTATCATTTTATGAGATCACACAGACCCTTACAACTGTAGGGTGTGGAAGCTTGGCTAAGGGTGTGGGAGTGATTAGAACAAACAACAGAGTCATGATTCCAAGAGTCTATTCCTGGCTTTGTTCCTGTCAGCCTTTCAGCATGTCGTTTAGGCTCTCTGCATATATAAACATGCAAAATGGCTATAATGCTATTTACCTAACTCAGGGGCATTGTAAGGGCTATTTAGTAGTATAAAGTGCTTTGAGATCCTCAGATGAAAGGTGCAATGGGGGGCAAAGTTGTGTTAGACTATTAGGGCCAAATCCTACCTCCCAGTGCACCCATATGGCTCCCACTGACTTCACTGGAGCTGTGCACCTGCATCCAAGTGCAGAATTAGATCCTAAATTAATGTCGTTTAATGTGTTGACTGGTCCCCACAGTAAAAAGGCTCCTTTGTACGCACTCAATGAGCTGCCCTGGGCCTGCCTAACTGCAAAGACTGTTAACAGTGAGAACAGCTCCTACCGGCTACAAACTCCTTCTCGTTGAAGAAGAGGACTGCCTGCCTGAAGGCCATCTCTGGGGTCAAGGCCATCACTCTCTGAAGATCACTGGCATTAGTGCATGGCTTGTCCCCCAGTAGCACCAGCTTCTTCAGAGTCTCAGCAAGAGCCCCAAAGGCATTGACTCTCCGCAGCGCACAGACGAGAGCTGGGCTGGACATCAGCATATTGATGCTTCTTTGCCAGGATGTATCCCCCACCTCGAAAGGGGTTACTTCTTTAGCCTGACTTCGAGTGAGACGGGGCAACCACTTGAGGCTCAGAAGCTCAAACCCTGGGTCAAATACATCTGCAAGTCAAGAGAAATCTGTCCATTACTAATTGGAAGCATGCGTTTTCTAGAGGCTGGTTCTCTGCTAGTGTCTTACATTCACACTGGTCTTACGATCTTCTTTAGCAGACAGGAACTTCCAAACTCCTTTGGTCTCCGCTCCCCCACCCATCCACCAATGCCAGTTTTGGAATCATATTGGGCTAAAACTTAGTATATTCAAATAATACAACTTCTAGGAAGTGAAATGACTGACAATTAGCGCAAGGAATGGGCTACCTAGGAAATAAAGAACACTGTGCTACATCAACAGAGACTCATGGAGATCAAGTGCCGCCGTCTGATTAAAGATTCATCCAACAAAGTGCGTTTCTGCCCACGAAAGCTTATGCCCAAATAAATTTGTTAGTCTTTAAGGTGCCACAGGACTCTCACTGTTTTGATTAAAGAAAGGCGTTTATGTAGAGCAGGTGAAAGGGAATACAGTGCTAGTTAAGTGCTTTGACACAGCGCAGTATATAATTATAGATACTGACACCGCCCTGATAATGCTTTATTTAAGGGATATTAATTATAGTAATACACTCCATTATAACATTGACTCGTCACTAGAATAACTTAACCATTGTTATGTTTGCAAACTAGGCTTGTTTCCAGTGTAGCAAGATGCTTGGGGGTTCAGTACATAACTACCTGTCACTGAAGTTACTGTGGGCTAGATTCGGGCACCCTTGCACGCAGTGAGTAATATCTTACTCGATAAGTAATACACTGATTTCAAAACTACTCTCGGAGTAGGGGGTTACTCTGCAGGAGCCAGGCTGCCAGACTCTGGCCCTAGGTTCGTGAATACACTGGTTTCTGCTCCATAACAATTTCTGTGCAATTAGTGCCACTTAATAAGAATAAAATAAACATACTATTTAACTCTTATATAGCACTTTTCAGGTGTACATTTGAAAGCACTTTACAAAGGAGGTCAGTGTCATTATCTCCATTGTACCAAAGGGGAAACTGAGGCACAGAGCAGGGAAGTAACATGCCCATGGTCACGTAGCAAGTCAGTGGCAGAGCTAGAGTAGAACGCAGGTTTCCTGACTCCTCTTTTCTGTTCCCTACCCACAGAACTAGCCTTCCTCCTAAATACTAGGGATGGGCAAACTGGTTCGGCGTACGTGTATGAGCTAGCCTGAACCTAGCACACCCTTGAACTGATTCAAAACCCACTGCAGGCAAATGATGCCCATCGGGGCCAAGATGTTACCTGAAATGTGGTGAGTGGATTAGGTCATCACTCACTGACTTTCATCGACTCTTCATGTCTTTAAGGAGGCCAATAAATACACCTGTCTCTCACACAGGGCCCGGGACAGAGTGCTGGGAGCTAGCAGGTGAGACAGCATTCTGATCACTCAGTCAGCTCCCCTGGACAGGGCTGATTGGGGAGGTGCAAGCTGGTTCGCTGCTCAGGCTGGAAGACCTAATTGGTTCAACAGTGGAAGGGTACAAGAGGGACACAGGAAGGAAGTACCGGGGAAGAGAGGAAGTAACCAGGGCTAGCTGAGATAGTACGTACAGAGCTCTCAAGGAAGGGAGACTCCTGTTCCTCCCTGGCCCCTGTGGGAAAGGGCTAAGGGGAGAGAAGTGCTGTGTACAACATCACTGCACAGGACTGGATTAGTGTGGGTGATGGGAATGGAAATAAATCACATGAAGTTACCATTTGACAGAGTCAGAGGTTCCTGGGGCATCGAAGGATGGGGAGAAGCGGGTCCCATTAGAGGACCTCTTATACCACTTTTCCTAAATGAACCTATTGAGTTAAGAGTAGCTGGACTGAATTCAACTGGCCAACCCCTACAACCCTTCCCCAAGAGCAGGAATCACCTGGGTTTTGAGGTTGCTTCTGGAAGCCAGGGCGAAAGATTTGGCAAAGAAGATGGCCAGCACTCTTCATGACCTCCTTCCCAATCAGTGTCAGAATGACAACTTGTTCCATTTCAGGATCAGAGGCATAGGTTCGGTGGCATAAAAGATCCAGAGGAACATTACAGGAGTCTGGCACTGTACTGAGATTGCCGCCTGCCCAGGGAGAAGATCAAAACAGCAAACTTGGTTATCCCGGAAAACAGCCTTCCCCTTTCTCTTAATGTGGAGGGATTGACTCGTCCCCAGAGAACAACACAGCCTGGATCTCAAGGGTTGCTCCCTCCCCAGTACAAAAGTAGGATGTAGGCCAGTGTCTGGTACTGTCTCAACCTGGACCATGGTGAGGACTTATCTGCAGAAATGAGCTGGTTTTGTTTCCAACAGTGAATCATTCTCCAGCCGTAAAATTATGAGAGCTAGAAAGTCTGGATTGTGTTTTAACTGATTTTTAGATATTTATTGGTTAGGTCAGTGTCTTTTAAGAAATATCTGTGTCTCTACATTTATCTTAACTGTGAGCAGAAATCAGCTGGGTCATCAGATCACAAGGGTGATAACACGGATTCAGAGCAATGATGCAGGCTGCAGTCAACAGCTACTTCTGGCTGCTCTGCTCTGCAGCACAGAGCATGCTTCCCATGCTTCGGCTAGGCATGACCAGGACGTGGATGACAGTCCGAAATCCCTTGAAAGGAACTTTGCTGCATTCCATTCCTATCTCTGTTCAGTTCTTAAACCCAGTTGTTAAACTATCAGGACCCAAGCTGGTTTATCAGTTGCTGTTGGCACCAAGAGGGAATTATAGGGATTTCAGCCCAGGTCTCAAAGGACTTTACACACATAGACTCATAGACTCATAGGTCAGAAGGGACCAATATGATCATCTAGTCTGACCTCCTGCACAAGGCAGGCCACAAAACCCTACCCATACACATTTATAACAACCCCGAACCCATGACTGAGTTATTGAAATCCTCAAAAGTGAGATTTGAAGACCTCAAGCTGCAGGGAATCCATCAGCAAGCGACCCATGCTCCATGCTGCAGAGGAAGGCGAAAAACCTCCGGGGCCTCTGCCAATCTGCCCCGGAGGAAAATTCCTTCCCGACCCCAAATATGGCGATCAGCTAAACCCCAAGCATGTGGGCAAGACTCACCAGCCAACACCCAAAAAGGAATTCTCTGCAGTAACTCAGTTCCCATCCCATCCAACATTCCCACAGACCATTGAGCAGACTTATCTGCTGATAATCCAAATCAATTGCTCAAATTAAACTATCCCATCATAACATCCCATTGAATTCAATGGGAGACAAGGACCTAACTACTTTTGGGGATCTGGCCAGTCAGGTCTGCAAATTGGACTCAGAATCTTCCTTCAGAATTCTCCTGTGTGCACAGTGGGTCAGTCCTGAGCCCTTGCTCAGTTTGTACTCAGGGAAAACACTGACTGAGTTCAGTGGAAGAACCGAGCAAAATTTCCAGGATCTGGCTTTAGATTTAGTTTGGATCACCAGACTCTTCTCTTTCATACCAAATCTCTTATCCTCTCTAGCATGATGCTATTTAGAAATGGAACCCCCAGGAAAAAGGTCCATTTCTTTCTCTCTATGATGCTTATTAAGATTTTACAGCCCACAACATGGTATAAATACTGATGGATAACGCACACCTATTTTGTGCTAGGGGAGCTTTTTGACTCCCTAAAGCCAATGTGTATGGCCTTGGTTCTGATACCCTTACTTGTGCTGGCTAACACCGTACTCCATTGGAGTCACTAATCAGTATTAGGAAAAGGTATCGGAGTCCAGTTATTAACAATGAACCAAATCCTGAGATTCTTGCTCAAGAAAACTCCCAGTAAAGACCTCAGGATCTAGCCCTACAACAGGCAGACCTTGGGATCTCACTCTGTAATACACAGAATCTTAAATTTTTCATCACACTGACATACCCAGTGTCTGCAACAAGCTGTCAGTATAGGGAGCCACGTGAATACACAATGCAGGTTCCAGATCAACATTGGGAGGCAAGTTGCTTCGTACGTCCTCAAGGAGGCCTCGTTCTGCCAGTTCATTCATCAACCCTAGGTACAGAACAGTAGATTGTGTCAGAAATATCATACACAGCTATTTACGGTGCATTCGGTCAGAGTGAAAGCCAGTGGGAATGTGCTTCATTCTGCCGTCTATCCTTGGGTCATATTTCCAGGCTCCTGTATAGAGACATGAATAAGGGTCATGGCAAGTTCATCCAAGACATATAAAACACATTGCCATGAGCAGCCTCGCCACCATGGCAAGCCCCATTAATTTACAGCAGGAGTAAGTAGCTGCTGGAAAAGGCTGGCTTGGCCATTGCTTTTCTTAGAAAGACCCTTAGCCTTGCAGCCAACATCCCAGCATTCTCAATCGACACCTAATCCCTGTTATAAAAAGAAACCACTCCAAAGAGAAAGGAGGAGTCTCTGTGTTGTTTCAGCCTGAACACAAGAAAAGTCATACTGTTTTCTGAGAGTGGCCAATTCCAGGTGCTTTAGAGGGAATGAACAGAACAGGTAATCATCAAGTGATGCATCCCATCACCCATTCCGAGGTTCAGGCAAGCAAAGGTTAGAAACACTTCAGAGCATGGTTTTGCATCTCTGCTCATCCTGCCTAATAGCTGTAGATGGACCTATCCTCCATGAACTTATCTAGTTCTTTTTTGAACCCTTTAATAGTCTTGGCCTTCAAAACATCATCTGGCAAGGAGTTCCACAGGTTGACTGTGTGTTGTGTGAAGAAATACTTCCTTTTGTTCATTTTAAATCTGCTGCCTATTAATTTCATTTGAGGACCCCCTAGTTCTTGTGTTATGAGGAGGAGTAAATAACACCACACCAGTCCTGATTTTACAGAGCTCCATCATATCCCCCTAGTCGTCTCTTTTCCAAGCTGAAGAGTCCCAGTCTTACTGATCTCCCATGGAAGTTGTTCCATACTCCTAATCATTTTTGTTACCCTTTTCTGTATCTTTTCCAATTCCAATATATTTTTTTAGATGGGGTGACCAGATCTGCACACAGTATTCAAGATGTGTGTGTACCACTGATTTATAAAGAGGTAATATGATATTGTCATATTAAAATCCCTAATTGTCCTTCTCTATTTTAGACTAACTAGGTTATATCACTAGGTACTGACAGGTCCTAGGAGTGGGACCCTAGTTGGAGTGCCTTGGAAGGGAGAATAGTATTGGAGAAGGAAAGGATTACTGGAGGTTTTCAGGAGCATTCCTTAGCAACACTGGAATTCTTCATGGGGTCCTTGTAGCCAGTTTGGCATTTCCTGATGGCTAAACCAAAGCTTATTTGACAAAATTTGTCAGCTTTTCTGCAGGAAGGCTCAGGAACAAGTCACCAGTCCAGGTCAACATGGAAGCAATGAAGAGTAGCAGGTGTGAGGTTCTGCGGGAAATGCAAGACAGGCTTGTGGGGAGGTTGACACGTCCGTGCAACTACCCAGAAGCTGTGATAAGCACCACATCAAAGGCCAGACTGACAGCTTCCCTCATGGCCCTGGCACCCTATTTAAACCACAGAGAAGTTCCAGGAAGTGTCAAGGCAACTAGGTGGACTCCCCAGGCATCTATAGTGATGAACCTGCCTCTCGTGTCATTCCCAGACTCCGACCCTGACTAGGACCCCTGGCTTCCTCCCTTGAATGCCATATCCAATCCCAAATCCCTGGCTTCTGTATTTGTACTCCAACCTGGGTTTGTGACCCCCTGGCTTCAGCATCTGACCACCGACTCAGGCGCTTGGTGCCAGACAACAGCCCTGACCACTAGGCCTGATCCTCCAAGCCTTGGTGGTGACAGCAGGGAAGAGATGTTTGTGAAGTTGGTCTAAGAATGAAAAAGACCCTTTGTTATCAAGTTTGGATGTTTTGCTAAAAGTTCTGCTCTAGTTCAAACAGGAATTGTTTCGGGGAAGTTCTCTGGCTTGTGTTATGCAGGAGGTCAGACAAGAGGATCAGAGTGATCCCTTCTGGGCTTAGAACCTATGAATTTATGAATGACGATCTTTTACCTTTCCAAAGTTTTCCTTGTGCAAGTTTCTGTTTGGTATATCACAGCAAAATGTAAACACTGGAAATATTCTCAGTCACCGTCTCGAAAAAACTATCAGCTCAAATTCATTTAGAAAGAAAAGGAACCACATTTCTTCAATGAGTAACTTTCCTAAGGAATTAAAGTAGAAAACGATTCAATGCTGTAATTAGTCTGCCGTGGCTAATTAGTCATGCCTGGGCATGTTTTCAGGCAATTTGTATGATACTCATTGGAGAAAAGGGAAAGAATCTTCTGAGTTGTCAAATCATTCGGAACCCCTAACTGCCATCCCTGTTGTAACATCTGTGATTTATGGTTTTCCGTTTTCAAGCATTATAGAACTATAGAAAAAGCGCACTATAGAACTATAGAAAAAGTGCACTATAGAAAAGCGGGGCACTAATGAGAGGAAGAAGAATAATTCTCAAACTGGGGTAGTTAGTGAGAGAACACTGTAAAGCACCCAACCCCAAAGAATACAAGTACAATCCTGCAGTGAAAAGGGAGTTTTGCCTCAGTGAGGGCTAGATGACTAGAGGAGAACTGCAACAGACTGAAGGAGCAGTGAAGAATGGACGATGTGATTGAAACACAGGACTGACTCAGAAGAACTGGGTTCTACTCCCAGATTTATTGTGTGAGCATGCCCAAGTAAGTTAGCTGCTCTCTGCCTCAATTTCCCCATCTGTTAAATAGGGATAGTAATGCTTTCCTGAGGTTTAATCCGGGTTTGTAAAATGCTTTGAGATCCTTGGGTGAATAATGCTAGAGCAGGGCACAGAGTGAAGTTCTTACTGGTGCCACGTGGAAACTCAATTAACTGGCTTCCAGAATCCCTGCCTGAAAATAAACTGAAAAGGTAATAAGGACAGAGACAAGTAAAGAACTTGCTGTGCACAAGACAAAGAGCCAGTCCTGATACTGATACTGTTCAAAAATAAAGCCCTCGCCCCTCAGCTAGTGTAAATCAGCACAGTGGCACTGAAGGCAACAGAGCTATACCGATTGACATCTGGTGAGGATCTGGCCCAAAGAATATGCCTATCACTGCCCATTCTCTGTATGTACATAAAGAAATACCTCTATGCTAAAAGACAAGAGTTTTTTAAAGTAGGTGCCTAGAGTTAAGCTATGTCTGCACTTAAACTGCTACAGTGGCACTGCTATAGTGCTGACACTGACTATAGTAACAGGAGGGTTTCCTGTAGTCAATCTTCCCTGACAAGCAGTAGCTAGAAGAATTTGGCCAAGTATTCCCTCCTGCTCTTTGGTCAGGGGGCACTGACCCTTTCTGTCTCTCTAGCTACTTTTATGGCTCCATAACTGTTCTGTTCTATGTAAGTTCTTATACCATGCTCAACACCATAGTAGCCGAGCATCCTCATTCATGCATTAAGCAACATACATGACTAATATCTATCATTTCTGTTCCCTCAGCCTTTCCCCAGGAGGAGAAGCCTGTGCTGAGGAATGTTTTGTTTTGGATTTTTTTATAGCATGAACATGTTGCTCTGTGGTTATATTGGAGAAGGCAAAGTCAAAGAAATGCACCTGGCACTTAGACTCATAGACTCTAAGGTCAGAAGGGACCAATATGATCATCTAGTCTGACCTCCTGCACAATGCAGAACCTCACCCATCCAATCCTGTAAGAGACCCCTGACCCATGACTGAGTTATTAAAGTCCTCAAATCATTTAAAGTACAGAGAATCCAACAGCAAATGAGCCGTGACCCATGCAACAGAGGAAGGTGAAAAACCCGCAGTCTTTGCCAATCTGGCCTGGGGGAAAATTCCTTCCCGACCCCAAATACAGTGATCAGCTAAACCCTGAGCATGTGGGCAAGACTCACCAGCCAGACATCCACGAAGAATTCTCTGTAATAACTCAGAACCCACCCATCTAATATCCCTTCACAGGCCATTGGCATATCTACCACCAGCAGTCAAAGATCAGTCAATTGCAAAATTAGGCTGTCCCATCATACCATCCTCTCCATAAATTTATCAAGCTCAGTCTTGAAGCCAGCTAGGTTTCCCCCACCCCACTGCTCCCCTTGGAAGGCTATTCCAGAACATCACTCCTCTGATGGTTAGAAACCTGCATCTAATTTCAAGTCTAAACTTCCTAATGGCCAGTTTATATCCATTAGTTCTTGTGTCCACATTGGAGCTGAACTTAAATAATTCCTCTCCCTCTCTGGTATTTATCCCTCTGATGTATTTATAAAGAGCACCTCAACCTTCTTTTGGTTAGGCTAAACAAGCCAAGCTCTTTGAGTCTCCTCTCATAAGGCAGGTTTTCCATTCCTCAGATCATCCTAGTAGCCCTTCTCTGCATCTGTTCCAGTTTGAATGCATCTTTCTTAAACATGGGGGACCAGAACTGCACACAGTATTCCAGATGAGATCTCACCAGTGCCTTATATAATGGTACTAACACCTCCTTATCGCTACTGGAAATATCTCATCTGATGCATCCAAGGACTGCATTAGCTTTTTTCATGGCCACATCACATTGGCGGCTCATAGTTATCCTGTGATCAACCAATATATCCAGGTCCTTCTCCTCTGTCACTTCCAACTGATGCATCCCCAGCTTATTGCAGAAATTCTTGTTATTAGTCCCTAAATGCATGACCTTGCACTTTCCACTATTCAATTTTATCCTATTTCTATTACTCCCATTTACAAGGTCATCCAGAACTTCCTGTATAATATCCCGATCCTTCTTTGTATGGGCAACTTTGTGACCCAACTTTGTGTCATCCACAACCTTTATTAGCACATTCCCACTTTTTGTGCCAAGGTCAGTAATAAAAAGATTAAATAAGATTAGTTCCAAGACCGATCCTTGAGGAACTTCACTAGTAACCTCCCTCCAGCCTGACAGTTCACCTTTCAGTATGACCCGTTGTAGTCTCCCCTTTAACCAGTTCCTTATCCACCTTTCAATTTTCATATTAATCCCCATCTTTTCCAATTTAATTAATAATTTCCATATGGAACCATATCAAATGCCTTACTGAAATCTAGATAAATTAGATCCACTGCATTACCTTTATCTAAAAAGTCTGTTATCGTCTCAAAAAAGGAGATCAGGTTGGTCTATCATGATCTACCTTTTGTAAAGCCATGTCGTATTTTATCCCAACTGCTGTTAACCTCGATGTCCTTAACTACTTTCTCTTTCAAAATCTTTTCCAAGACCTTGCATACTACTGAGGTCAAACTAACAGGCCTGTAGTTACCTGGATCATGTTTTTTCCCTTTCTTAAAAATAGGAACTATGTTAGCAATTCTCCAGCCATACAGCACATCCCTGGAGTTTACAGATTCATTAAAAATCCTTGCTAATGGGCTTGCAATTTCAGGTGCTAGTTCCTTTAATATTTTTGGATGGAAATTATGCAGCCTCCTCCCTTCCCCCATTTAGTCCCAATAAGCTGTTCAAGTTTGGCTTCTATCTCGGATGTGATAATTTCTACCTCCATACCCTCATTCCCATTACCCACCCTGCCGTTATCTCCAAGTTCATCATTAGCCTCATTAAAAACAGAGGCAAAATATTTGTTTAGATATTTGGCCATGCCTAGATTATCCTTAACCTCATCTCACTGCTTAGCAGTCCCACTTCTTCTTTCTCTGTTTTCTTCCTATTTATATAGCTATAGAAATTTTTACTATTGGTTTTAATTCCCTTTGCAAGGTCCAATTCTACTTGGCTTTTGGCCTTTCTCACTTTATCTCTACATGTTCTGACCTCCAAGAGGTAGCTTTCCTTGCTGATCCCCCCATCTTCCACTCCTTGTAGGCTTTCAGCTTTCTCTTAATGACCTGTCTGAGATGCTTAGTCATCCAGCTTCGTCTACAACTCTTGCGTCTGAATTTTTTCCCTTTCATTGGGACTGGCCCTTGAGAAAGCTCTGTCAGTGGAGTAATTGATACCCTCCCAACTATTTAAAAATAGAAACAACAACAACAATCTCCCTCTTTCTTCTGAGCCTGTAGGAGAATCACCCGGAGCCCATTTTTGCAGGTGTCCTTGTGTGTGACAGAGCGGGGACGTGCACTTGCATGAAGACCTTGCTGAGGGAAAGTCAAGTCAAAGAGACGAGTTTGGCATTTAGTTTTGAATGTGCTGAGGTTCCTCAGCGTCCACCCTTACAGGAACAAGAGCTACTGCCAGGCCTAGATGAAGCACAAGTTCTAGATCCTATTCTCTCTATTTGTCAAAATTTTAATTGTTCCATAGACAGATAGATGTGGGATGACTTGGTCAAAGGGGGAGAGGTATCTCTCCAATTCCTTGGAGGCCTCTGAATATCAGGATAGAGAGTCTGAATTGGACTCTGTGTGCCAGTGCAGAAAGCCAGATCAGTACGTTCACATGTGCTCAAACTATGTTGCTAAGCAGAAGGGCTGCTGCATTTATACCAGTTGTAGCTTTTTATGGCATCTGGCTTTCTGGCTTCATATGAAGACAGACAGCTCAGAGCACCAAGCACGAAAGCAATGACTCAAATGAATTTAGGGGTCAGAGTGGACAAACAGCTGAACACGAGCTTGCAGTGTGAGACTGAGGCATAAATGGCTAATGCCATGCTTGGACATATAGACAGCTGAGTAGGAGTACAGAAGTGATTTTATCTCTGTATATGGCATTGGTGAGACCAGTATAGGAATGCTACATATTGTTCTGGTGTCCACAGTTTAGAAAGGATGTTGGAAAATTGGAATGGGTACAGAAAGAGCCACAAAACTGATTCAAAGGTTGGAAAAGAAGCCTGGCAGTGAAAGATGTAAGGAGCTCAATCTGTTTAGTTTATCAAAAAGAAGATTGAGTGGTGACTTGATTAGGGTGGATCAGTACTTTCAAGGGAAGAAAATAGCAGGTATTAATGGGCTCTCAAACCTAGTGCAAAAGGCCGTAACAAGAGCCAGTGGTTGGAAGTTAAAGCCAGACAAATTCAAATTAGAAACAAGGTACACATTTTTAACAGTGAGGTAATTAACCGTGGGAACATATGACTGAGGAAAGTGGTGGATTCTCCAACTCTCTAAGTCCTCCTCTCAAGACTAGATGCGTTCCTGGAAGATGTGCATTAATCAAACACCAGTTATCAGGCTTAATACGGAGGGAACTGGGTGAAATCTTCTGCCCTGTGTTAAACAGACTACATGATCTAATCGTCTCTCCCGGCCTTAAAAGATGAATGTCTAGGTATATAACATGTTGAAATAAACAAGCCTAGAGGTCATAAATAGGTGGATCGCAGGGGCCAGGTCTTAGCTGATAGGATGGGGCACTCTCTTCTGAGGTAATCACAGATGGATTCTTTTGGCTACCTTGGATTTCTGAGCAATAAGAAGTTCAAAAGGACCTGAAGGCTAAAGACTTTATCCTGCTCCACAGGATGGAGACCTAATGGTGGTGGCTGATTCATACACAGGTCTGTGATGCATGCTTCTGAGTGAAAGCTAAGGTCAGACCTGAATACTCTGAAAGAGTGACTGCAACATGGTGCTATTAAATGAGGCTTTACAGTCTGAGCGGTGCACACCCAAATACCAACGCTTTTCGCTGGGGGACCTAGGAAAGACTTGCATTACCTTTCACCAGTGCAGGAATATGATGGCCAGCATTCTCCTTTCTCAGCAGTACAATCAGACAATGCAAGCGTGACTCAACAGGAAATTCTTCTCTTGAGGATCTCCTATCAGGGGGACTTGAAGTCTTGTTAGGGCAAAATACAGCCATCTGAAATTACACAGGTCAACCCTTTCAAACATAGAGACCTAAAGCTTGACTCATAAGTCCACATTTAGACCACTGTTTAAAAGTGATCTGATTTGCAGGTGTACTGAGCACCCACACATCCCATGAAGCCAAGGGGAGCTGCTGGTGCCCATCTCCTCTGAAAATCAGGCCATTTGTGTTTCCGTGCCTCCCTAAGGATTTAGGAGCTTTACTTCACAAGCATTTTGGACATTGCTTTGCTTTTCATTTGGCAAACTGTCACAAAGAAAGAAGATTGTTCTTCTTTAGATCTGAAGAAAAGCAGGTGGCAAACAAGCTACTTAGGCAGAGTTTTCTTGGTGAACCAGGAAGTGCACCACTCTGCAGGCTCACATCTTCCCACCCCCTTCCTTCCCCCCTGTGCACACATGGCGATTTTTACCAAGGGGTGTCTCCCTATGCAAGGAAAAGTCTTGCTGACTTCACTGGATGTTGTGCTGATGTGAGTGAGGAGTGCAGGCCTGGGGTCATTCTTGTGTATCTTGGTTTGATTGGAAGCCCTGTATTAATGATTATCTCGGTTTCCTTGGACTGAGATATCACAACACCAAATGCACACTAATTCAGTGGCATGCAAAATAATATTACAGATAGCATCAGATAAAAAGCTTGCCAGTTGGCACCATTATAAGAGAACGCTGACAATCTACATTAAAACATGTTATTGGGGGATCTCTGAGCTCTGAAAGCAACTGGAGGTGCTGCTTTTAGCAAAAGAAAATAGTGTGAGAAGATGGAGAATCTTGGGTGCTGGCTTGCTGGCAAAGGGGTAACAAGCAGCAGACAACCACAAAGTAAAGTTCACCCAAGGGTGGTGCATGTTGTCATAACAGTTCCAGCATGAAGCATGCTCATTGCTATAGAAAATACAATTTCCCTTTAGTAAGTGCAAGCTAATCCTAGGCCCATTTGGCTTTGTGTGAATTAATAAAATGGCACAGCCCAATAAATGGGATTGTTCTGCTGGCCTTGTCCATCTCACAGAGCTGTATTCACCGGTGGCTGATTTGAGCAGTCTGCTGAGAAAATCAGCATTACTGTCACACTGAAATTAAAGCTTGCCACTTCTGTGATTGAGGCAGTATATCTGAAAAAATCCGTGTCAGATAGTGTCAGGGCATGATAGAATATTAGTCCCGTTTTCCGAGGAGATGCTATTATTGATGTAAAAGTAGATCCAGTTCTAAACAGGGATTGCCAATGTGATCATTTCATGTTGGCACCAGCTGTTGCAACAGGCACATAAAGTAACATTGCTTCTTCATGCTGAGTCTTGCATTGTTAAGCTGAGGCCTGCAGGAGTGTGACTTTTAAAATGTTGTCCTCTGGGATGAAAATGAGCTGACTGTGACATTTGCCTCGAGATATTGTGACCTTATCTCACCATGCGGCAACATCATGATACAACATGTGAACATCACGACTCATCATCATGACATGATCATATTACACCAGCCCCACAGCTACTTTGGGCTGCTTTCAATATCCTGAAAGCCCGGCTTGCAAGATGTCAGTCATGTCAAAATAAAATAAAAACCATTGAGATTGGAATCGGCCTAACCCATTGCATCTACATGGGAGGTTTATGCCTGATTTACACATTCAAGATCTGGGTGAACATGATCCTAGTGACCCTCTGTCCCATACCTGACTTGTTGTCATGTTGAGCATGATGGCTCGCTTGGGAGAAAGTCGCAGCTGCCTGATTCCCTGCAGAGTAAACCCTCTCTGAGCACAGGTTGAAATCACGTCCCCGTATGCATGAGGGGGCACAGCAGGCGATGCTACCAAAATGACGTCCCCTGGATCAAAGTAAAGATGAGAAGGGCGTCAAGTCATTTTCATGGAAACTTTGCAGGAAGCCCCGTGAAAGTATCCAGCCCCAGCTTGAAGACCAACCCAGATGGTGACATTACATTCTGTGCTCAGCATTGGCCCTTGTTTGTCCCGTTACACCTACATATAGCTGCCACTACAGGCCAAGCCAGGAGGGCAAGATTCACACCATCATCAATGATCTTGAAAAATCATTTATTCTGGAAAGTTGTTCAGGAACACGGGCAGTACAAATAACCTTCTGGCCCATGTCTAGTTAAAACAGTACCTTTTAAAAAAAGAAACCCTATTGTGGAATGAATAGAAGACTGAAATTAATAAGCATATCTGCTACAGTTCAATATCTATTGGACCTGAAGAAGAGCTCTGTGTAGCTCGAAAGCTGGTCTCTCTCACCAACAGAAGTTGGTCCAATAAAAGATATTCTCTCCCACGCCTTGTCTTCCTCAGTTAATGGGACTGGCAGCTGCAACTGATGGGTGCTGTAATGCAGTTGCACTCTCCACTCTATATGGGTGTTAGGCAGGACAGTCTGCCCCTCAGAGGCAGTAGCACCTAGTGGTCAGCTCAGCCCAGCCTGTGGAGTGGCCCTTTAAGGGTTTGAAAGGTGCAACGTAAGGACTACAGGGGATATGGCAAGAGAAGCAGCAGTCCCGGGAATGAATGGCACTTGGGAGGAATAAATGCTGCCTCCTCCCGCACAGAGGGCAGATCCCTGGAGATGCTGCAGGGAGTAAGAAGGCTCGTGGAGGGCCTGGAGCAAGCAGGGAGATGCTAGCAGAAGAGTGTCTGCTGGATCCCCCTAGCCCGAGGATTAAGTGAGGAAAAAGGGGCCAGCTGAGGAAGAAGCTGGTGACTAAATTATAACCCAGCCTCAGGAAGGAGGGTTGGGGCTTCTGCTATGAGGAGCGGGAGTGTGACTGTTCGAAGCACAACCCACACTCCAGGAAGGGGGCTGGATAGTCTCCTGAACCAGGACAAAGAGCTGACCAGGACTCTTCTAGGACCCAGAGCAGGGTGACCTGGGGCAACTAACAAATTATGTCACCCTCTGTAGAAATGTAATGAGTCTGGTCGTGGATTGAAAGGACCTCAGGAGAGGTGTGGCGTCTACTGGCCGGGCCACAAGGGGGTGTGCTGGAGAGGACCACCCTGTGACAGGGTGCGACTAGCTTATTCCAAGGGAGGCTTCCAGAGAGCTCCGTGAGGGTGCGCAGTGGTTCCTCCCCTCAGTATTCGTGCATGCCGGCCCCTCCCAGAGAAGACCTACAGCTCCTCTTCCAAGAGGCATGATGCCCCCATCTGTTTGAAGAGGAAAGGTCGGGGCAACAACCACAGATGGAACCACAGCAGGGGCAGCTCAGCAGCCCATGGGAATCATCCGTGGCCAAAGAGACAGGGAGACAGGGAACCTGTCTCATTCCATCAGCAACCACCCCCGGCCACCATCCTCACCCCGCACATACAGAGCTGAGGGTTTCTGCCAGAGGAACCTGCTCAGATGCCAGCATTAACATACATACTTACATAGAAGGGGAGGCCTCATCTTTGCTTGACTTTCACCTTCCTTCCTCTCATCCTTTCCCTCACTTTCCCTTCCTCTCTCATCTTTCTGGCTCCTGTTTCCATTCTCCCCTCGAATCCTCTTTTCTTTGGCAATTTAATTTCCTCTTCCTCTTTTCTATGCCAGAGCATCCTCCCCCAGCCCTACTGTCTTCTCCCTGCTAGTTGGAGGGCTCCCATACCCGTAGTCCCCCCTGCAGAGCTACCTTTAGTCCCGGAGAGCAGATGTGCATCAGCAGTTCTCCACTGGCAAAACCACTCCTCCTTTGGAGAGGGCATTAGGATTTGCTGTCCCTGACCCCACTGGAGGAGGCCATGGGGCCTAATGGCCCATCTACCTCACACACTCTCCTGCTGAGCACAGATTTCCCAGGTGGACAGGCTCTCTCCGTTCCCACTTCCTAGCTGGCTGTCACTCCCATATAGGGCTGCTGGAGCACATTCTCCACCAGCTGTTTAGCAGGGATGCAGAAACTCAGAGCCTAAACCTGCAAGGAGAACAGGGGAATCTCAGCTAGCAGAGGAGCCAGTTAATATTAGCTGCTCCTTGTGTATCTTTCCAACTGACTGGTTGGCCACCTAGTTCCTGGCCCTAGAAAAGCCAGGAACATGTATGTGAGGTTGTCTGAATCATTGAACCCCACTCCCTATGTGATTATACCCCAGGCTCTGAAGCGAACAGGTAGTTGGTCTGCAGTTCAAAGACACTATTAACCCCCACATAGAATTGTTCCATCATGGAGTAGGCCCTAAGAATAAAGGATTGCCTGTTTTAGATTCCCTCAGGCATAGTCTAGGAAGCCTGTTGTGACTATCGGGCCTACAACATGTACTGCTTACCGTGAGCTCAAATGTAAGAAGTATGTGAAAGTTCATAAGATGTTACAGTAACCATGAAAAACAGATCAAGTTGTTTACAACAATGAATGTTGTAA
This sequence comes from Mesoclemmys tuberculata, assembly GCA_007922155.1. NCBI lineage: Eukaryota > Metazoa > Chordata > Testudines > Chelidae > Mesoclemmys > Mesoclemmys tuberculata. The sequence goes on from ML675626.1 coordinate 2,691,014, forward strand.
CAAATTCAAGAGAACCAGACAAAGAAGGGGGATTAGTCTAAACCAAAAAGTCCATGTTGATATACTCCCAGGACTGTTGAAATTATTCTTGATAAAAACTGAAGAGGTGGAACCAAAAGTTAATAGACCAAACTTGGTGTAATGGATAGTCAGCCTAATTGATGGATAAAATAACAAGGGGGATGAACCATGACACCTACATTTCCTCTGTCTGGGTTTCTTAAAAAGAAACTTTTAAAAAAGACATGTTCAGTTCAGCTCTCCTTCTCATATTCCATGCCACTTTGCAGCCCAACTCATCCCAAAAATTGCTGGCACTGCAATTCACCTCAGCTCATCTAAAGGACTTTCTTCCTGAGAGAGAGGCTGGCTGGCCTTAATCTTGTTCAAGGAACTTTGTCTTCAGGCACATAAGATCCTGCATTGTTTTCCCTTTCCTTGGGTTATTTTTTGCTTCCCCTCTCTTCCCCCCACTTTCTTTCCTTCTATTCTATCTCTCACTCTCGTGGCTTTTCATCAAATCCTGAAGTTAACTATGTTCTATTCATCCAAGCCTGTCTTGTCTAAGAAGAAAAGATCCAATTTCTTGATGTCCCTGACTAGACAGTAAACCAGAATCCAAGCAGCAGGTGTTGTGGTTAATATGCCAGCCAAAAGCATCCACTCATAACTAACCACCCATCCAGTGTTCCAAAAACACCAACAAAAGCCGTATTTCACCCATCTTTTCTATCCTGTCTCTCCTCCAGTTTGTGTCTGTTTGTTAAGAACAGGAAAAGTAAACACACCAGGACTGAGAGTAAAATTAACCCTCTTCTTTTCATCAAAGAAAGACTGTTCTGAAAATAAGAGACTGATCTTTTGCCTCCAAAAGGAGAAAGGATGTAAAAGTTTTGACTAAGTTTGTTTTGTGCAATCACTCAGCCACAGTTCCAATCTAAATGCCTGTTTTGATATCTTTTTCTTTCTTGTGTTTAATCAATACATTTTTAATTTGAATGACCACTTTTGGGTGTTTGCCAAGTAACCAAGTAAAACCAAGGTCTGTTTAAAATAACCATGAACCTTCCTATCACTGCTTAATGTTGGACAGTAAAAGAATTTATAAACACTTTAACTCTTTAGGCCTTTGAGATTAATATCCATACAGCAGGCCTGTAGTAGGTACTCACATGGAGCAGACAGGGAGGGCCATGACATTCTACTGTTGCTTCACTGGGAAAGAAGCACAATATGTTTCACAAACTAATTCCTGACTCTTGTCTCTCTGGCCAGGACCCAACATTGAGGAATGCAATGGGGGCAGGACCCCATGAACATGTGGGGCAGGAATAAGAAAATCAATTACACCCTCTGCTATAGTAAAGGAGTCTGGAACACCTGTAAAACCTCAAGGTTTGATCCTTAGAAATAACCTTTGGTGGTTGAGACAAGTGTTGCTGGAGGTCTGGATAGTACCATGTCCTGGAGATCACCCATCTCTTGGTCAGCATTGGCTCTGTTAGATGAAGGACTCTGAGGTCTAAGGAAAAACAACAGAAATATTGAGAGCAGTTTTGATTAGATTCAAGCATTGGCTCGCACCAGCTTTACCCACTAAACCCAAGATGATGAAGGCTGTTTTTGTAAAACTGCTTTACTGGAAGTACCACTTTAATCCCCTGTCTGTGACATCAGTGCTTGGGCCACCTCAAGACGTCTTCATTTTGTACACAGACTGGATGTTTTTCTACACTGCAGCTTCCCTCTCCGGCTCTCTATATTCAATTAAAAGTGGCTAATGCAATGCGGTCAGCTTGGCAAGAAAATTTAGGAACTGAGAAATGTCAGGCCACATCTCAAATGTTTTTCCCCTCCGGTGATATTTCAAATCTGCTACTCACTGGTGAATATTTAATCAGACTGGAACTGGGGAGAAGCAGTTTCAATGCTATTATAAGCCGGGCTGGGCAGTGAAATATCCAATATTCCTTCATTCCAGAAAGGGACCAATTATGACAGTGTGAACACAAGTTGTGGTTTCAAAGGCCAAGGGACTGATGAAAATGCAAACTGCAATCTGAATCACGTGGCCAGGCCTGCACAGCACAGACTGCCAATGCAAACCTGTTTGACTACCACCCTTTGCTTGAGAGGTCCTAAATACACCAGAGGATGACAGTAAGAGCTGTTAGTTTTCCTGATCAACTGAGCTTGGAGACGTAGTTTATACTCTTGCCGGCTATGCCCTCTTACTGGACCAAACTCTTAGTACTGTCCAGCCCCCTTCTTTCATTTCACTATGTTACACTAAAGTAACAGGGTTTCCTATTGGTAAGGACGCAAAGAACGCTTAGGAAGAAAAGAAACTTTGTCAAAGGGAATTTTTTGAAGGCATTTTTTTAAGTTTTGTTTTAAGCCAAGCATCACTAATTCGATTTAGTGTGTGGCAAACGTCTGGCTTCTCCCTAGTGGGTCTCGCACTTTTGCCTCTTTTAATGGGCCAGGGCATTGCCAGTTACCCCGTCTTCCCAGGGAGGGGTGTAGAGACCCAGGCCCGTCTGCTCCTCCAGGTCCCAGCCCAGGGGCCCTATGAGTAGCAGCTATGTGCTGCTGGCCCCATACTTGTAACTGCAGACTTTTCCCCTGCACTATTTTCCCCCCTCTATTCTTCTGGCTTCTTGAGCCCAGTAGCTTCTTCAGGACTCCACCTCTCTTTCACACACCACTGTACTCCATTCTGCTCCTCTTCACAACTCCACACACCACCGTACTCTGTTGTGCTTCTCTTCACAACTCCACACACCACTGTACTCCTTCAGCTCTTCTTCACCACACACCTACTCCTTCAACTCCCACCTTGCCTCTCAGGAGTAGACGATTTTTATAGGCACCTGGGTGGGGCCTTAATTGGTGTCAGCTGATCCTAATTACCCTCTAATGACTCAGGCTAGTCTATAGGGAATAAAACCTGGATCATTCTAGAACTTACATACCGTCCTTCCAGAACTTTCCTACTGCCCTCTGCCCTTGCTTATACCACAAGTGTTAAAGATCCTGCAGAGCTAAACTTTGTCAAATAACATGATGGGAAGAAACAACCAACAATGAGCAAGGGAACTAATCCCCATCCTGGGGCTGTAGCGTTAGCTGTACTTTCACAGGTTCTGATGCGCAGAGGCCTCATGCTGGCTGTCTGGAATCAGGTGAATCTCAGCACACTGTAGTTCAGTAGGCTATCATTAAGAGGAGCCAAATCACCCCTTGCACAGAGAAACCCAAGAGAGTCTGAAGAATGGGTGAATTTCAAAACTTAGCTGCTTGCTCTGTTGGTGGCTGCCCACTCTGGGCCCCACTCCCCAAAGGACAATCAGAGCGGTGTGGCTTCACGAGGCCATTGTGACGATAGGGGAAGTGCTCTGCTCCCCACCCCAGGACCATTCTTAGTGACAATGTTCTATGGAACTGACTCATCCTCATGATGTTCTGAGGTCCCTAAGTACATCCTGCCATTTAAACATACAAGACTGAAACTGCTTCCCCGGTTGTGTCTGAGATTGTGTCAGGGAATCTCTAAGACAGGGAGGGCAGTGGACGTTTCAGGCTGGGGAACAGCATTCATCCTCATCAAGAGGAAAGCGGCCGAGATCAACTGCATATGGAGAGCTCAGGGAGGGTTCAATGGATGCAAACTCAGCATTCTCTCCTCCTCCCTGCAGCAGCAGATTTTATTTTGAAGAGGGTTGGAGAGCAAGTTCCTCAGGGAGTTGAGCAGGAGCCATTATCCTTTTTTCTCTTAGGGCGCTTTTTCTCTTCCAAGCTACCCTGCCAGATTTCCTTCCCTTTCAGCAACTCTACTCTGCTAGGCAAGGCAAGGGCAGATTGCCTTGCAGGCTAACACCAGTGCTATAAACAAACTGTGCAGGAGGGGGTGTTTAAAGAACAGGTGCTGCTCATGCAAGCACCCATCTGAACTGACCAAGGATCTTGGAGTCAGGAGGTCTCTACTGAACCTGGGTGTTCTCAGTGCCCCGTGGCACAGTGTTTACACCACCAGGAAAGGTAGATTGAATCCCTTTCGGAGTGCACCTATTCTCCAGGGTAGAGCTTCCATCTCACAATGTTTCCATCATCTCAAATAAGTCCCAGTCCCACTGTCATACTTCTCCTCACACTGATCATCAAGGCTAACGGCCTTCTCAGCCACTGTTTTCAGACATTCTTGTCAGTTGCAGAGGGTGCAGCCTGGCGACAGAAGGAAGGGAACAATTTTGCAAACTCTAGCAGTAACGCATTGCAAATTGAAGAAATAGACTAGGGCTCCCATCCTGCACTGCCTATAGCTGGGCCCCTCTGCTGAGGACTGAGGTGAGAAGACTGACAAAACTCACTAACACATGCCAGCCCTTCAGTGATCTAAGTCCTGCAACCCTCATGCTCGAATCATGGGATCTCAGAAATGCATAGTACAGGACTGTCACCTTGATTTGTTATATTTGCAGGCAGGATTCTGGACACCAACATGAAGCACTCCGTCACAGCACACTCTTCCTCCGAACAAGAGGCACAGCTGCCTATGCACGCGGCTGTCTGTGTGGGGCAGGTAGGTGAGCGGCTCGGCTTGGCTCCTGCAGTAGATGGCATTGATGGAGCCGCAGTCTGTCATGCTGGCCAGCCGTGGATCCGAGGGCCCAATGATATCTTGCAAGGCACTCCGTGCTTTTGGCCCTCTCAGGCCTAAAGCCAGCACAGGTGGTGCATTGCCAGCCTCTGGAGTGTAAGAAGAAGGCAGCTTGTCTGTGAAAGATAAACACATGTGACTAACACATGGAATCACCCTTTTCCAGGCTCATTTATTCCACTCAGGGTCTCTTCTTAGTTCATTACTCAACCTAGATGACTGACAGTTTGCCAGAGCTTTCTCTAGTATCCACCTTTGCCAGGCTAACAGCTGTTTCTCACCCACTTAAGGAGGCTTTTGCTTTAGCATTGCTGGTTACACTGGGAGATCAGAGCTGTGATCCTGGCCTTGCTCTCTCTTCCTCTGTGCTGGCAGATACCACACGAAGCCGTGGTTCTCCCACAGCTCAGGGAGGGAGGAAAGAAGCGAGGAATGACCTCAAAGCAGCAGAAGGACACAGGGCTGGCTCCGTGCAGTTTGGGGAGCCAGGGTGCTACAGCAGCAGGCTCCTGTCAGACCTGGAGGGCCAGATTTAATTGAGCCTTGCACAGTCCCTGGGAGGTAGGTTTTATTATGCCTGATTTACAAATGGGGAAACTGAGGCACTGAGCAGCTAAGGCTGCCATTTATAAACATGGGTGCCTAAAGCTATGGATTTAGGGCCCAGATACTCAAAAGTATTTAGGCACCTAGTTCCCACTGAATTTAATCAGAATTAGGCCCCTAAATACATTTAAGGACCTGGGCCTAAGTGTTTAACTGCTGGCATCCATTTTTGGCTTTACCTTCGGTGCCTCATTTTCTCTTCGATGCCCCCCAAAGTCAAAAGATGTGGCAGCAGCCACTTGGCAAACCAGGACATTCTGGATGCTGGGTCACCATACAGAGCAGTCGGGGCAAGGCCAGGTCAGCAATCCCAGATTTTGCAGCTTCCTGAGCCCTTGAGATAAAAGTTGGGGGGGAGAGGGTTGAGTTCTGTAGAATTAAACCTCCAGAAGAACCAGCAGGGAGTAACGTGTAACTCCCAAGACCCTAATCATGTAGGGTTTGTTCACTTCTAGTCCAGACTCCCAGCCCGTTGCTCAAGCCACTAGCTCAGATGCCCAAAAAGAGCATAACAATTTGACAAGTCATCTACAGAGAAACAAAGGCCAGAGAGAACGGCAGTGTGGTGACATGAAGAGTATCAGGGAGTAGACATACAGGAAATGGCAAAATCGTGCCAAAATTTAACACTGGGGGCAGATGAAAGGGGACAGATGGAAGGAGGCAGGGCAGAATCTGATTCCCAGAGGAGACAAGAAAGGTTTGATTGTAGTCCTGCTCATATCCCTCTTGAAGTCCTCTTCCTTTTGAGCAGGTGCGGGCAGGTCATTCAAGTGGTGCAATTTTTGTGCGTAGATGAGGCCTTACCTGTGCTAGAGAGAAGCACGCTGTGCTGGGCATAGAGCAGGCGGAGCCCACAGACATCCAACCCAGAGCAGAGGATCAGCTGTAACATGTGATGGACGGCCAAAGGGGTTTGAAGTAGGGTTTCAAACAGCAAAGCCACAGCAACCTGAAGAGCAGGGTAAAGAGAGCAATGAAGGAATGGATCAAATGGCTTCAAACGCTCTTAATAACAGTGGTGAAATTCCTCTTTTTAGAGCAGAGATATTCAGACTTCAGAGGTTGAGGAGCCAAATTAGCAGTCAACATTACCCAAAAGAGCCACTGTAGTGTGAATTCATTATTTCATTTCTATAGTAATATATATTCATATTTAAACAGTATGAAAGGGGAAATATTTAGTACATATATCTATATTATTCCTTTCAGCTGCAACTGATTATTTACATTGTAAAAGTACCCTGATTGGTTAATAACTTAGATTAGTTAATAATGAAATCACCCACTGTTTTAATATCATGTGTTGCAAAGAGCCGCAGAAGACATAATAAAGAGCCACTTGCAGCTCATGTGCCTTAGTCTGAGTATCGCTGCTCTAGAAAGAACCAGCATACACATCAATTGTACAATGATAACTCTTCTCTTCTTCTCCTCTTCAATAATCTCCATGCCTTAGGTTAGGTTAGGTTAGGTTAGGCACTACGCGTGTAGCTACATGCGGCAGTGAAAGGCTCCATCAGTGGGGAAAGGCTCTGGTAGCGGGGAGCTGCCAGAGCCTTTCACTGCAGCAAGGAAAGGCTGTGGCAGGGATGGAGGAGAAGCAGTGGTGATGGGCTCTGGCAGGGGGGAGGCAGCGCCCTGCTGCAGAAGCCTTTTCCCACTGCGTCCCCCCATCCAGTCTTTCACTGTGATGAGGAAACTAAGGTTCCAACAGCCAGGAGGAAGCAGGACATTAGATTGCTAAAATACCAGTGTAGATATGGGAGGCATGTAGACAATCGTGTGGGGTATACACCTCCATTCTACCTCCATTCTACTTACCCTAAGCCATGCTATTTATACTCGTGTTAGCTGGGCATGCAGTATCTGTACTTTACACACCACTGTAAATGTAGATGTCCCCTTATTTACACTGTAAAATCTTTAGGGCAGGGACTGTGTCTTTGTTCTGTACTTGTGCAGCACCTAGCACAACAGGTCCCTTCGGCATTAACACAATCAGAAATAATAATTAATAATATAATGCCTTCTGTGAACTGAACTTTTGTCTTTTGTCTTGTATTAATTCTTCGGGGCAAGGAATGAAATGTATCTAAAGCACTATTCACCTTTTCAGTATTAAATAAATATTTTCAAATAATATTAGACTAGATGACTGATATTTTTAGGAATTCTAAAATCAAAACTAGAAGAGGATTGAAAAACAGGTACATCAGGTATCCTATAATACATTTATATTTTAAAAGCCTTTTTTCTACATTAATCCAATTCAGCCATCTTTAGATAAAGAGTACTGAAAGACATTCAGTTATGTACTGAATATACTCATCTGTGTTTCTCAACAGGAAAGAAAATCATTCTGAATCATCTTCCTTTTTTGCTTTCCAGTTCTGTTTTTCACTCTCCCATAAGGGGAAATTTCTTGTTTCAACAAGCACATACCTTAAATGTAAGAATCTAGGTTTCTCCTGAAATTCAGGGACACTGAAAGGTCTGGCTTGTGGCTGCATAACATGGCTGTACTGGCCTACAGTTTTATCCCCCTTCTGTACAAAATGCCATACTAAAGAAGGAGCTTTATTGCTTCAGTGAATGTCAAATTAATTCATCATTACCGGACACTTTAAATGAAGTGTTACCAAATGCTATTCCCTCATAAACACATAATGAGCCTTACAACATTATGATAAATGAAGTTATAAATCTACCCCAGTAATGAAAAAAATGTCTATTCCAACTATACAAAAAAGTTCTATCTTCCCTGTTGATTTCACTATAATTCCCCTGATATTAACCCATTGCTCAGATTGGCTAATAAGAAAGAGTTTTTCCATAATCTTGTGTCCTATAAAACCTCTAGCAAAGACCTTGTAAGCAAGAAAGTAATACAGGGTGGAAATGGGAGTAACTGAACAACTTTGTGTAAGGCAAGGGAAGCTTCAAGGATCATCTCATTTTATAGTTTCCCCTCTCAAGGTGCATCCTATTCAAGAATTTATAATGTGAAGATCTCTTTTCAGCACAAACGGGTTAGAAGCAGAACCCTCTAGAAGCCCAACAGGGTCACTCCTGAACTAGCCATGACAGTTGTTCCAGAAAGAGTTAAGTCAGTCCCTGATCCTAAGTGCGAGTGCCCTCATCTCCCATTGGTGGACATTAAGCACCTTGTGGGATCAACCCAGGAGTGTGGAACCAAACTAATTCCAAGCAGTTTGTCCATCCAGCTGGAAGAGAGTCAAAACATCTGGATCTTTAGATCAAGTTCAGAATGAAGCTTTAAAGCCTCCCCAAATGAACCAGACTTATTCAAATTTTTATTGTACAAGTTCTAAAACCCAGGCAAGTTTTATGGCACATGAGTTTGCAGGCAAGCTGGTTGGGATTTTCAAAATGAGTTTGCCACTGCAGATATGCACCTGGCTGGCAGCAATTTCTCCAGCCCATCCATTTCAGAGTTCAATCTTTTCAGGCTGGAAGCAATGGGCACAGGAAAACCGAGGACACCAAAGGTTAGGCTGGCATATTTAGATCTAAGTAAAAAATGTTTAAAGTTTGATTATTTGTACCCATCACATGAATTCAAACATTTCATGCCAGTTTTGCTCATCCCATAGCTTCTCACTTCATTTTGCAAGTCAGAAAGGAGCTCTTTACCTCAGTGTCTATATCTGTGCTGGCCCCAATGTCACTGCTGTTAGGGAAGTATTTTTCATCAGTCTCTACTGTCTGCCAGTAGAACCCAGCTGGCATTGCAAATGCTTTCTCCACTGCCTGAAATGCACAAAGGACAGCTTTTATTTATGAATTATCTTGATCCTTCAAAGTCAGGAACTGAAAAAGACAGCATGGTTAATGCTCAAGCTAGAGATCAGAAAAAGTGACAAAGGATTATACTCATTAGTCCAATATCATGGCATTATTTGCTCTATCTGTCCCATTAAGTGCAATAAAAAGTATTTTAAATGACGTCCAAGAGCCTGGCTCTGTTCCAATTGGTATCTTGGGAGAATGAATATAATTAGGGACCAACCCAGCTACCATTCCATACGCAGACCTCCCACTGATTTCAGTGGGTGTTACATGCAATGGGGGATGGCAGGATCAGGTCTACATTTAAGCCTACAAGATGTGGAGCACTTCTGCGCCTTGCCCATGAGTGAGGGCTCTGAGTGTCTCACTGGAAAGTGCTATATGATGAGAGGAATTTGATTAGCTGTTGAACATTGCAACCAGGTTAGGAATCAGCCAATTCTTACAAGAATAAAACTGAAGTCAGTTAGTTAATCAAAGCAAGTCAAACACACCACATTTCTGGAGGTCCTGTTATTTCAGATACAGTCACTTCTCAAGTGGATCAGAGGCTGGCCTTTAGTTCCACATAGCAGCACCCTAAAGGCATTTCATTACCCAGCATAAACTGCATACCTCACTTTGTATTATTACTTACACAGTTTCTGTGCAGCAAACCAAGCAAACTGCAAGAGCGCAGTTTGTGCCTCTATGCTTAAAGGACGTGTCAGCTACTTTCTAGTCATAACAATTTATTCTAGCTTGAAGATTAACATGCAAGGACTCAGCAGCCCAAGAACTAATGCATGCACAGAACATGGGGGGAGCTCTTATTGGCCAAGTTCTGATAAATGGGACAAATTCTGCTCCCAGTTATACCAGTGTAAATCTGGAGTCGCTCCAAAGATATCAGTGGAATTACTTGGGATTTACACAGGGCAGAATAAAAAATTTCTGAGCCAGTTCTTCAGCTGGTGTAAATCAGCATGGCTCCATAGACTTTGGTTGCACAACTCCAGTTGACACCAGCTGTGAATTTGACCCTACAGGTTAAGATGTCTTTTGAGTTCACATGCCACCAAAATATAGTCCATGGAAAATACATGAAATTTCGCAAAGGCCTCATTAAGATTTTTATTATGGATAGAGCCTGGGCTAATTACACAAATAACTGCCATTCTAGACTACAAGGTACACATAACACTGTTTAATTGTGTAATCACCTGAGAGATGTTCTGCTCTGCTGGGCCCATAATATGGACTTTATGCCCTTCTATGCAACCGGGGTGATTCATGTGAGTAATGTTAAAACCCCACTGATACTTCCTGGGCCTGTTCTGCTGCAGCCATTTGTTTTAGCTTCCCCCACTCCAAACCTGTAAGAGTCATTTGCATAGAAACAGAATTTCGGGGTCAGGTCCTCAGCTGGCCTTAACAGGCAGAACTTCATTGGGCCAGATTCTAGCAAGTGTAAATTGGCAGGGCTCTGTTGAAGTCAGTGGTGCTAGCTCAATCAGAGACCCCAATCCTGCCCTGGGCAGCTGCTCAGAGGTCACGTCACTACCCGCCAATCAAATGCTGAAGCAGCAAAGACCTCTCCAGCACATTGCTGCTCCAGGTGCAGTGGCATTTTCCCCTTGCCTGCCTCCTGCCACCCCACTCCTGCTTTTTAGCTCTGACCAGCAGACGTAAAGCTCCCGATCAGCAGCCCTTAGGTATTGCACCCAGTTGGTGGCACGGAAAATCTCTGTGCTGCAGGACCTGTGGGAGGTTGTGTCTGGGTGATTATACCATTCCCGCAGACATCTGTGCACCCTCCATCACATACGGGCAAAGTGTCTTCAGAGAGACAACTTTCCAGCACTGTTATGTAACTAGAGACCTCAGCTCTCCCCCTCTGCTGTTCATGATGATCAAACAATCTTATTTACTGTAGGAAATCCTTTCTTATTTTCTCTCTACTTCCTACCCTCCTCGTGCCTAAACCCACAAGAACTGTGATGGACCCAGCTCTCTTGGTGCTATCATGTATCCGAACAAAAACAGATGATTTTACTTGTATATGAGCTGTGACATTGCGTGCACATAGATATACCCTCAAACAAAAACACATCCTCGTGAATATTCAAGAAGGTGGAAAAGAAAGAGGGCAAAAGTGATCAGACCAAACTTGATCCAGAAGGTGGCCAAATCTCCATGGAAACCTTTATCACCATTCACCCAGCTGTAGCTAGGACACTATCCAATGTAGTTTAGGAAACTTAAGGGAAAGGCTGCCCCTCAGTTTGCCCCACTGTATGAGTTTGATTGTCAGTCTCCATTTCACATTTCTTGCATTATTTCACTACCTTTTTGTGACTTAAATCAAATCCACCAAGAAAGCCCTGCCACATTTACACTTCGGTAGCCCCAAATCAGTAAGAAATCATATGGGGATAAGGAAGGGCAGAATTCAGTTGAGATTATGTATTTCCCACTCACTATAATGTAATTCTTACACTGATTCTAATCTCAGTAACACCAGCATTAATCTATTGATGTCAATGAAGTTACTCATGCCACTGGGATCGCAATCTGGTCCAAAGACACTCTCATTGATTATGCAGGAAAGGAATAAATGATAAATTATTGGCTGGGCCATGTTAAATTGCAGTGACTGTGAATGCAAAGGTACACACCTGCACATAGGTCCTAGACTTCTAAGTTTTGAAAATCAGGCTATTTACATATTTATCAGCCTCAGTAAAATCCCCATTGCTAGCTAGCAAATAAAAAAGTGACGTCTAATGGACATCATGGAATCGGAGGCCTCTATAAATTGTACCCATGATCTGTCAGATTGTATTTTCTGCAGTTATCCTGAATAGGATATTCACAGGGTGAAAGAAACTGGAGCTAGGATGCCCTACTGGCTGATCTAGTCGACCCCTCTCCCACTGAGTGAGCTCACCACTGGTGCTTACAATATATTAGCCAGTGTTTTGTCCAGTCTAGTTTTAAATGTCCCAGAAGAAGGGACTTCCAGCACTTCTCTATTTCAGCATGTACTGTAAAGAAATCTAGCTATGTATTTAAGGGCAAATCATGTAAACACAGACGAATGATATCTTTGGATGAGCCTCGCTTTGGTACGTAACGTACCGTCCCTGATGGGTAGCTGAGTGATCCCTCTGTTGTCAGAAACTAATGTCAAAATCATTCAGGGCCATGGAAAGTCCATTTATTTCTAATCTTTTCTGTCGCTATCTTTCAGCATGACCTGAGTTAGCAAAGGCCAGCTGGGTGGATGCTGGACCACAAGAGGAGTGACAATTCCATTTCTCTTGACTCAGGCCCTGTTCCCCAGGCCGCTCAGAAAGAATTTGTTTCAATAGGGGAATTCAACCTCCAGTGGTCACCTTCCAGGCCTTAAATATAAACTTTGCCTTATCCTCTTCTTTTCTATCCATGTTTCTTTTTAAGGCCCCCTCCCCCCTTCCCCTGCCTGCTCTGCCAATGGTGGCTCCTTACCAAGGCTGGTTGAAAATGCTCCATCATTCAGGAGAAGGACTAGATAAGGACTAGATAAGGGTCAAGGGTCAAACAGAAGTGACATATAAAGGGGTATAAGTTACAGCCAGTAAGTGAGTATAAATTAGTGTAACTTATACATTGAGAAGCAGGACAGAGGTGGAAGTTACATCAACTTTGTGCCTCAGGACCTGATTTTCTTCTAACTTCCTCCACTGAAATGATCAGTGTTGCACCCATGGAACAGTGGCATGAGAGCAGAATCAGGCCAAGAGGCTCCATTAAACCAACTTACACATCACATCTGAAAGCCACCTGTTATCTTTAGGGAAAGGGGAAGGGAGTCTTTCCTCACATTCTGGCCACTTTGCACCACTCAGGGGGTGCAAAGTGGAGGAATCTGGCCTTCAAAGGCCAGCTGAGAATTCCCCTGTGTAGGAGAGCTCTGCTGGCTGATACATAGCAGCATAATCAGCTTCAATGCCAACTGCCCCCAACACCCTGTCATACAGGGCTTGTCAGGAATAAAACGGGACATGGTAGCGTGATTCTCACTCAGTGTATGGTCCCTTGGGGATGATGAGCAACTGACAGAAATTACAGCAGTCCCGAAGCTGCTCTGATTTATGCTGGGGCAGCCTGAGGATCAGATTGTCTTCCTGACTGCCCCCTACCAAGCGGATCTTGACAGAGGAAAAAATCTGGACCTATAGTGTTATTCCCAAGAGGACTGGGGAACCCATAGTTCCCTAGCTGATGGTATCCTGTGTTTTTCTTTAAAATGATCAGTTCTCTTGGTTGTTGTTCAGGAGACAGATTCTGATTTCTGTCACCTAAAGGCACTGGAGAATATTCCTCTATAGCACAGCTGAGCCTGAAAACAAACATTACTTTTTCTTTCACAAATCAGTAAAAAGAAATCTGGAGCCACTGTTTTGTTCCAGATAAGATCACAGAGATGAAACCAGACACTGTTCTGAGAAGGGATTTCACAGCAGAACAAAAATGTGTTGTAAAATTCAGTGTGGAAAAAATGAAACTGGGGGGGAAGAAGCACATTCTACAGACACCCGGCTACAGTAACTAGAGTTCCCTAGGCCCTGGCAATCTCTGGCACCAGCTAAGTCCTGTAGGTTGTATATTCTGCACTCATTCCCCACAAGAGCTAAGGAAAAGGTTTTGCCACCAAATTCTCTCAAGAGTATCTTAAAATAATCTTTATGTAGCAAACAGAATCAACTAGACTGAGAAATGTTTCCTAGCCATAGCAGGAAACCGTAGCAAGATTTGTGGGAGGGAACACTAGCTACTTCCTTATCTCATCCCCAAAGCCCTTTTGCTTCACAGCATAAGAGACAAACCCAGCCATCCTTTCTAGGGAAAGAAAAGATGCTTAACTCCCCCATGAGAAAGGCCTTCTCATCTATCTCCATCAATGGATTGAGTATCTCAGAGAACTCTCCTAGCTCCTTCACATGATCCGTATTAACAGAGGGAACTGTCTCCACCAGCTCATTTGGCATCTTCAGGTTTCAGCCAAGATGAGTGGCATGGGCTTCGATGAAGGAGCCACCAACCCCAGCTGCGCCGATGCTATTGGCAGTGAGTGCATCAACAGCATTAGAGGAAGTGCCTGCGCTGATACATATGCAAGAGCCATGTCCTATGTACCACATTAGACCGAATGTACAAGAACATAAGAACGGCCACACTGGGACAGATCAATGGTCCATCTAGCCCAGCATCCTGTCTTCCAACAGTGGCCAATGCCAGGTGCTTCAGAGGGAATGAACAGAACAGGTGATCATAAAGTGATCCATCTGGTTGGTCATTCTCAGCCTCTGGCACACAGCAATCCCTGCCTATCCTGGCTAATAGCTATTGATGGACCTAGCCTTCGTGAACTTTATCAAGTTCTTTTTTGAACCCTGTTATAGTCTTGACCTTCACAACATCCTCTGACAAGGAGTTCCACAGGTTGACTGTGCGTTCTGTGAAGAAATACTTCCTTTTTTCCTGGTAAGCTGCATACAACAGGGATTTCCGATGTACACAGCAAGAGCCCCAAGTAGGTTGCGAGGACCCTTAATCTGTGGCACTGCTGTTAAACTCCCCTCTCTGCCACCACATGGGCCGATCCTGTGTGTTATTTATTTGGATACTAAGTTCCATTTATTTTACAGAACACCCAGAATGTCAGTGTGCTGAAGATTTTATTATTGAAAATGCTTGAATTCACTGTGGAATCAGTCTGGGGCAGATGGAGGTTTAGATGGCTGGGTAGGGGGCAACTAGGGTTTCTGTCACCCAGAAAGGCATGGGGGCAATTCTGGATATTGGCATGCGTAAGACAGTTGAGGATTTGATACTGGGATGGGGATGTACCTTGCTTTCTCTTCTTCTCTCTTTAGGGTGGTGACAGAGGTGCTATTAAGTGTAGGAGGAAGGAGGATTGTATTCCACATTCTTTACCTCCAGCCAACTTTGACAGCAACTAACTGCTCCATTGCACCCTCCTCCCCCAGTATGTACCACCACATCTGGTTATGATGGATAAGTACATGAGCTGGATGGTTCTGCTAACCAATCCCCTGTGGAATAGTTTACCATGTTCACAGTTAAATTACCGTTATTAGGCTCCAGAGTGAACAGACCACTGCAATGAACTGCAGCAATTCACACCTCTCCAAGTTTGTTTCAGGCAAACATCATTGTGTTAGTTTACATTTGGGTCATGTTCTGGGGTCAGCTTTTCAACCACATGTTTGCCAATGGCAAAACTCTCATGGACTTTAATGGGGTCAGGATTTCATCATGTTTTTTCACTGTCAGCTGGGATTCTGAAGCATGGTAATGCAGTGACTAATCGTAAGTCTGCAATTAGGCATCCATTTATACAGCCACATTAACGCTCTCTAGATGGGGTGCCGGACACCTGACAGGTGAGTCATCCCCAAGTGGACTCAGCACTGGGTGAGCGTTCTGACCTATCAGGTGAGCAGTGAGGCATATATAAGCACTGCAGCCAAGGCAATGTAATGAGTTCATTGGGCTGTACAAAAGATGCAGGAATGCCTGGTAGCTGGCATATCGGTACCAACTCAAGTAGGGAGGCAATAGCAGGATGCCTTCCCTACTCCGGGACAGATGAGGCATTACTGATGCAGGTGAATAGCTCTCCTTGATTAGGATTTTGATCTGGGCTTGCAGTGGCGGTGCCTTGGCCTTGCAGTCCAGCACAATCAAGGGCATGCACCAAGGATGTCAGTCCCTCGGCATTCCTCCAATGACTCCAACTTGGAGAGACTGGCCACTCTGATGATGCTGAAGTGCTGGTGTGGAAGGTCGATCCTGTCAGATCAGCATTTATGCAGAGTCCCAATGCCCAGCTTGGATGTTTGAGAATGAAGCCCTTGAAGATTTGGCATCAGGCTTAACAGAAGCTTCAGCACAGCCCTGAGGCACACACTGGGACCTAAAAGGTCCCAGATCCCACAGTCAGCCAAGTCATGGTGCACAACAAGGTATCTCAGGTAACTGTCATATCCCTACATGAAGGACACCATATGGCCACACCTGGGGCTAGCTTGAAGCCAACAGACTGTTTCTCAGACGGTGGGAAAAGAGGAAAAAAAGAGACAGTACACGCCGCAGTAAAAGATTAATAAAACATCTGAACTATCAAGATTTGTGAGGCGCTGAGCCCAGACCACATTACTTAATGCAATTTTTATTTATTTGTTTGACAAGCAACACTTAGATGCAGCAGCTCTATAGCCAAAAGCCAAAAGAGAAGCAGGTGAAGATGGCAGTGAAAATGATGAAATGCTGATGGGACAGCAGCAGCCCTTGTGCAGGGGAGCTCTTCTATCAGTTGTGATGGTAAAAGAGCTGCTAGTAAGAGGCAGTAAAGCAGCAGGTGCTATCCCTCCTTACCAGGGGTAAGTGCATGGTGCTTGTTGGTAAGACAATGTAAGGCATTGAAACTCTAAAGCTACGGAATTTCTCGCGAGTCACATGCTAAGAACAGAGACTGAGGAGTGGGGAGATATTATAATGCATATATTTTGGAGAAGAGAAGGAACATAACATCTATAAGGCATTGCAAAAGTCTAACAGTTATTGTCAGCCATGTCATCCAAGTGCTGCTCTTCACCTAGTCCATTAATATATTCTCTGGGAAAGAGTTTCTTAATTTTTAATCAGAGAACAGCCCGATGAAGTCGTTCTGCTGGCATAGGGTAGTTTCCCATTATAAATTTTCTTGTGCTTTCTCTAGTCTAGTTTTAAATGTCCCAAGTGATAGGGGCTTTTAGCCCTTTCCCTGCGGAGACTAAAGCCTAATTGATCATATTCAGAATGTTCAAACCGAGAAATTCCCAAGTGGCTCTCCGTTCTTCATGATCTTTAGAGACTGTGTTCTCATAACCTGAAGCACGCTCTGGTAACATCCATATTGGATTGACATAACCAGCTAGCTGCAGCAAAATATCTCTACCATTAAACTAGAACGATCACATCTTTGAAAACTCAGACTCTGCTTTCGTCTTTTGTATGTATGGGAGTAGGTCACTAGGTGACATGTTGTTCACCACAAATTCAGCAGGCGGGTTATTTTCTAGAGGGTTGTATCAGTGTATTAACAGAGCTGGGAAGTACTACAGCAATGAATTTTGTATGCCTTCAGTGATATGCCTTCAGTCTTTACATAGCCACCAAATGTTCTTATTAGCCCATACTGTGCTGCATTATGATGTTTTGGACAATACTCACCCTTAGCTTCAATGGAGTTACACCCAGGAGAATTTGGACTGGGCCCAAAACTCCAATCAAGGTCAATGGGCATCTTATTTGAGTAAAAAGTGAGTCAGGAACTCAGGATGGGCCCATTATTAATCAGAACTATCATATAGAAAAGGAAAACAACCCTTAGGAAACTACCTAACTTGCTGGTGGAAGTCATCTGAGAACTAGTTAATTTCCAGGGCTTTGGGGGAGCCACTGGAGGGATTCTATCCATGGGCGAGTGAGGCAAAGCCAGTGCTCCATAGCTGAGCCAGTCCTTAGCCACCTCCCCAGCAGGAGCCCCCTTCCTTCCTTGGCATTTGCTCTAGATACAATCCACATGGTTGCCATTTCCTGATTCCTGCACAGCCTGGGAGCCCAGGGTGGCCAAGAAAAAGCAGGCAGGGAGCATGAGACTGCCCGCCACCAGAGGCGTGGGGGGCAGGGTCCAGGGCACTGCTTGAGGTGTTAAGGAGGCAAGTCTTGATCACTTGGAGCAAAGGAACAGGAGAGGGGAAAGAAGTATTCAAGACAAATACACAGCATCCCAAGGGTTAATACAACGATGCATTTAACTGTATTTTATGGTAAAATGAAGCAATCCCCTTTCTGCTGACACCGAACACTAATTACTAACCTCCAGAGGGAGTATGTCACTCCTAACCGAACCCAGGATTTTAATGATTCCTACGTGAAATTGCTCTTGATATCCAAAATGAAATACTGCGAATCGATAGACAGTATGGATAGCATTAATAGTGGAGACTTTCAAAGTGAGGCACCAAGGGCAAAGTGATCTATTTTGGGACTCAGAAGCTGCTGAGAAACTATTGGACCAACTGACTGAAAACAAAATGCTGGCTCGCTCTCTCTCTGACAAAAGAAGCTGTATAAAGATTAATGCTACTGACTGGTTACCTGCTGTGCACTAAGGTGTCCAAGTACATTTTTTACCCCATTTTCCTCTCTTCCCACTCCTCTTCACTTGTTTGCTTCATCCATCTTTTTGCATCTTGTCTTTTAGACTGAAGTTCTCTGGGGCAGAGATATGTATTTATTAACCATTTATCCAATGCTCAGCATGGTGGGGCTCCAATCTAATTAGGACTCTGGGCCTTACCTCGATACCAATGATCATTAATAAAGATCCTGGTCCTAAATCAGATTTTTCAAGCTGACAGGCCTGATTAAAGCTAAGATTAGTTGAGGTTAGTCCTGCTTTGAGCAGGGATTGGACTAGATAGCCTTCTATGATTAACATTGAATGGCACATGTAAAACCTATATGGTTCCAGCTTTTAATAACACTGGGACAGATTTTCAGCTGGTGTCAATCAGTGTGACTCCAATGTAGTCAATAGCACTGATCCCTGTCAGCTGAGACTCTGGTCTATTCAAGCTTGCTTAGAGAGATCAGAACGTCTTTAACTGAAAGCTACATGTTTTAAAAGTGGGTTGGCCTGCTTAAAGGGCCATGATGTGATGTGGTCTTTGTATAATTAGGAGAAGGATCCTAGGAAGTGCTGTGCACCTGAAATTGAGGGGGAAATCTAGCCTTTTATCTGATTTAATTTCTTCTAAGCAGGCGAGGCTGAGATAGATCCCTCACACAGAAAATGGGTTTGCTGCCTGGCTGTTCAATTTCTAATGATTTATAATTCCTCTAATAAGGGACAGGCATGAAAGCTCTGCCTGATTTAAATGAGGCCTTATTCTATGCCTTACAAATAAGTACCAGATTTATCTTGTACAAATATATTGGGTATCTTTTCAGCACTTGCCAGTACTTGAAGCCACGCTGGCTGCACATCAATGAGAGATAACCTTCCTTTTCATTCAAAGTGATGGGACATCATATAGGTAAAATTGTAAGTGCTACATTAGTACCTACCTTTACACTGTATTGACTGATGTTGGGCAGCTACTGACCCCTGAATCTGATTAGAATTGTATAAATGGTTTCGTACTGCCTCAGTTTCAAAGCTCAGTCATGAAACATCACTGCACTGTCCCTGGGATTGTCATGATTGATCAGACGCTGCTGATGCTACGGAAGGCAATGAGTGGGGGACACACTCAGCAGATAGGGTAAACAGCCCACAATCAGCCTTGGCAGCAGCAGCTGAAGGCATTACATCTGGGAAGGGAAGAAGAAGCGCATACCCTGGTGGTCCTTGCTGGACCTTCAGGAAAAAGAGCATTGCCTTCAGTGCAGTATACCAATCTGTAGGCAGCATGGCTTCACCTCTCCACAGCACAGCATCCTCTGCGGGGCTGAGCCGTGCTGGGGGCTGCCTGACATGCAGGAACTGCAGGCCGTCGGACTGCTAGAAGAACAAGAGGCTCAGCACGT
This sequence comes from Mesoclemmys tuberculata, assembly GCA_007922155.1. Taxonomy (NCBI): domain Eukaryota; kingdom Metazoa; phylum Chordata; order Testudines; family Chelidae; genus Mesoclemmys; species Mesoclemmys tuberculata. The sequence goes on from ML675626.1 coordinate 2,710,719, forward strand.
CTGTCCTATAGAAACCATAATTTGTCCCAGAGAACTGTCCTTGAATGCAGCTGTGACCATTCACAAGTGGATAGGACAGGCAGTTCAATTCCTCCAGTGCTATATGGTGTCCACAGTCCCTCAGAGAAACAGACATGTCCATTAAACCAGAAACATATGAACTCTTCTAGCATTTCATTCCAGTGGATATTATGGAAGACTTGCACATCCTGACAGCAGTGAAAAAGTTAATCTATCTATGGCTCATCAGATATGCCGATGTTTGGTACAGGGCTAATGCCTTCTCAGGCCTTCTCAGGTTTAGTCTGACACATTTCTAAGGGCTTGCCTCAAAGAGGTGCTGAGCACTTGTAATCCTCATTGCCTTGCAATAGGAGTTCTGAGTACTAAGAAGGGTTTAGGATCAGGCCCTAAACTCTTACCTAGGTCACAGGAAAAAACTCCTTATGGATGAAGGACAACACCTGTTAAAGGCCCTAGTCACGGTAGAACGCAAAACACACAGTTTACACAGTACCTTAGGGTCAGGGTTAATAGTGGTGACGCAGCTGAGTCGTACAGCAGGAATCTCAGGAAGGAGTGGGTATAGCTGGTTCTGGAGGTGACTGATCAGTTCTTCCCTCCACCAGATAACATTTGGAAGCCATGTATGGGAAAGGAACGTAGCGATCTGCTGGTAAAAAGCGGATGTTCCTCGAAGGTCTTCCTTCGCCTACAAAAAGTGAGTGATGTTGATTAAAGGCTTGACCTTCAAGTTAACACTGCACTGCAAGAAAGCAGCAAATTTTCTTTACTAAAATCTTTTTATAAGCATGTTGCATGACTGGAGGTAAATGGGAGATGGAGGAGAGAATTTGCCACAGTTCCCAAGGCAGACCAGCATATACTTCCAGCTTTGTCACCGATACTAGGCTGGCCATCTTCCCATCATCTGTCAAACCCTCCAGCAGCACAGCTCCTTCCCTATTTTAATGATAAACTCTTGGCAGGAGTTCATCTACAGTTCAGCTCTCTATAACCAGCCTTGCATGTGACTACAGTACAAGTAACTGGGAGGCAGGCAGTGATGCTGTCCCGGGGACTTGCATGGAGGCGAGACCCTAGATTCATCATTAAGGTAAAGGAAGAGAGGAGGTTGCTAGCTCCAGTGGAAGGGAGATGAAGAAGGCACAAGCAGATACACCAAGTTCTTCATCTCCTGAAGTGGTATGTACACCAGAAGGTCAGGAGCCCTGTATGATGGATAGCATATATCAGTTAATTTATACCTGGACTTTACAGCCAATTAAGATGTGTTAACTCCATTGCTGCTCTCCATAATAGAGCTTTATAGCTAAATGAACTAATCATTGCCAAAGGGCAATGCTATGAATCTCATCAATGTTCTACTACCCAGGGTGACCAGTCACTTTCTTTTGACCAGAGGGCTTCCACTTGTTCCGCAGCTCAGGGGAGGACTGTATTGTATAAATCTTTGTGAAGGTGCGCTGCTTTTAATTATAACCAGATTCTGGCCTTCTGAAGCTGGGGGGGAAAGGGGGAGAAACGATTTAATTAAGGGGACCATAAATCAGTCTACTGCCCTATGATATTCATTTGGGAAACCGTTCACAGGACTATTTTATAATAAGATTGTTATTAAAAACATGACAACCCAATCTTCATTAGACAGTGTTGGGAAATTACAAATATCTTTAGCTTCCTCTCTAAACTTGCTTATCCCTCCAGACTGGTTCTCAACAACTAGGGCTGCCAAAGAGAAGACTTTTCTCAAGCAGGCTCCAGCCACCAGGGTCCAGTTTGTAAATGATCAAGATTAATAGTCATGCAAACTATCTTCTCTCTAATGTCTGTTCAGGTACCGTCAAACAAAAGCACAAATGGTAAAGATATCAGACTGAATCATCAGCTCATTCAAAGACAGGGATTTTATAGAACAGGGGTTCTCAACCTTTTTGGCTCGAAGGCCACAAATATCATTTTTACAACCCTGAAGTGCCACCAGTCTATCAACTCATCAAAGAGGTATTGATGTATACGCCAGTAAGGACTACAGATCACTACATATTTAAAGTCAACATTTTGATGCTACTGTGCTCATTTTTACATTCACTAATTTATATCTACAAGTTACTCGCAGTACGTTACACACTCACAGATAAAGCTGTAGATGAGGGACTGTCATTACACACGGAAGCACATGGTCTGGCAGCTAAGTCACAGTGAGTGATGATTTTTAGAGTCCTGCCCCTCTCCTCAAGCATGGTAGGTCCTGGCTGCTCTGCAAGGCTGCCTCCTTGTTGATCTCCCATCACCCTGGCTGCAGCAGGGAAAGCACACGCATCCTGTAGCCCTGTGTGCTCCACCTGGGTCCCTAGGCAGTCGCTCCCTTCTGCAGTCAGGGGGATGGGAGACCAGTGCTCCCCTCCCTCTGGCTCCAGCAGGGACCCTAGCACCTAAGGACCCAGGCAGAGCGTTTTGCCGTGCTCCCTGCTGGAACCAGGGGAGGGGAGTACTGATCTCCCGTCCTCGTAGGTGCAGCAAGGAGCCTGCACCCATCTTGCAGCCCTGCGGCAACGCACTCCACCTGGGTCCTTCTGCAGCCAGCAGGAGGGGAGTGCAGGCCACTTTGAAAGCCTATGGGCCACTTTCGGCCCAGGTCATAGGTTGGGAACCACAGCTATAGAAGTTACTTTCATGCACCACAAAATAGATTAGTTTTGCAAGTGTATAGAAAATAACCAAGACGCTTTGTTCAATGATAGCCTGCCTAACTGGAAACACCGTTTAAATTCTTAAAGAGCACGTCAGAAAAATCTGATTCCCATTAGACATGTCTATAAATGTACCTTGTTTATCAGGATGCAAAGATAACAAGAGATAAATGCATCATCGTTTGTTCTCACAACTTCAGGACCCCAATTCCTATAAGCTACGGGTAAACGTGTCTCGTTTCAATCATTTGTATGGAGTGGGGACAGGAACTGGAATTCCAAAAGCCACCAGAGCTGATGACAGCGGGGGATAAATTTTGAAGATCTACTTGATTTATAGAAATAGATTTAAAAACAAAAGATGTTGTCATGGTTGAGCAATCGAAGGTTAACCTGCCTGAGACGGCAGTTCCTTCTTTGAGCCTGTTGTTATATTTTTATTCAGAAACCATTAGACCTTGGGCTACAGAAATAAAACCTGACAAGCACAAAAGACATGCCATTGACAATGAAATGCCCAATAAACAGAGCGCAGAAGGCTCAGGGGATTGGAAAAGAGACTGTGTCCTCTTTAAGCTGCTCAGTCCCACTTGGTGTGCCTGAAAAAAATCATTCGCATGCAATGACCTATATGAAATGAACAGGGCATTTTAGTCCAGTTCACAGAGGCTAAATGTCCACCTCTGCAATGGGAGCTAACTACTATTATTATTACGGGCATGGCAGGGTGCCACCCCCAAGTGTAACCCCGTACGGCATGGCATGGCCCTGCAGGTACACCGCCTGCTTGGACTTTCTCACAGTCTTGCAATGATTTACGCCCAGACGGGAAGACCTAAATCAAGATTCCCCCTCTGTGGGGCTAATTTATTATTTTTCATGGTACAAATCCTTTAGCCCCTCAAACCTACTCTTCCTTTGGGAGCCTGACTGCTAATACCCACAAGCCTCCTCTCCTGAGGTCAGGAGTGCACAGCCCTCCTCCCAGGGCCTATGTTAATAATTCAGTCCTTCCAGCCCTGCACCAAGAAAGTTCAGCAGCAGTGTGCTTCCTCATGGGCTGTGTCTCTGGGAGCACCTCTTCTCCTGAGCCTCTCATCTCTAGGAAAGCTGAGCTATGGCAGCCTTTTATCAGGCGAGGTGCTCATTAGTCAATTAGCTGTCAAGCAGCGAGCTAGGCAGTTAATTACTGCAGGTCGGCCAAGATGGGCTTGTTCTCCTTAAAGAAGCCCATCACAGGAGATTAGGCCCTGACTCCTCTTAAAGAAGCCAGCTACCCAGTGACTGAAAGGCTACCGCCACCGCCACCACAGCGGGCTTCCTTGTTGGCAATCAAGCCAAAGTGACAAGAAATGCAAGGCCCAATAGGACTAAATGCCCCACTCCACCCTATGTGTAGTCCCACCATGTGACGGCTGAGGACTGTTAGTGAGGCAGGCTGGGATACGTTAACACTTGCTTTGTGGATTGAAATAGGTTCCCAGCTTCCAGGACTAGCAACATCAGCAGCACTACGTTTATGACACAATTTTAAAAGAAAAAACCATCAGAGTCCACTATGGCTAACTCGATGTGAATCAGATATTACTGCAATGGCTCAACAGACTGGTACATAGAAAGGCAGACATTTTCTCACTGCTAACACGTGGATGCTAACTTGCACAGTCAGTCATGTATCTGTTCTCCATATTAAGAAATGAACTATGGATTACTCAAGCTAAGACCATTAAAATGTCAAGCTGCCAGGGTGCTAGATTTTAATATTAACCAGGACCTTGTGTGTCCTTTTACAGATGATCTAAAAAATGTAACAACTCAAATTGTCCTGGAATCTCACAATCAACAAAGACAAAGCTGTACTACTGGGACCCAAGTTATTTTCCTGGACACCAGAATGACCATGAGATTTTGCACACCAAATTAAGCTAAGCCCCAGTGACTGATTGCCATTGTTTCCATAAGAAACAACTAGAATGAGGAATGTGAACTGTTGCAAGAGAGCAATGTTGTTATCTCATGTTGCCAGGTAAGATATACTACACATTAGCACTGCAGCAAGAGACTAGAGCTGGGAGTCTGAACAGTGAAATCTGCCAGCTTTCTCTCCAGCAACAGCTGAGGCTGATAAGCAGAACAATAAGAGAGACAGCAGAGAGTTGCTTTTGTTTCCTTTGTCTCCGCTGTGGCTGACATTTTTGAAACATCTTAGCGGTTTCCATCAGCTTACATCTCTGACAAGGGAACCAAGAGCAGCTGTACAAGTGCCTCGAGAAAGCAGGAATAACAAAGGTTAGTTTTGTTGGGAAGGCACGAGTTGGAGCTTCTGTAATGAGAGGAAACCTCAGGTAAGAGGAAATATCAGTTGCGCATAAGCCCCGTTTAAGAAACACTGTCCAACTGGCTCATGTGTTCACCGCTGTATGTATTAGCTGAACTGAGTACCAATGGCAGCACATGCAAGCGGAGTAGGAGGGTTGCGCCATGATCTATTTCTGTGATTGGAAGCTCTATGCAGCACGTTCAGCCAATGTGAAATAAAATCAACCCCCTGTCTAGCCCCAGCAAATGTTCAGAGCAGCCTGGGCCTGTAGCCTGCAAAATTCATTCAATTGTATGATACCCAATGGGCATTACGAGTTTGCTCAGTGTTAACTGAGTTAGACACTCTGATTAACTCCATGGCTGGGGTGAACAGAGAGCACCAAGGCCAAGGGAGACAGGCTGGCTGAGTCTCTTTCCCACCCATTTGCTTGTGTTTCAAAGAATTTACCTTGGATCCAGTCAATCTAAGATGGAAATCATCGTGAGGCCCTGTGGGAGTTTAGCAGGCTGCCTCTCCTCACTAACCTGGCTGCTTTTCCCCACAAATGCCCAGGAGGGTTGCGTATTGTTTCTTGTGCAGCATTTTAATAATGACATTAGTTGTCAGCATCAATCATGTATTTGCGAAGCTTCGCAGCCACAGCTGTCACATCGTGGGAAATTTGGTCTTCACTGCTCACAGTCAGCCAGCTCCTCAGCTGTGCATGAGGCATGTTCACCGCAACTGAGCAGTGGAAGTGCAAAAGGGGTTCTAAACCACATTTGCAGCCCTGCTCCTTTGCTCCTGAGGTTGTGATGTGCCAGGCTGGACTGCAGGTGCAAGTTAGAACAGCCTGAGAGCTGCTCATGGCCCCACAGGTCAGGGATTGCCAGGATCCAGTCACGGCCCCTGTTCCTTGGCCACATCAGCAGCCACTAACTGGGACTGCCCAGAAGCTGAGACTGTGGCTCCGTGCCACTCAAGCGCCCTCTCTGGCTGATGGATTCATCAGCTATACCATCTTTAAAACTGCTTTGTGCCACTGAAGAGCTGCCAGTCTTCCCCCCTTAGCAAAGGGCCAGTGTCTCAGCAGTAATTGTATATAGAACGTTTGTTCAAACCTGTGGCCTTCGGAAGATAGGTATTCTCAGACACCATGGAGCAATGTGTTTCCCAGATGTTCCTGGGAACATCATTCAGCAAGAAAATGGTTAAGAGGACCATCTTATACTGAGCGACAAGGAACAGAATTTAGGATGTTGGACTCCAAGTCATGTGAATTTAACAGCAATACAATATGCCCTCCCTTAAGCAACATTTTCACATAGTTAAAATAGAACCACGAAACCACCCTGGATGTCAAAGAAGCTTTCCTTCTTTGACTACTGAGTAATAATTTCTATACTGGGTCGCTACAGCCACTAGAGATATATTGGGCAGACAAAAGCTCACTGATGTATGGGGCTGGATTTTGAGTTGCAGAGTTCAAACTTGGCACAAGAGCAGAGCAGGAAGTGGAGTAGACTGGCTGTAAGTCACCCTTCTGCTCCCACAGTCCTGAGCTGGCAGCCCCTGGTGTGATTTAGAGCAGCCTAAGTGCTGTTCTAACCTACACCGGCTCCCAGGGGTTTCAGATGGAGTAAGGACATTCAGATCTGACTCTTAACAAGTCAAAGTGTTCCTACTCACTTTATGCTTCCGGATCTTGGTGCTGTTCTGCGCCGGAAATTCGTCTGCTGGAATTAGGCAAGCGTAGAGTGCCAGCCCATCCTCTCGCCAGACCTGCTGCAGGCCCAGCACCTGAAATGGAGCTTTGACCCCACCTTTCACTTTCAAGGGAGGTACCTGTAAATTCATTTGAACAGATGCTTTCATTTAACACACAGCTGTATTATAGCCTTTTCAGAACTGGAGGGACAATAGCCCTTCATCTCCACTGCTTTTGAGTGGAGACAGCCTGTGCTGTATAACCCTGCGCGTACTCTAGCTTGATTAATGGAATAGTTAAGGTTTAGACAGCAGTAACTTTATAAAGGCCGAATTAAATAGGAATCATATGTAGGCAGTGGTCCAGTAAGGACCCTCATAACCTGGAAGCTCTGCACTCAGTCAGCTATGCAAGAGCAAGAGAGACATGCTGCTTGTATTCATTCCCTAGCCTAGCAAGAAATGAGAACGGAGAGTCCCTGTCAACACTGTGCTGCACGTTCTTAGCCCACAGCAGCTCTGTACCCTGCCTTTATTAATGATAATGAATGAGATCAATACAATCTCTGCTCAAAATCAATGATAAGTGATCATGTCATTATAAGGAGCTAGCACAAGGTTCTTTAATAAGCCTTCATATTCCTCAGTAACGATCAGCAATAGCCACAAATGCATCAGTCACTTTCCTGTTTTACTTAGACCAAAGCTGTTTTTTTTAAAAATAGATTATATTTTTTGTTGCAGAGAGAAATAGTCTATTTTTTTAACATACAGATTTAATCTGCAATGAGGAGGATATAAAGCCAGCCTGATAATGAACACCAGGTATCAAGAATATCAATTTATTTCCTGAGACAGAGCTCTGGATTCCTAAACCCCTTATTGGCCAAGACAAGAGCTGTAAGGCTCATAAAGTCATACTTAAGTATGATACATTTTAGTACCCAGATTGCAGTGAGAGACCTTGCTATTCATGGTGGGACAGAGACAAAAAGGAGCTCTGAAAAGAACAGAAGAATGGCCATACTGGGTCAGACCAATGGTCCATCTAGCCCAGTATCCTGTTTTCCGACAGTGGCCAATGCTAGATGTTTCAGAGGAAATGAACATAACAGGGTGATTATTGAGTGATCAATCCCCTGTCATCCACTTCCGGCTCCTGGCAATCAGAGGTTCAGGGACACCCGGAGCATGAGGTTGCAGCCCTGACCACCTAGGCTAATAACCTTGATAGACCTATCCTCCATGAACTTTCTTAACTCTTTTTTGAACCCAGTTATAATTTTGCCCTTCATACCAATCCCTGACAACAAGTTCCACAGCTTGACTGTGGGTTGCATGAAGTACTTCTGCTTATTTGTTTTAAACCTGCTGCCTCTTGATTTCATTGGGTGACCCCTGGTTCTCCTGTTATGTGAAGGAGTAAACAACACTTTCTTATTCACCTTCTCCACAGCAGTTACGATTTTATAGACCTCTATCAAATCCCCTCTTAGTCATCTCTTTTCCAAGCTGAAAAGTCCCAGTCTTTTTAATCTTTCCTTATATGGAAGCTGTTCCATACCCCTAATTATTTTTGTTGCCTTTCTCTGTACCTGTTCCAATTCGAATATATCTTTTTTGAGATGGGGTGACCAGAACTGGGTGCAGTATTCAAAGTGCGGGAGTACCATCTATTTATATAGTGGCAGTCTGGTATTTACTGTCTTATGGTCTATCCCTTTGCTAATGGTTCTTAATATTCTGGAAAACAGAAAACCCAGGAAAATGAGACAGCAGCAAGAGGAGGAAGTGGCAGCAGGGGACCTGAGAGCTTGGGTGTGTGGAGGAGGAGGCAGAAGGGAGAAACACTAGGAAAAAGACAGGGAGAGGCAGCATCAGGTGGGAGTGGCCACCTGGGCAAGGTCAGGTTTCCTGACTTGGATCATGTACCACATAAGACGCAAAACCAGGCAATTTTGAATTATGAGGCTCTAATTCCATCTCAGGGCTACACAACCCACTTAGTTTATGTTCCCTTGGTTTATGCCATTGCTGGGATGGATTTATAGACCCTGCTACTTATTCCCTATGTAACATAAAGCTATTCCAAGTGAGAGAAATGCCTTTAAAAATACACTCTCGACACATGGCTTGGGCACATTTCCAACCCCCTGCATGGAGCAGTTGCATCACTGGGAATAGAAGTGCCACTGCCTCTACCCATGCAATTTCTGTAGCAGCTCCTCCTGCGGACTTTTTAAATTTGGAGAGCCAAAATTTCAGTGTTCCCCTGCTTTTCATTTGTTTTTCTGTTCCGTGCTCTTTGCAAATGCAGGCCTGACCCAGCTCGCACTGAACTCAATGGGAGTCTTGCCAATGACTTCAAGTGGAGCTGGATTTTTTTACCTTGTTTGAGTCAGCCATTTTTGTGGTGGTGGAGGAAGGAGAATTGCTAAAAGGATTGGACATTTTTGCCCCCACCTTGATGTTTTCTGGTGGACAAAATCCATCTACACACTGCAACTCACCAGAGAGAGAAGCCAAGTAACAAGAGCCTGGTAGATGCTGGCCGTTGTCAAAACAGTGTCCGGGAAGCGTCCACTGTGCTGCCCACACATGGCTACCTGTCCACAACCAGATAGCCAAATCGTCATGAGAAGCATCTCACTTTTAGTGCTGTCTGGACCAGGCAACGTGTTAATAGCTGGCAGATAAGAGGCTTCCTGTTGAAGGAGAATGGGAACATTAAACTAATTTGTATTATGAGGCCTGAACTAAAAAACTATACTCATTCTGCTCAATATAACTGTCGGAATGATTCCATCGCAGGTGGCGGTAACAAATCTATAGGGACATGTATGTTTACAGCTTCGCTTTTACATTTTATTCAAAAGAAGGCATCCCTAGCAACCTAATGCCTTCCAGCTCCATGCTGGGGCATTGCTTCTGTCTGGACTCAGAAAGAGAACTACCTACAGAATCCCTAGCTCCTGTAGCATGCTGGGCTTTCCTGAAAGCTCTCTCATCCATGTCTAGAGCAGGCCCAATACTGATTTGCATGCGGAAGCTAATGAGATCACAGCCTGAGGTGTATGACTGGAGTCATTCCGGATTCATCATCATCAACAACTTATCAGGAAAATGCCCTTGAATCAAGCCTGATAAGAGCAACAGAGCTTGTCTTACTGTCTGCTTTGCCTAACAAATCTCGCTTATCTGTCATGTATATTTAAGTGAATTCTCACCTCATCCCCTTGATTACAACTGAGCAGTGGTATTTTGTCAATTAGGGAAATTATCCCGCCCCAACCCGTTTTTTAAAATGCAGTTCTCACACTAGTTGCATTGGCCATGACTAGTTTTCCTGTAACATGCACTCAATACATTCTGAAACGCCGCATCATTTAATTCCTTATGCCCTAACTAAAACACACAGTTAATTTTTAATCTGTCCACACTGCAGAATCTTGTGAACTTTACAATGCAAGCACAGCACACAACTGCAATATCACTGGGCATTTTAAACCCCAGCTCTCTGGGTTTTGTAACTGAGTTGTTTATCAATCATTTCAGGCTGAAGCTTACTGGACACAAGTTTGTTAGCCAGGCTAAACAATGTGTTTCAAGGAAAATGTCTCTAATTGGTTAAACGTGTTGTCTGTGGATAGATCTTGGAAAGGAGGGTCAGCCTTTTTGGAAGTTTCCTTTCAATGAGTCCATATATTGGACTGGACAAATAGCTTTTGTTGCTCTAATATTAGCAGGTCCTATTGAGATTTTCAATTGGCTGGATGGTTTGGGGGGGCAGGGAGCAGAATGGCTCTCTGGTAAACAGATATGAGACCTTTCACACCAAGTTGATGGCTGGACTCCCTTCTGGGGCCTGGTCTACACTGGCTGTGGATTTTGGCAGCAATTGACAGGAGATATGCAAGCTACGTACAGTAACTTGCATATCTCCCGTCGACTTCCTGACGTCTACTTACCATGATGTCTCCATTACACAGTGCCAACAGGAAATGCTCTCCCGCCAACACAGCGCTACGCTACTTGCTGAGCTGGATTTACAGAGTCGACTTCTGGGTTCGATTGAGCGAGTCTTTACTGCCACTCAGTTGAATCTGCAAAATCGATCCTGCACTGCTGGCTATGCCACCGACAGCATAGACATAAACTGAGTTGGTAACAAATAAAAGTTGTTACCAACTGATGGCTGATAAGGATACCTGTGGATACACTGGATTTATCTATCACATAAAACCATGATCACAGAGAACTCACCTCTTGTCCCTTCTGGGGATCTCTCCTAGTCAGGAGTGAGGACCATTAGAGGAAGACCTTGTATAGCTGTATCTTTTCTGTGGCTCAACAGAAGACTCTGCTCTCAATCCAGCATTAAATTCACACTAACATCATGTAAAGATGAGGCTAAATGTCATAACCTGTTGTGATACAGTCTTTGCAATATTAAGCAGAGTCCCTAGAAGGGAGGACTAAATCAGGGTGTATTCCACATTTAAGAGGAGGGAGGTGACTTCCTGATTAAAGAAAGGAAGATGTATCACAGGGTACCCGCTTTGCCTTTATTTGTAGGGGTTGTGGATGGAAGAGGTCTTACTCCATGCTGGCTGGAGGATTCATAAAACAGTCACTTGAAGCCAAGTCTAAATTTATCTTTCTATGTCATCCTCCCAGAAGCCTGGATCATGGGGATTTAACAGGCAATCCCTGATGAGTGGCAAATTACTGACTGCAGAAATTGTCTGCCAAATGAAGCATCAGCTGTACATTTGTAAATGTGAACTGATTTTGAGGTACTTTAGCAGCCTTGGCTAATTCCTCTAATGAAGTCTCTGTTCTCTCCATGTTGAAATGGCTCCAACCTTGCACAACCCCTTAGTGTACGCAGCATTCAAGCATAGAAAAAGGCAAGTGGGCTGAAGGCATTGCTGTGTGTCTGCTTTCATAAGCTTGAAGACTGAACAGTGTTATGCTTTAACCAGCTAGGAAACGCAGTTGCTCCCACTTAGCAATCACGTCCATGTCTGCAATGAAATGCAGCTAACATTCTTTCGTGACTTCCCAAATTCTAGTGTTGGACAAAGACATATCAGAAATGTCAAGTGTTTCTTCTTTTCCATTCTTTGGGGAAGGGAAAAAAAGATGGCAATGCCATCTGTTAGTCAATTTGAAATTCCACATTAAATTGTGGAATAAACCTGCAATAGGCCAGCTTTATCACTGCAAAATGGAAGCAATGGATAAGAATGAGAAATTGTCTGTATTTCCTGTATTAAACTGGCAGAACACACTGTAATTAGGATGGCAACATTTAATAATGAAAAGAATAGTAAGATTGACATTAATAGCCTGAATTGTCTTTCTGTTAATGAGCTTCAGCCCTAGATTCATACTTGATAACAGTAGTGGTTTTCTGAATGTTGAGGTTACTGATCTGAGAAATACGACTGTGTCAGAATGGTATTGAAATTTTCTAACCTGAACCACGCTTTAGATTGTTGAAATGGATGAGGTATAAGCCTCCAAAGCAGATAATTCTATAGCACTGCCAAAATAAGATTGCAGGAATTCAAAGATCTGAGAAACAGAAGCTTTATTTGCTGCTATCGCCCTTTCTCTCCTGCTCTCCAATTTGGTCCAAGCATTACTTCTTGTATTAGGTAGTTGAAATTGAAAGCAGACATTTCCTTGCTGGGAATAGCTTCTTTTCTCTACTATTATTCTTAGGTTCTAGGTTGAAAGAGCTCGTCTCTCCTGATTTGGAAAGATGATAAGATTTGTAATCATGCTTCCCTCTATGGGAGCCCGAGAGGGCTAAAGCCTGTGTGTGTCTATGCTGGTGCTGAAGATGGGGAAAAGTCAGAAAAGCCAGCTATGTTGGTTCTATCCCATTTGGAGACTCACTCCCCACAGGGGAATCTTCAGCTGCCTAGGCAGGGCACTTTAATGGCCTCTTTGTGTCTCCAACACAGAGCAAAGAGACCAAATCAGAGCCAAGGATCTGGCCCAAAGAGTGCACTGGCAGATATACACTGCTTGTGTCATTGGCCATACACCTTGGCAACAGGAGTATGGCTATGGTAAATATGGAAGTAGGAGTATGGTAAACAGATGTTGTCAGTCCCAACTTCAGCACATATTTGCTATCTGCAGTAAATGAGATAGCTCCATTGCACTAAGCAATTGCTCCTGAAGGACAGCAACTGAATGCAGCACCTCGCAGCATGTTACCTGGCCTATCTGTGGTGGCAGGAACCCCCCTTCCTGGATCCTTGTTGGATGCTGCTGGTATGTGCCACTGCTGTTGCTGTATTGTCTTTCTGATGTGTTGCCAGGCTCTGGCTTAGCATGAGCTCTCAACACTGTTTCCGGAAGTAATAGTTCTGTTGGCCACTCCTGATCTACTAGTTATGAGAGACCCCCATTCTCTGCCTATATATTTCTAGTCAGATCCTGAGAGTCATGGGTCTGAATGTTTTGAACGAATCAGAAGGACCAGCAGGGATTAGTGATCAGTGAAACTCAAATAACAGCTCCCAAATGTTCGGATGCTCTTCAGAACCATTTTCAAACCACAAGGATACAAAACTAGCCTGGAAATCTCACAGGATTTCCTGCTTTCAGCTGGTCTGAGAGTCGTCAGTCTGATTGTTCTTCAATGCGATTAGCCAAAGGGCCACACTTGGCACATCTTATCTTGAATATCTTTAGGAGAAAATTCCCATTTTCCAGCATCTTGAGCCCAATTAACACATTACAGGACCCGATTTTTGTCTCCCTTACATTGGAGTAAATCAGGAATAAATGCATCAAAGTCAATGCCGTCATATTGGCATAAACCAATGAATGTGGGAACAGTTTGTTTGTTTTCTGGACTACAATCATTAGAAAATGGAGAGCTCCTTTTCTGTGATGGTTATTTATTCTTCATATTACAGTAGAACTGGAGAGTCTGAACAGGGAACATAGCTCATTGTGCTGTGTGTTTCTTTTTGCTTCACATTTGTGTGAGTCCTTGCATGAGGCGCTTACAATCTTTGTTAGTGAGAAGATGCAATAAGTAGCTGAAAAAACAAACGGGTCAAATGACTTTGCTAACCATAAAGGCCAGTCACAACTAACCATTTCCTAAGACTGACAAATCTTAATGATCTTTCTCTCTTTGAAAATAAACAAACATGGGTGGAAGAGATTTCTTTGCCCAACACACATTCTGGTGGGTGCACTAGAGGGCTTTATTCTGGGAGAGGTGATACAGTGATCTGAGCAAAGGCTAGTTCCTGCAATGAGACTATGAAGCAGGGGCATTTGCCCTTGGAAGGATCAGCCTGGTGCAAAGGGTCTGAGACTCCCCCACCACCTCCCTCCCATTCTGCTGCAGAAAGGATTCACTGTGCTGCACCATTTTGAACCCTGGGGCTGTTAGCAGCAATGCTGTAGCTTATGCTGAAGCCCCAGCCCTGCACGCAGCCAGACACATGATGTTTGGACAGCAAAGGGGAGCTGGCCCATCATCTAGTTCCGTGATACCAGCAATGATAGCAGGGAAAACATTTTCACAGGGGCTGTGATTTTTAAGCTGAATGTGTCCCTGTAAGAAAGGCGCAGCCTGCTCTGAAGGGCCTGGCACTGAAAGTGGAATGAGAGGGAGTGACCACTGAACACATGGCCCTCCTCTAACAATCACAGCAGGTGAGCTAGGTAAATGGGCACCGTAAAATTGCATTCCTCAGAGCCAACATGGGCTCCATCTGGCAAGGTATGGAGCACTGGTTTTGCTGGGAACGGCAGGGACTCAGCACTTTGCAAGACCAAGCCTTATCTTGTTTTCATCTGCGAGGCCCAGTCTGTTGTATTGATTTTTATGTCTGGGCTTACTTAGGCTGTATGCTCTTCAGGGCAGGGAGCATGACTTCTCTCTGTACCTGATCCCAAGAGGGGCTGAGCACCTGTAATTTCCTGTGACTTCAGCCTTACACAGCTACATACTTTTTAAATAATAATAACTGCAGGATTCTTCCACTCTGAAACTGCAGCTAGACCATTTGAGATTCCTACGAACAGCGCTGCCATTGCGTATGAGGTTTCTCTAGTTGATATGATGATTTGTATTTGGTAGCATCGAGTGGTCCCAATCAAGATTACCAGGTTTGTGCTAAGTGCGTACAAAAACCATAGACCACACTGCTTCCTAGTGTCAAAAAAGAAGTCATTGGCAAAGCTGGGAATAGAACTTGGCTCTTTGGATGCCCAGTTCTGTGCTCTAACAATTAGTCCCTACTAGTAGTGGGGCAGCTAAAGTCAGGCACAAAAACACAGGGGCAGATTCAGCCTCTGCAAGTAATTCTACAGCTCTCAGTTAAGAGCAGAGGATCAGGCAACAGATCTGATGTACTTAATGGGAGAAAAGGTAAGAGATTCTGGCCCATAGGTAACACAAACTTCAGCCAGCTTGACAAAGAGCATCTGCCTTATGCAGACATATTTTCCCCCCTGACTCCTCCCTTGCAGATAGGAGATAGGGGTTAGCTAATTAACATTTTGCTTTATTGCATGCTTTTCCAGGGTATCTTAACAATTCTGCTAATGTGAATGGAAAAGTATTTAGGGACCTCTACTGGCAGCAAGCTGTGCATGGATACAGTTCTGGAAACTATATTCATTTCATTTCTATTAACCTTCCCCTTAAGCAAAAGCAACAAATGTTTCCATCTGTCAAGATACACCATAAATATATTCAATAATGGGCTGAAACTCATTTTAATCACCCCCCAAGATGGGCCGAGGCATACAAAAGACTACATATTTCATATCTTCCTAGGGCCAGTTCAAATTCCAATTAGAGAAAATGGGACGGAAAACAACCTCAGTCCTAGAAAGACCTTTGATTTCACCCACTTTGTTTCATAGCTGGAAAGTGGTATAGGTAAAGCCAGGGGCTCCGGCAAAGGCATTCAGCTGGACAAGGCTCACGATTCAAAAGCAACCTTCCTCCCCAAACCTACCATCCACTGCTCTGTCATGGCACAATGGTGTTGGCAGAGCCCCACAATCTGAGGGCCAGTGGAGGCTGTGTCCAGAAAGGGTGGGGAGAGTTATCGCCACACTGATCTGAGTCAGCACAAAGCAGCTCGTACCCCAAACCATGTGGCATGGGTGCATATGCAATAATATACATCTCTCTCGTTTCAACCTGCTCTCTTTGGGAAGGGGAACCCAGAACATACCCCTACAGTATTAGCATCTAGGGAAGACGTCCCAACTGTGGAGCACACCCCCCTACGGCGGCAAGAAGCAACATTTGGGGGGGGCGCCGCCAGGCCCAGGCCAGCCCCCACGGGGGGCAGGGAGGGAGCACTCCCCTCAGCCCCGCTCTGCCCTTAGCTCTGCTCCAGGTCCAGCCGCAGCCTCGGCACCCAGCCCCCACCTCAGCCCCCATTTGCAGCACCCCGCCGTGGCCCCACTCACAGCCTTGGCCCCCAGCCCTGACTGAAGCCCCCATCCCTATCTATGGCCCCGCTCCCAGTCCCAGCTGGGGGGTGTGTGGACAGGAGCAAGAGGGGGGTGTGGGGTAAAAAGTTTGGGGACCACTGATCTAGGGGCTCTAGGACCAGTGCAGGGTGGAACCGTGTACTGTTCTGACTAAGCACAGGTGCACACCTCACTAAAGAAGAGTTATGGAAACCACTTGCCAGGAGTCCAAGCCCCTAAGCAACCCGGCTGTTAGCATGTATTTACCCAGTGATGCACTAACACTTGTGCCAGTGAACGTTACATCCTCTTCCTACCCTTATCACTTGGTGCCTCACTTGACTTGTGTTTTCTCTTCCATCGGCCACGGTCTCTTTGCCCTCTCTTCCCTTCCTACTAGGCTTCCTCTCTTCTTCTTATAGTCCTTCTTCATTGTTCTGCCCCCTGCCCCTTCCTTTTAAGCCCCTTTCCTTCTCCCCCTTTCTGCATCCTCTTCCTCAATACCCATCCCAGGGCTATGGGATGGAATATAGCAGCTCTCCACAAGGGCCAGCCTGAAGAAAGAGGATAGCGTGATGGACAGCTATCCCAGGCCTCCATCTGGCAATTTGCTCTTTTCACAGGACTCATGTACCCAGCAGGGAACAGACGCCACTTCTGTGCCAGTGGACCACTAGCAGGGACAGAGAGGACTTGCACGTGAACTCTCCAGTAAGCATTCTCTCCTCAGCACCTTTCCTCACCCAAAGCGACCGTCAGCTACCCTGCAACCTTGAATGGATAGACGGATTCTGTTTTGAACAGTGTGTCTTTGAATGGTTAGAGTGCTGCAATCCCTGAACCAAGACAATCTTCCACCCAAAGCTACAGAAACAGGGATGGCAGTGAAAAAATTCTACTCAGGCCCCATTTGCCAGGCCAGTTTGGTCACACTCGGCTCCTGTTCCCCCTTTCTCCTGACAGCTGCTGCTCTCTTTTCCTCCTCCTCTTTCACTGATAGCTCACTTTGAACCATGAGGTATAACTAAGAGGTACAGGATGAAATTAAGATAAGGAAATGAAGGGCTGAAAATCAGGCACAGCTTCCTAATGGTGAGAACCAGGTGACCATGCAATTGTCTCCCAAGCAATGGGGCTCTCACCAATCCTTAAGTCACTTAAAAAAGAACAAAGCACTGGGGAACATACCAGAATCATCAGTTCTGCCCATGTAACCAGCTGTTCCTTTGAATGTGGAAAACTGGAGCCGGAGTAAGAACGGCACAGTGAGTTCGGTTGCTTGCCTGCATCCTGGGAGACCTAGATTCAATTCCTGCTCCACTACAGCTTTCTTATATGACCCCGGAAAAGTCATTTTGTCTCTGTGCCTCTTCAGTGAAATGAGAACATAGAATTTCCTCACCTCACTTGGGTGTTGTGAGAAGGAATTTGTTAGGGATTGCAAGGTGCTCAGATACCAGGGCAATGGGGATCATATACGTACAGTAGATTCTGCTTAATAGCAATCCTGAGATTAGCAACTTCCAGTTAATAGCAATGTGTTGCTGGGAACCAATCCCATCCCATTCACATTAGGATTAATGGGATTTGGATGTTGGCAACTGGCATGCTGCTTATTAGCAACTTTTTTTGGAACAAAGGCCCCAGCTGCAGGCCGGTTTGCGAGCCAGAGAAGGAAGTGCTGGGATGTGCCTTCTTTGCCTGAATCCCTGCAAACCAGCCTGAGGCCGGAGCTAAGCAGCTTCCTTCTGCACAGAGACTGCACAGGAGGTAAGGGACTGTAGGCTCTGGGCTGGGAGGCAAGGCTGTGGGCAGGGCCATGGCGGGGAAAGTGGCTGCAGCCCAGATGTTGGAGCTGCATGGAACATCTCCCTCCTGTCTGGGCTGTGCCCTGCCAGGGGATGCACGCAGGGAAGGAAGCACTGGGATGTGCCTGAGCCCCGCCCATGGAGAGCACAGGGAGACGTAACGTGCAGCCCCCCCTGGGCCTCCAGCATCCCCACTTGCCATAGAAAGCCTCAGCATCCAGGCTACCGCTCCCCAGCTCCTACTTGAAAGATTCCGTAGAAGGCAGACGGGTTAAAATTTTAATTTTTTTAAAACCACAGCTTATATTCCATAGAAGCAGAATGGACTGCCAGCGGCCTGAAAGAAGCTCTCTATACCAGGGGTCCTGAGCTGTGACAAGCTAGTGTAATTCATGTATTATATATTACTAATTATACAGCACCCTACTGACAGTCAATAGGATTTAGGCTCCTAAGTGCCTAAAGAGATGCTGGCTCTTCAATCAGCTGGGCATTGCAAGGCTGAGCAAAGCAACACCTCAGTACCTGTAAAAGTCTGGGCCTTGGTGTTTTGAAATGATGAATAAGCACACTGGTTGAGGCACATGTCACCTCAGCAGTGTTTCTGCAAAATCAGGCCAAACGACACATTAAAGCAGGGCTATTGGTGGCTGTTTTCTGCTCTGATACCATGGTGATGGTTGCGGTATAAGCGCCTTTGACAAGAGTCAGAGGAATAATGAGATTTGGAAGGTCCTGATTAGTTTTAATGTGTGCACCAACAGTTTCCCAGTCCTCTCACTCCCATAACTCACATTATTATATGACTCTGAAGAGGAACAGAACTAACTCCACAGTGGTCTTTGCAGTTGCTTGTCTTTGCAGCCAAAACTTTAAGGGCCTGATCTCTCTGCTTTGCCAGTTATGGTGTGCTAATTCTCCAGGGTCTCTGAGTCCTGGCATAGTTTAAAGCAGCCTGGGGGCTTCTCTAGCTTACCGCCTATGGTCCCTAAGGGATCATAAATTAGCTAAGCATAGCATAATAAATAATAATAAGCTGGCAGAGAGGCCAGATACACTGCACTAGCTAACAGCTCTCCCATGCCAAGAGAATTCTCAGCTAGATCCAACTTGTTTCTAGCCCCTTTGAGCTGGCAGCACAAGGGAGAATCTAGCCCTAAAGTTTTTTGCACAACAGAATTAAGTACACCATCTCTAGCTGACTTAGCTTATTATCAAGCCCTTTTTGAGTTAGGGAAGAAATAATTAATTTATTTTTCATTAAGTAAGAGGTCTGCATTTTGTTTCAGACAATTGGTAAATATTTTAGTAGACAAAAGAGAAGTATTTAAAGGCCATCTGGTGGCTGTTTGACATATCACTGCTGTATATAACTCCAGCATCAGCATAGCAAAGAAATCTGATGGAAATCAGAAGAGTATTCACAGGCCAAGGTCAATATAGGAAGCACATCTAATCATTTTAACACAGATATGTTTGTGGACATAATCACCTTTAAATTAAAAAAATATGTTAAAATAATATTATGGGCTAAATTCTGCATTCAGTTACTCCACATTCACATTAGTCTGAGTTCAGTGGAGTTATTCTATATCAACAGTGTTAAATGAAACAGAATTGGGCCATGAGGATCTAATTTAAACCTACAAATTCCAATTTAGAGACACGTCACTCAAAAATAGCACTTGTCAGAAAATGTTTCAGCTATTGTTCCTACAAGCAGCCACATCAGAGAACACAGATGAACATGATTTCCTGGGAAAGAGTTAACATGGTTTTTGTAAAGGGATCTCATGCTCTCCAATCTACTAGAATCTTTTAAAGGATTAACAAGCATGTGGACAAGGGTGATCCAATGGATATAGTATACTTAGATTTTCAGAGAGCCTTTGACAAGGTCCCTCACCAAAGGCTCTTAAGCAAAGTAAGCTGTCATGGGATAAGAGGGAAGGTCCTCTCCTGGATCAGTAACTGGTTAAATGATAGGAAATGAAGGGTAAGAATAAATGGTCAATTTTCAGAATGGAGAGAGGTAAATAGTGGTGTCTCCCAAAGGTCTGCAATGGGATTAGTACTCTTCAACATATTCTTAAAAAGTGAGGTGGCAAAATATGCAGACAATACAAAATTACTCAAGATAATTAAGTACAAAGCAGACTGCGAAGAATTACAAAGGGGTCTCACAAAACTGGGTGACTGGGCAACAAAATGGCAGATGAAAGTCAGTGTTGATAAATGCAAAGTAATGCACATTGGAAAACATAATCCCAACTATACATATAAATGATGGGGTCTAAAATTAGCTGTTACCACTCAAGAAAGTGATCTTGGATTCATTGTGGGTAGTTCTTTTGAAAACATCCCCTCAATGTGCAGTGGCAGTCAAAAAAGCTAACAGAAGGTTGGGAATCATTAGGAAATGGATAGATAATAGGACAGAAAATATCATAATACCACTATATAAATCCATGGTACGTTCACATCTTGAATAGTATGTGCAGATCTGGTTGTCCCATCTCAAAAAAAGATATATTGGAATTGGAGAAAGTATAGAAAAGGGGTATGGAAAAGCTTCCATATGAGGAGAAATTAATAAGACTAGGACTTATCAGTTTGAAAAAGAGATGACTAAGGGGGTATGACAGAGGTTTATAAAATCATGATTGGTGTGGAGAAAGTAAATAAGAAAGTGTTATTTATTCCTTCTCATAACACAAGAACCAGGGGTCACCAAATGAAATTAATAGTCAGCAGGTTTAAAACGAACAAAAGGAAGTATTTCTTCACACATTGCACAGTCAACCTTTGAACTCTTTGCCAGAGGATGTTGTGAAGACCAAGACTATAACAGGGTTAAAAAAAAAACCTAGATAAGTTCATGAAGGATAAGTCCATTAACGGCTATTTGGCAGGATGGGCAGGGATGCAAAAACATGCTCTGAAGTGTCCCTAGCCTCTTGTTTGCCAGAAGCTGGGAATGGGCGATGGGATGGATCACTTGATGATTACCTGTTCTGGTCATTCCCTCTGAAGCACCTGGCATTGGCCACTGTTGGGAGACAGGACACTGAGCTAAATGGACCATTGGTCTGACCCAGTAAGGCCGTTCTTATGTTCTTAATTACAACTGGAATACTTTAGAATAACTTTGCTCTTTTTTTGTTTATTTACTTTGTGCATTTGACAGAGTTTTGTATATCGTCCGTTTCACCTGAGTGAAAAGCTCTGTGTCCCAGTTAAGGTGGGTGAATTTTATCTTGCCTTGTTTAGTCAGGTAGAGCCTGATCTGGGAAAAGACTGTACACATATGAGTAGCTTACTCACGTGAGTAAATTTACTCATCTGGGAAAATCTTTGAGGGATCAGGCTCAAAATAGGAAAATATCATTACAGAGCCCTGACTTTGGCAGGCTACTCAGGGGTAGCTGGCATAGAAAAGAAAGATGGTTCAAAAGTCAGATTGCTAGCTTGGGACTCTGGACACCCAAGTTCAATAACCTGGAGTGTGACCGTGAGCAAATCACTTCATCTCTTTGTGTCCCAGCTCCTCATCCGTAAAATGGGCATAATATTTCCCGGAAGTGTTGCAAGCATAACCGCATTACAGAGCATGATGCAGTTAGATACTGTGGTGAGGGGACTATATAAGTACCTCAGCAAGACCGATGAAAGATCAGAAACGACATTTAACTTAATTTTTGAAATTGTCTAGATTTCAGGTTGTCGTTCACTCTGTCTTTAACTCAGTTCAAGGAACTCTGAACAGCTTTTTACTTACGGTTTGGGCCACACTCTACTTTCAGTCAGACTATGTAAAAGCAAGAGTAACTTTCACTGAATTTGGCCCATTATAAGTAATGCAGTCACAAGGACTACATTCAGTTATGTCACTACCAGCAGGTAAATTACATGTCAGGTATCTGATCATGCTCTCACTGAAGTCCACAGAATCCAATGGGAGCAGGAATGCAAGTGAGTCAGAAAGTGGTGTGGTAGTGTAAATGTATGACACTAAGGATATGTCTACACTGCATCTGAGAGCAAGCCTCCCAGCCTGGCACCACAGACTTGTGCTAGAAGGGCTTACACTAGCATTCTGAAAATAGCTGTGTCTAGCGTGAGCCCCCACTAACATATGTCTGTGGATCCAGGCTGGGAAACTGGCATACAGATGCAGTGTAGACATACGCTAGGACGGTATGCAAGTTAAGTAACTTGAAAAGGCAGGTGCTGCTACTTTTTCTTACATTTTCCTTTTAACTGCTTTACCTACAATCAACAATCCCTTCTCCACCGCTGCACATAAGTTATACTTATTTTGTCCATCGACTGAAACCAAATCTGTGCAAATTACACTATGTTATTGGTTAAACCAGTCTCCCAATCTTTCCAAACTATTGTACCCCTTTCAGGAGTCTGATTTTCCTTGAGTACCCCCAAGTTTCACCTCACTTAAAAACTACTTGCTTACAAAATCAGACATACAAATACAAAAGTCTCACAGCACACTATTACTGAAAAATTGCTTACTTTCTCATTTTTACCATATAATTATAAAATAAATCAACTGGAATATAAATATTATACTTTCATTTCAGTGTATAGTATATAGAGCAGTATAAACAAATCATTGTCGGTATGAAATTTTAGTTTGTACTGACTTTGCTAGCTTTTTATGTAGTCTTCAGTAAAATTAGGATGAGCTGATGTACCCCCTAAAAGACCTCTGCTTTCCACCAGGGGAACCACTGACTTAAACCACTCATGTATCTTACAGAACTGTTTACCTCACCACGCAGTTAGGCTTTCATGAACATTGCTCCTGCTATGCCATGTCTGAATATGGCCCAACAGAATAAGGGTAAAATTTTTTAAAGTGCCTAAATGACTTAGCAGCCTAAGTCCCATTTTTAAAAGTGATCCAGATTCTGAGCAACCTGAGTCTCACTCAAAGTCAATAAGGCTCGGACTCCTAGGTCATTTTTGAAAATTGGACTTACAAGTAGATTTTCCAAGGTAATTAGGCATCTGAGGATGCAGATAAGTGCCTAGTGAGATTTTCAAAACATCCATTGAAGTCAACTAGAGTTTGGCACCTAAGTGTTTTGAAAATCTCACTAGGCACCTATCTGCATCTTTAGGCGCCTAATTACCTTGGAAAATCTGGTCCTTACTTTCTTAAGTCACTTAGGCATTTTTGAAAACGTTACCCCAAATCTAATTATTCACATTTATACCAGTGCCACCCCACTGAAAGTAGAAATTGTGAACAGAATTTGACTGAACTAGGTTGAGCTAAGGAGACAGTGATGACACTAAGTCTGTATTTCCTTGCTTTCAGGAGTTTAAATGAGTCCTTTTATCTAATCGTCACATGGTTTATAAAAACTGTGTATTACTTTCTAAGAACCAATGTGCAGGGCTTCTGAACTTCTGTAATTATTATTCAATTCAACTACTGATGTACATTAGGGTGGTCAGGAGTTCCATTTTCCAAATCTAAATGTAAAAAAAGTATGTAGAAAACAAATTTGAAAGTGTGCTACCCTGTCAGAAACTCCAGTTTGTTCTTCGGAAAAAAAAATATATGTATTTTTGGTGTTTGATATTTTTCATTTCCAAATCTCTGAGCAACACAGCTGCCAAATTATAGCTTCTTCAGTTTCAGATGTCAAAACATTCTCAGTTTTTCTGCTTCTGTCTGTGCAAATAAAAAAAAGAAAGAAGAAAGAAAAAACTGTTCTAATTTGAAGCCCAGAAATGCTGCTAGCTGTCAGAGTGAATTTCAAATAACCCTAAAAAGGACTGTTGTAGCTGATGGATGATATTGACATATTTTTAGTTTCTCTTTTTAATTTTAATAATGGATTTTTACAAACAAGAATTGGATAGTAGCTGCCCACAGATTGTGTTCAGTGTGGGCTGTTCTCACGTAGGCTCCACCACAGCACATCATGAATTTAATTATAGTTGGGAGACTGGGTCGTTTATGAGATTAGCAAGGAATTAGGGAGTCTTTTACCTTTATTACATGGGTTCAAATCCAACAAAGATTGGTAGTGATCAAAATATATTACATCCTGACAACTGTTTCGTGTAATATAAGAAATTAGTTGGTAGGACTGGATCTATTTCCGAATGAACAAGTATCCACATCTTAACAAGCACCAACAGGAATTCCTTACCAGCTTCTGACAGGCCACAAACTCAGAAGGTTTGCAGACTGTACTGGACTACAAATGAGAAACCCCCACAGAGCTAGAATGGCTTTGTGATCCCCTAAGGACACTGTTGGCAAAGATCAAACACTGTAAAGAAAGAAACTAACAAAAATCACAATCCTCCATTCACACCTGCTGCTACAAGACCCTGGGTGAAATCCTGACCCTACTAAAGATAGTGGTCAGGATTTCATCCCACATCCCCACAGACCAAGCAATGGGACCCCTTTTGGGAAATACAGGTGTTTTCCAGAGGCACTGGGTGGGCAGTGGGACCAGGTGTGTAAGGAAGGAAAAATAGCTCTCAAAATTGCTCTTATGGCCAGGTGTGGCAGAACGACAAAGCTAGCCTATGACAAGAGAGACACAACCTTAAAGTAATATAATGAGAAGGGACTTTGGGATCATGGCTAGATTCACCCCAACATTTTCAAAAGGGGGTCACAGCCAGATAAGAAAACAAGACACTCTAAACGGGGCATTCCTGCAGTGATCTACTAACCGGGTGGAATAAAATGGGTGTATTCTCTGCCATGGGCTGCTTTCCAGTGACTGAGTGTTGAGGCTGCAATCGCTCCAGCTGCTCCTGGAGTCTCTGTCTCCTGTGTTTCTCTTTCATCTGCTTTTCCTTCTGGGACAGCAATCTCGACCTTTCTTCTGTCCTACAAAATATAACATACAGATCCTCCTACACTTTGTTCTAACTCAAAGGGTGTCAGTCCCCTGCTTTTACTCACTCCCCCTTAGATGTGCACTCAAATCCTTCAGGTGGCTCTTTGTGGCTCCTCAAACTTGGCTCTGGTTCCCAAAGCGAACCATATAGTGGAGGCATGATGTGAACTGGCGCAATAGTTTCAGGGGGCACTTCTGGCATCTGATGTGAAAGTGATTGGACAAAACCGTGTAAACACAACACTAGAAACAGGAACTGGGAGCAGGCTCAGACCGTGTCAACTGCTGGCAACCTGCTTGGCGGCTGGAACATGCTGGTAAGATGGCAGCAGTCTGGGTAAGCTTGTTCCTGATTTTTTCTCCCCACCAAAATTCCCTGATGGATCCCTTGCGTCCCTTTTTCCTCTCTTCTCTCATCTGCTACAACAGAGGGCTGGGCTTCCCTGAAACCTTGACTTTCCATCAGGCTGTGGCCTGCTGTATTCCCTCAGGTGTGGGGGGGGGTGTTAACTGCTGTTTCCAGGCATTACATTAAGTTTAGAGCGCCTCTCCCAAGCTCTAGGTGCTCTCCCATCAACTTAAATGTCCAATGCAAAAACTGAAATTTCACGACGATCATTGTGATCTGTCCTCACCAGCCGCTATAACAATTATTAAATAAGCCAGCCTCTCACCACCTTCATATCCTCCAGTTTAACACCTCCACAAATGCCTGAGAACTTTGTGAGCGACAAGGTGGGGGAGGCAATATCTTTTATTGGACCCACTTCTGTTGGTGAGAGGGATGAGCTTTGGAGCTCCAGAGGGCTCTTCTTCAGGTTCCTTATGGCAATGTTCAGAGGTAAACAATTCTGGGTTCTGCCGGACCAAGGAAAGGCATCCATTGCCAAGGATCTCTCAAAGAAAACACCCTGCAACCAGCCTCCTGTTAGCTTGAGCACCTTGATCACAGGCAGTGGTGGCAGTTTAATGCTGGGAGAGAGACTGTGGAGATCTCTTAGGGGATCATACGTCAAAATCAATACCTTGAACTTCACCATCATGTTATCATGCAGCCCGTGCAGGCTATGGAGCATCAATGTAATGGGCTTCCTGCGTGAATCACTGCCACATAAACAGGCAGATGCATACAGCTGTTACCTCCAGTTTCATCTCAGGATGTAACCCTATGCAGAATGGTGCTACTGATGTCTAGTCTCGAAGTGGCAGAAACCTAGATAACTGAAGCAAGGTCCCTATGATTTCTTTTATTAATACCATTTATATTTCTCTTTTCCTGCCCCACCAAGGCATTTCAGAGCTCTCTCAGTTCCTCCTGGGCATGCTTTGTAAACGATAAAGACATCATAATATCTGGCTTTTAAACAGATTTTCATCAGTAGCCCTCAAAGTGCTGTATAAAGAAGCTCAGTTTCACTATCCTTATTTTCCAGGCTGCAGACACAGAGGGGTCACCCAGTAAGCCAATAGCAGGGATGGAAACAGAACACAAGTCTCCCTAATTTCAGGCCAGTGCTCTATCCACTGGGCTTGACTGCCTCTCTAGCTAAGTGAGCCAGAGACAGCCTTGTGCTCACAGTTTGCAGCCAGGATGATAAACAATTTGCTTTCTAGATCAGAGGTTTTTTCATTTGCAGACCCCTACAAAATTTCAAATGGAGGTGCAGACCCTTTTAGAAATAGTCTGTGGACCCCCACAGGTCCACAGACCACAGATTGAAAACCACTGTTCTAGATGGCTGCATAGTGGAACAGCATTCAGAATCACTACTGATGACTACTCCAAAGTCTATTGTACCTTGGGGATTCTCCTGCTTTATCTAGAGGAGGCTCTGGAGCACTTTCTGAACGTAGCGTTTCCTCAGTCTCTTTCTGGTTTTCTTTTGAAGGATCTGATCCCTGTTTCACATGGTTTGGAAAGGGGGGATATCCCCTCTGTGAGTCTGATCTCACCAGCCACCTGGAAGTCACTTTGTTTGCCTCCCCTCTCACTCTTAGACATCGTTTTCTCCTGATTTTCAGGGTGCCCATCTCTTCTAGGCTCTCAGGATCCTGGCTCACACCTTCATCTCTTAGCACCTGCTTAGAGGCCTCATTAGCAAGAGGCTGAGACGCTTCTTTACGGAAGTTACGGAGTTGCAGCAATAGCAGACTTTTCCCAGTGCAATCCCTGTAAATTAAAAGTCAAACAGATTAAACCAAGGGAAAGCATTACAATTAGCAGATTCTTACTGAGGAACCTAATCTGATTGGCAGCTCAAAGCAGGGCACAGGAGACCACCTGAATAATGCTTATTGATGTCCTAACATTAGTTCACAGATGATAGACTATGCCACCATAATGACATAACACAAGAGGTAGAGGAGCCCACCTGGATTTCTTTGAGTATCCAGGTGGCTCAGTTAGACATTGCTGGATCGATCTTGGGTGGTGACACTATGAACCTCGACTGTACTCATGAGGCTCTGGTGACACTGGCCTTCTTTGTGATGGGACCAGATATTTGCCTCTGGGGAAGAAGAGGTAGAGGGAACGTCCAGTTACACTCTGACTCTTTATTGCAGTGGGGCTGCTGATCTAGAACAGCGTATGGTACAGTCAGCTCCTGGCGCTGGAGCTGGAGGGATAACATTATCAAAAGCCCTTATATTCCCCATTTCCAAAGGCACCATAGGCACTTAGAGGCCCATGTCTCATTGAAATTCAATGGGACTTAGGAGCCAAGTCACTTTTGAAAACAGGACATAGGGGCCTTGGAAAAGTTGACTCTGACTCTACTCATGGTCCTCCATGCAGCTGGCTTGGGTTAGGGATCTGACTGGCAAGTCATTCAGTCTTCCTGGATGGTGCAAAGTTATGACATAACATTGCCACACACCATCGAGACGCAATTGTTTTGTGGCTGCATGTCATTTCGATGATGAAGGGGCTCCCAAGCTGCTTAATAAAGGGTGAGGGTTTGCAGGCTGATTTCAAAGTCAGGAAGGGAGCATCACAGATATCCCTGTTAGGTTCTGAGAGAGGCAGCTGAGACTTATCAAGCCCTGAGGACATGGCTTGGTGCTGTCTGAGTTTGATATGACAGCGTTCAGACTCTGCAGTATGCACGCCTGCATGCTACTGTAGTGTTGTGCTTAGTCAAACTAACCTTGTACTTTTCAGAACACAGGAGTATTCTACAGGTAGGCTTCCCACTTCTATTTTCTTAAGGGTCTACTCTTCTCTATCTCTTACTAGGAATCACCACTTCAACTTGTGACCTCTTCTAGCAATGATGAGACTCCCCTGGACCCCTGAAACCACTGGTTACCGTAAGAATTGGACCATTAAGGGGAATGACTAAGCAGTGTGGGTTTGCTAACACCTCTCCTGCCAGATACCAAAAATAATGAATGTGAACTGGATGACATTCTCAGCATCCATAAGGCCAGGGCCTCAGGGTGATGAGTGTTCATTCCTGACCCTGCCTCTGCTTTGCATTGATAGAAGTAGCTCCAGCAGAATGCCTTGGTATAATAGACCTTGGACACTCATGAGTCATATGCAAAAACCAAGAGGGTAAAGTCAGCCGTAAGGATCTACTGACACAGCCTCGTGTCACTGCTGTGATTCTGATTGGCTGTTTATCTCCAGTAAGAATAGGGGACAATTAAAAACCAAGAGGGTAAAGTCCAACCTTTAAAAAGGGAAGGAGGATCTAGGGAACTACAGAGTGGTCAGCCTCACCTCGGTACCTGGAAAAATCATGGAGCAGGTCCTGTTCTACTGACACAGCCTCGTGTCACTGCTGTGATTCTGATTGGCTGTTTATCTCCAGTAAGAATAGGGGACAATTAAACTGCTTCTGTGCTTACTTCTGGATGGCAACTAGTGGGGTAAGGTGAAGACATTGGTGACCTAATCTGCCCCTGCTCCACATGGAAATTTAGTGAATGAACCAAGTGGAGTTTACTGATTCTGACAGGTAGGTCAGAAATGTCAGGGGCCAGAAGTGGTGCAGGAGTACAGAGATTTCTTACACATGGCCCTGGGGATCTGCCAGGTTTGAGGGCATGCCCCAAAGCACATTCTGCAACTCCCTGAGATCTACAGAGATTTCTCTCTCCTGCAGGCTGGGAGGGGACCATTCTAGCCCATGTAACTTAGGCATAACTCCACTCAGATCTATAGAGTGACCCCAACACAGGGCCCAAGTAAATGAGATTAGAATCCAGCCAATAGGGTTTTTGCCTGCTCAGATGACCTGATTTCCTAATGGGGGATCAGGGGAACAGTAATATTTGTCAGGCATTTTATTTTTATATTTTCAGCAATTTTAAAACCAGTCAAAATTCATTTGGCCGGGTTCTGCTTTATGACTCCAGATTTACACTGGTATACCTCCCATTGACTTCAGTGGAGTTTCTCTGGATTGATACTAGCACAAATGAGGGCACCCAGGGTGCCTGATTGCTCCTGCTTGGCTCTGGCTTGTGACTATTCTCATCTGCTAAATCATTCTGAGTGGTTGGGCTCTGTTCCTCGGCGAATCATTTATTCTTTCAAAACTATTTTTAAAAATAAGAGTAATTGGCTCTAACAAAAACAGAACAAAACAGCATGTTCTGCTTGTTCCTTCTACTGCTCTAATTCAGGTATAAATGCGTCATTAAGATCCAGGGAACGGCTTCTAAAGATAACACCGAGCATACATGGGTGAAGCATTTAGGCCCATGCTTAAAGTTATACACAAGCTTAACTACTTTGTTGAGTCAGGTCCTGAGTTTGGTAATAGGGAGGAGTTGGCATCCCTGCAAAGCATTTACAGTTCAGGAGTTCCCTGCTTGTTCACGTTATACCGAACCAAATAAAGAGAGCTGAGAGTTTCTCTTCCCACACACTGCAATAAATAATCATTCTAGATCAATGTCAATGTCTAGCTTTTGTTTGATCATTTCCCTAAAAAGGCTGGATATGAGTCTATACCACAGTCTTTTAAAATGTTTAGTCCAGAGTTATTTAAAAACAATTCTCTCAAGTCACTCAAAGTGGCTCAGAAAAGAATAAGGCATTTTTCCTACTGTCTGTGTCTACTCTGTGTGAGTCTTTTAGCCATGCCTGTTTCATTCACTGACAACAAAAAAAAAGAGATTTTACTCCTGATATCCATGTAGATCCCAGATAGTGGTGAAAGAGAAAGGTAAATTTTATTCTGCCTCAAGCATCATCAATTATGTTCTAACTCCAGCATTTTCATTGTGGCTGCAGCAGAAAGAACACAGATTGAGTTGCTAGAACCAAACTGAAAAATTTTGTTTTAACTATTAAACTAAGCAAATTTGCTATGAGAATCACTGCTGGATAATATTTTAGAAGGTGAGATCGCATTCTCAAAAAGTTTTTTGAGTGGATCATTTCAGTTTCATGAAAAGGTGAAGATTCATGTAGCTTGTACCGTGATCCTTGGAAAGAATCTTGCATTCTCTCCTTTGTTTTCTGTTGGTCCTTATCCATTGTGTCCTCTTCATCTTCAGTGGAGCTGTTACTCAAGCTATGAAGTAAAGAGATCTGATTATTGGACACCTACCTTCACTGTCACAATATCAACAACCAGCCTGGGGCATTTATCCTTAATATGCCATCTTAGTCACATCTGAGAGGCAAATTTAAAACAATGAGATGTTAAAGAAAACATATGGAATCAGATCTGCAGCTGGTATCAACTGGCACGGCTCCTCGGACTTCATTGGAGCTATGTTAATTTATACAAGCTGAAGATTTGGCCCATCGTGTAATAATAATAATGAATCTTTAATACTTTCAAACTGCATAGAGACAGCTCCTCAGGGGCATCTTCCCAACAGCAAATACCCAAATAAATGACACATACTGTTTGATGCCCTAGCAACAAAATCGACTTAGACAACGTAACTCATCCTGGCTCATGAAGGACAATCTCATGCTTGTTTTTACTGGAACAACTTACTTTAAGCTAAGTTTGAGCCTGTAGTAAAATGTAACCTCCCTGCAGGTTAAATCAGAACTCCTTAATAAAATACATTTAGATCCAGGGGGGTTAGGCAAATGTATCTAACACATCTACTAGGTGTTTATTATGGACAAGGTTTCTTCAGACTGCTGTTTTCTTCAAAGCCATTTTCTAGCAAGCACCATCACTAATCATCTCTGGGGAAAGAGCACAGGAATCGCTGCTTAGTTGTTGATAAATACTGTTCACTTACCCCCATGGACATGCTGCATCTCCATATATCTTGGGGAGGAAGCAAATAGCTCTCTTAGACTCATTAGCTTTAGAGGAGATCCTTTGCCAGAGCTTTTGGAGTCTTTAGAAAGAGACCAGTCTCCCAGAACTCACCGTCTAGGCACTGCTTAGTCTCACAGGAGACTGAAAAAGCAGAGCCAGCAATCACTTGGTTGTCCAGCTATCCTGGATTTCCAACTGGATAGTTCCTCTGCCAAATGCTCACTCACTCCACCAGAGGGCCACCCTTTCCAGACCAAGAGTGAGGAGAAATGATACAGCAGAGAAACCCCTCCATGGTACTGCTCACAATGGGCACAAGATGTTGCAACAGCTTTTGGGTTTGTGCTCTCGATCTCTCATTTCTCATTAACATCAGACCCCAGTAATTACCTTTGATTTTCATCAGATGGTAATGCTGATTTGTGTGGTCTAGCATCCCTTAAATCAATATACACTGTTGGGGGCTCTGCTGGACACTGCAGTTCTGGAATGTCCAAACTTCGACAGCTCTGGGGAGGTAGCGGGAAGATGATGTCTCTGAGAACATAAATCATTGTTTCGAAGTATTATTCATTTTCCTGGGACAAGAGTTCCAGCAGGAATGAAAATAGATCAAGAAAGGGGCTGCGTTCCTGGTTATTGCACAGGTTCCAGCTCACAATTTCTGCACATGCTAGAACACTACTGAAAATGCCAAGTTTCAAATTTCACAGCTGCAGAATTCAATAGACATGACACTACCCCTTCCCACAGAATTCAGATCTGTGTCCACAGCACATTAGTGACACAGGTCTGGGCTAGACAGGAGTTGAAGTGCTACCGATTTACAGTTTGTCTGTTTCCAAATAGTCAGCAGTATTGGATATCTTTGAGGAATCTGATTTTCAACCCAAACAATGATCTGGTGGTGGTGAAGTACTGGAATGGGTTACCTAGGAAGGTGGTGGAATCTCCATCTGGCTTGACAAAGCCCTGGCTGGGATGATTTAGTTGTTTTGAGTAGGGGGTTGGACCAGATGACCTCCTGAGGTCTCCTCCAACCCTAATCTATGATTTTATGGTTCTCTGACCTTGCTCAGTTAGAGGCAGAAACAGCCATACAAATCAACCTGACCAGATCAGTTAGAAAATAGTAGTTTATGACCCCCCAGAGGATATGCCTACCCTTGTCTGCTTAGAGACCTGATGGTGATGTACTGATTTTTATCCCCAGGTGGAGAGGAGAATCCTCCGATCTCCCAGGATCCCTTGTCCCATGGTTAATGATTATTATTTATTCCTCAAGCACTGATGGTGCAGTTGACACTTTAGAACACAGAAAAAGACAGTCCCTGCCTCCAAAGAGCTTACAATGTCAAAGACAGGCACAGGTTTGATTACTGTAACCTCCTCCTTCAGCTTCCTTTACAGTCCTATCTCTCACTCCCATGTGGACAAAGTGCTGTCACAAAAATCACATCACTCCCATCTTTAAACATATCCACTGGCTGGCCAGTCTTCAGCGCCTCATGTGCAAATTTCTTGTCCTCCCCTTCATGGTGCCCATAACTCTGCCCTTCCCTAATAATCTGCCTTCGTCTGTTATTAATTTGCTCCTGTCCTCTCTGCTCTGCCAATGACGCCAGCCTTGATACCCAGTTTGTCTGCTTCTTCCACTACCATTTCTTTCATGCCACCCTCTGTGCATAGAATGTCCTCCCCGAGCTGGTATGGAAGGCCACTGCTTCTGTGCATTCAGATCCCTCCTCAAGATCCAGTTCTACAGTGATGCCTGAAAGAAATTTCACCCACTAATAATGGCTAGGACAAGAGGCTATTGAGAGAAAATACAAATTTTAAACCCCCCATGGAATGATCAAAACATAGCCACTCATCACCTTGGTCACTTGGCTTGTCTACACAACCCTATTCTCCTGCCTTTCATCCATTTGTCTTCTTAGATCACAAGCTCGTCTGAAAAAGGGTTTGTGTTTGTGCCCTTTTTCCTCTCCCAGAATTCTGCATGGAAGGGCATCTTGCTGATGACAGTCAAATGCTACCACGTGGAGAGTAGACCCTTAGTTTGCTCCCTCATCTTGGCAAGCCCTGTACTGTTGTAGATGTGTCCCTCCAGAGCTGGTCATTGCTGCTTGAGTCAGCAAGAGGGTTGCTCACTTAAGACCTGAGCCAGTGTCCAGGGAAGCCAATGGGAATCTTGACTTCAATGGGCACCTGACTGGGCCCTTGTTAGCCCATGGCTGCACTAGAGTAGCTGGGGCACTGGTGAGTAGATTCAGATAATTTTGGCTGAGATTTTAAAAGGATCCTAAGGGAATTAGAAGCCTAAATCCCATTGAAATTCACTGTGAGTTAGCACCTAACTCTTTTAGGGTCCTTTGCCAGTCCTACCCTTTGAGAATGACAGGTTCTACAATCCCTTCACTTCTGCACAGATAGGTTGTGATGCACGCAGCCCTTTTCAATGGATTGGCCTGGCAATACCAGCATGAACACATGCAATTCCTCATCTTAAAAATTAAAATACTGTGCCACATTCTTACTGTGTTATTAAATTCCTGCAAGGTACAGGGCATTGGAAAGGCACCCAAATAAAACCACTAATTGCTAGACATTTTACCACAATCACCCAGTATGTGCAAAAATTAACTCCTAGAGAGAAGGACCTACTTCTGATTGCCCCGGTGTTCTTGAAATTGAGCAAACGTGGCCGATGGCTTCCTGTGGCGTGGAAACAATGCCTTGGACTGCTTGGCACACAACTCTTCTAGCTTTTCCATAAGCCCACCTTGGTATTTAGCCATCAAGGTCTCTATGGATGAACAGAGAAGACAGAGAACGACTTACTACAGTCCTCCTGTTGTAAGAAAAGCCTCCAACTTCCCCTTTCATGCCCTGTCACTTTGCCTATAGAATGTCACAGTCAGGGAAGTGGTAAGGAGTTTATTTCCACCTAGCTCCAGTCAAAGTCTGGTTTCACTTCAAAACCAGGCTGATATTAAAATTAAACTATGTGTAAGGTTCTAACAATCTATCCTTCCTCCACTGCTGACTGCCACCACTCCTCTTGTGCCACTGCATTCCCTGGAAGCTGGCCTCTGGAGTGTTGTTATAGTATGGCAGGACAAAGAGGGTCAGATTCAGCAGGGTATCAAAGGGAGTATAAACCAATGTAATTTACACCTTCTTCTGGCTCCTTGTCATGTCAAAGTCCCTTAGTTCAGTGTAAAGAAATGGAACTTACATCCATTTACACTTCTGCTTGGAATTTGGATTATTGCATCCATTGGAAAGGCAGGATGGACTGTTACAGTATTAAACTGAAGGAGACAGAGAAGTAAACAGCAGAGAGACAGGACAGGGAGAAGGTAAAGATGGGGACAGGAGAACTGATGGTACTTTGTGAAAAGTTCCAGAGGGGTAGCCGTGTTAGTCTGTATACAGCAAAAACAACAAGAGTACTGTAGCACCTTAAAGACTAACAAATTTCTGCAGGCATAAGCTTCTATGGGCTGCAACCCACATTGTCAAATGCGTGATGGTATTGAATCCCTGAAAATTGAATTGATGGTATTGAATCCCTAAGATTGCAAAGTCAAGCCCTCAAAAGTTGAAAAAGTCCAATATTATGACTGCCTATACAATTTTAATTCAGCCCCATTGTGCATTATGAGACAACCTTTAATGACATGATCATACACAATTTTTTTCCACAGGACCCCCGCCTCATTCAGCAATTGCTGGGAAAGTCCTGATAAGCACATGGAGGCATGTTTAGAGCATGCTCAGTCACACTGGGGGGATGGTGCACCTGCAGTATAGGCAGCACGCAGGAGCTCTCAGGGAATGGAGCAAACCTAACACAGATAATCGTCAGAGAATTTAGCTGCCAAACTCTGACAAGCCTCTACTGAGCATATGCAAATTGAATTTTTTCAAAGGCTATATTGTAGTCAAATTAGGTTATTTTCTCTGGGACAGCAAAGGACACATCCCAAACACCAGAGCAACCCTCCCTCCATATTTCAAGTCTTTGCTCCAAAGCGTGGAAGTTCTAGTGCTTCTCAACAAAACAGCTGTAAGAATTTTTTTAAACATGAACAACATATTTTTTTCCTAATCTCATTCTTGGCAGCAGCTTTTTTGATGAAACTTTAAAAAAACAAATAAAAAAATTTCAGCCTGAGGCAAACACCCAGTATGGGAAATTTCAGCCTAAATGCTTAAAGTCTATAAATCACTGAAAACAGGGTCTTTTAATAGGAAACATCAGGCAACATGAACTACAGTGGTGCTACCAGCTCCATCTGTAATGGTAAATTGAAATAATCAATCCTGGATGTCACAAATATATTGATCACCATGGCTGGGTCTGAGTCTGACAGCATGTGGAACAATCTTCTGGCAGCTGGAAGGCTGCTGTTTTAGTTGGATGCTAATGTAACCTGACACAAAGGGTAAACCTACACTACCCACCAAGCCTGAGACCTGGGTCCAACAATTATAAACCCAACTTTATGATGCAGCATGGACACTCAAGCTTTATGATGCGGGAGTAGATATCCCTTATGAGGTTGCATTAGCAATCCCAGGAGGGCATCTCCAAAGCTACTCTAAGTGATATAAGTAACTTCAATGCAGGCTCCACACAGAGATTTCAGCCCTGGGTTTCAAAGTGTGGTGGCCAAGCACTATGACTCCCCTCTTTGGATCTAGGTTTAATGATGAAGAGCGGAAAGGACGATCTGGAGACAAGTGGAACTGCAACAGAAGAAATGGAGTTTGTGTGAACTACTCTCATCATCTGTGAACAGCAATGAGACAATGAAAACAATAACTCCAAGTCTCCAAAGTCTAATCAATGCACAAACCATTAGGCTGAGAGGTCTGGAGAGGGTGGAAACAGATGAGCAGGTCCCCCAAATGCTTAACCTTGAGAGTTCTGCTGATTCCATTCACATCAAGAGAGCATTGCATGTATGTAAGAGCTCTTAAAGCTGGTGTACGCTAGCACTTAGTGAATCATTATGTTTGAGGTCAGGGACAATACAGAAAAGGGTTACATACAATAGACCCATACAGTCATCCTCGTCCCAGATTTTTAGTTCAGTTAATCAGGCAAAATGCCTTTTCCTCCTCCTCACTCTGGAAAGGATATCAATTTAAAGTAACCAGAACCTCCATTTTCCTTCCTCCTAAGATTCAGCTTTGCAATGGCATAAGAAGTACCTTTTCTAGGACCACTTATTATAAACCTTTGGTGGGGATGATAAATGAAGGTTACTTTGCAGATCTTCTGCCAGATCTACAAAGGTATTTAGGCATATAAAGAAGCAGATAGGTGCTTAGTGGGATTAATAAAAGCACCTATTTGCTTTCAATAGAAGTTAGGTGCCTAACTCACTTAGGCACTTCTGTTAATCTCCCTAGGTGTCTATCTGCATCTTTAAACACCTAAATACCTTTGAAAATCTGGTCCCTTGTAAATGATATTGGATGGTACAGAAACTTAAGGATCCACAAGAATGATCCAATCAATCCTTCCAGATTTTAAGGGGTCTGATTTTTTATTTTTAGTTTTTGGAGTGGGGAAGATTGTTTTGTTTTTAATAGTTTCTGACACTTTTTAAAATTTGTTCTTTAAAGTTGAGTTCAATCCTAACTAGTGACTATGTAAAGATGATGGCGTGGGGCTCCATTTTCATTTGTTGATTTCCAGATCAAATCTGATAAGCTTGCAAGATTGTTTTCCTACCTGCAAACTCATCTTGGGATCTGAAAGTGTGGCTTTCCTTCTCTCACATGATCACCTGTAACAAAGTTTCTACCTGCCAAAGTGGGCCCTCAAGAACATCTGTGCAACCCTATTAGCTCTCAGCATAATTCAGGGTATAATCTGGAGGGTTGCAGAGCTGTATATGTTGTGGGAAAGAATTAAATAATATGAATATGTCTCCAGCTCTGCAGAGACAATGGGGACCAGTCTTCAAGGACTCTCAGAGGAAGAAGTGCTCAGTGAGCCTCCCAGCCAAGGTCAACAGAGTTATGCTAGCAGGGCTCATGCTAGCATGCTAAAAAAAAGCTGTTTAAACATGCTTTGTTGTTGCAGCTCAGGCTAGAGCTGGGGGCTCTCAGAACAAAGTGGGGAGCAGGGAATCTGGCATGTGGGGTCTCAATGGCAAAGCCATTCACTGAAATTTGGCTTGGCCAACCCTCCATTAGGATGGAGTGGTGGCTGGGCCAAATATGAGTGAGTGGCATTGAAACTCTGTGCACCAGATCACAATGCCACTCTCTAAAATTTGGCCCAGCCACCCCCTGACGGATGGAGGTGTGGCCAGGCCAACCCTGAGCAGGGAACTGGGCCCAGGCCTGCAAGACAGGAGCTGCTGTTAAGCAGGGAGTGTGGGGTGGGCTTCTTTTCCAACCTCTGCCTCCCCCCACATGCAGGTCTGCAGCACACCACTTGGGAAACTCCGCTAACAAAATATTCCAGTTAAAATGCTCAACTAAATGGAAAAACCTCAAATAACAGAAATCCTACCAGAGATGGAAAAGGAGTAGAGACAATAAAAACTGCTGCACCCCCTCAGCTGGGATGGGACTCACCACCTGTTGGTTGGTGTGCAGGCGGTATCTTCTCCTAAGACTCTAAAGTTATGGTAATCTGATAATTATGCGCTATTATTACAATAGGTGCCTTTAGAGAAAATGGGCCAGAGTGCTTGCTGGCGTGAATTGTCATAGCTTCATTGAAGTTGATGGAACGTAGCTGCTTACACCAGCTAAGCACCAGGGCCAATAGGTTTCTCTTTTAAGATAATTAACAGTCTAGTTCTAGGCTGGCATCAGGAAAATAACCTTTCATCTGCCACTATTTTTCTTGTTATTTCAAAAGGCCAAATATTTTGTGTGTGTGCGCGTGAGTGAGTAAGAGGAAGAAGAGCTGTTAGAAGTGAGTATAAATAAGCATACAGAGGAGGAGACAGATTTTAATAAACAAAGGCTGTAAACTGCAAACAAAATCTTTTCCCTGGATATTTTGAAAACCTGTTTTCTACAATGGGCATGCAAAAATCCACAACTGCCAGTGACATTACTTGTTTAAATGTCACTTACCACTTGATTCTATTTATCTATATCCCATTCAGATCCATGGGCCTACCACCCACCTTTACTCCCCAAGCATAGGGCCTGGTATCTTCTCAGAGTTTAGAAGCCTGATCCAACCATGCCTTCCAGCACCCAAGGGAGAATGCTCATCTCCCCAGGCAGCTAATGTATATGCTACAGTGAACAGAAGCTGCTAGCCGGATGCCATGCTGCTCCTTTCCAAGGGTTAAAATCTACCCTTCTCTGCTGAAGTTGCATTGTAGGTGGAGTGGGAAGCTGAGGGGTGATGCTGCACAGGGGCTCCTAGAGACCTCCATCCAGTAGTTCTGGAGTGAGTAAGGAGAAAGGCATGATGGATACACTGCTTCTCCTTTAAAAAGCAACAGGTGCCCGAGGCAATGTGTTACACATTGTCCAGTTGCCTGAAAGAATACGACCACAACTCCTAGGCAACATGACCCTGGGTGGGATGGGCAGAAATTGGCAGTCATGACCACAGTCTGTAGGCTCAGTGGCACAAATTCAGCCCTGCTGTGTTTCTGTTTCAGTCAACAGGCTTAGACCAGGGCTGCATCTGGCCCAGAACCTTTAATACAGATTAAGGAAGGGAATTGTTCATTTTCACAATGAGGCCACCTAAGAAGCAATGGTCCCACAGTAAAGGAAAGTTTAGGCTAGAAATAATTCTTAAGAATAAGAGAAGTTAGGCAGAGGGATAGATGTTCAAGTGAAGTGGTCAAGGCACCATCAATGTACAGTCAAGGAAATGTTAGAGGGAATGACATAGGTTGGTTCTGGTGGGCTGAGTTGTTTTTCCAGGCCCTACTCTGAGCTTATTTTTTACACATTTTCAGCTAGTTGACATTTGTTTTGCAATGTTACTATGATCTTTTGAAGGAAGAGCAGGCTCCTCAGAGTGAGTTCTATTGTCTTTCTGTTCTTCCAGGTCCTCAAGAATCTTGTCTAGATCCCACTTCTCGATATCCTGAAAGAATGAAACCAACGGTGAGGGAAAATTCATCCCCAAGAGGTTATTAAAAAGGTGAAAAATCACGAAGGCCTATACTCCATGGGATAAGTTCTCCTGGTACCTTTACATGCAGCAGCACCTGACCAACACATGGAAATCTGCCTTTCTCAACTCCACCAATGACATGTTGCTGTCCCTCCCCAGCAGAAGGGCCTGTACTCCTTTGGAGACGTGGCTCCTTCAGGATGGACCTACAAAACTGGTCATGGCTACCTAGAATGGGGAGCTACTGCCTGACACCTCCCATTGTCTGCATTCCACGCCCATGACTGAGCAGATCAGACATGAGCAAGTGCAGCCTAAGTTCTAACAGAGCCTCGCTGGAGGGACTGATGCGCCACATGATAAGAGTGGAGGAGCTTCCTGCCCTGTCTAAAGAAGCTGCTGAGTCTGGGGGGGATGCAGTAGTATGGACTGAATCAGCACCTCCTCAGAGTCAGAAATACAAGACCCAGCCCTCTAATGTCCACCTGACCTCCCCCTCCACTGACTGTGGTCACCCTCTCCTCCCTCTCATGCCTATCCAAATCCAGCCCAGGTCTCAGTCCCCACTCTGAATATCTCAGGCTGTCTTTCCACTCCACCACCATCTCAAACAGAGGTGGGACTGTCTATATTAGCCCTGCTGTCTGACTGTGTTCACAATTAACGAGCTAATGGAAGTGGTTCAGTGAGAGGGAAGAGTGAAATGTTAACTCCATGTTTCTTACCAAATAATGCATCTACCCCACTTCCCCCACCCACTTCTACAGGGGGCTCCTCCTTTGATGATCACTGACCTCTATAAAAATAGATGAGGGGGGAAAAGATCAGGAAGGCGGAAAGGTGAACCAGGCCATTTTTTCCAAAAGCAGGGTACAGAGCCTGATCCTGAGAGCTGCTGAGCACTTGTAACTTCCACTGATTTAAAAGGAAGCTGTGGATCCTCAGCAACTTTCAGAATGATGAGGCACATAGCCCCGTCCCTGTTTACTACCTCTTCTACCTTATTTAAAGGAGATGGGTTCCTGCCCTAGGCACACTATCCTTTGCTCTCTACAGCACGGCCAGCAACAACCTGGACCTCATAATTGGTTGCCTAATAAGAATGTGGGATGACCTCAAATTATTCATCACCATATATAATTTGCCACATGCACTCTTCCCATAGTGCAGGCTGGAGAGGAGCTGGCTATGTGGAGCCAGAGGAGGAAGTTAGCAAAGCTGCAGGCCAGCCATCCTATTCGTCTCCTTTTCAGTGAGAAGAGAGTTTTCAACTGTAACCTTATTTCAGATGTGCTGATCAACAATGCACCCAGGAGTTGTAAGTAGAGAACTGCAGTTTGACAAGCAGACACTAAACCCCAAAGGTGCCTGACCAATTGAGGATCTGGGGCTAAAAATTTACATTGCCCTTCATCAGGTTGTGTTGTCCTGGGCTGCTAGACAATAAGTCGTTTCCCTGCATGCAAATAGCCATCCTGGGTCTGCACTGGAATTCATGGGATATCAGAGGCTCACTGCAGTTCATCATTCACAGCTCTTTACTTTATGTATGGAGGAAAAACATTGTCTGGTGGCTAAATAGCAGGAAATGTCAGAGTTTACCGATTCCTCTCAAAGCCTTCCCTGGGCTTAAAAATGCAAAATACCCAACCTGCCCACAATGCTCACTTTATTATATTACTAGTCATTTACAGAGAGCTTTTCATACAGAAAGCATCTGTCCTGAATGTGCTTTTAAGGTGTAACGTTCATTAAAAATATACCTATCTATAGCAGAAAGCCATACTATTTGTACTAGAAAGACACTAGGTGCAGATCCTTCATTTCAATCTACATCAGTGCACAAGTGCATCCATGCAAGGCCCTGTTGAAGTCAGTGGGTGCCACTCAAGCTTTGAGTTGAGATTTGCAGGATCTAGGCCTAAATTGTATTAAAAACTAACATATAAAAGAAGCCAGCAACTGACTACAATGTAATTACAAAACCAGGCCAGTATTTGGTGCATGTGTTTTGCAGACCCAATCTAGGTAGCTGTTTTGGAAAACGTAGTCCTTATACGGTTATTCACATATGGCACAAGAACGGCCATCATACTGGATCAGACCAATGGTCCACCTAACCCGTCTTCTGGCAGTGGCCAATGCCAGGTGCTTCAGAGGCAATGAACAGAACAGGGCAGTTCTCAGGTGATCCATCCCGTCACAGTCCCAGCTTCTGACAATCAGGCTACGGACATCCAGAGCATGGGGTTGCCGCCCTGACTATCTGGGCTAATAGCCACTGATGGACCAATCCACCATGAACTTATCTACTTCTATTTTGAACTTGGTTATAGTTTTGGCTTTCACAATATTCCCTGGCAATGAATTCTCCAGGTTGATTGTGCGTTGTTGAAGTATTTCCTTTTGTTTGTTTTAAACCTGCCGCCAATGGATTTTATTGGGAGACCCCTGGTTCTTGTGTTATGTGAAGGGATAAATAACACTTCCTTATTCTCTTTCTCCACACCAGTCACGATTTTATAGACTTCTATCATATTCTCTTCTTAGTCATCTCGTTTCCAAGCTGAAAAGTCCCCGTCTCCTCATATGGAGATGGGGTGACCAGAACTGCATGCAGTAGTCAAGGTGTGGGCATACCACAGATTTATATATAGTGGCATAATGATATTTTCTGTCTTATCTATGCTCTCCTAATGGTTCCTAACAATCTGTTGCCTTTTTTGACTGCCTGCACAATGAGCAGATGTTTTTAGAGAACTAGCCACAATGACGCCAAGATCCATTTCTTGAGTGGTAACAACTAATTTAAATTTGAAGTGGGTTGCAGCCCATGAAAGCTTATGCTGCAGAAATTTGTTAGCTTTTAAGGTGCTACCGGACTCCCATTGTTTTAACTAATTTAGAACTTATCATGTGTATGAGTAACAGGATCAAGCCCTTAACAAAACAGACTCACAGACTGATTTTTCTCCCCTACTGAAAATATTTTCAAATTTCATTTTTCAGTAAAAACATACCTTTCTAGTCCATAAAATAACAGCATTGGGACAATGACTCTTTACAAATATTGATGCTATTGGGAAAAGGAAGGTGGCTGTCAGTTACAACGTAACTGCATTACAGTTACAACACACACCCATGTAAATTCAATATGGTCATTCAGACCTTTTGGTAAAGCAGCACCAGTGCTAAAATCTGCAATATTCTTTAGAACAACCTCCATCATCTGTCACTCCCGTTTAAGAGAGGCTCCTCATTCCTTCTAGCCCAATAAACCTCAATGGGGCTGCTGAGCCATAATTAGCTTCATTCCAATGTTACAGGTTGCAGCTAAAATTCTGATTAAGAACAGAAGTCTGATGATGGCTACAAGCTGAAACCTGTATCATTGACACGAAGTTAGTCATGGCTCAGCACCCTCTATTGAGATTTTTTGTTCTGGAAAGAGTGGGGAGCATCTCTCAAGAGGGAGTGACAGACAATGGAGGTTATATAATTAGAACCATGTTAGAGTTCAGCACCAATACTATTTTACCAAAGGATCTCAGTGAAAGCACTGCATTTACATGTTTGCTGTAATTATGGTGCAACTTGCAACCAGCGTCCTTTTAAATGATATTGCTAAATAAATATAAACACTGATCTATCATGTACATAATTATAGTATCAGGTCCCCTCCTGCACACCCCTACTCACATGAGCAAAGACTTATAGGGTGTTCCATAAGCCCCGCAGCAAAGGAGCTAAAGGTTTGCAGGATCTGACTGATAATGAAAGTGAAAATCACTCTATGAGATATGCTTCATTAAGTGAGTTACTATGGCCCCAAACCACAAAACACAGATTTATTTTAAGCATTTGAGTAGTTCCACTGACTTCTTGTGCTTAAAGTGCAGTATGTGCTTAATTACCTTTAGGAGCTAGGGACTAAATAGGGACTAGTTTTCAAAACCAGGTTGTAAACAGACAGGTCACCTCCTGCACACCCCTCATGACCAGGGTTGGCCCTGCAATAGCCCCTGCCTCACTTTCCCCCTTCAGGAGGTTTCTTCAGTAACTCACAAATCCTTTGCCTTTCTCAGGTTCTGGTTTATTAAATTAACAAATACTCAAAATAAAATTTCTCCAGTCCATCAGTTTACCCTCTTATCAGGTCACTCTCAGCCCTTTCGTACCTGTAGTCTCACATTGCTCTGATGGAGCCTACTTGCTCACAGCCACAGCGACCTCTGTACTCTACTCTGACTTCCCTGAGCATTTTCCCCACCCCCAAACTTCCTGCTGCTGTTCACAGGGGAATCCGCTGAGTTGATCCCTGCTCCCCTGTGCTTCCTTATGGTATTATGGGACAATCTAATCTGGTAATTAACTAATCTTTGACTACTAGGGGTAAATATGCCAATGGCCTGGAATGGGATGTTTGATGGGGTGGGTTCTGA
The DNA here is from genome assembly GCA_007922155.1 of Mesoclemmys tuberculata. NCBI lineage: Eukaryota > Metazoa > Chordata > Testudines > Chelidae > Mesoclemmys > Mesoclemmys tuberculata. Next base: position 2,754,429 of record ML675626.1, read on the forward strand.
GTTACTACAGAGAATTCTTTCTTGGGTGTCTGGCTGGTGAGTCTTTCCCACATGCTCAGGGTTTAGCTGATCTATTACAGGAGTAATAGATATAATAGATATAATATAATAGATATAATAGATATAATATAATAGCAACTCTACTGATGTCAATGGGTTGTATTGGTGTAAAATCGGTACTGAAAGGAGAATCAGGCCCATTGACTTTAATAGAGCTATTCCTGATTTCCACTGGTATGTCTAAGATCAGAATTAGGCCCAAAAATGCTTGGTCTAATCAGGCAAGGAATTGTTTAATCAAGCTAGGAAGCTCGGTGAACAAAAAGACAAGTGAGTGTATAATTTGCATATGTAGTTACGGCTCGGACCCGAAAAGGGATATGTTTTGTGATTTAGACATTTATTAGTGGCTTAGACACTGATTTCTGTACATTTGTCCCCTAAAGTTTGTGGGGTCTTAGGGAATCTGTATTTTGACCCCAGTGAAGGCTCTGAACAGAAATCCAAAGGTTCTCATGATTCATAGTAGTCAGCCACCAGGCAATGTACTTTAATCTATTTATGAAATGAAGAATTGTCAGTTTTCTACGTTAGCAAACAGGTGGCTGTCTCACAAGTGCAACACTGACCCTGGGAAGCTGGTAGACCAGAACAGCAACAGCCCAAGTAGAAGACTGAATCATATCTCCCAATCTGCAGCTGCACTCTCGCAGTTACCAAACAAGGAGTTTCGATTCCACTGACGTGAAATTAAAATTCCTCTCGGACAATCAAATTTCATCTGCAATTCCATGACAGCAGGTCACTGACCCTGCTAATTAAGCTTTGAAAACTGATAACCCAGTAATAGAAATGGGGAAGTTCTCAACACCCTTGATGCTAGTGTCTGGCCATGACAAACATACCTCACTTTACAATATCAGAACTCTTCGCAATCAGATGGCTAGAAAGTTCGTTGGTTTTATGAAAGCTTTGATTCTGGACCAAAAATCACATGTCGTATCTACATCAGAGATTCTGTGCTTGATGTCCTGGAACATGGACACTTCCGGTTCTAATCAATTCGATTAATTTCCAAGATGGTTTACTTGGACTGTAAACTCTTTAGGGCAAGGCCTGCTTTTTTTGTTCTGTGTTTGTACAGCACCTAGCACAAAGGGGCCTTGGGTCATGACTGGGGCTCCTAGGCGCTACTGCAATACAAATTCATAATGACATGGTTTGTGCAGAATTAGACATTCATGTCCTCTTATTGTCAATGAACATTCTGCATCTAATACATTGTCCACCATGCTAGACCCCTAAGTAATCAATCACTAAAGAAAACTACCTGTTTGCCCCACCAACCTGCAATGAAAAGAGCATCAGCCCTTGAGGGTGTTCAGCTGAAGTGGCTCCTTGCTCATTTTCTGCTTTAGTGATTCTTTCTAGATTGTCACTAATAGTCTCCAAGGGTGATTTCGTTTTTAGCTCCGAACGGCCTCCATCTCCAGGCGGTGGCTCTAAGTTCACTTTCAAGAGTATTTTTGTTTCTATCATTTTTCTTCTCTCTTCACTATTGTTTGCTTTTACAAAATATGGCCATTTCATAGGCAGTTCTATATTAGTCCAGAAGTCTTCTGTTTCCCTGTCTTTTCCATTGCCCTGTTCTTTCCCTTTGAGAGGTTGATCTGTAGGATCTGCAAGGATTGCTCCCTGTTGGCTTGAAGTTTCTTCAGTCAGGTTAGAAAAAGCATATATCTCATCTCTAACCAATGGTACATGTCCTTTTCCCAGAGCTTGGGTAACATCTATTTCTTTCTGAAGATCTGAACTTTGTAGGTTTCCATTCCAGGTGTCTCTGGGGTGTCCCTCAGATTCTAATATTTGCTATAAATACAGAAAATGTATATCAGAAGAGACAGTCACACACCTCTCCAAAGCAATAAAGAAAGACACAATAAACCAAGTAAAACTGATTGGTTGATGGAGGTTCAGCTTGACTGGGCATGTGGTAACTGAATGGGTCAGGTCTCATCCCCGAGATTTGTTACAAAACAGAACAAGCTACATTTTGTAAAAGCAATTTTCAGGAAGTCCTGGGTGCACCTGAAACCCAGTTAGTTCTGTGCCTTATTCTCCTATCTTATTGCTTACATACAGATCCCAGCTGAACAGGAAAGGTGATAAAAGAAGCTGGTGTCCCCATGCCAAAATACTGGAGCTGGCCTGCTCCCTGGCTAACTTACCTGCGAATAGTTCTATGCCCAGGTCTTAACGTCATACAATTACTTCTTGGTACACCCACCCCACTTACTTCCTCTCTAGTTTCTGTGTAGGTGATTGGAGACATTTCACACCCTGAAAGGCTTGCAAATTAGCAGTAAGACTATGCAGCAGGTTAATGCTTGAATGATATATGACTTCTCAGATCATCCTGGGGCCTGGAGCTGGTCAATGGCGGAGGGACAATTATTTATTGTACACTCAATGTTCTCCAGCTATTTCCTTAGCGAATCAGTGTCTCCATACCCCTATCACACTTCCTGACAAGTGGCCTGCACATGCTGCCTGCATTGCCACCTGTCGGCTACCGCAGCAAGACAACAAGCATCATCCCCATCATAGGGTAGTACCTCATTCAAAACCAGGCTCATTTGATTTAGAGGACACTGAACGCCTCCTTGGGAGAGAGAGGGACCAGGCCAGTTAGGGAAAGAAAGAGAGCCAGGGCTTAGGGAAGGAGAGAAAGGATCCATACTACAAGGAGCTAAAGAGAGGACCCACCACTCAAGAGAGGGTGGGCACAGAGCAAGTAGGTAACAAGAGGAACTTCAAGAAGGTAGGACAAAGAGAAAGGGGCCCAGATCCCAAGAACAGAGAGACAAAGAAAGCCTAGAAAAATAGAGGAGAAATAGAGAGCAAAAGAGAGATGCAGGCCCAAGAGGAGAAGGCGGGCCCAGGCACTTATATCATGCAGTGCAACCTAAACATTTACTTTAAGTAAGCATTTTTTTAATTAAGGTATTAAGCAGCTGCATTACTGACAAGCACAGAAAATGTGGCTGCAGCAGTACAGTCAGTAACCTGCATGTCTGGGTCTTCTGGAGAAAAATCTGTCAGTTCTTCGGACAAGTCAGGAATCAGATTGGGTAGATCTCGCTGGAAGATGAAGAGCTCCCCATCTTCATCACAATCGGACTGCCACACAAAATAAAGAGATGAAAGGAAGGGTCAGCACATTTACACAGATGTTTCATGGTGACGTAAGTCATCTTACTTCTACTGTATCTCATGCTTGGCTATAGTATTGAGACATATTCGGCTGAGTCATATCTTCAGTGAAGCATCTAGTACTCTACATCCAAAGGGTATGAGATAAACTCTCACTTTAGCAAATTAATGGGCTTCAATAATAAGAGCTAGATAAAATATTGGGTATGAACCCATTCCCAGTAAGGTTAATGGCAAAAGTCCCATTGATTTCAAGGGGGACAAAACAAGGCAAGTGAACTGAATCTTGAAAGGTGCTGAGTATCTGCAAATCCCAGTGCACAAGTAGAATCCATACTTTATACCAAATGTAAGAATCAACACCCCCACATCAAGCAGGCAGTCTTCAGCTTTCACATTTGCCTTCTAAACTGCAGTTTATATCATCTCCAGTAACTCTGTGCTGGCAAATCCTGACTGCCTGGTGAGATTAGTTTTCCTCCCTCTGCATTCCCCCTCTGCAGCAGGATTGCTCTATTTTTAATGAAATGCGTATTTGGGGTGGCCAAAGTGCCTCCTGGATTGTATAACGTAACCTGCTTTTGCCCTCGTCAGTGCAAGACCACACCATGTAAAGACTACAGTTCTCAGGTGCAATGGTGTCTCCTGATGCGTGCAGACACCACTCAGCTCAAGACGGAGCATTGCAATCTATGACATGCAGTCTCTGTGGGCTGCAGTTTTGTATTAAATATGAAGGGTAATGCAATCAGATCTATTTCGTGCAAATTAAGTGTTATGGTCAAACTCCAGGTAACAATGCCAAAGTTACCCTCAGTAGGATGCTTGCTCCAGATGCACAGAGACAAAGAATTTAGAGAATGTTAGCGTGTGAACAAGACCTTGGATGGATTTGCCATTAAATTAATACCAATACCAAATAGCACCAAGATACAAAAATATCTTTTTAGTCCTACTGTTATTATTTATTTGTTATAATAGCACTTAGAAGCTCTGGTGGAGATCAGGACCCTAGTAGGAGACAGTCCCTGCTCTAACGAGCTTACAGTCTAAACAGACACTTCAGACAAAGGATGGAAAGGGAAACAGAGAAAGTAATTTACCCAAGATCACACAGCTTTTCAGAGGAGAACCAGGAACAGAAACAGGCCACCTGAATCCCAGTCCGGTGCTTTATCTCTTAGACCACATTACTTCTCATGAGTGTGATTAATGCCCAGCTTGACAGGCCCCTCACCCGTGCTACTCACAAGATGATCTGTGTCGCTAATCCACACACTAAATCTGAAGAAACAGTTTCTTTTGAGGGTAAATTAAGCTTCTTTGAAGGTTAAGTATGTTTGAAAACTATTATTATTTGTGTGCTCTCAAAAAATAGATCTCTCATCTAGACAGAAAGTCATCAATACTTAAGCCAGGCTGCCATGGGCAAGGGATTACATCACAAAAGCCACCACAGCTCCTCCTTGCTGGTACTGGGCTAATTCAGGCCAGCTGCAGCCTTAAAAGCAGCTTCTCCTAATTGGCCCCTTTGTCCTTAATCCTTTTACTTGAGAGGCTGGGAGAGGTGAACAAGCAATGTTCCTTCCCCTACTGGAATCTTCTGTTATGAGAGAGGAGGCAGAATATATGCTGTCTTCCTCCCAGTTAGTGGGGAAAGAAGGAATCCTTGCTCCACCCTGCACTACAAATCTCCTGGTCCTGGGCCCTTAAAGAAACAGTATGGTTTTTGCCATGCATTAATTATTCCACCAGGACCAATTTTCTCACTCCTAATATACCTGTCCTTCCCTGAGCCTTCATCCACTCAGAAAGGCCCAGGAACCTTAAAGGACATACCATAGAACAGGGGTTGACTGACTCTTAGGACTAGATCCACAGAAGGATTTAGATTCCTAACATTCATCGGTTTCAATGGGCAACAGATGCTTAAATACCTTTGAGGATCTGGGCGCTAGTCCCTACTTCTCTTAAAGTAGGCAGTTACGCTACCTAAAAGTGCTAGTACAAGCACTTTTCATCTGTCAGTCTCAATGTGCATTATACAAAAGCATGGTAAGAATTATTATCTCCACTTTACAGGTGGGGAAACTGAGGCATTGGGGGGCCACCCAGCAAGTCAGTGGCAGAGCAGCAAAGAGAATCCAGATCTCCTCTCAGCCAAGGATCATGTTTCCATGATCTTCAGCCACAGAGAGGCATGTTCAGAGGCTTTCTGCCAAGCTATTACAGTGCTACAGTTAATGCCCCAGCAGAATGAAGGAGACAAACAAAAGAGATGCCATTTGAATGTGAATATTTGCCTAGTTCATGGCATGCTTTTTGTTAGACAGGTGAACAGCACAGGGTTCTCCATACCCAACGACTTCAGTGAGAGTTGAGGATGGTCAGCCCTGTGTAGACTGAGGCCACTGTCCAGGAGTATTTGAGATGTTGAGAACACACAAGACAGGATGGGAGCTGCTTTCTGACAATTACAGAGTTTACTATTGAAGGCTCTCAGATTAACACACACTACAGCAATGCTCCCAATGAATGAGCGGCCCATTGAGAGTTACTGGTTATTCAGCAGCTCCTCACTAATGAAGTGATCCTCGGCTGCCATTCAGAGAAGTCTTTGTGGAACATAGGGAGGAAGGTGCTAGACGGCAATGCTTACCGTGGAGGTGTCAGAGTCCAGAGACGGGATTTGGTCTTTCACTGCAGAGAGGATGGATCCCCAGTTTAAGGTTCTGTTGCCCTGGACAGGAGTTGTAAGATCCTCAGATGCACCCTCTTTTTCCTGGCTTTGTCCTTCTGATTCCATTTGAAACAGCTCCCGTATAACCAACTCACAGGCAAAAGGGCTTCAGCACATGCCACTAAAGAAAACAGAGGTAGAATCAGCACAAGATAGGAATGGATCCTGTGTGCATTAAGCCTCAGCTTAATTCTTAAGAATCCTGTAGTTGTGATTGTTATACGGTCAGAAGCACCCCAGCACTGGATGACATGATTTGCAGTATGGTGGATTACATGGAGCCTGCCTTTCCCTCTGAGTCCCATGAGGCTGACATCCTTCTGCCCCCCGCATCTGGGGGGCAGTTGAGACCCTAGTATAATTTAGAGCATCCTCAGAGCTGTTCTAAATTGTGCTGGCTTGTAATAGCACCCTCGCACATACCACAACTCACCCTTTACACTGGGAGAAAGACAGGAAGGGGTGATGTAAATTTGGTTCTGCCAGCTCTATGCCAGTCAAAGATTCCCCCATACCAGAGGAATGCTTTAAGTATGTGTTGGGTTGCTAGAATAGCACAAAGGGGATCCAAGCATCTGGCCTTTGGATTTTGACCTCTCAATATTTCTATGGAGAGTCGGTTCTTTCCTAGCTGCTTCCCAAAGTAGGCTGAGAAGAGAGCTTTCACAAGGGGCAGGGGAGGCTGCCTCTGTCCTAGTTGGATAATTAATAATATTTGGGGACCTTTTCGTTTTCAATTTCTGATACAATCGTGTGATTTCCATAGTAATTGAAGATGGTAGTAAATCTGTTCTAACTGGTAAGAAAGGTTGGCAGGCTGCTATTGTATGGAGATCAGTCACTGATTTGATTATTCCTATGATTTTATTATCATTCTTAAATCACTTGCATTGCCACAGGTTGACAGAGTGGCTTACATAAAGTTTGACACTCATTCCCTGCCCCGAGAAGCTTACAATCACACAGAGTGAGTAATGTGCCTTTGTGAATGCTTTGCATGTCATCCATCTAATGTGTCTCATTTATCAATATCAGACAGTGCTGAGTTTGCATAGCATCCTGATGCCAGACACGGGGCTTGGATTTATGTGGTGCCTGGGGTTTGACAGCACACCAGGAATGACATATCACCTCCTGAGAATGAATGGGAGCTGCTGTATGTTAATCTACCCTTCATATCAGGTTCTTGCCTTCCTAATAGCTAGACATTGTCTTAAAACCTAAATCATGATGTTCATGATGTTCTTCCAAAATAATTAGCAATAGCTATTAGAATTCTGGATATTCTTGCTATCTATATAAATAATCTTTAACTTTTATCTAGTGCTTTCCATCAATCAATCTCAAAGCACTTCACAAAGGGGAGCATCATTATCCCCATTTTAGTTGGGGAAACTGAGGCACAAAGCAGTGACGTGACTTGCTCCCCCAGCAGGCCAGTGGCAGAGCTAGGAATGGAACAAAGGTCCCCCTCTATCCATTACACCACACTGTCTCTGTCCAATCCAATCCCTATGGACGATCTTTTTTTAATCTCACTCAGTTTTGATCTCAATGACATTCTGTGGCCATGAGTGCCACGGATTAATCGTGTGTTGTGTGGAAAAGTATTTCCTCTGATCAACTTTGAATTTGCCACCTTGTAATTTCATTGTGTTCTGATGTTCTGAGACAGGGAGAACAGAAAGTCCCGATCTCCCCTCTTGATACCATTCATTATTTTACATGTCCCCTTTTATTAGTCTCCTTTCTGAGGTAACAATCCCCTCTTTCTCACACGAGATTTTCCATCACGCTCATCACTTCCACCGCCCCCCTTCCCCGGACACAATACCCTGTCCGAGGCGGTTACCAGCGCTGCACGCGGCTCCCCGCCCATAACGTGGCAGTCCGGGTAATGGCTAGCCCACGCTCGAGGCCACCTTGGCTGTTTTGACGGCAGCCGGCTGCGCCCGCGCAGACGGGTTTACACGGAGCTGCTCAGAGCGACGCCCAGCTGCCCCCCCCCGGCCTGGCACCGTCACTCCCGCGCGGCGCAGGAGTCGAGGCAGCGGTCCTTTCTGGCGGGGCGCGCGGAGGGAGGGCCAGCCCCCAGGGGCCAGCCTGCGCGGGGCCGCCGGGCCGGCCCTTCACGACGCGCCCCTCAGCGCCCCCGCCCCCACCCGGGCTGCGGCGGGAGGGGGGCGGCGGAGCCAAGCCTGCACGTGCCTCCCCCCCCGAGGGCAGCTGTGGGGCGGGCGACGCCGGGACCCTGCGCGAGGGGCGTAACAACACTCGGGCTCCGCCCGGCCCCGCCCCCGCGCTTCCTCCCGTTCCCATGGTAACCGGGCCAACCGCCGCCAGTGCCCCGGCGCGCGTCCCGTCTGCGCGGCGGGCCCCCCCGTCTCTGCCTGCCCCCAGCGCCCGTCCCCACCACACAGCGGGACGCCGGCCGCACTCCCCGCAGCGGTAACCCTCGTCCCGCCGCCCCACTCACCTCACCCTCCGGCTCCGAGCCCCCGCTCCGCGCTCCCTGACCGCTGGCCCCGCCCCATCTCCCAGGTCCTGACAGGGTTATAACATACGTTCTAGCTCACAAACAGAAGTCACAGACACCGCCGCCTCATTCCCAGTGCGCAGAGCTCGTTCAGATCCATTCCCTTCTTTCTACATCGGCGGGGTTTTTGTCCCCCTTAGGTATCGCAATACATTTTAATTCCTGCCTTTTCTCTGCCAGGATATCCCTCAGCTTCCTCCTTCTTGTATCTCATTGGCTAATTTGAGCCCCGCCTCAGGAGAGTCTCATCCTCTATTGGTTGCTCGACAGGGTTTTTCGACGGGTCCCACAGGTTGCCGCGAGGGAGTCTGGGCTTTGTAGTTTCGCTCTGATTGGTCCCAGAGAAGAAGGAGCCGCGCTCCCAGCGTGGGCGGGACTTCCGGGAGCGGCGCTGAGGGGAGAGCCCGAGTGCAGCTCGCCAGCAAAACGGTGCCTGTGCGGGCGCGGCGGGGGGTGTCCGGGGCTGTAACCTTCGCCTGGCCGGGCCGGGCCGGGCCGGTGCCAGGCAGCAGCGCGGGGGGGTGTCCCTGACGCGGGCTGGCTCCGGCCGGCCGGTGCCCTGGGCTGAGGAGCTGCGGGGCGCCGTGCCCGGTGTGAGACCCGCGGGCGGCCTGCAGGGCGGCCGGTGCCTAGGCGCCGCGGTGAGCCGGACCCAGCCCCTGGCGTGGCTGCCGCCGCCCGCCCGGGTGCGAGCGACAGGCGGTGTCCGGCGGGGCCTTGGCCCTGGCGGCGCCGCTCGTGCGGGCTCGTTCCCGCGGAGCGCAGCCGCGACGCTGCTCTGCGAGGCCCCCGGCGGGGCGGGGCGGGGCGGGGGGACCTGCCCGAGGCGCGGTGTCGGGGCGGGAGGCTTGTGTTCGTCGCCACGCGGGGCCCGCCGTGGAACGCCGCTCCCGGCGGGAGGTTCGGGCTCTTGGTTCCCCCGCGTGTGTGCGCGGCCCTCGTCAGCGCGGCGGCAGGATCCGGCTCGGGTGCCGACCGCGACGGGCTAGGCCGCGCTGCCTCCAAGGAGCTTGGGAACGACACACTGCCCTGAACCGAGAGACGGCGATACGCGCCCGCCGCGCTCGGTTTCTGCTGTTACAGACCCGGGGTGGCTTGGTTACGGCAGCTGCTTGAGCCCATGAGTAACTACACACTCGACTGCTCATTATCTCCAGGGGGCTACAACAGCCGAAGGGACTTAGCTGCCCCTGCCCTAGGATCTGAGCCCCCCCCTTCAATATCGCTTTCTGCACAGCTCCCCTGGGAGGTAGGGCAGTGCTATTATATCCCTTTGACGGGGGAGAGCTGAGGCACAGAGACTTAAGTGACTTCACCGAGGTCACCAGGAAGCCTGTGGTGGAGCAGGAAGTCGAAGCTGGGTCTCCTGAGTCCCAGGCTGTTGCTCTAAGTAGAGGATGATTCTTCCTCCTTCTATACCACTGTGTGTTTCATCTCTTGTTGCACCTAGGGCTCCATGCTGCAAAAACATGCTGCCTGTCATACAACCTTAAGTAGTCCTACTTTCTTCACAGAGACTACTGTGGTATTGTTACTTGTTTACAGTAACAACTCCCCCTACTGCTCTGTCCCTTTGTGCTTCTCACCTTTCTGTCTTTCCATTTAGCCATTTCCCTCCCACAACTGAGCCCACCCAAAATTTTTTGTAGGAACTTGCTGTTTATTGTTATAGTGATCACTTTGCTTTTGTGTTATATCCCTTTCCCCCGAACTCTAGCTCTCCTGTGTATTTAGCGTGTAAGCTCTCCAGAGCAGAGGCCATCTACTTCTCTGTGTTTGTACACTGCCTAGCACAGGGGAGGGTAAATGTTTTGGCCTGAGGGCCACATCTGGGTATCAAAATTTTGTCAGGCCATTAATACCCCAGGAGTGGCTTCAGTCAGGGTGCTGCTGGGCCCAGGTGGGGAAGGGACGGGTTGAGAGGGGAAGCAGCTGCTGCGCCACACAGCTTGCTCCACAACATTTCTGCGGATCACCTGAATGGAGCTGGTTGAGCTAGAGGGCCTGATGAAAAACTCAGATGGGCCGTAGTTTGCACACCCCTGGCCTAGCACAAGGGGGCCGAAATATTGATTGATCAGTAGGCACTATGGTAATAAATGTGATTATTAATGATAATGACAGCACAAAACTGAGGACGAGAGAAAGGAACAGTCAGGTGGGAAACTTGAGCAGAGGGAAGGCAGTAGGAAGATGGAAATGGGATGGAGGCAGAGACAGTGGTGAAGGGAACCTTGCATGTTCTAATCTTTGTTGACATTTTTTTAAAGGTAAGTTTAGAGCAGGGGTCGGCAACCTACCGCAGCTGAAAAGCCGCATGCGGTTCCGGAGCCGCGCTCTGGAGGCACGGCTTACTGCGGCTGAAGAGCCGCATGCGGCTCTGGAGCCGTGGGTTGCCGACCCCTGGTTTAGAGTGTCACACTGGCTGCATCTTCACTGTGCAAAAGGTGTGTTCTGACCTCAAGGTTAAATGCTAGCGAAGACAAGGCAGTTTGTCGTTTTCATGCTAGTTAGCAAGTGGAGGTAAAGACTATAAGGGAGAACCTAGTTTTTAACCCCAACTGCTCATTTGCATGAAAAAGACAGATTACTGTGTCATCACCAGGATTTTACCTTGAGTTAAGAATGCCACATTTCTTTTCCTTTAGTAAAGACAAAGCTTTCTTCTGTCCAGTTAAGCAGCATTTCTCTCCCTCTCTTTTCTATCTTCCATTTCAACTCACTGGTTACCTCTTGTTCTGTATTTAGACCATAAGCTCAGGACACATCTTTTAATGTTTTTATAATGCCTAGCACAGCGAGGGCCCATTTTGGTTGGGACCTTTTGGCGCTACTGTAATAGAAATAATCCTATCATCATACAAAATTAGTATCTAAGGAGTTATCCTAATAAAACAACCATCATCATGTACCACTACATCCTGATTATGTGGAATAGATTGAATTCCATTTTTTGTATTATAAAAACATATAGGTTTGTGGAGGACAAGGGAAAGGAGCTGGCTTTGGAGATAAATGACTCCTTGATCAATCACAAAGGGAAATGGTTATTGTTCCAAAATGCCAAATGATTAAGGAAAATACAAATAAGACCTAAAATACTAGAGGCAGCTGTGTCAGGTGGCTTTATTGAAGAGCTAAACAAATGCATGATTCCATCTATAGGTGATTAATGCATTCCCATCTCCTATGGGCTAGGGAAGGAAAATGGACCTTAACCTGTTAGGCAGTCAGGAGATTGTGATACTTGTCATAATTAAGTTACTGTATCCAGGACAGTGGGCAAACTGTGAAAATCAACTGGCAGGTACATTACTCATTTAATACATTTGATACTACTTTATTTTAGAAGGTGACTCAGCACTTTACACAGTTGTCATTACTAACATCCACCATGCAGTTTAAGCCAGGATTTTCTCTCTTTCTAGGGTTTTCCTACAGCTTCCCCAGTGTTGTGTCTGTTTAGACTATGAACGGTTCAGATGAGGAATCACTTCCCTCTCCTACAGGCCAGAGCGTGCTGTTGACACCAAACAGAATTTAATGCCTAGTCTTGACAAGCTTTTCAAAACCCATCTTACCCATATTTTGACTGGAGAGGGAAGGAACAAAACCATGGCTGCTGACAACCTTAAAATCAGATTTAAAAGATGGGTTCTAGCATTGTTTGCATTGTTTTTTTGTAGAGTAGACAGCACCAAATGGTCAAGAACAGCAGTAAAGGGCTGTCATGGAGGACCTGCAGCAACCACTTGCTGTTTCACAGGACAGCTTTGTGGACCAAGGAAGGGTGGAGGAGGAGTTCGGTTGATGGGTGGGAAGTCTGTGTGAGGTATCTCTGAGAAGACCACGCCTTCCAAGCTGAGGATGTCTCTGAGCTCCCACGGTACTGTAAGGTCCTGAAATTGGAACTTGAACATTCTGTTTCGCTTTGGCTCCACAGGTCGTGATGTCCGAGCTGAGTGATGAGGCCAGTGAGTCAGAGCTCCTGAATCGCAGCCTCTCCATGTGGCATGGAGTAGGCCAGATGATCTGTCGAGAAGAGCTGGATGTTCCACTGGACCTACACACAGCATGCTCCATTGGCCAGTATGAGGTGGTGCAGGAGTGTATTCAGCGGTAAGGGGTGGGCAGAGCATGAATAGCACAGCTTTGTTGTTACTTACAATGATTATGTTTTTAAATGACAGCAATATAGGGTCAGCCAACACTAGAACAATGGTACCTGATCATTTGCTCAGTGTAAAGTGACTTGTGGGCCATGTCTGGGATGGGGAAATTCACCCTCAAATTCCCACTGATTCAGCTGAACTGGAGTTAAAGCTTATGGGAGCTGCAGTGTAGACAGACTTCCATGCCAGAATTGCTTTTAACACCATTTTTATTTTAACTTTAGCTTTGTTTTATTTTAGAACGGTAAGAAAAATGATTCCGGCTACAGGAGTCTTGTCTGTACTGCAGCTGTGACCAACTTTAATATGAGTTCAGGTGATTTCATTTACTCCTTTTTTTATTTTAAGTGGAGAGCTGGATTTAAATAAGAGAAACTGTGGTGGCTGGACCCCGCTGATGTATGCCTCCTACATTGGCCATGATACCATCGTGCACCTGCTGCTGGAGGCGGGAGTGAATGTGAACATCCCAACACTAGACGGACAGACCCCACTCATGCTGGCCTCCAGCTGTGGCAATGAGAGTGTTGCCTACTTCCTCCTGCAGGTGGGTGTTTGGGAATGGCTAGGAAAAGCTACTATTGCAAAAATGAAATGCACGAGGCGTAGAATCCTCCAGTCATTCTGACACTGAACTTCAAGTTCAGTGCATCACTCTTCAGCTTCCTGATAGGGATTCAGCCTTTCTCGAAGTCACAGCTCAAAGGGGCAATGGCTTACAGACCCAGGAGAGATGCTGCAGTTAAGAACATTCTCTGTTCCCTTGAAGCAAGGCGCAGAGCTGGAGATGAAGGACATTCACGGCTGGACTGCCCTTTTCCACTGCACCAGTGCTGGACACCAGCAGATGGTCAAATTCTTACTGGACCATGGGGCGAATGCCAACTGCAAGTAAGAGAAAAACACCTGGTATATCTGTTCTGTCTCCAGGATTTCTGTATGATTTCAAATGCAAAAGAAGCCCGTTAGCATTAGGACATGCCCCACTGCTACAGAGCATAAAGGAAGGAAATACATTCCATACATTTTCCCTGGCAGCTTAAGGAAATAAGCCATAATCCACTATCTGTTTCAGCTTTGGGGCTAATGTAGTGATCATAGTACCATGTTAGCTGAAGAGTGGAGTCTGCCCACGGGGCCACATTTAAACTAACTTCAGGTGAACGGAGTTTCAATTTCGGCTGATCTCAATGAAAGCAAAAGGGCGTTACAGCTTGCTCCTCACCTCAGTTGCACTCTGCTGCCTACCCTGTATCAGTCAGTCACTTACAGCACAGTTCCTGGCTTTCCATATGCACTGCAATGTCTGTGTGTGGTTCTAGAAACCTCCCATCAGTAGCACGGGCAACAAACAACCTAGTGTATGGTGTGCTCTTTCTTTTTTGTTAATGTCCAATAATATTGATTTTTTTCCAAAACTGTAAGCCCCAGGTACCTATCTGGTGTAAATCAGTATAGTTCTGTTTAAAGTCAATGGAGCTACACCAGTTTATACTAGCTAAAGATCTAGCCTTGAGACTCCATTGAGAAATTTATTACTTGAAGTGGAGTAGCTGACTCCCCTTCCCTAGTTAGGGTGGCTTTGCAGGACCCAGAGCAGTAAAATCTTTCTGATCATAACCCCATTTTCTTTCTTTTTCCATAGGGTGAAATGCTTAGGTTATGCAAATGTCTATTTCAAAGTTCTTAAAATGTTTATTGCAACAAATATATATTTTCTTGAATTTCTGGCCTATTTACAACATCATCAGTGGCTAGAGTGCATGATACACAGAGCCATGTCATGGAAAAAAAAGATCCTTCCAGGCCTTTGTATAACATAGTACTAGCTATCTGTCTGTTGGCTTTGGAGAGCGTGCAGGGTAGGACTTTAGTGTTAGGGAACATCAGCTCCTCTTCCTTGGAATTCTGAATAACTTTTTTTTTTTTTTTTTCATACCAAGGATCAAGCATAGCTTGAAGTTTATCTTCAGCAAACGTAGTTCAGAATTCATTTATGTAGAAAGTGCCTATTAAATGCAACCAAAGCAGAGAATGTGGTGTGCAAGACAGAAACAGGGATATGTCTTACAGGATTTGGCTCCGCATGTCCTGGAATTGCCTTTCCTATTGATTAAATTGGTGAAATTGTGGTACAGCTTGACCATGTTTCAGCTGGAGTTGCCCTGATGGGACATGCTATATGTTGGCCTCCATCCTGCCTTTGACAGAGGGATTTAAATGACATTTAAATAGATGTCTTCTTGAGCAAGACATAGCTTCATGAGCTAACTACTCTTTTTCGGTAATGAATTCAGTTTAATATGGTGCTGGTTAAAGGGGCCAGTCTGACAAACCCTGCAAGGTGAGATTCTTTGTGACGAATTGGCAAGTCGGAGTGTGGGTTCTTCTTCAGCCTTCGGTGGGTGAGATCTGCTTTTTGGGTCTCTCGTTCTGTGTGTGACCAGCAAACTATAGTCTATCTTTAATTACACCTGTCCTGACTCCAACCTGTGTGGCCTTTTTCTCTTATTCAGGGAGCCTGTGTATGGATATACTCCTCTGATGGAAGCAGCTGCTTCTGGCCATGAGATAATTGTCCAGTATCTTCTCCATCATGTGAGTGTCTGCCAAATTCTAAATAAATCCTAGAATCTTTAGGGTCCAGACCTACAGTCAGGAGAACACAGGGTGTGAGAGATCAGGCCTTCCAAAGGGTTATATTTCCAGGCTGTTGCTCTCCATTATAAAGGCCCCCCCTGGGGGGGGAGGCCACAGTCTCCTTGAGCTGTTTTGGGAGGTTGGAGGTCTAAAAAGCAGAGAGATCCCAAACCCAAACTAACCTCTCTCCACAGCATGCATCTCCCTTAACAGCCACTGTATGTTTACAGCAGCGACCAGTGATCTCTGGTCTTTCGTTATGTGTCATTCTGTTTTCCAAAGAGGGGTGAAATGCTCCTTTTGCTTTCCTTTCTGATACATATTTTGTTGCTAAAGAAACCAAAAATAACTTCCGAATTCCTGCATCCTATTTCTGACTCACAATGTACTTCCCCCTTCCCATAGAATTTATCAAAACACTTGCCCGTTTTCAGTGCAAAATCTCCACCTCTGCTTTCCAGAAGTGGCCTCTTTTTTTTTTTTATTCTTGCAATAGATGTTTCATTGGACATACCCAACAAATATAGCCAGGGATCCTGTGGTCAGCAGCTTTACTTTCCTTTGGGACTGCCAGCTGCTGCAGGAGTCTTTGCTAGCTGTAGCTTTTATTTAAAAAAACAAAACAATTACTTTTTTGCCTGAAATTGGCTATGAGTCTGAGCCCCACCCCAGAGGATTGTGATCTGGCCATGATGATTTACACTATATAAGTTCCTGGCTGGATTGCTGCACTTGGCTATGCCTAGGGATAATTGCTTTAACTATGATTAAAATCCTCAGTTATTCCAAAATGCAGCAGCACTCTAGGTCTCTGCTCATATGCTGGTTCCCCACATACTATCAGGTCAAGTTCAAGGTCTCTGTGTCCTTCCTCACAGCTCTCTATAGAATTGGCCCAAGTTACTTTGAGAGTATGTTAGTGATTATCTCCCTCATCAGCTGTGTTTCTCAGGACCTAGAAAACTGTCATGGTGGGGCAGAAAATGGCGGCTTTCTGCCCCAATTTTGCTAATTCGGCTTCAGTACTTACTAACAGAGGAGACCAAGAGACCACCGATCTCACTGCCTAGAGACCAAAGTGTACCACACGTTTCTGCAATGAAGCTTTCCCACAGCTGCAACTAAAAACAGCAGTGGAGAGGAGCTCTCAAAATACACTGTCATAGTGGTTCTGCTAGGAGTAGTCGTAAAACCAGAGTGGTGGGGAGGGGAGGTGTGAAATAATTGTTGTTAGACACCATGGCTTGGAACTTCATCCCTTTCCCCTGCAGCATCCCTCTCCTTGGAGGTGAGTCTGTGCTCTGTTGCACCGTGCACCAAGGGGACTGTTTATTTGGGTTGCTGGACATGGCGTGCTCCCCAGCTCACAGACTAAGAAACGCAGCCTGTGCTTCCACGTTCCAATGCAGCGTCTGTATGAACCTGGCTCCGATTAAACAGGTGTAGAATTGATTGTGCATGCTCTCCTCTTTCTGCCCATCCTAGGAGAGGATAAGCAGCGTTAGTCCATGACTCTCTAACCTGAGCGGGATAGTCCCTATTTTGGATTTGCAACTCTCAGCCAGGCAGTGCTTCCAGCGGCTTCCATCTTGACAGGGGCTTCTTGAGTATCAATATAAAGCTTGGTAATAATAATGTCCAGATTGTTTGAGTGTCTAGATCATTTCAGGGACAAATCAGGCTCTGGAGGCAATTAAAACAGCTCTTGACTTTAGCCTTTTTGTCTCAGATGAAGCGTGAGGTCAATTAAATATCTGATCCACCACCAGGAGATCCTATCTAGTGCTTGTAGGTGGGCGTATTCTGCCTAGCAGGCATCTTCCACCTCCATCCTATTGTCTGAAAATTCAGTCCTCTTGGCTTCTAACCGCAGTGAACCCCTGTATGTAATTTAAATGTAATTTGCATGGTGACTTTGTTCAAAAAGACAAAGCAGTGAAGAAATAATTGGCAGTAAATCAAACAAATTTTTAGTGGTGGTACAGAAAAGTGAAATATTGGGCTAATGTGATCAGGGAGCGCAGACAGCAAATCATTAGGAGCAGTGGCATTCAGAAGAGACTCGGGGGATTTATCTATGGATCTCAAGGAGCCTTACACTTCCTGGTAGTTTTAAAAAGGCAGACAAGAAGAGGGGGATCTTGATGGCGTACATAAGTTCTTTGGTTCCCTTGAATTCTGTGTGGGGTGTCCATTCAGAACATAAATGACAGAAGTATGTCTTGTCTTCCCACAGGGCGTGAATGTGGATGTGAGAGAGAACACTGGAGCCACAGCACGGACTCTGGCTATGAAGTATGGACACATGAAGATTGTGGGGCTGATGGATCTGCACACAGCCCCCATGCCCAAGGTCTTCTGCAGGGGCCCAGGTAATTGAGACACCATCTTCTACGTGCACATGACCCAAAAGTGCTGCTTGTTGTGTTAAAATAGTGCAGTGATTGAATAGGGGTAATCCCAGTCCACTGGGGTTGTTGCTTTGTGTGTCTGCTGGAAATCCCTCTCCTTTAAACAACAGGAAAGTCCTGGATGGTAGCCCTTTCTGGCGCGAGGGGTGCCTGGCAATAAGCTGCTGCTCCAGGCAACCATTGCTTGCTCACCCTTTGCTTTATTTCAGTGTTTTTTCCACTGCTTTTAAAGGGTCAGTAGCAAATCAAATATGTGAGTAGTTGGTGTTACTGTGCAGCTCACAGTCTGTGTTTGGACCACAGGAAAATATGAAGATCTGAGCTCTTCGGATGAATCGTGCTCCACCCCCCAGAGACAGAGACCTGTCCGTAAGACCAAGGGCCCCAGTATCCATGAGGGGCCACAGGCTTTGGCTAAGATAACCGCTGTCGGAATTGCAGGGAAGAAGCAGTCTCGCTGTGGTGAGCCTGAGTTGGAGAATATAACTGTGAGGTTCCTTTGTGATCTCAGAGGTGCCACAGTCTTGCTTTGTTGTTACTCTTGCCCCAGCACTTCCCTGCTCCTTTAGATTGGGCCTTCCTGCATGGCTCATACAGCTGCCAGCACTGAGCAAACACCCATCATTCAAGGGGCTGAAAGTCAGCTATAAAAACCATCTCCCAGCTGATCCTTGATGGTGATGAATTTTTCTCTTAGCAGCTGCGAATGTCCTTCAGCATCATCTCAATCTCTGCTTGCTGTCTGGCACTTGACAATAGTCTCCCTTCCCTTCCCAAGCTAGAATCCAGAGTCACAGAGCAATTCACAAACCGGCAGGGGTGGGAGGGGGGGATTCAAGACTGGCTAAGCAGCAGGAAACATTAAGCTAATCTCACAGCTTCTGCACCAGGTGAGCTATATCCTCCTGAGTGCTGGAAGCACTTCCTGCTGCAGTGGAAATTGGCAAGGTCTGCCATGTGATGGGCAGGGAGAAACATTGGCAGAGTTTAAACATTAACCCCTTGATGAAGGTGACGGGCTTGCCTAAATACAGGGCAGGCATGAGCTCTGCCCTGTGTGGATGCATGCTGCAGAGTGGTGGTGGTCAGTGAGTTTAGCCAACCACTTGGTTATCTTGGACGGCCAAAAATATTAATTTGTGTTGAAGAAAAAATGTCAACCCTCAGATTCTTTTGGGCTTGAGCTGACCATATTTTAATGTTTAGCTAGTGAGGAAATACACTAGTGGGTGGTACTTCCTGTGGGTGTAGCCTGGTGTCACTACTGGGAAGTGACTATTGAAATGCGCAGAGTGCCAGCTGCAGCACTTCCCAGGGTGGTGCTAGCCGAATGGGAATCTTGTACAGCTCCTAAGCATCGGCCCCTTATTTTCACAAGCAAAGATTGCCCCCCAGAAACTCGGAAGGGAGGAAATCCTCAAAGCTCAGCAAACCGGAGGTGCGTCTGCTGCAAGATTGTTACGTGTGACCCTTTCGGATCCGGGCCTCTGGTGAGGGCACAGTCAGAGTGGGAAGCATTGATCTTACAAGGGAAGCTATTAGGCTTCCACATTCCTAATAATTTTGTTCCCTATTCAAAGGGGGATAAAACCTGGTTGTTATTTTAAAATGTGGTTTCTTCCCCTGATTGTCTTAAAGTCTCTGGATGCTTGGTGGCAGCTGCAGTTCCCCATGCTGCAGCCAGGCTGGTAACTTGCACTCTCATCACTTTGTACACAGAGCAGGTCCCGCCACTGGGCTATGTTACATTCAATGATGACGGGAGCTTTGAAGGGGAGGATCTCCGGTTCCGGGATGTCACCTCTCCAATCAACGAGCAAGACGTGGAGAGCAGCAGCAGCAGCAGGGGTACGGTACATTCTCGGGGGGGTGGGGTCGGGTCTAGCTTCCCGTGAGAGTGACGGGAGGTTGAGAACTGCCTCGGGACTTGCACATTCCCTTTCTCATCTCCCCACCCCTTAGATCCAAAGAGGTCATAGGAAAGCATCTGCCCAAGATCTAGGCAAGAAAGGGGGCAGCACACCAGTGCATAAGCACCCTGTGCTAGAGTGGCACTGATTCTGTCCTGCCACCCCAGAGGGGAATGAAGTGCCATGATGGAAGGAGGAGAGGGGGTAAAAGGATCATTGGTTGGCTTATAAAACTAGAAGGAAAATGAGTGCCATCCATCTGCACTGACCTTACATCATGGCTGTCGAGAGATTGTAGTGGCAAGAACACAGACTTAGCTGGTAACCCCACCTCCTAGAACATGCATGTATTACCTGTTACTGCAGCCAGTGATACTAAACAGCTCTAAAACTGTCCATTGGTGTATTGCACTGAAACTACCTGTCACCCAGTGGCAGTGGTTTGGGGAAGGACGGGTGCCCCAGTTCCATTCACATGACATTCTCAACTCATTCCTCAGAGGAACCTCATAACCTGAGCAGCTGCTGCACATGAACTCAGACTGGATGACTTCATGAGATGAGACGGTCAAGGAGAAGAAGGAAGAACTTATTGTTTTCCTTTCTCTCCCCCTCCAGAAGAGAACGCTTTCTTCACCAACAACTTGGCAACCATCAGGAGCAGCAGCAGCAGCGAGTGTCTGCCCAAAGCCTTTGGGGTCAGCAGTGAGGGCTCCCTGGAGAGCAATGAGGTGGGGCTTTTGTCTCTTCTTGGTCACTGCTGTAAGTGAACACTGGAACTCGCAGGTACTCCAGCCACTTGCCACAACTCTACATCTGCTGAGAGACTGTAGGATCTGGGGCAGGAGGGGAGAATCCCAAGGATTGAAGGAAAGCTGTAAACCCTGTTTAAATGTGTTAGAGGGTGGCAAGTTGTCTCATCTGACATTCATCCGAGTATCTGAGCACCCTCCCTGCAGAGCAGTTTACCGATTGGTGGATCAGTAGCTCTCCAATCGCAGCACTTTCCCTCATCCAGTCCTGTTTTTTGTCTGCTTCCGTTCACTTCCCCCCACATAGAAGGCTCAGACTATGTGGCAGTTTGATTCGGGAGCTTGGAGCCTCCTACAAGTAGTAGGGCAGTGAATACAAATAGAAAATTCTTGCCCTAGGATAAACCCTTTCCATGATCGTTTAGCCATGAGACAGTATAAATAGCCACTTTGTGACCCTTCACCATTGTTTTAAAATCCGTTCTTTCCCTACTCCCTGAGTCCTCGCCTGCTCGCAGGTTGGCCCGTCCCTAACTGCAATCTGGATGGAAAGTCTCCCATATCCCATTGTATGATAAATGTTGAAGGAATTTGGCCAGGTGACTGGATCAGATCCCTTGGATTTATGGAAGCAGGACAGCACAGTTGCTTCTAAAGTGGTCCTGGCTTCTTCCGGTTGGAGGATGGGGAGGAAGTCTGGCCTTAGCCTCTATGTAAGTTACGCAGTGGTTCAAGTAACTGGTTGCATTCTTAGACCAGGTTCTGGATTTGATCCAGGCATGTGCTGAATAGGTATGACATCAGTGGGCGCTAGGAAGGCTTCCCCCGTTCCCTGGGCTGCTGCTTACAGGAATACCCCTTCAACCCTGCCAACTAGCAAAAGGATTGGTTGGGGGGGGGATGTTTCTCTGGGTGTGAAAGAATTCAACATATGGAGGCTGCTTTGTTGACTGGGGATTCCTCTCCTTAGCTTGTCTCCTTGAGACTGGAGTCCCTGCAAGCTGCTCTGTGCTCAGAACTTCACCCTGAATGTCCTCTTTAACAAGGGATTGCTTAGTCTTTACCATCCATACTTCTGGGCCTCTGCTTAGTTAAGAAACCGTCTCATAGTGGGGAATGTGGCTAAGACAAAGTATTACATTCCCACCCTAGGCCTTGCAATGAGCTTGCTCACACTCATAGCCTGGGACTGAAGTAGCCATGAGCCTCATTCCACGCCCATGCAGTTCCTTGTAGTGATTCTGGTGTCTCTGTGTTGACCCTGTGCTATTATACCCTGCCCCTTCTGTCTGTCCAGGATTCTGACCATGCGAAACCGCCTTCTAGTCAGAAACAGGCAAAAAGCTATGTGAAGATCAAGAGCCGGTACAGCAGCAGCGACAGCCAGTGGTCACACAGCCGTGGCAAAGCTGTGGTGTCTAGCCAACACTGTCTGCTCCCAAAGGCAGAGGCCCTCACCTACACAGGGCCCCAGGTAAGAACTGCAAAGGAGAGCAGAAAACTCTCCTCTGTGACAGGGAAGAATGTGTCACAGTGCAAAGTTACTGGAGATCCCGCTAAGAGAATCTGCCCCAAGGCTCCAGTCTGGTGGTTCGGCTTTATTAGATAAGAAAGCAATGCTGCGCCCCTGAGTGGACTTTGATGCCAAACCTCTGCAGCTCATTCAAATACTCTTAAAATGTTGAAGCTGCTTTTACAGTGAAACTCTTGCTTGGGTATCACTCTTGCTCGGATGGACCATTCCTGAGCACTGCAGATCCCAGTCTTCTAACCTTAGCGCCGTAAGCTTTCCTCCCAGCCCAGTTTAATTACCAGAGCAGGTTTTATTACTCTTTGTGTGATGGTAGCACCTGGGAACTGGGGTCATGACTCTGGACCCCATTGTGCTTAGTGCTGTACAAACACAAAACAAAGAGACTGCCCCAAGGAGCTGACAGTCGAGATAAAGATTTTAATCCTGTCTGACATAGTTCTGTTTTACCAAAAACACTTGCAGTGGTGGACTGGGGACTCCTCTCCATAGCCCAGCGCAGTGTGGGAAATCTGAAGGAAGAGCTTTACTGGGAGCAGGGTTGCAACTTCTTTGGTGCCCCTGCCTTCCTTGCTTTTGTTAAAACTACAAGCCAGGCCACCTTGCGGCGTGTGGCTCTAGGGACTCTGAACAGTGCAGGGAAAGTTAAGGTAGCCTCCTAAGGTGGAGAAGCAGGTATTTGTGATGATCGGTTGCTGTTAGCCTTTCGTTCAAGGAGACTGGCGGCTCTAATTCCTCGTGTGGGTACAAATGTCTTTGTTTTGGATGGGCCGCAGGACCTGGCAACATTCTTGGAGCAGATTGGGTGTCTGAAGTACCTCCAGGTGTTTGAGGAGCAGGACATTGACCTCCGGATCTTCCTGACCCTCACAGAGAGTGATCTGAAGGAAATTGGCATCACGTGAGTCTCTGCACCATAACTCCTTTCTCACTGGCATGTACAAAGGGATCGGGAGTGCTCGACTGTTGAACCCTCTTTTCCAGCCATTCTCACTCAGGGTTTGCCATGGCCTTTAATCTTGACCTCCAGCCCCCCCAGCAGTTCCAACCTGGGAACCCCACACAGATCTCAAAATGTGCCTGAAGCCTGGTCTACAGCAAGCTCTGGCCCATCCAGCTGGGACCCCACACATCTCAGACCCTGCCTGCAACTCTCCTATTGCTGTTAGCAGAGCCTTAGAGATGGTAAACCACCCAATGGTTGTGGTTTTCTGCTGTCCCTAGCTGTCCTTTCTGTTCATTCATGGGCTTTTCGTGGGCCTCAGTGGAAAAGGGGACAGGAGCCTCTGAAGCAAGATCCTGGTGCTCTTTGCTGCTAACCACTTGCTGTTGTCTCAACCAGCCTGTTTGGGCCTAAGCGGAAGATGACCTCTGCCATTGCTCGATGGCACAGCAATGCCAAGCCTCCAAACGATGCCCTAGAGCTGGCTTACGCAGATCGGCTTGAGGCTGAAATGCAGGAGATGGCCATTCAGCTGCACAAGGTAAGGAGCCTGGCTCTTGACCCAGAACCACTTTCAGTGGCACCTCCTAGGGGGCAGGTGGTTCCGAAGGGAAGGGGCTGAGGTGGTTTGGAATTGCTGCACTTGTGTTGCTGGTTCTGCCGCCCTCTAACCCTTGTCTTCTCAGTGCTGATGAGGCTTCTGTGTCTTTAGTTCCCTGGCAGGGATGCTGGGCTGGGGATACCTGGATAGGATCCACTCACACTGAATTCGGGGAAGCCTGTGCAAAAAGAATTACTGCCCACTTGGCACGCCTGCCCTCCTGAATGCAGAGGAGGGGAATCCCTGAGGGCAGAGCTGGCCCTTCTTTTGAAGGACCCTGTGTGAAGTACCTTCTTCCCACCTGTATCTGAGCCTCTGATGAGTGCATACGGAGCCCTCTGCAGCTGCCCAGATCATTGTAATAGAAGCAGCCCCGGTGACATCTCATGAGCAGCTGTGTCTGGGATTGCAGTGCTGAGCACTCCCCATTTCAGTCCCTCTAATCTCGCGCCCCCCCCCCTTTGCAGAGGTGCGAGGAAGTGGAAGTGGTGAAGGGCCAGGTGTCCCAGGAGAAAGAGCTGCGTGCAGTGGTCGAGAGCTGCTTGATGGAGCGGGATGTGGCTTGGAATGATGCCCAGATCCAGCTGCGAGAGGCCCACGCCATCACCAGGGACACTGAGGTCCTGCTCGAGCAGATGAAGTAAGTTGCTCCTGGGGATGTGGAGAATGAGGCCCGCCCAGCAGAACCGGGTGTGGTCGCTGTCTGGCATGAATGCAAGGAGCCCGTCTAGTGTGCCTGTGCATGGGCGGCTCACCACAGCACCTGAACCCTTGCACCTCCTTCCCCAAACGAGGAAGTTCCATGAGATAAGCAGACTCTGAAGCACGGGTTAGGGCCTGTCCTTTCAGAGCTGGAGTTGACTGCTCAGCCCCTGTGCAACCAGGTGCTAAGTGACTTGCTTTGGTTACCTAGAGAGTCAGTGGCAGAGATGGGGAAAAAAGCAGAGGAGCCTCATACCACTAAAACCCATAGTGCTGCTCCATTGCAAGGGCACGCAGGCCTCAGGGCATCCTCCGGTCTCCAGCTGCAGTCAGGATGAAATTCACAGCCACTACATCATCCAGCATTGCCGAGGGAGATGCACTGGGGGGTGTTACACTTCACTCTGCACTGGCCAGTCCAAGATACTATACCAGACACTAGCCAGGGGGACAACTCCCTTTCTTCTGAAAATATCCTGCATGCTGTAAAAGTCACCTGTTCGGTGCTGGTTCTGCTCTGGGGATTAAGCGGATACTTTCAGCTCATCCATCAGGCTGTGTTGGTCAATCGATTTGAAATGGGAAAATCTCTCTCCTCCACTCCCTGGGTGGAAGCAACGTTCTCAGCCCCCAGTAGAGGTGCAGGGAGAGGGGAGACGCAGAATCACTGAGTTCCCAAGGGAGCTGTGTCCAGCCAGAGCCAGAGGAGAGAGTCCCTGCTGTAGGCCTCTGAGGACGTGGTAGAAGGAGTCCCAGAGAGGGCGCACATGGAAAAATGAGAGAGGAGCTGGTTTGCAATAGCAATTTAGTGTTCACAGCCAGCACTTGCATTACTCCGGCGTTGAAGGGCTGGAGTTCAGTGACTTCTCCAGCAGTTGGCCACAGTACATGCATGTCCAGTAAACAAGCAGGCGAGTGCGAGTGTGTGGTTGTCCAGCTGTGCAGAGGCAGTGGTCATAGCAGAGGGCCATCCATGCACGCCAGAGCAGTGTGTGTATTACCTAACAAATGTGGTGCCGGGCTTACTTAATTGGCTATTTCACTTTTACCTGTAATGGTAAATCATTTTCTAACATCCTGTATACCACTTACTGTCTAAGAAGTCCGCCCTTTCTTGAAGTGGGCACTATTTTTACCTATTAAAAAGGACATTGTCGGCTTGAAAATCACTTTTAAAACACATGACATCACCTGTGTTACTAACTAACAGGTTAGGTGATTAAAATGGGGAGAATTCTTTGTGCCACTCTGTTTTACTCTTTGCATTTAGGATGGACAGTGAAAACAGACCAGTCAGTTTCACCTTTGTAAACAAATCAGCATCTAGTGACCTTCACTCCAGATTCTCACATGCTCCCACAACGCTGCCCATTCCGGTCAATCTTCCGAAAAATGTGTGTATTGTTTTCCTGGGCTAAGGTTTTGTACAAATGGGAGCGCTGGCTGCCTGTGCTTGGGGTTATATTTGCCCTAGCAGTCCATGTCTCTCTATGAAAACCACATGTATGTGTGACATGTTTCTGCTGCCCCGTTGCTGTGTGGGCTCTACTCCACTGAAGGTGGGTGGAGGGATATGAGATTTGTCCCATTAATTAAATGTGGAGTTGCTGTCAGCCTAAACCAGGGATGTCAAACTTATTTGGGGCAGGGGATCCAACTACACTTTTTGTTGTGGTTTATAGGTCAGAATATAAATTTAGGACTCCGTGTGCCCCTCCAGCCACAGCAGAACTGGCACTGGTGGCAGAGAGAGGCTTTCCCAGAGATCCAGAGTAAAATCTGCCTTGTATATGGTGATTCAAAGTTTAGTTATTGCTAACATATTGGGGACTTTGTTGTATGCAGCGTAGTTGTAGTCATGTCTGTCCCAGGATGTTAGAAAGACAAGGTGGGTGAGGTAATATCTTTTATTGGACCAAGTTCTGTTGGGGGCGGAGAGAAGCTTTCAAGACACACAGGCTGACTGCAGACTCAGGAAAGCAACAGTTCACATGTGGGAGGTTTTCTTCACAATCGCAAGGTCAAGACACTTTCTCTTTTTAAATGAAAGCTGAGGCAGTGCAGAGAGTCCAAGCTTGTCCATGTGCTGAAGCTGCACTGGTTTAAACAAAGGTGTGATGTTAAACTGGTGCAGCTTTGTGGGTGAGCCCTCTTGCTTCAGTTTAAACCTTGAAATATATCGGTTTAGCTTGCACCTGTAAATTACAAGTGTGTAACTTGGTGTGTGGACCAGGCTTTAATGTCGTATGGGCCAGATCCAGCCTGAGTGGCATTTATGTGATGCTTGAGGCCTGGACCTCTCCCTGCTCATCCCAGCCTCCTCCTTTTTCATTCCCCCCTGCAGCTGTTCTGTGGACGAGGGTCAGGTTTGCTGGGGAAATGGGATACCGTGGAAGGCATGCTGGGCTCTTGTCTAAGCCTGGTAAGGGATGAAGAGCAGTTGATAACCCAGTGAGTTGCTAATCCCATAAGGCATTTCCTTCCAGTTAAATGGGATCCCGTGGCATTCCAAGCAGGACATAGGAGAGCACAGCACTGGTTGCTGAGCTCCCTGGCAGATGATTTCCCAGAAGTGCACGTGCCTTGCTAATGAGGTTTGGTTTCCTTTGACAGAGCCTGTCAAGTAGAGCTGTCTTCCCGGCTGAACCAAGGGCACATGGTTGGCAGGATGCAGGAGACCAAGGCATGGCTGGGAGCTGGTGAGCGCAGAGGTCCCGAGGGAGAAGGTAAGAGCCAGGTGCTGCCGTGACTGTATATGGTCCAGGCTGCAGGGAAAAGATAAGGCAATCAGACTGATGGATGAATGCAGCCAATGGGGTATGAAAAAAAGCAAGTGTTTGAATAAATGAGGGTGAAACTAATGAGGAGTCTGAAATGACTGAGCTACCGAACAGATTCTTTAAAAAAATCTGTCAATGTGAGAGATTTAGGATAAAATTTTCAAAGTATCTAAGTCCCGTTGACTTTCAGTAGGACTCAGGCTCCTAAACTCCTAAATTACCTTTGAAAATGGAATTTAGGTTCCTAATTCTCTAAGGTACTTTTGAAGATTTTTACCCCTGGACAAGGAGGAGGTGCTGGGGATCTTGCAGATATCACCGTTGATTTAAAAAGTAGGTGTGGAAGGGAATGCTTGGGAAAGCATCGACCAGTGCAAACCAGTCAGCCCACCTGTTGCGTGTCACAAGGAATTGGCTAATAATCGGGCTGCCCCACTGATGGCTGTTTATAAAACATCCTGGAGAGCTGGGCAGGTTGCAGAATTGAGAGGTTCATTTTCATTTCTTATCTTAAAACCAGAAAACCCTGGCAATGACCATCCAGCAAGTCTAGCTCTGTTTCCTTGAGATTCTCATCACATTTGACCTATTGAGCATCTCTAGGAGGATGAGATCATGAACATTAAGCCATGTGGCTCTATGAACAGCCAACTGTGCCATGCAAGCATGGTCCCTCTCTGGCAGGATTAGTGGACAGAAGGAACTTGCTGCTTGTCACGCATTTGGATTGCAGTAACTCATTTGATACAAGATCTCATTAAATCAAAACCAACCAACTGAAGCTGCTGTGGGTATGAAGGCTGTCAGGTGGACTGAGACTCAAGCCCTTGCTTCTCTGTCCCTGCCATGGAGAAGCTGCAACGGTTAGTTAATGTCTCTGTTCTTTACCTCTCTGTCCCAGGTCTAGAAGGGTTGTCAACTTCCTTGAAGTCTCTGAGCCTGCCTGAGCTGTCGGCTATCCTGGAGGAGAGTGTGGGAGAAATAGGTATTGTGGAGAGGGTCTTGGGCGGCCAAGACACTAGGATTATCCTCCAGCCCCCACTGAAATAAACCCTACGACACTTGGTTTCTAAGACAGGTGGCAACTGGAAAGTGGGCAAAAGATAACTGCTTTGTGTAAAGCATAACATGTCTGTCTGTTGCTCTCCCCACTCTTGCTTGACCAGCCCAGAATCGTGTGGGGCTTGAACCCATGGCCATTGGGCCCAGCTCTGCTAGAGCGAGCCACATGTGCCTGTAGGCAGTAGGAGTAATTACTCTCCTGTCATGAATCCTCTCTCCTGTGCACCTCAGGGTGGCTCTTTCTCTGTTAGAATGAAGGGCGGGAGCAGCCTTTCTCTGTGCTGCAATAGAAACCAGCGGGAGCAGAGCCCAGGGAGCCTTGGTTCTCTCCATGCTCCATCCCCTGCTAACCCACCCATGCTGAGGTGCAGTGGCCCTGCCCCTGCTCAGCGACCCGTGGAGCTGCCTTTGTGTCTCCAGCGTTCATACCCCAGTCTCGTGACTGGTGGAAATTGGACCTGGCGGCAGGCAGCCGGACAAGTGGTGGTTCAGAGAGCAGCAGCAGGGAATGCAGTGACCCAAATGGCAGATCCTTTCCTCTGCCGCGGGATGGTGGCTGATGGGTTTTGCTTATGCCCTTAGGGAAGGCCCTGCATTCTGTGACCCAGAACCTTGAGCGGCTGCAGGGCCCAGAGCGAGGCAAGCAGAGCTGGCCAGAGCCCTAACAGAAAAGGACGGTGAGTGGGGAGGGGCTGGGAAATACTGACCAATGTCGATGCCCATTAAAGCAAGGGCTGGAGTTAGAGGCACCACAGTCTTCATCTTTGCAGCTCCCTCCTCCTGTACCTCTGCCTACACATCTCTATCCTAGCCTGCAGAACTCCCTGCGGGCGCTATCTGGCTGCCGGGGCATTTCTACGTAGGCCCCTTGATAAGAGTGTTGCTGATATGACCTGCAGCTCACTGCTTCCTCGTGGAAATGTTCATTTTCCAATCTGTCAGCTGGGGCTCGTGGATTCAGAGCAGCTCCCTTCTCCTTTGCAGGAATTCTGACGTCGGGTGATGGTTCCACCCGGAAGCTGTGTACCTGAGAGAGTGAGCGCAAGGGCTGGTCCGCCAGCACGGTGCCTCTGCTGAGTGCTGAGGAGGAAGGTGCTTGGGAGAGCACAGGACAGCGGAGGAAGAGAAGTCGTGTGAGCAAGTGGCCGACTGGTCTCCGGTTTCCGGTTACAGACCATTTGCTTTCTCTGCCCCAGGGTAACAGTGTTAAGAGCTTGAAGCATTGGGGCTAACTGGCCTCTCATCGGCTGTGGAGATTCTACCTCAGGTTCAATTGAGGCTGCTTGATACTTTTACAGATCTGATTCTTGTCTGTAACCGCCAGATTCCCCTGGTCCCCCGCATTATGGCACACCCTGTAACTCGTTCTCTCTGCTTGGTCTCTGCCCATGCACTGACCTAGCAAACTGGCGCCATGGCAAGGCCAGTGCAGCAGTGGCTGTTGGAGTGAGAGCCGAACGCAAGGGTGGGGGGTCTCTGCGGTTCAGTGGCTTGGCCTCTCCTTCGTTCACACAGCCCCAGGCTGTGACCCGGGGGACTTAGCCGAGTCATATGTGGGAAACTGAAGGTAGTCTGCTGTGCAGCTCTCTCCTGTGGAGAGCTCCCTCTCCTGGCAGCCCTGGGTAGTTCTGCTGTTAGCACCAGATCACTGATCGGTCAGAGCTGGCCCTGACCCTCCCCCCGTCCATGAAAGGCCCATGCTAACCCCCCATGACAGCACACTTCAGAGGCCTCTGTCGCTGCTCCCCCCACAAGTCCCAGTGCTCCCAGAAGCTTCTGCAGAGCTGGCCCTTCAGGAGCACTTGGCAAGGGAGCCACCGGAGAGGAGGGCGTGTGCTGCTCTTGCCTGATGTGCGTCTGTGCCACCCCCAGCACTTGCGTGGGACCTGCCTGCCCTGAGCTGTGTGCAGGCCTTGGTGCTGTAAGACCCAACCCCACGTCCCTCCCCTCAGTGCTGCGCACGTGTGAAAGCGGTCACGAGACCTCGGGCATAGAGCTCGCACCAGGAGCCTGTTCCATGGGGGGCCTTGGCCCCTGGCCTCTCCCGTGAGAAGTCAGTGGCTGGATTCCCACCTTCCCTCAGTCCCTGGCTCCTGTTCTCGTGTCCAACCCTCCTTTCTTCAGACTTGAGCTTGGACCCAGTCGGTCCCTCTGCTGGGCTGGCCTGTGTGAATGGGCTTTCTGTCTGCAGTTTCTTGACTCCTGCCCTTCCCACGTGGAGGCCGCTTGTCCCCATGCCAGAGTGCAAGGAGTGCCCTCTCCGCCTCTGGAGATGCCACATGGGAAAGCTCAGAAGAAAGCCTGGCCAAAGGTGGCTCAGGCTGCGCATCTTTGGAAACCCTGCCTTCCCTCCCTTGAGGTATGTGTGTGGAGATGTCTTGGCTGCCCGGTGGTCCTGCTGCCTGTTCCAGTTTTCACAGCTAGTGTTCATCCCAAGGGCGAACGGCTGTGCATGGCTCAGGGCACACTGTGCAAGTGACGTGATTTCCAGTGCTGTGTAGTGATTTGCGGCAGCCTTAGTTCTTGCATGCTGCCGGCCCCCTGGACAAAGACCGTGCCCCTGTGAATAGGGCTGTGGTGAGCTGGGAAAACTGCCTTTTTCTTTGCTGGTAAAGGGAAAACGCTGTTTTTTTTATTTTTAGATCTTGACTACAAACACCAAAGTGCAATATGCATTGTGGCTTCATCCCCAGGGCCGGGTTCTCCCCTCTGCTCTGCTAACTCTAGCCAAAGAGACAGGGCCCTGCAAATGGTCTGCAGTGTTGATCTCTGTGCTGGTGGAGCAGGGAATCTGCTGTGTTTTGGTGTCTCCAAGCCCTCCCACTTCCATTCACCAAGCAGCAAGGAGGGCGTGTGAGTTTGCCCGGCTCTAGCTGCTGCGTGATTCCCCAGCATGCTCGGTTGGGCAGTTTTGTGTGTACTTCTGTTTTCTTTCTTACATGTGAGACCAAAGTCAATGCACAGTGTGTTTGGGGAATAAATCAGTGATTTGGATGTGTCTACACTAGTTTGGTCAGCTTGCTGGTTGTATGTTGAGCAGGGGCTAGAGCGGGTCTCAGCAGGCTCCCTCTGAAGAACTGCACTCTGACGTGTCTGTGGGGGAGGGCTCCAGGGGTTGGTTTACTGCAATTGTCCCTCTACTGTCCCTAATGGCTGGAGAGAGAAGGAAAAGCAGGGAGCGCTAGTGGGGTGTGATTCTCCTCTGCTCAAGCTCAGCTTGCACCCAGGAATCGGGGAGGCTGGCAAAAGTAGCCTCCTCTATGCCAGGCTGCCTAGGAACATGCATGGCCCCCAGAATAAGTTAGAGCCACCTCAGGGCTGCTCTGCCCTGCACTTGGCTGCCATAGCCTCCTGTTTAGAGCATCACTGTTTGGCCACATTCCATACACAGCAGCATAGAAAGGAAAGACTATGGGGCTCTCTAATCATGTGTCATTAAATCCTGCTCCTCACCCCCTCCCACCCCTCATGGGATTGGCCCATCACATACTTTTGTATGGGAGTGCTCTGTACTCATGTAAATAGTTTAACTTCAAGAGGCCTCTCCAGGGGAGAGTGCTGGTATGGTCAGGTCTTGGGGTTTGTCTACACAGGGACATGGACCAGCGTAGCTATGGTGAAATAATTCTGCTCTAGTTAGGCTGGTCAGCGGCCCTGTGTAGACAAGCTCTTCTGCTGGTGTCTTCATCCACGTTCAGGGATGAGACATAGCTGTGCCTGCGGTGACATAGGCGTCCCTAGCTGCCCCTCACTCTTGCTGTCTTGCAAAGAATGGGATTTTTCTTTGATCTGTTAAACAAAAGGCCAGTTACTCAGTGTGAGCTGCAGCCCAGGGGCCAGTACCCAGCTCCTGGGCTGGCTTTTGGGGCCTCTGGCTCATAGAGCTGCCAAACAGCAGGGCAGGGAGCTATGTCTTAAAAGGTGCTGAACTGTGCAATAATCTTATTAGAGAGACAAGCTGCGGGAGAGAATCTCTTTTACTGGCCCCTCTTCTGTTGGTGAAAGAGACATGAGCTCTTCCTTACCCACGCTGCCTTTCTCCTGTCCTGGGGTCACTTGGCTACACAGCACCTGCAAACGCTGCTCTTAATGTCTGTTACTTTTGCAGTCCTTCCCCCCCCTCCCCAGGCGCACACACTTCAAGGGGATACTTATTTGCCACTTTCTTACTGCCAACTTGCTCTAGCCAGGTTCAGCAGCATGAGGTGTGTGAGGCTGAGCTGGCGTGGGAAGCAGGCTGATTCTACAAGGAAGCTTGTTGGCTAAATTGTGTTGACTCCTCTCAAGCTGATCACATTGGCCATTCCCCTCTGGCTGTTTGTCCTTTGGCCTCTTCCCCTGTGAAAACCTCTCGCGCCCCAGCGCTGGGACAGGAACTGAACATGTGGCAAAGTGCATTAGACGTGGGTTTAAGGCAGCAGGGTCTGGGCATGCAAGGGCTCCTGGGGCCAGGATTTAGGCCTTGAGCTGAGCTAGTGCCCCTGAGCCTGATTCTCATCTCAGGCTGGTCCAAATCCTGTATCAGACTGTAAGGGCGTTCACAAAGCACTCGCCCCAGCATTTAGCCCCTCCAAGCAGCGATGATGCAAGGGAGAGGACAGTTGTTCCATGGACTTGCAGAGGGCTGCGGAAGACATACGGACCCTGCAGCAGTGTGCTAGCATGGAGGAGAATCTGACTAGCACCATGGCCCAGTGGGCTGAGAAGCTGCCTGCTCTGATGGCCTGGGCCATGCTGTGTGAACCACAAAGCCAAGGAAGAGCTGTTCTGGTTTTGATTCTTTGCAGAATTATTAGTTGCTCAGGGTCAGAAGGGCTGGGTTTTCTCCTGCTGGTGTTAAGGAGAGAACAGTGTGCTATGCAGATGGAGGAGGTTGGGGTGCCAGCCTGAGCCCCAGGAGTGAAGCTGGGAACACCACCTTCGGAGAAATTAGCCAGTCCCCCTCTTACCTGCTTGATCCGTGTGTTCAGTGCTCAGTTCCATCCCTGAAGCTGGGACCCTTTTCCCTGTATACCCAGCTGGTTTTCCCCTCTGCCAGCCGCCCAAGGCAGCAGAGAGCAGTGCGGTTCCTTTTTTGAAAAAAATAAACCTTTATTTACATGTGAAAAGATAAATGTGCAAAAGGCTCTGATGCTCCTTTGCAGACTAGATAAGCAGGGCAGAACTGGCCCTCCAGCCTTGAACTCGGTGCAGCGAGGCTGGCTCCTTAACAGCCTGTAACATACCCAGAAGAATCCACCACACCCTGGAGGCACTGCATCATCTGGCCCCCCACAGAGGCCTGCATCGCTGGAGCACATAGGCACTGCCTGCAACCAAGTGGTCATGTTGGCAACTTGCCAGGAGCCCGGGAGGCCACCTGGACCTAAATTGCATAACATGAGAGACTGTGGCAGCCTTCCTTCTCTCTGGGAGCCCTGACCTGTGCTGCTGTAGATGGCGCATTGCCTGGGTGGAGCTGCAGTCCCTACGCCCCACACATCCTCCAATTGAAGATGAGGGCAGCTATGGGCTGCATTTTGGCTGCAGCCTCTCTGCTTGTAAAGGAGAAGGCTCAGAGCTGTCGTCAGCTGGCCAGGGTGCTGCTTTTTGTCAACCAGCAGACAACATGCAACCATGTAAACAAAGGTCTGTGCTTCAGCTGCATGGGCCAAAGGGCGACCCCACCGGCCTGATTTACAACAGGGCATGTAGGGTGCAGGGGTCTGGGTGGCTTGGGGCTGTGAAAATGAAATGGGGCTCCAGCCACCTTTACAGCTCTTGCTCTACCAGTTGCATTCCGACCCAGCCCAGAAGCTGTGCCCAGGAGGGCCGTGTCGCGATCTAGGTGAAATGCCTGGCTGGTCCCAGCCCCCGTCCTGGCACCTAAGAATCAACATCACGAGAAGTTACCCTTAGCTTCTCGCCAGGGCCTACCTGCCAGCAAGCACACACAGGACTGGCTGGGCTATGGAGACTGCGCTCCCAGGAGTCGCAGCAAGGATCCCCGCAGCAGGGATGTGCAGCAGACGGTGGACTCCAGCCCTGCCAATCTGGATGGCCTGAGGGGGGAGAGCTCTAAGCTTCCTCTGCACACGTAGCAGCCTGTACCACCTTAGCTGCTCCATTGCCACCTGGGCCGGCAGCAGAACAGATTGAAAACCGAACCCCTTGTTCAGCGAGCGCCCGAATCTCCTGCCCTGCCGTGTTCCTGAGTGCCGAGGAGGGGCACGCCTGCCCAAGGGGAGCAGACACCTCTTTATCTGGCCCAGACGAGCACTTTTCCTTTGCTGCACTCATGGGAGAAACGGCAGCGAGGTCTGGGCGAGGCGGAGAGAGGGGAAGCTTGCTCAGGCATTAGGGTAGGGCAGTAGCCTAGGACTGGTGAGCAGAGGTCTGCTCGGGCCTAATTTTATAGCTTGACCCAACCTGGCTAGATCCCAGCCCTTCTGAACCTGCCCCCAGTGGGTCAAGGATTGTCATAACTGACCCCAGCGGCATGCCAGGGGCTAGTATAGTCACTCCACTCACCGGTAAGAGGCTGCCTGCCCCAAAACTCCATGTACAAGTTACAGCTGCCCCGCACTTGACACTGGGATGGGGTGTGGCTCAGGGTACTAGTGTCTACTTGTGAGGGCCAGGTTCAACGCCAGCTCTGCCCCTGATTTCCTGCCTGACCTTCGGTCAGTCACGTAATTCCTCTCTGGCCTCAGGTCTTCATCTGTAACAACGGGTTCAGCCATGCTCCCCCATGCTGTGCGGATAAGTACATTAAAGAGGGTGAGATCTTCCGAGGCTCTGGCGGTGGGGGCCAGCTCAGCCAGTTTAGATGTGGTGAGTTCAGCTGGGGCCAGGGGATGCTCTGAAGAGAAGAGCAGGCTCTTGGACAAGCTGGGCAGGGCCACGGGCAGGAGAGGAAGGCAGATGATGGCATTGGGCTTGGATCTACTGTGGGGCTGGAGGAAGGGGGCTGAAAGCCAGGCCCCATGAGCTGAAGATATTGAGGTGATGCAGACACTAGGTTTCTGTGCTCCCACCTCCCCCAGAGGCTGACATTGCTGGGCTAGACCTGTCAGCAGCGCTGTGTTTCACCAACCACCCTGCCTTCCCTGACACTCAGCTATGAGCCGTCACAGCCAGCCTGCTATTCCCGCGTGGGCCGGTGTGACAGGCAGGCGCACCCGCAGTGGGGTTCCCTGGGGCTAAGCATACAGGCATGTCCTAGTCCTGCAGCTTCTGAAATGTCTCCCTGGCTAACAGCTGGGAGAGCAGCAACAGGCGAGGGAAGAGGGTGCCCCGATTTATGGGGGTAGACCTGCACCACCCTGGATCAGATCTGAGTGTAGTCCTGGGTCAGCTGTGTCTGACTGCTTCCAAGTGTAGCCTCGTCCCAGGGCTCACAGCAGCATCTCAGTGCTGCACAGTCCAACGCTCCGTTCCTGTTTGCTGAGGTCTGTGTCTTGCTCGTGCAGGGGACAGGCGGCGGCAGTGCCGACGGGGAGGGAGGGTTCCCGGATGCAGCGCTGGCTGATGAACGTTGCATCCTGCAGAGGTAGATTTCAGGTAGAGGACACCAACATGAGTTAGGGGGCCGTTTCCCCCCACTCTCATGCCCTCAGTGTCCTGTTATGCAGTGCAGCATAAACCGCAGGGTCCTATCTGAGGGCTGCTTGTGCCCCCTGATATCGCCACAGCCTCGGCCCATAGGAGCCTCAGGATTTGCTCGTTTGCTGCAGTGCGGCCCTGCAGGATCCCAGCTTCTGCTCCCCTGCTAAGGCAGCACCAGCAGCCGGGGCGCTCCGAGTCAGCTGTGCTTTGGAAACAGGCGCTTGGCCCTGCCAGGACCACCATTCTCCATCCCTGGCTCATGCTGCAATGGGCGCCTGGCCCTGCGCCGCAGCTGGCGCACGGACAGTCCCCAACACCCTCCTTTGGAGAGGTGCGGTACCAGGCACCAGCTCCTCCAAGGCACGGGAGAATGGCTGGCCACTTGGCCTGCTCCCTGAGCAATCGAGCTGGGGCAGCCCCCTCTTCTGTGGCTTTCCTCGGCAAGTGGCCCAGGGCTGGGCAGTGCAGCCATCACTGTGTGCAGCAGAGCGCGGGATGGTCGAGCTTCCACAGCTGCCATTTCTTCTTCATTTCTGACTTCACCTAAGAGGGAGAAAAAGAGCTCATGTGCGGCTCTGCCCCTGCCCGGTCCGCACGCCCTGGGGGCTCAGACTGAGATGGAGCATTGCTTCTGGGATACAGGATACGGCTCTCGATTCCTGGCACTGGAATGCAGACGGGTTGGGAGCCGTGAAACAAGGCAGTCCCTACCCTAGTAAGGATGGAGGCACACAATAAAAGCCTTTCTTCGCTGTGAGTAGAATCAGAGGCTCCTAACAGCCCTGCCAGAGACCCACTGGTGCACACTCTCTGTGCTTCAGGGCACAGCAAATCAGCAGCAGCTTGGCAGTGAATTAAGGGGGAGAGAAACCCAGAGCTTGGCTACAGAGCAGAGCTCGGGTGTAAAGCCCCAACTGCTGGTAGTTGCAGGGCTGGAGAGCAACCCCACAGCAGGGAACAGGACAAAAGGACACCTACCTCTTTGTTGGCGAAGCAGTACAGCACAGCGACCAGGAACCCCTGGGGAGAGAGCACGGGTGAGCCAGGCAGCACCATGCGGGTCGCACATCGCACAGTGCCAGCTGCCGGGACACAGGATGCCCAGCTACTTCAGCTGGCTTCAACGAGAGGGGAAAATGCTCCCACGCTGTGCCACAGCAGCAGCCCGTGCCCCCAGGCTCGCTTATGTCACGATCCCCTCAGCCAGCCCTGGGGCTGGGAGGATACATTTCCAGCCCTTGGCCCAGACACGTGACACCCATCTGTGTTCCGCAGGGACTGGTGGGGGAAGGGTTTGGAGATCATTTTCCAGTTCTAGAGTGCCTGCGACGGCCACGCAATGTGCAAATGGGTAATCTCCCTCCATCGATGCAGAAGTAAATGGCAGCCCAGGGCACGGGCACATCTCTAATGGGGCAAGGATGCACCTGCTATTTCAAGACTGCTCCAGGAGACGGGATGAGGCAGGGAGAGGCCAGGAATGCCAGGCCAGCCATGCACAAATCCCAGGTGATGGGCTGAGTGGAGGCAGCTGGAAGTGAACAGAATGCGGCACAGCGCCCAGCATTTCAGCTGCCAGATACCGATTTGCACCTCGTAGCAGCCGGGAACAGCTCCGCAGGGGCCGTTGGTCCAAGGCACGGCCCAGCTCGCCTGCAGCCCAAGGCAGGCACATGACTGTGTGGGTCCTGGGGCTCTGAGGAGAGCCCAGCTTGACTCCCCACTGTCCCCCAACACCAGCAATGAGGCCAGGGAGCTGGAAGGACTGACAGGCTAACGTGGACAGACTGGTGGGGAAAGGGCCACGCTTCCCACTGGGCGATGGTGGCACAAGGCAGCAGAAGGGGGGAGGAGGGCTAGCTCTTTGCTCCAGCGCGCCCAGCTCACCTGGAAGGAATTGAGGAAGAGTGTGAAGAAGACTTTGATGTAGCGCAGGACGCCTGTGGTCTGCTCATCCGTGGCAAAGATGAAGACCACCTCGTGGATCCCGAAGAGGGGGATGAGGGTCAGTGTGGCTTTGGCCAGCCTGAAAGAGGACGAGATCCCCTCCCCCAGTTCAAATGAAAGGGGCGGGGGCCCTGTGTTCAGAGGGCAGGCATGAGGGGGGTGAGGAGAGATATGGGAACTTCCGGCCTGAGAGGCAGAGACACAGCTAGGTGGAGTTCCAGTCCCTGGGGTCTCCCGAGAGGTCACAGCTGCTTGCCCTGCGTGGGAGTGGGGAGGGGTCACAAGCTCCCAGCTGTGCGCTGGTTTGGAGCTGGGGGGCATTACAGCCCGGGGGCCGCAGAGAGGCAGCTGTGGGCAAGCAGGCTGCTGGTCTGGGAGAGCCCGGTGAGGGGCTGAAAGGGTTCCGAGGGGGGCTGCCTTGGGAGAAATGGGAGGCAGCATCCTTCTGGCCTCGAGAGGGGCCAGTGAGCCTGCCCTCCCACCCACTGTTGTCCCTGCCCATGAGGGTGCCAGGCCTCAGCATGCTGTGTGGCCAGGCTGCTCAGTGGGAGAGGGAGCATGGCATGCTGGGACGGTGACTGCAGCATGCACCATGTGGCACCAGTGACGCAGGAGCCCAGGGACCAGGCCCCCACTGTGATAACGAGACCCTCAGGCCAGGCCAGGGGGCTGCACAGCTTTGCCATCCTAGCCTGGAGGCTGGGGGCCAGCTCCACACCAGGTCTGGACCTGACCAGGCTAGGCAGGGGAGGGGCAGTGCTTCATTTGTGCCAGGGCAGAGCCCCGACACCTCTGGGCCTGGCAGTACGTAGCCCCGGCACCTACCCCGGCACCTCTGGGCTTACTGCATCAGTTATGGATGTAGAAAAATGGCCTGAGCCCCAGCACCACTTTCATTACACATTCAGCCCTGGGGAGAGGGGTGTTAAGTAGCGTGTGGTGCGCAGGAGCTCAGACTGGATGATCTGGGGGCCCCGTCT
Source organism: Mesoclemmys tuberculata (assembly GCA_007922155.1). Classification (NCBI taxonomy): domain Eukaryota; kingdom Metazoa; phylum Chordata; order Testudines; family Chelidae; genus Mesoclemmys; species Mesoclemmys tuberculata. The sequence goes on from ML675626.1 coordinate 2,792,936, forward strand.
GGCCTTGCCGCACACTCCGTGTCGTTCTACCTAGACACGCACACTCGGGGGGGCCTGCGCTAACAGCCACTTGTAACACAACCTGTCGTAATCTCAGGCCAATTTGCATGACTGCATTATGCAGCCAGGGTACATCTGCGCTGCATCGTAAACCCGGGCTCGAACTCAGGCTTGAGCCAAACCCTCCTACTGTCCACACGCAAATCTGTCTGATTCAGCAAGCCCTCAAGCACATCCCACTGGATGGGGTCCATTCCCTGGCATTTTGCAGTGTGGCTGCAGATCTGACTCCAGTGGTCTGTGTAGTGCAGTGTGGATGTGAGCAGGGCTGCGAGCCACTGTAAACCCAGGCTTACAATGCAGTGCGGACACAAGCACGGGCCAAGTCCGCATGTGTGGATCCCACGGACGCAGGTTTCCCATGCAGGGTAGCTAGATCCAGACTGGCCGAGTGCCAGTCCCCTTTGGATGTCACTCCCAGCAGGTGTGCCCAGACAGACATTGCTCACCGGAGCTTGTAGTCCGCGTAGCCTTTCTGGTTCGCACGCAGCTTGGCCAGGATCACCTTGAGAATCCGCATGAAGATCAGCAGGTTGATCTGGGGGAGAGGACGTGGAGGGTTACTGCTCTGTTCACCCAAGGGACCCAACCTGTCGCCATAGGCCAGCTCCTCTGGGTACGTGTTCTGAGCACCCCCCCGTCCATCATGGGCTGCCAGGGATGGCCTCCAAGGAGGCGGGGGCAGCTGCGCAGGAAGGGAAGCTGGTCGCGCTCAGCACTTTTGGAGGAATGAAGGGAAGGGATGGTTGGGGAGTAACAGTGAGGGCCAGAATATCTGTGGGGCAGGGAGCAGCAAGAACGTCCCTGGTGCCTGAGATGCAACAGCGAGCCCATTGGCACTGCCTGGGGAGCCGCCCGGCCCACACTGGCCTCACAAAGCCCTTTCCCAGCATGCACTAGGTTCAACATAACATGGCATGTTAATCAGAGGGACTGAATCGGGTTAGTTACTTGGCGGGGACGAGTCTCCCTTCTTTGCCACCCCTAGTGGTCAGAGAAGGGGACTGCAAGCCAGGAACTGCAGGTGCTTGTTCCTGACTGGCTGAGTGTCCGCCCGAGTGCCTCAGTTTCCCCAGCTGTTCAGTGGCAGAATGATGCTGAGCACCCTTCCAGGACGGCAGACCAGGGAGGGTGATTTCTATGGCAAGAGCTGCCGCTATCCCTGGGCCCTGTTCAGCCTGTGAGCTGAGCCAGACTGTCAGTGACTGCAGGAGACAAGCGGCTGTCCTCAAAGGCACGGTGCCTTGTGCGTGACCCCCGCTCACAGGCGCTGAGATCACCTACCAGGGACGCCAGCAGGATGGGGATCCGGATGATCCACCAATAGGCCATGTTCTCATTCAGAGCCCAGCACCTTCGGCACAAGAGAGGCAGGCTGTTAAACACGGGAGAGCCAGCGGGCAGGAGAGTTGTGCTTCATCAACACGAGCCAGAGCGGGCGAGGGGACAGTGCCGCTACTGGCTCATTGGGATGTCCCATCCCCTTGGAAAGAGGCTCCGCCCCTGGGCTAGGACGAGCCATTGCACCAAGGCCCCAGAATGGCTATTGCCAGGTGTGCCGGCCTGCCTGCTTTCCACGGGTTTGAATTGTCCTTTATCATTCCCCTCCCCCCCCCCGGACCCTCCTGCCCTTCCGCTGCCAGCCTAGGCCAGGGTGTGGCCTGCAGGAGCCTGGCGTGCTGTGGGCTGGTGAAAGACAATCCCTGCCCTCTACCCCCACGCCTGCTGCATCTCACCCCTGAAGTGCCGCAGCGGGAGCTCGGAAGGTGAAGCCTGGCCTCTCCTGTTCTTCCTGTCAGACGAGGCTCGTTCCAGTGCCAGGCACGGAGGCTCCGTGTTCTCCGTCTGCGGCTGTGCTGTCACAGGAGCCCCGAATGCCCACCCTGGGCCCGTGGAGCCAGGCTTTGCTGGCTCCTGCGTTCCCTGATGGCTGGAGCCCACTAGCACCATGAGACAGCCCATGAGTGCCACACTCCACCACCTGCTACCGACGGGCCGGAGAGGGGCTTGTTTTCATGTCTCCTTCTAACGGTTTTGGCTGTGCTCTTGTGGCTGAGAGCTTATCCTGAGTGGCTCAAGGGACTTGCAGATGGAGCTGTTCACCTCCATGGCCTAGTCCCAGGGGCCCAGGTCAGCAGTGACCAGCCCTGTTTGGTGGCCTGTGGGAATCAGCTGGATGAGGTGTTGCCCTGCTTCCACTGTGCAGAGACCGTCCCAAAAAGCACCTCCAAGCACAGCCCTATTAACCACCTTGCCACACTCACCGCGCCCCGGAGGCTGAGTTCTTCCCTCGCCCCTACGGGCGTCACTCCAGGATTGGAGGAATGGGATGCCTCTCTCCCCAGCTGTCAATGCACGTTGGTTTCAGTGGCAGAGCTCTCCCAGCCCTTCCCGGGGCTGCTCTGTACTAGGGTTAGGATGCAGGCACCGCGAAGCACGGAGCTCCTTGCTCCACTCCCCCCGCACTTACTCTGTGTTCTCCTTCAGGTACTTGGCCGTCAGCCATGGCACGACAAACACCACGGGGGTTCCTGCAAGTCACACAGCAAACCCTGTGAAGACCAAGCACCTGCCTGAGCTGAGACGGCAGCTCTCACAAACCAAAGGGTGTCCTTCCCCTCCCCCTGAGGGATTCTCGCCCCCCCATCCAGATCCTGCCCTTGCCCTCCAGGGAATTCTTGCCCATGGGGGACGGAGGTCAGGCCACAGCCCAGACTCTCCACCTTCTCCAGCTAGCGAGGGTGTCCTGTGTCATTCATGCACCACACGGAACATGGCTCATCCACGTCACCCACTAAGCAAGTAGCCCAGCTGGTGTGCCGCTATTGGCCATATGCAGCCGTCCCGCTTTAGGGGCATGAGCTGCTGGATGAGGGGCCCGCAGAGCTGAACGGAAGCCGCTTGGGTGTCAGTCCATTGTCATGTTGCCCAGGTGGGGACCCTGGTGGCTACGCGCCCCCTTGGCCGAGACTCTGCCCTCTTGGCGCTTCCTGCCATCGCACAGCACTCACCAACACCTTCTCTGTAATTCTAGTAGCTGCTTCAGCAAACTCCCTAAGCATGTACTCCAGGCCCACCCCCAGGCCCACACCCACCCCCTCAGGCCCTCGACCCACACCCGCCTCACCAGGCCCACCCACACATGCTACCTGACCACACCATGGGCACACCTCACCCGCCCCCACCACGCTGCCTACTTGTGAGTCTTCCCCCCACGTGCACACCCAGGCCACCTGCCCGGGCCCGCCTTCCCACTGGCTCCCGCTCTCCTCACCCCAGCCTAGGTACAGGTAGAGCGTGTAGTAGTTCTTCTCGGAAAACACCGCTCCAATCAGAAGCTTGTACAGGTAGACGGCTTCCACCAGAAACCAGTAGTGATTGGCCAGAATGCAGTACTGCATCACCACCTGAGCCGCCCGGCAGCCAACTGCAGCCTGCGAAGAGAGAGAAAGTGACTGTGCAGGAAGAGGAGCCAGGGCACTCCAGGCTGGGACTGGAAGTGCAGCCGGTGCTACGGGGTATGCCTAGAGCATGGTCCATTCCCACGGGGAGTCTCCATTAACCAGCACAGTCTGCACCCCACCTAGATCTGCTCCACGCGACGCCGGGAGATCCAGGCCACATCACCACACAGCTCCCGTCCTCCCTTGCCGGTCTCTTTTGGAGACCTTAACGTCCAGGGCTTCATCTCCTGGGGTCTAGTGCCCAACTCTCCTCCCGGCAGAGAAACCGTCAGGCAGGCTACTAAGGAGGGATGGGAGGGGAAGCACAGCAGGCCTTGCCTTAGCGAGCAGGGGAGCTGCCATTGCTTCGCTCGGTCATAGGGCATTGGTTAATAACAACTAGTTCCATGGCACTTTTCATCAGCAGATCAAAGCGCTTCACTGGGAGGGGGGTCACTGTCATGACCCCATTTTACAGATGGAGAAACTGAGGCACAGAAAGGGGATGCAGTTTGCCCACGATCACTCATCAGCAGAACCCGAGTCTCTTGAGTGCTAGTCCAGTGCGCCAGCCACTGAGCCCCCCGGCCCTGAGGAAGGGACCCGTGAACTCGGCATGTGGCAGGTCAGTGTAGGGGGAGCGGATTTCCCTGCTTTGTGTGTGGAGTCTGCACTGGACTGCGTTACCCCAAGAAACCCAACTCCAGTCAACGTAAGGTTAACCATCAGTCACGCTTCCTCGCCCAGTTGTCGGGATGTGACCCTGAGATGCAGCAGGTAGCCCCCATCGTTAGCCAGGCCAGGGGGTGCAGGCCCTGGCAGTTAAATTCCACCCCCACCCCAGGAGGACCTGGTTGGTTGGGGTGCTTGCCTTATTGCTCAGCAGCGCCTCCCAGTCAGACACCTGGAGGATTTCCATGCCCCATCGCTTCTCCAGCAGCGCATCCTTGACGATTACCGAGATGGCCCGGAGCCCGAAGGAGGCGAAGAGGTTTGCGTGGATGTAGTTCCGGGTGCAGCGGAGTTTCCTGGGCCCAGGGAGAGAGATGGCTTTTAATGCTCGGGTGCTGAGCAAAAAGAAAGTTTTCCCTCCTCGGGAAAGGGCTGTGCCCAGCGCAGGGGCCGTCCCTCCAGTCCCACTGGAGAGCCCCTGCATGCCCCCTGCCGGTGCAGCGCACCCAGCGCCCCAGGCTCGGGCCCTACCTGAAGATGGTGAGGATGAGCAGGGCGGAGACCAGGGCCAGGAGCGATAGCGAGTATCCCACCGTGTAGAGCACCTTGAAACTCACCATCAGCCGGCGGGCCCCTTCCTGGCATGGGCAAAGGGACGCGGTGAGGCAGACAGCCAGTTCTGCCACCCGCGCTCCACGTGCCCACCAGGGCATGCGTTGCCCTGCACAGCTGAGTCCCGTGGGGCAGCCCCAGCTCAGCCATGTCAACCCCCACCCTGCCCACCCCAGGGAGCAGAGTCCTGAACTGCCCAGCCTGGCGGGGGCCCTGAGGAGCGGCACTGAGGGGCTTGGGGGGAAGTGGTGACCAGCCCCCTGCCCAGCCAGACAGTGGATTAGTCGGGGAGGGAAGAAGGGGCGGGGTCGATGGGTGTCAGCAGCCCAAGACGGGGGAGGCAGCGAGTACCTGTGACTGAGCAGAGATGGATGGGGAGGGAGCAGTGCATTTGTGCTTACATTGAACTCTATTTCTGACTGGCCTCCCCTCCCCCCCATGCATTATTATATGCCTCCCCCATGCGTCATAACACAGCCATATCCACTCCCTTCCTCCTGTGCAATATTACACCTCCCCACCCCGCCACCCACTCTCTTCTTTCAGCTTCTGTGACACTCACTCCCCAGCACCCTCCAACAGCAACACTCCTCCCTGCCCACCAGCGGTCTAGCTGGGCCCAGCACGTGCCCTGGTATATCAGGACAGGGCACTGGCGTGGACAGAACCAGGGGCATCCCCCCGTCAGGCGCAGCCTCCTCACCTCCTCCATGGTGGACTCCATCTCCTCCTCACACTGGGAATAGTCTCTCCATGGCTGCGTGCCATTCACCATCACCCACTGCCCGTCCAGCCCACACTTGCGGCTCACCAGCCCATGTTTCACTGCAGACACAGAGCGCCCCAGGGTCACCTTTGAGGCTGACTGTCTTCCCTTGGGTCCCCCTTCAGACAAGCCTTATCTCCAGGACTCCCCAGAACTGGCAATCCTGGGGAGAGTTATAATGTGTACAATGAATCAGCCTCTAAGGGGAGTATGTTTGCCTTGATGTTGTAGCCGTGTTGATCCCAGGATATGAGAGAGGCAGGGACAAGGGAATATCTTTTACTGGACCAACTTCTGTTGGTGGCTGTTCTAGGGTTGTGTTGTGCATTGTTAGCAACTGTGGTGAGTCTGTGGAGCTATTGCCAAGATATATGCATGTTGTCTGAGTAAAGAGGCTGTTAATACACAAGGAAGTTGGAGTACCTTGAGTTTAAGCTACAATATATGGTGATGAGATGAACCTGAACCCACAATAAAGACAGAGAAGGGCATGTGTTAATAAGGCCTATGCGCCCTTACAAACGCAGGGGAAATGGCTACAAACTTTGGGACTAGTTCACCATTTAATCTGCAAACTTGGGCAGAATATTGCAAAATATCTTATTTTTTCACTGCTAATGAAAGGTGAAAGTAAGCAGATGTGGAATTTAATGAAAACAAGGAAACCTTGGGCTGGACACACCATCTATTCATCCTGATGGGATGCGCTGTAAAACATAAGGAGGCGTTGTAAAACATCACCTTATCTCCCTCTGCTGCAGCCTCCCCTGTCCTTGTGTCTGGGTCCTTATCGTGCAGCTGCAGCATCTCCCCACGGCCCAGGGTCAGGAATTCCACAGGTCATCATAAAATGTAAATGCCTCCGGACTTGCCAGCTCCAGGAGAGCCCCCCTTATTTATGACCTGACACATTGTAAGCAATTAGGTACACCCTAATGAGACCACTATACGATCCTGCCTGTAATATGTAACTCTGACTAACCTATATAAACCTCTTTGTAACTTGAAACCAGCGGAGTGCCAGTGACCAGCACAAGTGCTGCCTGGGCTCCCCCATGGCTATGGTCTGTCTGTATGTGTGTCTGTCATATTAAAGTTCTACTCGATCTTCACCTGAATTGGAGTGGCTGCGTAATTCCTTCCACGACACAGAAAACTGTCACACTTAGTAGTGTAGGGGCCAAGACTTAAAGTTTAATAAGAAGCCTGTTAACCCCAGAAAAGCCCAGAGATAAAACTTTCGATGAGCTAATCAAATCTGCTAAAAAAGCATTTCAATCCAACAGCTAGTGAAACAGGAGAACAATTTAGGTTTAACGCTCAGTCAAGGAAATTGGGGGAAAGAGTAGGAGAATTTGTGGCAGGATCGAGGAAGCTTCCTCAAGCTTGTAATTATGGTACAAGTCTGACACAAATGCCAAGAGACAGATTAATTTGCGGCATTAATGATGACAAAATGCAAAGGAGATTACTGTCTGAATCACAGTTAACATTTGAGGCAGCTCTGAAATCCGCCCTGGCTATCGAATCTGCAAATAAAACCATACAGGATTTATCAGCACAAGCCACAGAAGCCTGAGGAGATGGAAATAGCATACAGGAAACACAAGGTACTGTGTATAAAATTGCCAGGCAACTGGGAAACGGATCCAATCAGCTAGCAAAGAGTGTTATCATTGTGGAGGCAAACACACCCCAATGGTCTGCAGATTGATAAGAGATAACACAGATCTAAATATGAAAAATGACACATTTACAGATTGACTGGGCACGTTAGAAGAAAAATAAAATCAAGCAAGCAGATGCATAAAACCATGATTAAAAGCAGCTTCATAGCCATAGTACCTTTCATGTACTGAAGAAGGAAAGTAGTGAAAAAGAAGAGGAGAAAGTGGCTTATATTATCTATATATAACAAACACATATTCCTAAAGTAGGTCCCATTCATATTGGACTGATGGTAAGTGAAAAAAAATGTACAATTTGAGCTCAACACGGGAATGTAGCATGACTACTGTGGACCAAGAGGCGTATGAGACCTTGTGGAAAGATAGCAAACCCACTCCAATGCAGAAATGTCAGATCAAACTATACACTGGAGAAGCAATAACCAGGAGCCACCAAAGCAAAGGTTTCCCATTAAAGCCAAGTAAGGCATCTACCATTGCTAGTGGCTGCAGGCGCTGGCCCTAAGTTGCTCACTGGAGGATGGTTGGCTGACTGTTCACCGGACTGGAAGGGAAAAATGCATCACTTGAAATCAGAAGACAATGTAGCTCTGAAAACTGTTTTAAATACATATAAGGATGAACAGGGCACTTTCAAAGGGGCTACTGCTAAAATCTACATTAATCCAAATGTCACACCTTGTTATTTCAAACCCACATCTGTTCCCTCTGTTATGAAACAAAACGTTGAACGTGTTCTTCTTCTGTGTGGCATTTGAAAGCAATAGATGGGGATTAGAACTGAACCTGGAGATTTGAAAGACACTCTAATGCTTTGAGGTAGCTAGGTGGATCCCCTGGGGCCACCACCATAAATGGGAATAGGGCAGTTGTCCATGATGTGTTTCATGGTTTGTACCTTGCCACAGTTACAATTTGGGGATTCTTTGATTTCCCCTTAGTTGAAGAGATACTTCCTGGCATCTTTTCCATTGGCCTGCAGCATAGACGCATGGGTCCAAAAAAGCTTCCTGTAAAGGTTTCTGAATGGGTTGCACCAGTAACACTCATGTGAAAGCCGGATGGCTCCGTGTGCATATGTGGTGGAGGTAAGTTGACTGTAAATAGGATCAGTGCTCAGTTCCAAAGCCTGAGGGTCTGTTTGCAGGTTCAGCAGGAGGGCAACTGTTCACAAAGTTAAACATAAACCAGGCCTGATCAGGCCTAAGGCTGATGAAGCCCAGCTGGAGGAAGAGCCGGGCTAGGCTTATAAAGGGAGAAAGTTGGTGGTAGGAGGGGGGCTTCAGTCACTCCCTAGAGAGGAGAGTTGGCTAGGACAAGGCGGAGTTCTAGGGGGGAGAGTAGGCCCTGGGGTCCTGCCTTGGATTACAAACTCGGGCAAGAAGCCAAGAGAGGTGAGGAAGAGTGGAGGAAGCTTCAGTGATAGAGAAGATAGAGAGAGGAGGTAGAAAAGAGCCCAAGGACATGGCAGCAGGGTTGGAGCTGGAGCAGACTATGGTTGCTGGACATAGGGTCCCTGGGCTAGGACCTGGAGCAGTGGGCAGGCCTGGGTTCCCCTGCCAGCCATTGGGGCAGTGGCACAGACTTGGCAGCGGATCAGCAGACTGCCTGAGACAGATGGTCCCCTGGGACTTCGATGCTATGAAAAGAGAGGTCACTAGTGACCTGGCCAGAGGGCCGAGTCATGAAGAGGTAGCACCTCCAGAGAGAGAGATCGCAGAGGGAGCCAGTAATGGAAGGGGGCACCAGACCGAATGAGGACTAATCCCCCACGTGTAGCCATAAGGAGGCGCCATAGCAGCAGGTGTAGCCCATGATGGACAGTATACCTGGATGGATGCTAACCAGTCATACTACAGAAACAGGATATTTCCAAAAGTTAGCAGAAGTGCGAAAGCAGGTCTGTGCCTAAAATGGGGTAAGTCTTCCTTCCTGGCACATGCAGTGATACCAAGTGGATGCCCCCAGGGACTATACCCAGTGAGAGAGAAAGTCAAAGCAGTTCAGGGTGCCTCTTAATTTAGAAATATTTCAGATCTGCTGACCTCAGAAGTTCTGGTCTGTTATCTAGCTGCCAAAGAACTGTTCTGGACTTGTGATGCATCTCTTTACGGAATTGGAGCTGTTTTACTTCACCAGATAGCAGATGGATCAGAGCAACCAATTGTATTTGTATCCCAGGTTCTCTCGTCTGCTGAACGTAATTCCTCACAGCTAGATCGAGACAGATTAGCTGTTATCTTTTGGGTACAAAAGTTTCACAAATGCACGAAGGCATAGGGTTTTACACTTTGCACCGATCACAACCCCCTGACATCAGTGTTTAATGAGACAAAGGCTGTCCCATCGCCAGAATGCAGATTGGCAGTGACATTAAGAGCCTATAAATATTCTATTTTGTACAAAGCTGTTAGGAAGTTGGAAATGGAGATTTAGGAAGCAAAGATTTAAGCAAAACAGCATTCAATGTGTTATATCGGCACCTCAGCATCCATCTTCACATAGGTTATCTGAATGGGCAATTCAGCCTTTTAAAGAGGGTATTAAAAGAATAGCTGGAAGTACTATCAACAGGAGAGTTTCTCATTACCTGTTTAATTGTCAGATAATACAGCAGTCTACCATGGGCCTGTCCCCAGCAGAGATGTCAATGGGAAAGAAACTAAAGCTAAGGTTACACCTTATGCATCCATACTTAGTGGGGAAAATGCAGCAAAAACAACAGAAGCAAAAGCAGTAACATGACAAATATGCTAAAAATATGTTTTACTGCTGAAGAAGGTCTTTATGCTCCAAAATTTGTCCCAGCTGGATGCCAGCTCCCATTCAAGATGTTACAGGGCCAGAGTCCTACCCAGTAATTCCAGGGGGTGTCATGGTTATGCGCCAACATGTGGATCAGCTGAGAAAAAGCAAGTGTGGCGGGGAAGCCACCAGACACAATATCAGCTGTTACAAACGGACCTTGTGAACAGACTGTTGAAGAATCGCAGAATGACTGGTCTATGCCAAAAGCGGTTCCTGAAAATGCAACGCTGATGGCTGAATCACCTTCTGCAGAGGTTGAACTGAGGTGTTCTGTATGGGAGAAACATCCTCCTACTCGTTTAAAAGATTACACAGTGTAAGAGTGACTGAGTGCCTCTTTACTTCTGATCACTGTTATTTGCGATCTGAAATGCATTCCCAGGAATTCTTATTGGCTTCGGAAGTTGTGTAGTGAATACTTAAAAGGGGAGAAAGGTGATAATGTGTGTAATAAGCCAGCGAGAGTAGGCCAATAGCTAAACAAGGAAATGTGAGGTGGTTCTAATCATAGAAGATGAGGGTTGGAAGGGACCTCAGGAGGTCATCTAGTCCAACCCCCTGCTCAAAGCAGGACTAACCTGAACTAAATCATCCCAGCCAAGGCTTTGTCAAGCCCGGCCTTAAAAACCTAAAGATGGAGATTCCACCCCCTCCCTAGGTAACCCATTCCAGTACTTCACCACCCTCCTCATGAAAAAGCTTTTCCTAATGTCCAACCTAGACCTCCCCCACTGCAACTTGAGACCATTGCTCCTTGTCCTGTCATCTGCCACCCCGAGACCAGCCTAGCTCCATCCTCCCCAGCACCCCTAAGGTTGTCGTGTGTTGTTAGCTACTGAGGAAGAGCGTGGGATTGTGGAGCTATTGCTGGGTTGGGTGTGTTTCCTGAATAAAAATATGTGTTCATAATCAAAGAAGTTGGGGTACATTTGGCTTATGCTGCCACAGGGACATCTTCTGTTTGGGCCTATGCTGTAGCCAACCCCCCACAGTGATGGGGGCGCCCAAAAGTGGTGACATCACCGCCCAAACATTCAGATTCTTCTCTCAGCCTTGTGTGGATGCATGGCTCTGTAAGATCAGGCCCCAAGGCCAGGCTTGTCCTCGGAAACCCTTGGGGTCAGGCCACAACCATCCCTGGAACAGCCTCTCGCTGTGTATTGGCTGCCCCTCCTGGCTCCAGCGGCAGAGGAGTTCCCCTGCACTGGGGGCTCATCAAAGGACCTGTTTGCGGAGACATTTGGGCTGCAGAGGCAGGTGGAGTGTCCCATTTCCAAGCTGCTCTCCCGTCCCTCGCAGACTCACCCTGGGGGGGGCGTGCAGGCTGTCAGGCCATTGCTTGCCCCTGCAGCTGCTCGGGTTGGGTTAGTGGCCCACGGAGGCGGCAGAGATCGGTGGGGCAAGCTGACCCAGGCGGGGGGAGTGCTCCTCCTACCCCATGGGGGGTGATGGGCCTCCCTCTTATATGCAGGCACAGTGAAAAGGCACCTCTGCATGTGAGCCTGCAGCCCCGCGTCAGCAAGACCCATCCCCACTAACCCGCTGCACCCTGAATGCCCCCACAGAGGTGCCAGGGGCCTGGTACTGACCCCTTGTGCAGTCACTCACCGGTGTGCACGGGGGGCATTGGAGACCTGGGGTCTGGTCGTGTTTCACACCCACCCTGCACAGGGGTGAATGGTGCCCTGAGGTGTGCAAGGCCCTGAGCATTTAGAGCAAAGCGATTCCCAGGGTGCTATTCCCAACCCTATGTGACCCTAGGCAAGTCAGCTTCCTGTGGTGTGCCTCAGTTTCCCCCTCCCTACCGTGGAGATAGTTGTGACCCCCTCCCTCCCCAGGGAGCACTGAGAGTCCAGGCTGTAGAGCAGGGCGCTGGGTTGTCATTACCTTTCTCGAACCACGGCAGGTAGAAAGGGCAGGAAACGTTGATGATGCTCCCTGGGCTGCCGTCTGGCCAGCAGGCGTACATGTCGAACGTCCGATTGCAGTAGAGCCCTTCGAAGGGCAAAGGCAAAGCTTAGGAAGGGAGGGGACAGCAGCCTGCACGGTGCCTGGACTGTGGCATCCCTGCCGTCTCCTAAAGCAGGCCTTGCAAACAGCCTGGCCCAGGGAACTGCTGCTCATGCCTGTCAGTTGAGAGCGTTCCCCGCCCCAGATGCACAGGGGGATGGACCTCTCTCCTGCCCCCCACAAGCAGCTCTGCAGCCATCCCATCCAGTAGCTGCTGCCCTCCTTTGATTGCAAGCTGCTCGGGGCAGGGACCGTCTGTGCAGCGCCTAGCACCCTGGGACCCTGACCTCTGACTGGGGCACCACGGCACCCCTGAAATACAAACAATAAATCCCACCGATGCCCAGAGTCCTGCCCACCCTCGCACTGAGCCTGGGAGCTGGCCATGCGAGTGCTGGTTGTCAGCCACGACCCTGGAGAGGATTTCCCAGGAAGCAGACAGCCCAGCTGGGTTGTAGCATGGAGCCCTGCTCCATGCCATAGGCTTTGCTTCTTCGCAGCACCCAGAGCTCCAGGCCCACCCTCTGGGGAGCACGCCACCCACCACCTGCCACGCCAGGAACTCTGCAAACCTCTCTGCTTCTCCTCTCGGCCTTTGCTGAAACAGGCTCTGTGTCTCCTCACCCAATCCCTGCACCTCAGACTCACAGCCCGTTTCCGCAGTACCGCAGTGAGTCCATGGTAGCAAACGCCTTCCAAGATGAGCGGATGCTGCTCGGGATGGCACAGATTGGGGGCTGAAATTAGCTAATGGGAGTGGGGATCGTCCTGCCCCCCACCGCGGGCGGATCAGCCACAGATGCCGCAGCACTAGGTGCTGGTGCTGGCTGGGGAGTGGAAGGGCTGTGGGGAGGGCAGGGAGTTTCTGCTGGTCCCCACAATCAGCACTGTGTGGGGCGCTATTAATGAGCCATGTGGGGAGCCTCTGACAGGTGGGGGGGCAAGTTGCAGGGACTGTCATCTCATGGGATGTCCTTGCTCCTAGCCTCCATCCCAGGAAAGGACTGGCCCGGGAGGGTGTCTCTCCCCACACCGGGAAAAGTGCAATCATTCTCTGAGTGGCTCAGCTCCAGCCCACCCAAGCGCAACCCCCGAGCCCCAGATTTCGCTGCAGTCATTGCTGGTCTAAGCTGAGTGCTCCCTGGTGCCAAGAGCAGAGTCTTACACCCCTTCACTCCCCCAGATGGAGGGAGGGAGCGGCCCCCATGGGAATGTGTCCCATAGGCAATAAATCCACTTCAATGTGGCCTCCAAACTCTAGACACACTGGGACCCCCAGCACTGCCCCATAGGCTGCCCTACCTGTGGGGTACGGGTCGTTTGCCAGCTTCTTCAAGCACTCGTCCTGGTATCTCATCCACTCCTCAAAGGTCTTCTCCAGGACCTTCCCGCCACAGTGCTGGGAGGAAAGATTGAGGTCAGAGCCTCGCACCCACACTGGGTGCAGGGGGACCTAAACCACAGCCGTCCCGCTCGCTGGGCCAGGCACGGCTAGAGCTGTAGGTGAGGCCCAGGGCTGGAGTAGCAGGGGGTGTGGGTCAAGGATTGAGGGGCACCGGCAGAACTGTGTACTAGGTCACCCTGAGAGCGTTAACAACGGCTGCAGAGATCCGCTCAGGTGTTCATACAAACAGGCCTACCCTGTCTTGTGCAGCGTTAGCAGCTCTCCAGCCCTGGGCCCGCTGCGGTGCTAGCGCTGTGGAAGATCTCACACCGAGGTGGCATGGCTGGAGGGTGATCGCGCTGTCGCTCATGGAATGGCGCTGGGTCTACAGCAATGGCAGACATATCCCCTCCCGTGCTCTGGGCAGATGCAGCCCCTGGGGCCAAGGTCACCCCGATGTAACCATTGCTCCACAGGCTTCCGTAGAGTGATGCTAGGCATGAACATGGCTCACAGCACCGAGGTCTGGGTGCTGGGGGCTGGGCGTTCTCAGTGGAGGGGCCTTGGCTCTGGAACTCACTTCCCTCCCTGTGGTCAGACGCTGCCCCAGTCTGCTGAGCTTTATGCTATAGGCAGTGGCTGGGCCTGAATTGCCCCTGGATGAACTAGTTGTGAGCTAGGCGAGGGGCTGTTGTGGAGAGGGGCCGGGGAAGCCTCTTCCAGAACAGAACAATAGCTGAGAGCAGAGTCATAGATTCCCAGGCCAGAGAGGGCCACTGTGATCATCTTGTCTGACCTCCTGCATCGCATGGGCCTAGAACTGCCCCACAATAATCCCTTTCCACTAGGGCAGATCTGTGTAAAAATTACCCAGTCCTGATTTAACAGTTGCGAGCGATGGAGAATCTATCATAACCCTGGGGAAATTGTTCCACCCCCGTTAAATGTTTGCATAGAGTCAGCTGGAAAGAGGATGGCCCTGGAAACCCCTGCCTGGCTCCCCAGAGGGGCTGTCCCTGTGGGGAGGGGCTGAGGCTCCTGGGTGGGGAGAATCCCAGCTTTGGGATCATGAGTCCCAGCAGGCGCCCCCTTACCTGCATGGAGGAGAGGAGGCACATCCAGGCAAGGTGAACAAGCCTCCGGCTGTAGAAGGAGAAGATCACGGCCCTCATGGCTATCTGCTGGAGTCTGGGGGCAGAGACCAGCCACTGGCCCCAGATGAGAGGGTCACTAAGCCGAGCCGAGGCCCCAGGCGTCTGGAAGAGAGACCGAAGGTGAATAGGAGCAATCACTTTGCCACAGACTCAGGAGAGTGCGCAGCTTGTTTGCAGCATGTTTCCCTCCCTGTGCCACGGCTGGAGGAGCACAGAGGCTTCCTGTTATACATACTGGGGGGCTAACCACTGCCGCAGAGATGCTGAGACCAGCCAGAACATGGGCAGCGGTGGCGGAGCGAGGCGAACAAGTTCCCTAGCCTGGCCCATGTGGGACATCGCCACAACACCATGGCGTGAGTCTGACTGCCATGGGGCTGAGCATCTCACTAGGTTTCCATAGGCAGGACACAGATGATGCTGGTCCCCCAGCACAGCCCCGACCTGCAGCACTGTGGGCTTGTCAGAAGTGGGGGGCTGGCTCTGAAAAGGGAGGCACCCCATCCTGCTGGGCTGGTGCTCAAGCAGAGCCAGAGCGCCCAGCGGGGCACTGATGAGCAGTTTGGGGGTGCTGCCAACCCCCACTTTGTGTGCCGGAGGGGGCCGGCCTGGCACAGGCCTTGGCACCGTTTGCCTTGGTGTGTGGCCTGTTGAACACTGGCAGGCCCTCCTGGAAGGGGGGACTCTCCAAGAGGTACAGCTGGAGAGCTGTGCCCCAGCCTGGACACACGGGGCTGCTGTCGCCCAGGCAACGATGTGTGAGGTACGCAAGGCACACGCAAGGCACACGCAAGGCACACGCTGGTTACGTCAATCCAGGGTCTGCATCACTAGCCATGGAGCGTGAAGACAGCCTGCTGCCCATCCGCTGGGTCTGCGCTTCGTCTAGAGCAGCCAAGCGCCCCCGGGCACGTGGCCGGTTGTGGTTTCCCAGGTCTGACAGAGGCGACCTGTCATCAGTGGGATTTGGGGCACTGCATTCAGCGCCCAAGCCACAGATGGCGGTGACGGCCGAGCGCCCCGTCGTGTTGTGCTTCCATTGCCCTGTGGAGACCCTGCGGAGCAGTCAAAGGGAGCCAAGGGAGGTCGCCTACCAAAAGCGGCTCTCCTGCTCCGTTGGCCCCGTCTGGACACTAAGCAACACGCTGCTTTCCAGGTGTCCTGCGGTCCAGGAGGGAGGCATCTCTGGGCTAACACAGGCAGGACAGTGCCTGGAGTAGGCTCCATTAACAGATCGCACCAAGCCATTGCTGTACCTTGGCCTGCCACTGGCACCCAGTAGTAGGGGACTCTGGGGGTATGTCTACACTGGAATGAAAGACCTGTGGCACTGGGTTTGCAGTACTCAGGCTGTGGCCAAGCTAGCACGGCGAGCTATCCCTCTGTCAATTGC
Organism: Mesoclemmys tuberculata; assembly: GCA_007922155.1. NCBI lineage: Eukaryota > Metazoa > Chordata > Testudines > Chelidae > Mesoclemmys > Mesoclemmys tuberculata. The sequence continues at coordinate 2,808,926 of ML675626.1, forward strand.
ACGCCCAGGAAATTTTCTCTGCCACCCAGCCTGTATTTTCTCGTTCGTAATCCCTGCCCCTCCTCCAGATATCTGCAGCCTGTGATCCTGTCTCCCCCGCCTCCCCAATCATCACTCAGCCGAACTGCACAGATTTATATTTTGCAGAACACTGTGTTTCATTGTGCAGCTGTTTAACATGTAATTGGGCACTTGCGCTCAGCCCAGAATAGGAAGGGTTAACTCCAGCCCAGCCTCGGCAGTGGGCCACAATGGGCTGTCAGAACTGAGTGGCACGTGGACTGCACGGGCGGGACAAGCACTAGCCGCACTGGCCGTCAAGTCGTCACTGACAGGGTCAGAAAGAACCAAAGGCAGCTCTCCTACCAGAAGAAGTGTGGGTGTGTGAGTGCAACCAGCCAGTAATCCAGGGCCCGGATTCTCCTCTAAGCCCCTGCGCCTGCCCACCTCCCACACATTCATTACTCCAGGGGCTGCCGTGCAAAGGCAAGGTTTCATGAGACAGGGATGGATGGCTGCCCTGCCAGGGCTCAGCATTGTTGCCCAGAGGTTCAGCGATCGGCACCGCAGCGGCAACTGGAGGCCATGCACTGGGGTGTGTGGGGGACCCAAAACAGCCACCGTGCAGCTTCTCCCCGTGATGGAAAGTAAACGGGCAAAGGGGCCCCAATCTGGCCATAGGTGTCATATCAACACTGGGGAATGTCCTGCTGCCCAAAACACTAGCTGGGGTGAAAAGGAAACAGGGATTAACCCAACAGCTCTTCGCTTTTCTCCGAGGTTCTCAAAGGGGGCGTGGCCAGTAGAGGGGGCCATGGCCAGGATGCTGCTGTGTTCAATTTGGCCCGCCCTGGTTTGGTGTCTACCTGTCGGTCATTCACACTGCAAGCTCCTCCAGACAGGGACTGACTCTGTTCTTTGTCGCCACCAGCAACTTTTCAGCCTTTGCCCTTAACAAACAGATGATGGTAGTTAAGCAGCTGCTCTTTCTTTAAAGCCTCCAGTCCAGGTGGGAGAGATTCATCTCCTGGCTCGGTGAAGTTTCTTTCTTATCATTCCTATACTACTTCCAAACCAGAGGATCCCAAAGCACATTGCAAATGCTGCAGCACTGAAATGCAACCATCGCTGGGCAGCAATCAACCAGTACCCTGCACAGAGATACGCTCTAGTTCAACTGCAGCTATTGGATTTGAAGCAGGAATTAATTCAGGGAACTCCTACATGGTCTGTATTATGAAGGATTTCAGACTAGATGATCACAGCAGTCCTTTCTGTTGTTAAAATCTATGAATTGCCCTGTCCAGCAGTGGGTGGGAGGGAGGGGAAATTTGGGGCAAGGACACAGGAGCAAGCTCCTAGCAGCAAGAGGATCTTTGGTATCTACACAGAACCAACAGGAGCCTCGTTTGTAAAAGTCCCACATGCACAGCTCTGAATTCATCCCCAGCGCTGCACAGGGTGATGGGATCAGCCAGCAACACTAGGTTAGCAACAGGGCTTTCCAGAGAGACGAGACATTGCAAACCAGCTGTTTCGAGTGAAAACCCATCCCCTCTGCTTGTCGCGTGCAAGCCTTTCCCTGGGGCTAGAAGTCTACCCGCAGCGCATTAAGACTTGCTGTCTCACCACTGTCATGTTCAAGTGCCAGCTATGCACAGGCTACAGAGCTTGCTATACACCCCAGATGTGTTCACTGTTAGATCCTTTAATGCTCTGCCAGGTCCGGCTGAGGTTAGCGTAAATAAGGTATGTTACACACAGCGCCACCAGTACGATACAGGTTGGCATGCCATTACAACCATCACACTGCAGATACCTGGAGCACCAATGGAAGTCACAGAACTAGCCCTCAGCCCTTCCCCAGGATGCCCAGTCAGTGCAAGATCCTTTTGTTTGCCATTCAGCATGGCCCATGCCCCTCCAGCTGACCCAGTGGTGGAAATCTGATGGCGTCTTGCGTGAGCAGCTGTGAAATCCTGCCTCCACTCATTTGGAGACAAAGGAATCCAGTCTAATTTACAGGTGTCAGTGATATCATACAATGATTCCCCAGAAGGAGAGCATCACACCAAGCTTCCAGGATGGGGAGAGGAGAGATTTTGTTTTGCAATGTAAAAGGTTTAACAGTCACATACGTTTTAATTTCATTCCTTTAAATAACTACTTCTTAAGTCTCTGGTGGCACCCGTTCCATTGCAATGGCATATGACAGCCTATTCAATGGGATGTCCCTTGAGAGAAGCCTTTGATTATATCCATACATTGCACACCCTGCACTTGGAAACTACAGAATATGAATTTACAGCCTCCTTTGCCTTGGGTTGCACAGAGTAGCCCAGTCTAAGAAAAAAATCAATACGCTAGAATACATTTTCTGGGCATAGTGTCTGTCCCTTTAAATCCTCCTCAAATAAACCTCTCAGCAAGCAGTCGAACTGTTTAAAGAGTGAATTTGCAGGAAGCAAATCAAATCTGGCTGTCAGGCTGGAATGCAATTGCAGAGACTGCTTTGTGGGAAACAAGATTATACTTAAAACCAGATTCTGGGCTTAGACTGTAACTATGGACTTTAAACACGTGTGGTAATTTTACAGCAGCTGGAGCATGAGAGCAGTGAAAGATGCATTATCCGCCAGATGTAGTAAGTAGATTGCAGGAGGATCTCCCTGCTGTTCCTCAGGTTAAACAGTGATGTCTGTTTGCTTAGCCGCCCTGCAAAATAACTCAGGCTTTTACAGTTTCATGACCTTCCACAGAGTTTAACGCACAGTCACTGTCACAGACATAAATAACCTGTGCACCTCCATGAGGAGGAGTCTGTAATCTTCCCAGCTCCCTTCCCTAGTTGTGATTCTGAAATGATTTTGAATTCCACTTACCTTTCCAAACACCGGCGCTTTCCTCTCAGAACGCAGGCAGCTGGTGGAAGGCAGCCCTGTGTCTCCACAGATTACTCGGCCAGCTGCCCTAGAAGCACTCTGTTTTGGACATAAATCTCCACAGCTCAGGAGAGAACCGAGACAGGGGCATGGGGGGAGTCCACTTCTCTGATCCTGCTTCCAGCCCGAGAACTCTGGCACCTGGGAAACACACGCTGGAGAAACTGAAGAGAAGTTATCTATAGCCAGAGTCTAAAGTGTACCTGTGTCCTTGGCAAGGCATGCCTCTAATTTCTAGGGTTACGTAAGCATCTGTGTCTATGAGAGAGTGTGTGTGAGCGTGTCTGAGAGCTGTCGCCACACCACAGTCTCTTACAAGCCTGCCTCCCACTCCCCTCCCTTCCTCTCATTGCACAGGAAGCTCCTTGATGCACGTTCGTTCCCATCCAGTCCACTCCGTCCCACGGCGATTACTCCCAACTTGAACTGTTGTGCTGCAGGGCAGAGAGATCCTCCCTCTTTCTGAGGCTCTAGCCCACCCCATTCCTTCTAGCCCTTCTTCGCAGTCTGCTGTCTCCGGAGCAAAAGGCTGCTGGCGAGGGAAAGTCACTAACTGATTTGCACCCTTATTTGAGTCTTTGTGGTTTGGGGATTTTTGCCTCCTGTTGGTTTTTCTGTTGAAGGGTGGGGGTGGTTATCATTAGTAATACTACCTAGGGAGATGGTGGAATCTCCATCCTTATTGGTTTTTTAGGCCCGGCTTGACAAAGCCCTGGATGGGATGACTTAGTTGGGGTTGGTCCTGCTTTGAACAGGGCGTTGGACTAGGCGACCACCTGAGGTCCCTTCCAACCCTAATCTTCTAGGATTCTGTGAATTCAGGTCTTGTCTGTTCTGTTTTCTCTGGAAGTCTCTAGGCTGCTGATATCACAAACAGTGAAGTGTGGACTAGTGAGTGGCAAAAGGGGCCACTCACTAGTCAGACCATTTAAAACCTTTGGGTAGCTGGTTGTTTTTGTTAGCCTCTATTTAACTCAGATGGCCAAGAGAAAGATTCAAATCAACAGGGGGCTCAGAAAGAGCCCACTCCAGTTCTTTGGTCCTCTGAGAAGTCCTCCTATGGGAGAGGGAAGGCAAGACAATCTGACTGATAGCCCTGAAAGTTAAAAAGACAATGAGAAAAAAAATATTTTTGGTTTAAAACAATCAACAAACCCAGAAAACTTTGCAGACCTTCATGGATCTGAAGGAAGCACAAAAGCGTGTGTGGTGAAGGCTGGGGGGGAGAGAATTCCTCTTGGCGGGCACCTTTAAATCTTGCAATCAGGCCTTCAGAAGCCAGCAGAGCTTCACTAAGAACTGGGAAGCCACCCCCACGACAAGTTACTGACATTTGGGAAGTAAAGAAATCCAGGCCCCAGTCCTGCAAACACGGATGCGCATGCAGGACTTTCCTCCTGTGCGTCGACCCAGAATCAGAGCCACACTGAATGTTTGAATGCAGGACTGATGCATGCAACCAGTCCTTTGCCCATTTGTTGGTAAAGTTCAGCTTGCAGGGTTATGACATGGCATTAGATCATCTTCCTCGATGTTCTGTAATCCGTTTTGTGGAAGTGGCCAAGCCTGGTGCTGCGGGGGGATCTCTGTTCATCAGTCACTCTGGAGCAGTAGGGAGAGGCTGACTTTTTTTGCATGCCGATTGTGAGCCATGCAGAGCAGGGAAGTGGTTCTGCTCTGTTTAGTCGAGCAGAATGAGAAAATGTAGAAGACACCTGATCGCAGGAGCCAAAGAGGAATGTAACAGGGCAGCCTGCCCCTTTAAGGGCCTGGAGGCCTTGCTCAGCCAGCCCTGCCCCACTACACCTGCATCAGGTGGGGGACTTAAAATGAGCCTGAGTGGGGGGGTAACCCTTCAGCAAGCAGAGAGATGCCTGGAGAAACTGCAGTTGATGGGAGGAAGCAGGGACTAGAGGGCTGGTTTGAATAGCACCCAGCTCTGGGAAGGAGCCCTGGGGCCTCCTGTTTCAAGGGGAGAGAGACACACACACTGTACTGGGTTGGGGCCTGGAGGGCCAATGTGTGGAAGGACTAAATAAATTGGACCCCAGAAAGGAGAGTTCTTAAGGGGTCCTGACCAGGAGGGGAAACTGAGGCAAGGTCCAGCAGAGCCATACCAGGCTCTGAGGGGGCACTTGGGAGGTAATCAGGCTGGCCTGGTTACATGGAATTTCCAAAGACCAGCATGACCAAAACCATAGGAAAGAGAAAATTCCTGTAGGCCAAGAGAAGTTGATTCCAGGTAGGTAAAATTGTATTCCTGACCATTTGTGGTTATTAATTGTACCTTGAACAAAGCCAGGGTGTTAGTGTTAGTGACCCAGCTTCATTCCAGTTTTGTTTTGTCTCCCTAAATTCCTCTGCTGCTGTTAGATACGCTGCCTTTCTCCACGCCTTATGCCATTGCATAGTGGTGCTGTGAGCTAATATGTAGTTGCTGCCTCTCACCCTTGAAGTAGCCGCATTTCCATAAAGGGATCCTGGCATCTATCTTGTGCACATGGCTATGATATCTGCAAGAGGCTTTTAAGAAGCCATATATTTTGCTTAACAGACAAAACCTGGCAACCCGTATTAAAAGATCTGCTAGCATTTGTACAGGCTCTAAACAGGTAAAGCAATTCCGATCAATTAAGAGGTGCAGTTGTCTAGTAAACAGAACAGTGCTGGGCTATTTATCTCAAATAAAACTCCCCAATGGATATTTTTAAAGAATTAAGCAGACCAGACCAGACCAAAATAATGCAATAAGAAGTAGATTTGTCTCTCCTGTGGAGCCCAGGGTATTCCAGCTGTGCGTCATTTAGGGGCCTGGGTTTTAAGTCTGGGAAAAGATTGCCCTCTGGCTTGCCCCTTTTGGCAGGATGAAGGAAGGTGCTCTGGCATCTGATATGGGATTTGTTCCTGGGTTGGGCTCTGCCCCCTTGCCTTCTGATGCCTCGCATGCAAGCGGATTACGCAGCTTTCCCAGGGCTTGCTCAGCGCATTTGGAAAGGACGCTAAAAATAAAGCATTTATGCAGGATTTAAAAAGCTGACCTTGAGACAGTATCCTGGGGGATTTCAAAGGGGCACATACCTGTTCTGAGACTCCCAAATCAAACCTGGTTCTACTGGACCATCAAAACCTCCCCTCAACCCAAACATTCTCAGTTCAAACAGTCCCCAGCCCACCCCCAAATCTCTCCGCCTAGGATTTCTAACAATACCAAAGCCACTAAGCCGGGGCCGTGCGACAGACAATTTGGGCCTGATTTCTTTCTAGTCAGCTGAGCTGATCAGGGCAAGACAATTCCCTGAGAGCAGAAGGGACGCCTGTGTTGGCAAGAAATGTACCATGGTCATCTACTAACTCTCGCCCGAACCGCACCAGGGATAGAGCCCGGACCCCACGGACACAGGGCTGTAACCCTGGGGCTGACTGCTATCTCAGCTGCAGCCTGGGTCTGATAGGAGGGCACGGCAGATCGGTCCCAGACACAAGCGTCGGGCACTGCCTCTAGCAGAGGGCAGTGGTGCACGCAGATGGGCCCGATCCTGCACTCCCGGCACTCCCATTTAAAACTGGGGGGTAGGCCGAGGAGGATTGGGAATGGGTACGGAACGGGTGTCTGAACGCGTCGCACGTTTTTGTGAAGGGACAGGCTTTGTGTGTGAGCCCCAGGATCCCAACGAGGAGTGTCGCGACCCATTCCTGTCTGAGGCCACTAGCCAGCAGGAGTCCCTTGCAAGCCCCTCCACGGCCATGCTCTCATCCATGCAGGGCCGGGTTCCCTTCTGCTCCCTGACCTGCCATCAGGGGTTCTTATTAGCTCAAGCTCTGAAACCTGCTGCTTGGCTAAGCCGTGACTAAGGGGTGAGGAGATGGGGAGTGACACGATCAGGCTGCAGGTACTTGCTGTCATTTTAGTTGTCTTGTATCCAAATTCTGTCTTCATCTGGTGCAGGCACCCACATCACAAGGGGCACATCACAATACAATCCTTCCTTAGCCTGGGTATTCATTGCAGGCGGCCCGGGGACACAGGGCCGTGCTCAGCACGGCTCCGGAAATGCGGCCTCCTCCGCTTTGTGATGCACTTGCAAGAGACAGGTGGCTTAGGTGGCATTTGTACCCAGATGCCTGCACGAGGCGTGCAGGGGATGGTTGCCTAGTATCAAATGGTGGGAGGAAAATAACTGATGTAGCCGGGTGCCAACAACACTATTATCTGTGTCCCTGCCCACCCGCCTGGCACGTGTCCACTCTGCCTTGTGCCGACCGCCTCCTCGTTTATTTAAAAGCTACGTGGCAGCGGAGGCCCTGATGAGATGCACACCCCAGATGTTGCTGGGAGCCCAGTATTCCTGTTCTGCATGGGTTTTGTCTCGTTATTTTGCGCGGTTGGAGGGTCTCCTGATTTTACTGCTGCTTCTGGCCTGGAGACATCCCAGCTCGCTGAATCCCTGGCCCTTCAGCATTGCTCCTAGCCAGCCCACTAGGGGCTGCTCTACAGCATTAAATGTAATCCCGTCTCTCTGGGACTAAGCAAGTGGCAGGATCCCCGGTTTCTGCTCCACCACCTTCAGGGAGTTTCTTACCAGGATCCCAGAGATACATCAAGGCTTGTCCTGCTGCAGGACCATTGCTGAGGGCAGGTACCACATCCCCAGAGCAAAGGCAATGCTCCCACCTGCTGTAACTGCAGGCTATGCTTCTGCTTGTTTCACTCTAGTCTTTACAGCAGCACTGCCCATAATTGGCTGGGGGAGAGGCGGGGGACATTGTTAGCCCTTTTCCTCCAGACTTTCCAGCTCTTCCTGGTCCTGCCCTTGCAATAGCTCCCTGGCTGCACAGGGAAATCCCAGCATCCTCTAGGGAAAGGTGTTGATGCTGCACACAGGGAAGCTCCAGCCCTCTGAGTTGGCAGCGAATCAATGCCCCAGGGAAGCTCTAAAACTGAGTTTCTGACAACTCGTAGCTAATAAAAATACCAGGGCCAGAATACAGGTGGTAGCTTCAGTGCCCTGGCTGAATTTCAGCTACATATTGTCTCCCTCAGTTCCACTGTTGCTTTTAATAACTGCTCTGCTTTTTTCCATTTCTTCTCTTACCCATTGCATAGTGTTCCTGTGAACTAATAAATAGCTGCTGCCTTCCACCCCAGAAACAGCTGCATTTCAGTGAAGGGACCCTTAGACGGGTGGTGCTTGCAGTTCTGAAAAGCCCTTTGAGATCTGCAACATGTGCTGGGTCGTTCCGTTAAGGATAACATTGAGGAACAATTATGAATAAGAATCTCCCATGTTGCGATGCTGAGATCATTCGTGCATCTGCCAAGGAAGCCAGACAAACTGGGCACATTGCTCCTAACTAATCTGGATTATGTGGCCCTGTAGCAAAGCAGCCGCTTGCTACTGCATGGTTCTGGCCTGCGGGACAGGACCCCTTCCGGCTGCCACCCCAGTGATTGCTTTTCCTGTCACCTTTTACTTTTCCAGTCCGAGCGCTGGAGTCTGTGATGAGCAACAGCAGCCTCCTGCTCGTCGATGGCACCTGGCCGTGAGATGCTGTGCAGTGAGGGGTGGCGTGACCACCTGTCATTGAACCTGGAAATCAAATAGCTTTGGGTATTTTAGTAACTGACCTGGGTCTCATTTTCCTCTCATGCACCTGCTTCTTTTGGCCAAGCTATACCATGGCATTAGAGCCCCAGCACCATAAAATTACCCTTCCCCTTGTACTGTGGAGTTGGATTTCCTCCAGCCAGTAGTAGGGTGCATTTCATGATGAGGGGTTAGTGGCCGATGGTTACTGAGTACATTATGTGGGCGACCTGAGAGGCTCTGGCATGGGGAACCTGCCTGCCATGTATGCTGCTTATTTGTTAAGCTGTGTGCAATGTGCCTGTCGAACATCTCTAAGCTCACAGACAGAAATAACACATGGCCATTACATTACAAGAGTACATACCACACTATGAGCATGCTATGTCCCCTTCTCATGGCTTGTCTATAGAGAGAATAAGACCCTACTGCTGCTGCGAGCTAGTGAAGCTGCTCCTTTTGATCAAGAGGTGGAGGCTCAGGCTTTTAGTGCTAATGGTCCTGGGTTCAAAAGCCGATTGTGAGCCATAAAAAGGGGTGTTCTAAACACACTACAGTGTCAGAGAAGGGGTCTGGGGCTTAGCAATGTGCCCCCATCTAAAGGGCATGGTCTGCCTCTTCACACCAGACCCTGAGGCCAATGCAAGGGCAAATAGATGAGCCCTGCTGCATGCCCTGAAAGTCACCAAATGCAGATACTCTGAGCCCAGCTGTAGCAAAGGGGCCTGGGCTCCCTCAGAGATTGACCAGGAGGGACCACAACCCGCCCCCTTGGGGACAAGGCCAGGAAGGCCATGCCAGAAGTGGAAGAGCAGGACAGGAGGCAGAAGTATAAGAGCTCAGTGGGCTGGAGCTGCTGAGGGAGACAGACACCTCTTCCCTGCTGCTAGACCCTGCAGAGGATCCCTGCTATCCTGAGGATCTCCCAGAGCTGCCAGCTGACCAAGCCGCCCAAGAGCTGCTGGGGCTACTGCTGGCCATATACCCCAGGGAGACGGAGGACACCTACAGCACAGAGGTACCGACCCCTGGGGACATAGAAAGTAGCCTGGGGAACTAGACTATGTGGACCTGGGTCCCCCTACTTTAGACCAGGAGCCCTGTGTTTGGTGCCCTGCCCTGCCGGAGGGCCGTGGCACCTAAACTCTTGACTGCTCAGCCCTTATTACAAGTGAGAGCCCCCTAACTGTTTACTTCTCACCCCTCCCTGAGCTCCTGAGGCTGTTTAGGGCCTCACTCTACATGAGGGCCTGAGCTTGTAGATTATGGAGGTCCTCTGCCATACCTGGGAACCAGAGCCCCTAGATTGCTTGGTGCTGTGCCCTGCTTGAGGCCCAGAGTCCCCTAGGCTTGCTAGCCCTGCCCCTGCCTGAGGATCAGGCATCAGAGATGGCTCATTCCCCTATGTGAGCTTGCCTTGACAGGTGTGACGGTGAGGGGCCATGGCCTCCCTCAGAGATTGACCAGATTGCCTCAAAGGGAATGAATCCCAGAGTTGAAGGTTGGTCACCAAGAAGGTTCTGCCACCAGCCACGCCACCTAACTATGTCAGCACAGGTCCCTCCGCGGATTCCTAGTGCATGAAGGAGGCCTCGGATAGCACATCCACACTGCGATCAGCAAGTGTGATTGCAGCTGTGGTAGGCAGATCCCAGCTAGTTTTGGTCTAGCTAGTTCCCAGGTCCTGGGCAGCCGCATAGTCAGGAAGTTAACCCGTGCACCACCCCTGCTGCCATGGCTACGCTGCCACTGTTACCCAAGCTAACTTAGATCTAAATCAAAGCTAGCTCAGGCCTGCCTGCAGGAACTGCAATCACACCTGACTGCAGTGTAGACACCCCAAGGCCCAAACCACACAGGGCTTATAGACTGAAGCCAACTCCTGAGTGGCACCCAGGGCCCAGCAGGAAGCCGGTACAAGGGCCACGTTTTGCACTGAGTGACCAAGCCATCCAGTTGCATGCAGAGCACATGGCATTAAGCCGACCTGGTGGTGACATGGCTCATGTGGCCATTGAGGCTCAGAGCCACAGACTCTTCGCCAGCTGCAGGTGGAAAATGCATTCAAAACTCTAGCTGCTACTACGCCCTGCAGAAGCCGCTGCTACCCGACAGGACCGCCACACTGTGCACCTTGCTAGCAAGTGATGGGCAAAAGCTCTGCATGAAGGGGGCCATCCCTTCCGGTTGTTGTCGCAGTCAGGCAGTGTCACCGCTGTCTTCTTTTCTGGGCTGAGGGTCAGTCAGCCAGTCCTCTTACCTGCCTCACACCTGGATACACACAGAGGAGCTGGGAGACTAGCTCATCTGGCTCGGAGGAGCAGATGCAGAGCCCAGTGTCACCAACAAACTGCTGTCACTGCAGCCCACGCTGTCTGCCCCAGGGGCCTTCCGCATTACGTGCTAGAGGGGATGACAGGACAAAACCTAAAAGCTTCCCACGTGGGAGAGAGTCCTCAGCGCAGAAAAGCAGTTGTCCAGCTGGATCCTCTTGTGGGTCAGACTGCAGTCACTCAAACACCACTTCATGCTTCCTTGTCAGGACATCTGGGCCATTAGCAAAGGCAGGTGATAGATCTAAGAGAATCCTCATCAGCCAGCGATGTCTGTCCATCACTAGTAGAACATCCTCCAGTGAGGCCAAGCTCTGAAGCAGACTGAAGGGCCTAGGGAAATCGGAGTGCTCCAGATCCGCACTCCATTGCATGATTCCTTGGCCCATGCAAAGGCCCCCGGGCATGCTGAGAGAGCAGCGTGGGCTGCGTCCCTCTGCTTGCAAGGCTGGAGAGCGAGATTCTGGGGGGGGGGCCAGCATATTCAGTCATGACAAGTTCCCCTTTGTGCTCCCTGCACCTTACCCACCCTCAGGGGCACTGCACTGGAGAGGAGGACCAGAGTCCTGCATGCAGACAGCAGCAACTAACCCAGGCAGCGGAGTGTGTCCATCTAGAAAAACACCCCCACTTACGCAGAGACAGTGGGGCTCCAATCCTCAGCCCCTGTAAATCAGGGCAGCGCCACTGACTTCCCTGAAGCTACGCTGGCGAGGTCTGGCCCTCTCTCCCTGTCTGACCCGGACTGCCCGCGTTGTGCCTAAGTCCTGGCTTGGGTGAAGCTGGCAGGGAAAGGTTTGATGACCGCACTGTGAGGCAGAGAGATGCACAAAGGGAGATGGAGGTCCTTGCACCAGCCTATAGAGAGGAGGCCAGGGGATGGGGAAGGAGAGGAGCTGAGAGACCTGGTTCTTGAGGGCAGCTGGGAAAGCAAGGGCAGTTTGGGCTCTCTGCTGAAAGGAATGGGCCCAGGGGAGTCGGGTGGGGCCACCAGGGAATGTCTTCACCATGGGAAAATGGCCCTACAGATGCTGGAGTCCCCAGAGCCAGGAGCTGCCCTGGCTGAGCTCTTCCTCTTGGCACCTTTCTGAGCCTGTGTCTGCCGCACTGGAAGTTGGAGGGGCTTAGCCATACTTACTAAAGCGGAGGGTTTAGATCTTTACGGTATGGTCTGCAGCCTACCAGCTGTTCCCATGGAAACGGAAGCCAGGCTCGGTCTCCAATAGCTGAGATTCAATTTTAGGGGCCACGTGCTGTCAATCTGGGGGGAGTCACCTGCAGATAGGCCCTGGAGCCCATCCCCGTCCCATCCAGGCGCTCCTTGGAGATCGTCAGAAATATTTGAAGCTAGCTGGCCACATCACTGACATGCTGTGGGCTTGAGGCCTACGCACCGCAAATTCCCCCCACCCAATTGTCTGTCTTCTTTACCTTCCATTAACTAGGTAAGATCTCATGGTCTGTAAGCAAAGGGTTGAACATTGGGAAACAAAGGATAATGTTCGGCAGTGTATGAAAAATCCCATGAGTCTCAGTCAACTGCACCCAAGGTGCGGGAGGAATTCAACGGGACCGTAACAATCATATTTTGTATTAGCAGAGTAAAAGAAAACCAAAATTACTTCATCCATCAAAGCTCTCAGGCTAGCAACAGGCCACATAAATAATGGCAGGTCAACAGGTTCTCTGGCATTGACGCCAAGCTACGATGACAATTAAATAAACCGAAAGCAGCTGCAGAGCCGTGAGGCTGGACTTTCCAAACACGTCAGCCCACAACCGGGCCTAAAGAAGTGGCCAGGTTTCCCCCACGCTCAGCTCCCACCCTGGATACATCTATGCTGCAAACCCCAAACCAATGGTGACACGTCTAGGAGCCTGGGTCAACTGACTTGTGCCCGCAAGGCTCAGGCTACGGGACTAAAAAGAGCAGTGTAGATGTTCCTGCTCGGGCTGTGAGGGGCAGAGTCTCCAAACCCAGGCGCCAACACAAGCCTGAATGGCTACACTGCTATTTTTCTCCCTCCAGTGTGAGCCCCACAAACCAGAGTCAATTGACCTGAGCTCTGAAACTCTCTACTGCAGGGTTTTTTTCAGTGTAGACATATCCTTGGATGCTCAAATGACACTAACATCACAAAGCCAGCTGTGAAAGACAGGATGGCAGGCTGAAGAGCTCTGTTTCTCCATATTAGGGCAAATTCAGTGCATGTGTTTGGGGCAGGGAGAGACAAAGATTCCTGGACACAGCTGACGCAGGACAGCAGTATAGAGGCTAGAATCTGGCCAGGGCACTGGGGTTAAATCATCTGCTTTTGTGCAAACAGCCATAGAAGCCTTAATGATGACAAGGGCACAGGAGCTAGGTTTGCGAACCACTCCGAGGGCCACTGGGGCAGGCCAGATGCAGAGGCAGCAGCACAATTATAGTGGTAGCTGCTAGGGAGTGTGGGTCCAGAAGTTAGGTTGTGGGGACTTGGATGATGAGGGTAATGAACTAAGCGTTGGCGTCTGTCTGCTTCAGCACACCTGCCCCTGCTCTGTGGCACCGTGAGTCATGGGATGCCTGTGGAAGGGTAAATTTTGGAAGACAATGTCCCACCCTCCGGGAAAGGCCCTCAGCCAACAAGAATTTGTCCTGAGGATGCCATGCATCTACCTTGTTGTTCCACTGGCTGAGCGTGCTGAGATCAGGGATGGGGTCTCCAAAAGCTCTCCACTTGGGCTCCCGTTCCGGCTGGCCAGGTCAAGGCTGGGTGCTTTGAAAACCCCCTCTGGTTTCAGTTGAGCTTCCATGAGTGAGGAGGCTGTTTACACCTATTGCTCTAAGCACAGCACTGGACTCTCCCCACGCTCCCAGCAGGGACGGAGTGACTGCTGGCCTCCCTGGCTGTCATGCACAACCTCCTCCAAGCTGCTCACAGGAACGCCTTTCCAGAGCAGATTGCTGGGCAGCAGCAGCGACCCTTGCTCTGTCAGGCCTACGGTGGCGTGCACCCAGCATGGAGACATCCCGCTGCAGTCCTGCAGCTGGGAAAGATGGAAATTCAGCATGAAGCAGGCAGCCCATTCTTGGGTCAGAGGAATTGGTTTCCAGAGCTCCCTGGGCAGCTTAACATGCAAAACTGGCAGGAAAGAGCTGTGAGGACTGGGAACATACTGGCTGCTGCTAAAGATCTGGCTTGCAAGCAGGAGGTGCGCAATTAAGCAGCAACCGCTAACTAGTGTAATGATGTGCTGGTTCTTTCCACCCAGATTGGCTGAAGGTAAGAATCAGCAGCTTGTTTAATGGAATAGTTCCAGGAACTACGTTCTCAGCAGCTGGATTCTCCTACATACAAACAGATCCCACCTCCTCCTCCATCAGATCCTATTGGTGTTAGCCGCAGCCTCTAATCCTGGAGTTGCCGTTTGCCCACAGGCCCCAATTTATCCCTTTCCTCAGCTCACCAGCATCAAGGGCCCAAACCCATGCCTGGTTCCCCACAGCCTCTCTGGGCCGTCATGGCAGTTATGAAGCCAGCATGCTCCCTGAGCTGGGATCTCCTGCCTGCTGAGAGCTCCCACTTAAAACATGACTTTCCTAATTACTCATTATTAATTAGAAACCGAGTGTATTGAGCAGCTGGTCTCATGTGTTTGACCTTTGCTTTGGAATCAATGCAAAGCTAGTGCAAGAATGTTCCCGTCTGCCGGGTGCCAGGTGAGATGTGCTGGTGAGACTCAGCCCTGTCCTTGCTGCACATCACAAGACCCCAGCGCCACCAAGGCCATGTCTGGCAGAGGCAGCAGAGAGCCCAGCGATGGGGGAAGCACCACAAACGTTCCCAGGTAGGGAAGCAGCTGGGCGTGGTGAGGGGGCTGGTCTTTTCCCCGACAGTAATGGTGCTGCTTTACCACATAGATCCCAAGGTGACAAGTGCCTTAGCAATGCCTGGGCAGTCCTGAAAGGGGCACAGAGCCCATATTCCCCATTAGCCCTAACAGGGGTCCCTGTAGGACGAAGTGGGAGCACATTAGAAGGGACATCTTGCCCTGCTGGTGCCTGTGCTCTACCTATTCTGTGCATCAACTGAAGGGCAGGAGGAGGGACTTGCTTCAAAGAGAGGAATTTGCACACAATGGAGATTCATAGATGTTTAAGGTCAGAAGGGACCATTATGATCATCTAGTCTGACCTCCTGCATCAGGCAGGCCAGAGAACTTCATCCAGACATCTCTGTACTGAGCAACTTATGTAAAGCATATTATATTATTATCCCAGACCTTAAGCCCAAGTCATGGAGAAAGGCCCTGTTGTGGTAGGCATTGCACAAAGACCGTAGAAAAAGATGGTCCCTGCTCCACAGTTTGCAAGCATCCAGAAAAGCATCCAGTCCAGACTGAATGGCATCGAGAGATGGAGGGTTCACCTCTTCCCTTGGCAGTTTGCTACTTGTAGCTCAGCTGTGAGTTTCCGTCCCAAAGACACCAACACATTACTGTCCAAGCACAACACAAACGCCTCCCGTTGTAACTCTTCAGTCTCTAGTGGGAAGTGATGGTGGAATGGCTTTGAGATCCTCCGGTGCTAGAACGTGCAAAGCCCAGTTGCGCTGTAACCAGGCACTGTGGCCCGCCTCGGAGCCTGGGCCCAAGGAAGGGTCACTCTGCCCCCATTGGACAGAACCAGGCCTGCTAGGCCCAGCCACCTGGAAGCAGAGGGGCGGAGCCAGAGCCAGGGCACGAAGTATAAAAGACAGGCCCAGAAGCTCACTTGTGGAGAAGCTGTTACTGGAGGCAGATGTCTCTCCCCAGAGGCAGCGGCTTAGGCCTGACCCAGGCCTTGAGACTGTTTGGCACAGCCGCCCTGCCAGCCGGGGCCTGCCTGGCCTGAGTGACTGGAAGGAGCTGCCTGACTGGGGGGGCCACTGGGTCCAAGTGACTGGAGGGGGCTGCCCAACCCCAGTGAATGGGACAGGGTGCCGGGCCTGCAGGATGGGCTGGGCCTGCTGGACCCCAACAGTTGGGTGCAGCTGCCCCAGCGCGTGGAGTGGGAGAAGGCACCGGAGGCCGGCCCTGACCTGGAGGAGCTGCCCCGGTGTGGAGACCCCGCCAGTGTGGACGGACCCTGGCAGACTGGAGGAACCCCTGGGGCCCTGTGACCTGGAGGTGCTTCCTTTGGCAGATGACCCTCAGGAGTTCCCGGACCTGCTGCCAGTCGACGGAGAGGGATTAGCTGGACGCCCGCTCGCCGCCTCCTCCCATGACCCAGAGGGCCTGACGTGGATGCAGATACCCTGGGATTGGGTGGGAGGAAGTGGCCCAGGGAAAGCCACATCCAGTGGCTGAGTCAGGGGCCGAACCCCCAGTCAGCGTGTTGCAGCCGGAGCCCTGCTGACGCAGCGGCAACCCACTTTTGCCACTGATAGGGCCTGCACTGGGATGCAGTGGAATTGGGTGGGCCTGTGTCCCCCTTGCCCCTTCCCTGACCACCCCAGGAGTGCTTGCTCCCCTCGGCACACCTGACTGGAGGACACCGCGCTTATCAGCCCCGCCAGACTGTAGGGCCGGGGGCTATCGAAACTGCTTCACCTGCCCCGCCCTGTGTGAGGGACGGGGCACCGAACTGCTCACAGGCCCCGCTTGCAAGCTGGGGGCTAAAGGCTCCGTTCCTTGCCCTGCCCTGTCAGGGGGCCGGGGGCAATAGACTACTGGGTTACAGACCCATCACCAGCCCCACCCCACGGGAGGGCCAAGGGGCAATAGACTGCCAGAGGAGCCTGCCCTGCACAGGGGCTGGGGCCAAAAACTGCTAACTGAGACACTTACTCCCCTCAACAAGGAGGCTGTGGCCTGCCCAGAGCCTGGGCCCAAGGAAGGGTCATGATGCTGCTGGCTGGACCGTGCCACCAGCCTACATGTGCCTTATACTGATGTTCTGGTTATAAATGGTTTATGAATGATTAGCAGATGTCCCAAGCATGTTACAGACATGAGCACTGCAGTATGATGTGTTGTGAAGGGCTATAGCTGTTGTTATAAAGCAATCTGTCCTAGTGCACACAAACCGTTAACCAATAGTAAAAGCTTTACTAATCGTTATTCACCCTTCATAAGCTATTTATAAATGGAACTTTATGATGTAAAGTGACTACCCAAAGTCTATTCTTACAGCCCCTGTTAGAAGGACGTTGGTGCTGGGGTGAATATTCAGCTCCATTCACTAGAGCCAACAGCTCAAAATATCGGAGCAGGGAGCTGTGCCCATTCACACCAGGCCTGAATTCAGATAAAATAATTCAAACAGAAGCCTTAAAGACTAGTTTAGGCAGGGCTTGTGGATGCTGGGTGGATTTTTCTGTAGAAAATTTTGATGAAAGCAACCAAAAACATTTTTCATTTACGTTTTTCACTGACTATTTTGATTTTTTTCCAGTGGAAATTTGAATATTAAAATATTTCTGCTCAAACATGAATTATTTCTATTTGGAAATGCTGCTGCAGTGCCTCTTAGGAGTTGTCATTTGGGTGCCTTATTATCCATGCTCCTGTATAGGTTGGGTTGCCTAGTTTGGAGTCTCCCATGATGCATGAAGGAGGCAGTCCATCATGGGAGTCTGTGGCAATGGTGCCTCATGGGTGATGTGGACTGGTGCATAGAAGAGAAATAGGAATTAAACAAGGGGATTTCCTCCCCAGCCCTCCCAGTCCTTTCCCTGCATGCACACTGCCATCTACCTATAATCCTCACTGACTCTTGGCTCTCATGCACCTTCCCACAGTTGTTTCTGGATGAGGCTCTTTGCCATCATGAGGTTTAATAGTCTCTCCAGGTTTCTGATTTAAATTCAGTCTCTTAATATTAATGACAAGGGAGGAAATTAAGCCCACACTAATAAACTGTGGGCTTCATTTGGGATTAGTTTGTTTGACTCAACTGCAAAGTGGAATCTAATAAACACCTAGTTGTGCATGCACAGGAGAGTTTGGGAGGTTGAAAGAAAGGTGACTCTTCAAGGTAGTCTTCTTTTCAATGTCTAATCAATTAAATATGCAGATATGATTGCTCTCTATAAATACATCAGAGGGATAAATACTAGGGAGGGAGAGGAATTATTTAAGTTCAGCACCAAGAACTCATGGATATAAGCTGGCCATTAGGAAGTTTAGACTTGAAATTAGATGCAGGTTTCTAACCATCAGAGTGGCAGTGTTTTGGAATAGCCTTCCATGGGGAGCAGTGGTGGGGAAAAAACCTAGACGACTTCAAAACTGAGCTTGATAAATTTATGGAGAGGATGGTATGATGGGACAGTTTGGCAATTGACTGATCTTTGACAACTGGTGGTAGATATGCCAATGGCCTGTGATGGGATGTTTGATGGGTGGGTTCTCAGTTATTACAGAGAATTCTTTCTTGAGTGTCTGGCTGGTGATTCTTGCCCACATGCTCAGGGTTTAAGTGATTGCCATATTTGGGGTTGGGAAGAAATTTTCCCCCAGGGCAAATTGGCAATAGCTATGGGGATTTTTCACCTTCCTCTGTAGCATGGGGCATGGCTCATTTGCTGGTGGAGGCTGTGTACCTTGAAGTCTTTGAACCATGATTTGAGGACTTCAGTGGCTCGGTCATAGGTTGGAAGTTTATTATGGGAGTGGGGGGGTGAGGTTCTGTGGCCTGCGTTGTGCAGGAGGTCAGACTGAATGGTCATATTGGTTCCTTCTGACCTTAGAGTCTGAGTCTAAATCCCTGGGAAATAATGGTTCTTTCTGCTGTTTTACACAGACCATTTCTGTGTCCAGCTTGAAGGAAGACAGTGCAGACAGGCTTCTCTAAGATCTAGGAGCTGGGAGCCCTTGGCTTTGTACTCTGAGAAAATCTAATTGTGAATGTAATACCTCATGCAGGTAGAGGACAGATAATTCTGGGTGGGGAGAGACAGGCCCCCTTCCCAGCTCTGCACTGTGCTCGGAGTCACCTGCAGTACTCCTCCTTCCAGCATAGGGGCCTCTGTGCTGTGCCGTATCTCTCGCTGCCCAATCACTCGACTTTCATTTGTTCCCCTCTGTTGTGTTGGGCTTAGTCCCCTTGTTTAAATTCGTTTCTCAAGAATGGACCCTTGCCACTGGCCAAGCCCCATCAGATTTCTGGGCCAGGTCTGGAGCCACTCAGCTAGCCTACTTTAAGCCTGGGCTCCCTCAAAGCGTTACAGGGGTATCTACACCTGCAAAAAACAAGCATGAGTGTAATTCACCACCAGTGGTAGCAATAGAGGAAGCCGGAGCATAGGCTGGGCACGGGGTTTTTGCCATCTAGTCCTGGGTGTGATACGCAGAGCAGGATAACAAGGCACTTCATGCAGCAGCGCTAGGAATGAGGGATGATCAGCAGGACAGAAGACAAGCTACATTTTACAAAGGCATTCTGGCAGCCTGCCAAGTGGCCACTGTTAAAAGTCTGTCCTGTGGGATGGATTCATTGTGTTAGCCTCAAATATATTTGGGGATGACTTAGAGCTTGTGGGATGTGATATAACCCTGTCCAAACAGGATCTTCCTGTCGCAGGGTGGCTGGCCCCTTAAATAAAGATGGGTCCTACCCCATCTCTGACACAGCCAGCTCTCCTCCCCAGGTGGGGAAAATGACACTAGTCATGTCACCCAGCCAGACTCCTACATTATCTCGCTCAGAGGCCAGGGGAGAAAAGGGAGGTGGCAGTGGCAGATGCCATTGAGGCACAGGGGATGCCACAGGGGCCAAGGGGAACACAAGGCAGGGATTTACAATGGTGATTACTGAGGAGCCCTGAGAAGGGGAAACAGAAGCAGGGCTGCTGCAGAGCCAGCCCGTGCCCCAAAGGGGAGCGGTAGAGGTGGCAGCCTGGTAACACTTCCCATGCAAACTGGGATGGGGAGCCCTGATTAGAACGAAGGGCTGAGTGGGCTTTGAAGACTCCGTTACTTCAGGGGGCCCTCTTGGATGGGGTGAGGTGGTCTTAACCATGGTGGTTAAGAACACACAGAGTACCCCAGGACTGTCACTTCAGCAACTCCCATGAGCCCTGATTTCAGCCAGAAGGGCTGCTATGGTTTACACTGTACTTCTTCCGCCGTGGTTCCCTTGTAATGCAGCTCAGGCGGCGGAGGGAGGCTGGTACTGAAGCCCTTGCCTGCAGGCCATTAGCCTCCGAGTGCCTGTGTCCCCAGGTGGGGAGGGCTGCCGTGTGTGTAGGGCTGGGGGGAAAGGGGAGCGTGTCCATCTGGTCGGCAAGGAGAAGCATGTGGCTGGTCCCTTTGGATTGGGATGTGAGGAGGAGCACACAGGTGAGGAACAAACTGTTCGAATAGCGTCTTAGGCACAGGTCTCCATAGCGACCACAGGCCCCGTGATGTAATCCCATCCTAATCGATAGAGCTCTGCAGAGGGCATGTGGGCCCTGAATACGTCAGCACCAGCCAGGGCTCAGTGACTTACAGCAACTAGCGGGGCTTCCCACCCCACTTTCCGCACTGCGGAGACCCAGAGCACCCCTTCCTTGTGTGCCCAGGTGGAGCGGCGGGTGCTTGCATGGTGCATTAAAGTGCCTCCCTGAGGTAACGAGGCCTTGGGGCCTCAAAGATGTTTAGACTTCTCATTCCTGATGGGCTGTAGTTAAAACAGAGGAGGAGGGTTGCCGTGGCAACACACACACTCCTCCCTCCCCTCCCCCAGCCAGGCACAAGAGGGCTTATTAGGGCCAGACCCCTTGTGATGCCCACTAACCATGAGATAGATGTTGGAGGCCTCTGCAACACTGACCCACAACGCAGCAGGGCTAGAGCTTACGCTGGAGCTTTTGCAGCAACTGCTTCTAGTCTGGGAGGGCTGTTTGTCCAGTCTGGCGGTTGGAGAAGCTCTGGGTGTGATTGCTGTATCATGAACACAGAAGCGCTGATGGATCTTCTCGATGTGCTATCCCTGCTTTCTGTATCTTAAAGCTGATGCATGTGAACCAGGGCCGCTATCTGCTGCCTCCTTGCGGAGAGGCAATGCCACTCCTGAATAGCAGCTCTTTATTATGGTCCCAGTCTCCCAGAATTTGGAGCTGATGCCAGGACGTTTCTCTTTTGATAGCTGGACATCCAGCCTGCAGTGCTTCTTACTGAACTTTCTCACTCACCTGCTCGGCTGCCTTTCTCATCTGTCATGTTTCTATCATTCCTGGAAGTCTTTGGAGTGCCATGTGTACCTGCCTCATTCCTTCAGTGCTGTTAGTGGTAGGTTTTCTGAACAGAGCGTCAACTCTGTGCATCATCCAGGAAAAGACATACCCGAAGTGGATGTTGCGTCTCTCCGACAGGAGAATTGTTTTCTAATCTGGACGGTGCTGCAGAGAGTAGCTTCTTTTAGAATTAACTCAAGTAATTTATGGTCCAACTCGGCTGTAGAAAGGTCACATGCATATACACATCCTAGAGGAAGCGCTCACAGCCAACACAATTGCGTATGATTCCTTTCCTTTTGCAGAATGTCCCTTTATTGGTGCAAGTGACTTTGATGTATCAAGTGGTTGGCTTCCAAGGCGGCTGTGATGCATGCAACTGATTTGAGACTCCGCTTTTTTGTTAGGCTCAAAGGAGGCAAACACTGGACCTAGTTCTTTTGTAATAAATGCAACAGCCTAGGGACATCCCCTCTAGATTCTTGACTAGGATTTTGGAGCAAAGAAAGAGACCAGTCCCCAGATATTCCATCCCAGCTTTTAGACTGAACCCATTTTCTGCAGGAATTGGATTTCAGGATTTATCAGTGTGTGTGTGAATATTCACCAAGGGCTGACATGATGAATGAAGTCCATAGTTACAGTCTGGATCTCACTATTAGAGATGAGCAAAGAGTGGGAAAATTGTCTGAATATTCATTTGCACTTAAAATAGCATTTTGCTTTGACAGTGTACCGACCCTTTTCAGGTTGAATGGCTCAAGCACTCAAGCATTATTATTTTTCAGTATTTATATTGCCTTAGTGCTTAATATTGTCCATGACCATTGAATTGCACCAGGTGCTGTACAAACACATACAGGTTAGTCTTCTTCCCCAAAGAGTTTTACTACATCCACAAAAGCACGTTCTGTGTTCTCCTACATTCACCAGGAGTGAAATGCAAGCGGTGTATTTTCTTATAAAATTTGCTGTTCCTGATGGTTTGATTCATTTACAGAAGTAAATCAATCCAGGAACAGAAACAATTCCACATGATTTTTATAGCACTAACCAGCACATCATGACTTGCAAACATTCACAGCAAAGTGCTCACAAATGATTGGCAGACCAATTTTTGGCCAGAGAAATTAATAAATAATATTAAAATATTATGAGATAATGCAAAAGTTTTGTGAACAGGGAAAAGGTGAAATGCGCTGAAGAAGTATTAGTTCCAAATTATTTACTTGGCTCTACTTACTCCAAGCAATATCCAAAATACTTGAGGTGAAAATCTGGCTCACTTGAGTCAATGGTAGGGTTACCATACATCCAGCTTTTCCTACACATTGCCTCTTTTTTGAGGCTCTGTCCCATCTGGGTGGATTTTTCAAATACTGGGCAATGTCTGGAATTTTTGAAGAGCAGACATTGCAGCTCAAAAAGAGCCCTGATTGGCCCCTCCCCCATATGTAGCTGATTGGTCCATTCCCCTCCCTCCCCCAGTGACTACCTCTGTCACCGATACCCCCTCCAGCACCCCCAACTGTACCACCCTCCAGCTCCCTCTCCCCCTGTCCAGTTTCCCCCATTACCTGGCAGTTTCCTCTTTTTGGGAACCTGAAATACGGTAACTGTGATGGGGTGGACTAGGCCCAGAGGCCTCAGGATCCTGCCATACTCATCCCAGGAAAGGAGCAGTGGAGCAAAGTCCTCCAAGTGACCTAGAGAGACTGCGCAGGCTGCAGCCAATCCGGTGGGGAGGCTGCAAGGGCCTAGCCAATCAGAGGGGCTCCGGCTAGTATAAAAGGAGCTGTGGTACAGCCTATAGGCTTAGAGCATGAAGAGTGAAGATGGTGCTTCCAGTGGGCTGCAGGACCACTGCACCATGGCCAGCTTAGTGCTGGCAGTGAGCCGGAGAGTGCTCCTGGCTGCTGAGGCTGAGCATAGAGGAGCCCTGAGGTAAGGGTGAAGACTGGGGTGGTGGGGAAGTGTATTGGGGAACTGAAACCTGTGTAGTTAAAGGGATATGCTGACATGTCTTAGGATCCCTGAGCTGGGATCCAGAGTAGAGGGTGGGCCTGGGTTGCCCCTCCCCCCCCCGCAAGCCACTAGGGAAATGACCTACAATTGGACAGTGGTAAACGGCTAGAAAGGCCCAGCCTGGGGGGGCCAGAACAGACCAAAGAGGGTGAAGAGTCTCCAGGAAGGAAGCCCTGGGGTTATGGCCCCCTACCAGGGCTGAGAGCACTTAAAGACTTTGTTGGACTAATACCCCAGAAGGGGTCTGTTTGTGTCCCATGTGGACTGTGTGAGACTCAGCTGGAGGGCTAAGTCCTTAAAACTGCCAGAAGGGGGTCACCACAGACTGAAAGAGGTGCCAACACACCCAAACAAGGGGTGCTCAGGAGAGGCCACCCTGTTACAGTAAGGGGAGTTTTGCCATTGACTTTGAGGCTGGCTTTCACCCCACCTCTGGAGTGTGCTTGTCTCTGGTTGACACATGATGCTGAGAAGGATGTGGGAGAGGCCTGTACTAGTTTTAGAATATTGTGTATTCCAGCTGCTCCTTGTTGTGGTGTTGGCTGTATAATTATTAAAGCATTAATCCAGGCGTGAGCTGACCTGCATGTAGACAAGAATGCAAACATCTGACAGTTGTCTGCATTGTCCTTTCATTATTGGTAAATGAAGGCCTAACTGCTGGGAAGTCTTTCCCCATGGTGGGGTGGGGTAACTAACTGGCTTGAACAGGTTCAACAGATGCCGGCAGGCAGGCTTTGTGGCTGAATAAAGGGATGTGGCCCCTAGAGGGGGCAGATGAGGAAGGCAGCAGAGGCCCGAGAAGTAAGTGACTGACTAGCAGTGGCTGGGATAAAAGGCTGCTGCCCAGGCAGAGTAGAGAGACTGGGGCTGTCTCAGGGTGTTTTGTCAGCAGTAGCCTGGCAACGAGCCACTCAATGAACCGAGCCAGAGGCCTACCACAGGAAGAGAGGGCAAGATTGCTGGGCACCAGCAGAAGGGACATTTCCCCCCCTGCCCTGCAAGCTGGGGAGGAGAAGGCCAGACTCCTGGAGGCCCATGTTGTCAGGCCTTGGACAGGCTATTTTATACGGTCAGTGGGTAGCCAGCCAAGAGCCAGGAGGCTGGGCTCTGGGAGCTGAGCATCATAATGCCTAGAACCCCATGAAAATGTTTATGTTGGATAATTTTTCATTTTATTTTTTGGGGAATTTCACTTTCTCTCTCCAGGAAAATGGGAGTTGGGGCCTGCCCCTGCATGTGTGGGGGAGGGGGAGAAGAAATGAAATTCCCAGCGAGGCAGGGATTCCCCAAGGTGTGGCCTGGAAAATGAATTCATCCCACAGTGGCAGCTCCAATCCTGTGGCACTGGCCTCGGCTCCCTGGTCCGGACATTGTGAGCCAGCCCACGAGGTTACAGCGCTGCTCAGGTTTGGCCTGCCTGCCTGCCCCCTCATGATGAGGAAGGCTGGATTGGTGAGTGGGGAAGCCAGACCTGAGCAGTGCCTTGACCCCGTGCACTGGGTCACCCAACCTGAGCGTTTTTGTTTTTTAGTTTTCATTTTATTTAATGTGTTTTGCATTTGGGAACAGCATAGGACTTGAATAACCCTTTGGATAAGGGTGAAGGAATAAACCCCTTCACAAACCCCCAGAAGTGGGGGTGTCTGGATATGTTGGGCCTAAAGTATTGAGTAAGGCTGTTTGTTGTGTTAATAGCACTTAGCTTTTGTTAGAGTCAGCAAGATAGGGCTGAAGGGACCTAAGGAGGTCTCCAGTCCAGCCCCCTGCTCTGAGGCAAGACCAAGTAAACCTAGACCATCCCTAACAAGTGTTTATCCAACCTGTTCTTCAAGCTCAAATGAGGAGATTCCACACCCTCCCTTGGAAGCCTATTCCAAAGTTTAACTACCCCTATGTTATGTTAAAGATTAGGAAAAACTTTCTTAAATTCCCTTGCTGCAGATTAAGCCTACCTTCAGTAGGCATGGAGAACAATTGATCACCATCCTCCTTATAACAGCCCTTCATAGTCTTCAAATATGCTATCAGGTCTGCACTCAGTTGTCTTATTCTCAAGAGTAAACTTGCCCAGTTTTTTAACCTTTCCTCATAGGCTGGATTTGCTAAACCTCGTAGCATTTTTGTTACTCTTTTGGACTCACTCCAATTTGTCCACATCTTTCCTAAAGTGTGGCACCTGGAACTGGACATAAAGCTTCAGCTGGAGAACTATCAGGGCTGAGTAGGGGGGATGATTACCTCCTGTGTCTTATATACAACACTTGTTAATATACCCCAGAATATTAGCCTTTCACACCTGCTTCACATTGGTGACTAGCACTCAATTTGTAATCCACTCTAATGCCTGATCTTTTCAGCTATACTACCACCTAGCCAGTTATTTTCCATTTTGCAAGTTGTGCATTTTGTTTTTTCTTTTCGAAGTGTAGCACTTTGCACTTGTCTTTATTGAATATGATCTTGTTTTTTCAGGCCAATTCTCCAATTTGTTGCGGTCATGTTGAATTCTAATCCTGGCCCCCAAAGTGCATTCAACCCCTCCTAGTTTGGTGTCGTGCACATTTTTATAAAACATACACTCCATTCCATTATCCAAGACATTAATGAAAATATTGAATAGTACAAGACCCAGGACTGACCCCTGTGGAACTCTACTACATACCCCCTCCCCCAGTTTTACAGCAAATAATTGATAACTATTCTTTGAGTATGGTTTTTCAACCAATTGTGCATCCACCTAATAGTAATGTCATCTAGATGACATTTCCCTAGTTTGCTTATGAGAATGATGTGAGACTGTGTCAAAAGCCTTATTATTGAGATATATCACATCTACTGCTTCCCCCTTTTAACTAGGCCAGTAACCCTGTCAAAGAAGGAAATTAGGATGATTTGTTCTTGACAAATTCATGCTGGCTATACTTTATAACCCTATCATCCTCAAGGTGCTTACAAATTGATTGTTTAATAATTTATTCCAAGTATCAAAATTAGGCTGACAGGCTTATAATTCCCTGGATTCTTTTTCTTCCCCACTTTGAAGATAGGTATTATGTTTGCCCTTCTCTGGCTCTCACTTGTCCTTCATGAGGTCTCAAAGATAACTGCTTCAGCTTGTTCATTAAGTACAATAGGATGAATTTCATCAGGCCCTGACTACTTAAATACATCTAATTTATCTAAATATTTCTAACCTGTTCTTTCTCTGTTTCGGCTTATGTTCCTTCCCCCATGTTAATATTAAGTTGAGTATTTGGTCACCATTCGTCTTTAGTGAAGACTGCAGAAAATATTAAACACCTCTGCTTTCTTGATACACAAGTGACCAGGGAAGGAGTGCTAACTCCCATAGACTTCATAACTCCTCTTCTATGTGGCATCTTCACGATCGTGCCACTTGAGGGGGTTATTTTTAACATGTTGACTTCCAGATCAATTGAGCAGGTCTTCACTGTCCGTACCCTTAGACTCTCCAGTCTATCTTGCCATCCATTCAAACTGCACTTACACCAAAAATCACATCACATTCAGGATGTGTGCAGTCCCATGTAACTAGCAAGATAAATTGTAAAACTGCTGAGCTCAAGGATTGTGTATGTTGAGCAAGTAATGACCCCTGATGTACCAATGTTATTTGAAAGAGGACCAACTGCCATATCTGGTTTTATCCAAGGCTGAGAAAAGGTCAACCCCAAACCAGCCAAAACCTGTTCTTCACTAAGATGCTAACAGTCAATGTGACATCACTGGTTGGTTGCACCTAGAAGAACCAGGTTTGCTAGGGAGATTGATCCAATCCTTCCTGATTACAGAGGAGCAAGCCAGGATGAGAGGGTTCTCCTTGGGACTGAACATTTCATGGGTATTCTGATCAAATACAACTACACAGGTATTACAAGCTTATTTAAGCTTGTAGACATGTCTAGAGCAATTGTATAAATACCGTTCAGCCTTCGGCTGTAATAAAGGCATTTATGGTGTATCCCACATAAACCATTATGAATGTTAACTTCCATTACCTCCTGGCTCACAACTCAAAACTTTGCAGCCTGTTCCCCCTTTGAATGATCAAATATCAGCAATGGCCTCATTTCCCCTGGGTCCTTATGTCTCCCCTGTCTTGCAGTGGATGGAGTTCATTGTGTGCTGATGTGATCCTGGAAGGGAGTTGAAAGAATTTCAATTGGATGTTCTGTGTCAAAAGTGTTGAAGTGGGGATTGCTCCGCTAACCCTGCACTGCTTTTAAATCTGCCTTAAAGTTCATCCAGAGTGAACAATCGCCACTCCTAAGGCGTGAAACATGCAGGTCTGGGCCCCCTCTCCTCAATATCACTCAGACAAACCCTAAAGCCCAGGATTTGAACAACAATTAATACTACTGGAGGAACTTCTAATACTTGCTGTATATCACATTTCCAGTTCCTTGACATTCTGTTATCATTAACATTCTACCTCAAAGGTCACATTCCTTGCATTAGTTTTAGAGCAGCTACATCATGTATGTGCCCTTTTGATAAATGATCATTCTCAACTTATTAGGCAACTGACTGAATTAAAACACAGTCAGAGAAACTCGCTTCAAGTGCCTTGCTTTTGTGAACTTTTCTGGACTGACTTGCCCTGTGGATGGGATCTTTACTCAATGTACTGAGTGACCTTCCCCCCATCCATTTGTTTCTCACTCAACTGGATAGCTGAACAACACAATGGAGAATACAACTATTGTATTTCACTGGCAATAACTTGTACTGTCCTGAAGGTGGAGTATCCACATCCCTTCTCTGTTAAAGGGAAAGGACCATCTTCTCCCATCTGTAAATACTTGGCAGGCTAAGTAGTGTCCATGCTGTGTGCCATGCTGGGACCCTCCTTGGATCACTGGGCTCTAATCAGCTGTAATTTAAGAATCCAAGAGGAAGTTGCGTCTACTAGTCAACATCCATCCATTATGGGGCTGGACATGGTGGTTTCCATGATCCATGTATTTTTACAAAAATCTAATTTTGATACATTTACCTGTCCCCTCTTGATAGCCCTTTTTACCCGAGGTTTTATGGCAGTTAGATCTCACTGTAAAATGAAGCTTCCCATAAACATCCACGTTCAGTCCCTGTAAGTGAAATGGTGGAACTTCCTATGGCTCAGGGTCCAGTGTGTGGAGATGATAAAGCCAACCAGCCTTCTCAAACTCCCCTCAGCCTCCCCACCCGCCAAGCCTTGCCCCTCACAACCGCAGTGTGGTGTGCTATAATTACAGAATTAGGTCTCCTCATAGACTTTAAGGTCCAAAGGGACCATCATGATCATCTAGTCTAGAACCTCTGCACGTTACAGGCCACAGAACCTCACCCACCCACTCCTGTAATAGACCCCCTATCTCTGGCTGAGTTACTGAATTCCTCAAATCATGGTTTAAAGATTTCAAATTAGAGTCTCCACCATTTACACTACTTTAAACCTGCAAGTGACCAATGCCCCACACTGCAGAAAGAGGCAAAAAATCCAGGGTCTCTGAGAAGTTGACACAGGGAGAAAATTCCTTCCTGACCAAATAGGTAATTTAGACCCTGAATGTGTGGGTGAGATCCATCCACCTGTGAAAGAATTCTCTAACTCCAAGCCTTCCCCATCTAATGCCCAATCACCAGCCATTGGAGATGGCCTACATGCCATTGTAGGGGATAGCATGTGGTGACTGCCTACATAAATTTATTGAGCTCAGTCTTGAACCAGTTAGGTTTTTTGGCCCCCAGTGATTCCCTTGGGAGGCTGGTCCAGAACTTCACTGCTCTGATGGCCAGAAACCTTTACCTAATTTAAAGCCTAAACTTGTTGATGGCCAGTTTATATCCATTTGTTTGTAAGTCCACATTGATATTTAACTTAAATAATTCCTCTCCCTCCCTAGTGTTTATCCCTCTGATGCATTTATAGAGAGGAATCCTCTCCCCTCAGCCGCCTTTTGGTAAACAAGCCACACTCTGAGTGTCCTCTCATAAAGTACATTTTCCATTTCTCACATCATCCTGGTTGCCCTTCTGTGCATCTGTTCCAGTTTGAATTCATCTGTCAGATTGCTGGCCAGGCCAGCCCAGGTGGGTGATAAGCACCCTCTGTTTTTTCTAGTGCGTGCTCCAGCCCCAGAGCACCCACACAATCAGCACCTCGCCAGCGTAGTTCTGGCCCTGAGTGACTCAAGTGGAGTTACTGTAGGGCCCCCATTTTAGTGACAAGGAGAGCTGGTAGTCTGACCTCTAGCAGGTGAGGCATAGTGTAGGCTGTTGTCTTCTGTCCATTTCCCCTCTCCTTTGGCCTCAAAATTCACCTTCCTGTCATTGCAGTAGAGAAGCCCATGGTGTCTACCATTGTACTACTTACCTGCTTGCATATTAGTTAGGCTACTCAGCTGAGAATTACTTGACTCCCACTGGTAAGGTTATACATTAATCGTGTATTATGGTGTTAATGTGAAACGCTTTGCTATTTCAGTTGCACTGTTTTGTTGTTGACACTCCTGGGAGATGTATACTTGGTGCTTAAAAGCTGCCTCAGATGAAGGAAGAGCTAAAATTTCCTCAGGGCTAAAATACAAAGAATCTGGACAGTTTAGCATTTGCTATTGGTTTTTTGTAATGGATTTGTGTGTGCCCAGGATCTTAACACTTTTTTAAAGCTATAAATAAGATATTGAAGGCCTGGTCAAAAATCCTTTTGATTTTTATTCCTTAGCCAGAGCTGCTATCCATTAACGCTGCCTCTCATGATACAATTAATGGTATAAAAATTGGGCATCTCCACTCAAGCTGAGTATGGGTTATGCAAAGGTCAGATCATGTGCCTTTCATCTTTCAACACAGAGAGCAGGTGTGTTGTTACCATGCACATATCAAACGTGTCTGTGTGTGTGTGTGTGGGGGGGTCATTTAACACAACCCTTTTCTCAGACAGCTCTTTGCTGTCTATGTTCTGGTGACAAGTGTTTCTGAAGAGGTTAAATACACTGAAAGACAAATGTCCAGTAGAACCTGAGTGTGGCCAAATATGTTAACCATGCTAAGGGCTAGTTGTCATGAAACCAGACTTATTTCTCCATGATTTTCTCTCTTCCATCATTCCCCACCCTCAATATTTAAAAAAAAAAAAAAAAAACTTTATAAGAGCTGTTGAAAGATGCCAGACTGACATCCCTGAAGACAGAAACCATCTAATGATTTAGAGCTCAGGTATAGTATGGGAAGAAGGTCCCTGAGCCCAGCCCCAAAGGAATAACCTCAAGGGGTGTGCCATCTCCATGGGTTATTCATCTTTTAGCCTCCCAGCTAAGACTAAGGTCGATGATGATTGGAGTTACATTTCTCCATATACAAAGAGCGAACCGTGACTACCAGGATCGAAGACTTCTTGTATCTTCTTGTTTTGTTGCTTTCTTAAAATCTTCAAGTGCTATTGTGTTGAAAAGGGGGCTATCTCGGGCCTTCAAATGGATACAATGGAAAAACAACTAAAGCATTTGAAATGTACAGTATTAAGGGTTTCATTTGAAAAATGTCCCTTGTTCTCTAGCTGTAGATTTTTTTAGAACAGGTGGGGGAGTGGATGCCTGTTTTACAGCCTTTTAGGCGGAATTAACTTTTTTGCCAAAAAAAGTTGAGAATTGATTCCTTTAGGACAAACACACATACAAAAGAGGACCCCAAAAAAGCAGCAGCAGTAGAGAATACAGCCTCTGTCTCAGGTGTGGACTCTTGTGTGGCATCGCTGCTGGAGAAATATATGCCCAGCATCTGGCCTGATCAGCCCCACCAAGCTACCTGCCAGGTAACTGTTATCAGCTTGCGTAGGGTATTGCTTTCAGCTGCCTTTGTGGGCACAGGCATGTTGCACAAAATAGTGCTGACCTGGCTGGCTAAGCCAGACTTTTATGAGATGGAAGGCAAAAAAAAGTGAGAAACTGGGGAAGGAACAAGCCCCCCTGCCCCAGGGGTCAGCAGGAGGAACCCAAGTCTTAAATGCCAGGTGGTGTCTGGGACTTAGCTGAAGCTGGGGGAGATGGTGATGACATCTGTTTCCCTCTCTCTGCCCCAGGCTGGCCGGGACATCCTTCAGGCTCAAACAATAAAAGCCCGAGGGTGTCATGATGGATCCTGGGGTTCCAGGAGTTAGAGGTGATAGCGGCCATGAAGGTGAGGCTCATCCCTTCCAGTTCACACATCCTCTGCTCCTATTTACTGAACCCCTGGTGAACAATCCCCAGGAAAGGGGGCAACCTTCTCTCTACCATCACTGAATGCATTTTGATGGGTGACTGACTTGAACTCCAAACATCGTCCCATTTCTAGACTCTCAGCTTGTTGCCATGCAACCCACAACCTCACTGGAAGCCGTGCACATCCCTTAGCTCAATTTCTTTAACTTAAACAACCCTGTTTTGACCTGTCTGTCTCCAACGTTGGCTGACTTTCATTAACTATGCAACAGTCTGGGGTCACCCTTTTGTTACCATGGACAATGTAGAGCACAGGCCTCTGCACAAGAGCATATAATGTGCAAATGCCTACTCCGTAACAGTCCATGCTGAGCTGAACACAAAATGGCAGTCGTTCTCAGCAGACAGAAGATTGTTCCAGCCCACTGCACCTTTAAACCGCTAAAGAGTCCTGTCACTTTCCTAATTTTACATGCACCATGAGTAGGTCCTCACTTTGGGTGTCTTTTGTGATAACATTACGCCTGCACGTTGGTTCTGTCCCACTGCCCATGCCCTGAATAGTTCTCAATCAAAATCTTATTTATTTAGACTAATATAATAATGTATTTCCATGGCTCTAGGCCACCCTACAAATTATTAATGATTCAATTCAAACCCAGCAGGATTTAAGTAATCATTTCAGCAGGAACTCAGCCAGCCAGACATCTACAGAGACTCCTTTCTACCCTTTCATTGTTATATCAGGCCTCTCCAAAAATCCTGGTAAACAGGTGTTTTTTGCAGCCTGTCTGGAAGGTCACCAGATTTGGACTATTTCAGACCTGGGTGGCAGCAAGTCCTTTTTGTTCTGGAGAGGGGGGAGCTGAAAAGCCATAGTCTGTGACTGCTCCTTTATAACAGGGTGATCCAACTCAAGCATCTGGATGAACAGAGCTCTTGCAGTATGGCACAGGGAGAGAGGAGACCCCTGTTTATCCAGGCTTTGTAGGCAGAGGGGAGCATGGCTAAAGAGCTGAGATCACACCGTTTCTTCACATCTTGTCCTTGTTACGTGCTGAGAGGAGACAATCTCTCTCCTGCCCCTACATGGCGTGAGAGGGCCAAGGCCACAGGGCATATCTGTTTTCCATCTGCACTGCATTGCAGCTGGTGTGTGGAAGCCCTGTAAAAGCAGCAGAGAGGACTCCCTGTTTATGGTGTCAGTGGTTTTTCTTATCAGTTGGGCTTTGGTTACAAGCAGGATGGTGTTTTTTGTCTAGCTGCCAGCCCAGAAAACTCTCTGGGCTTTGAGAGTCAAACTGGGCTCTTCCTTTGTGCATTACCAGTGACAAAGGCTCTGCAAAACAAAATGTGTCCTGTGCTGGCACTCGCGCGGTGGGGGGGTGTGTGATAGGGGAGTGCTGCCTACTGGTTAGGCCTTAGGCTGGTGACATGCAAGGAAGCCATTGGTAGGGGATCCTGGGTTCTCCCACTACACTAGGCTCCAAACCAGGGTCCTTTGAGGGCTATCCGTGCTCTGCCAGCCAGGGATGCATAAAGCGGCTTTCCCTGGGCCACTTCCTACCCCCTCCCAGCGACTGTCCTGAGGCTGCCATCTGGGGTAACGTAGCAGGAGGGGTGTCTGCTCACCACAACGCTCCTGGCAGTGCTGTGACAACTGCCTCCTGAGGTATGGCCCACCTTTGAGTCAGCTCAGGCCAAGGCTTTCCCCTGCTGCGGTAGCCCAAATAAAAATCAAAGGGATCAGCCCAGTCCGGAGCTCGGGTGAAAGGGCAATGCTTCCCTCTCAGGTTATGCCTGCAGCAGGCCTTCCCTGCCCTCAGGGAGGGACCTTTGGGCAGTGTTTTAGGAGGAGATTCTGCTTTCCCTCAACTTGTCTTCAGGCACTGCCAGCAGCAGGTCTGCTCTCTTCCCTCTGCTGCCCCCAAATGAGCTGTTCTCCTGCCTTCTAACTCTGCCTCCAGTTGGTGCATTGGCTGCAGGTGTGGTGTGGCTGGCAAGCTGAGCTCAGCGTAGTCCTTAACCCCGATGGCTCACGAGTGGGTTCGTACCCCCATCACGTGCATTTGCCTTCAGTGGGGTTGCACAAGCGGCACTGACTAGAGCAGAGGAAGCAATTCTGTTCGCAGGGAAAAAAGGACTAAACTCCAGCTCCTGCTCTGCTCATTTTCACCCTGGATGCTGTCATCTCTTTGGAACCTGAGCCAAGCCAATGGGAGCCTTTCCCCTGACTTCAGTAGGCTTTGGCTCAGGCCTTCTGGCTTCAGCCACCTCTGCTTTATCCAGCCAAACCCTCGGCTCATCAGCTAGATTTGCTGGCCCTGTGGGGTGTTTTCTGACACTCCACTGAAGAAGGATTTCAGGGATGCACCGCTCACTTCCTTGCATACTACTGACAAATGCTCCTTGAACCAAGTGCAATAGAAATGATGGCAGCAATAACGTCTGCAGTGTTGTAGCTGTGTCAGTCCCAGGTATTAGAGAGACTAGGTGGAAGAAATAATGGGTTTTTTTTGCTGTTTGGACCAACTTCTGGTGGTGAGAGACAAACTTTCAAGTCCCACAGCTCTTCAGGTCTGGGCAATGAACTCCCAGCATCACAGCAAAATGCAAGGTGGAACATATTGTTTAGCACATGTTGTAAGGGACCATTCAAGGGTCTCTGTTAACACCTCTGCAACCATAGGACAAATAAAGGGTTAGTGAGTTAGAGATTTTTAGAAAATCCTCTATTCTGCCTGTCACCTCTCCTATTCTGCCCTGTCTCCCTAGTTTGCTTCCTGTCGGACATCTCTGCAGGGTGTTGCCAACTCTTGTGATCATGAGTCTCATAATTGGTGCCTTTTCCTAAAGGCCCAATTGCTGCAGGCAAGAGATTGCATGAGAATCTCCACCCTTACATTTTTTTTAAAGACAATTTTCTAGCCACTGTGGTTGAGAATGTGAAGTAAGGTTAGCTTAAAGATTCAAATCAGAATGCAAATAAAAGAAAAACCTCCTGGTTGTTTTGGAGGCCTAACTCATGATGTTTGAATTCCTGAGGGTGGCAGCACAGCAGGCAGGCAGAGCTGTAGGAAAGTGAGTGGTCAGTGTTACATGCCAAAACTGCAGAGATTTATGCAGGCCCAGATGAACTAAAATGCACCCACTGCACTTGCACAGGCCCTCCCGTCTCAGAGGGCCCCTGACCATCTGGCTGGTCTCCTGTGTTGCCCATTGAAGTGTGCTAGGATGGGGTTTTTTCACTCTTAACTGCCAAATTCCAAGTTTTTTTTTTTTAACCCCCCCCACCTCCCAAGCATATGGCAACCATTGTTACATGCACGCCTGGGGCACTGGCAGCTGCTTCCACTCTGGCATGCAGCTCATGTGGATGCCGGGAGCGCTGCTGACGTGGGATCCTCATCCTCCTTCTATTGCTGAGCTGTGTGCGCCAATACAGCAGCTCCTGCTCCTCTTGGCACCAAAAAGCAGGACAGATCCAGTGCTTGCCAGCAGGGAGGGGTAAGGATCAGAGATGGGGGGGGGGGGTTCCCTCATAGCTTGGGAGGTATGGAAGAAGGGGGGCTCATGGGCGAGGAGGGTCAGGCTGGTATGTGTGGGGCAGTGGCTGGCCTCTCGGAGGTGGCAGTTCTATTTAGGCCCTGACCAGGTTTGGCCTGGCCACTCCACAGCCATGACTCAATGGGGATGGCAGGCAAACTGAAGTGTGTGGAGTTTGTGACCTGGTGCATGGGGTCACAGCACTTCTCAGCTTTGGCACCTGAGGCAGGTATGGCGCCTTGGGCCTCTTGGCCCCCTCCTAGATGACCCTGGCAGTTAGAGCCAGGTAAAGGTAAGGAACTGCTGGGAGGGATTGGGTTTCTTTGGACTTCAGCTCATGCATGGCTTGTTCTGCCTCCTGCTAGTGTTGGTGTTATAAGCCAAGGTCTCTGTCATTGGCCATCGTGGCACCCTTCTGCCCCTAGGGAAAAGAACCTGCTTGCTCAGCTGCCAAAACCCAGTCCCGCAATCAGCGTCTGAGTCAATCCGTTATTTGGATCAAACTTGTGTCCGCAGCCCGGTGACACTGGGTGTTCCTTTTCTTTAACGTTATTCGCTTGGATGGCCTGTTTTTCAAGGAAGCAAAGCCCCTCTGGCCCAGGAAGCTCTGATGCTAATGTATTTTCTCTTCTGATCTGTATGGTCTCCAGCAATTTCCACTTTTGTCACGAACTGTTTACCCTAAAACTAGGAATCCAGCTGGGCATGGTCGCCTTAAATTTCAAAGTCACACTTCATAAACACACCCAAACAATTAGGCGACTTAGCTAAAGCTTCTCGGAGCAAAAGAAGAGAGAATGAATAGTTTATTAATCAAATCAAATTGCCATATTCAATATTCCAGAACCATTAATATTAATATATTTCATATTAGGTTTTTAAAGGCTTCTGGTAATTGATAAATGGAGATGTTCTCAGACTTAGACTGTGTGTCACATGCTCTGTCTAGTTTAAGGAAGGTGTGTGGAGGCTCAATTTCCATAGTGCACAAGGCCCAAATGTTCTGTAATCCTGCACTAGCACTGGGTGCAATTCGCCAGCCTGGACCACATCTTGAATTCCTGAGCCTCACTGAAATACATCTCTCCTGAGACCTTTTTCTTCCATTCATCATTCCACAGCCCTTGAATTGTGTATGGTGGCTGGACCCTGGCATAGAGCTGAGCTGGAGGAAAGACTTGAACGTGGCTTTACTAAGCAGTGAGCTCATGCCCTAACCACTACCCATCCTTCCTTTAGGAGCAGTGTGGCCAGGGTCACGTTCTAGTACGTGCCTGCAGATGTTTGATGCTGAAAAGGTTCAGCCACTGGGATGTTATTTTAAAGCACAGCTTCTATCCGTTTCCTTTATATCCATTCTATGCAGAGCGCCTATTTATGCAACTTGGAAACCAGCAGTCATCAAAAGCAAAAAAAAAAAAACAACCCCAAAATAAACCCATCAAGCCAACACCACTTCATACCAGCAAAGCCTCAGAAAAGGAGACATTGTTATGACAGAGTGCAGCTCTGAGTCACATCCATCACAAATGGAGAGACACTCAGGGAATTTCAGTGTAATCTGACAAATCTGGAACAAAGGAGTTTCTTCTCTTGCCAATATATACAGATGGTCCAGTAATTTGTAGCAACTGTTGTCTAAGCACAGAGTTTACCTTGAATCCGCCTTTGTTCTCTCTCTGCTCCAGGGTGATGACATCACAGGGCAGAGGAATTATTGCTTGTGACTAGCATTTGATTTTCATTCCCATGATAAGGTAATTGCCAGCATTATGTCATGCCTATGCCCAGTGGCTACACCAGCAACCTGTTCTGTTTGGAATGTTCCTGGAATTGCAACTAGCCAATACTCAATCTTGCTTTTACTTCTGGTTACCCATGTCTTTATGAATTACTACTGAACTCGTGTTTTTGTGGGTTTTTTGTTGCTGCAGCAGCACCTAGAGGCCTCAACTCTGATGCACTGTACAGCTGCATAACAAGGGTAGGCCTTGCCCTGGAACGTTTAGACGCAGTCTTGCAGTCCTGTTTAGAAACATTGCCTTTAGTTAAGGCACCTATTACCTTATCTAAGCATGACTTAAAAGGCCAAATTAACTGACCTGGTTACTCTAGGTCTAATTTGGCCCAACGTCTTTTCCCTGCAATTCAAATTGCTCCCCTTCTTTGGGAAGGGACTATGTAAAACTGGCCCTCTTTTCTCCTCTATCCTACTCCTTCTGCACATTTGGAGTCAGAGCTGTAGTGTGTAGTAATTAAAAAAAAAATAAAAAAATTCTTCATTTGTGGCAGGTGATTTGGGGTTGGGATCCCTTCAGAGAGGATGAGCATTTGCAGCACCTCTTGTCTTGGCCTGGTGCAGTGGGCACTCAGCATTTCTGTATTTCAGGCCTAGAGCACCTTAAGTTGGACACCCAAAAATTGGGAGGCCGCTAAAGAAAAATCTGAGCTTATATTTTCTTATTTTTCACTCCTGACTTCAGAACAGGTTAAGGGTGACTAGTTTAGAAACAGGGCTTGGGTAATTCAGAGAGAAAGTGTTTCCTTGACCTCACAAGCAAATGGCTGGCTATATTCTCCTTTCCTGCCCTGGCACGCGATGTATGAGATGGATTTGGAAATTTACTTGCTTGGATTGTTTTCTCATCCCAAACAATTTCTCTTCCTGGTCCACTCAGTGATCAAACAGCAGCTATTGATATATTGACCGTTCAGCTTGATGCATGGGCTGCCTGTCATTCGGACCTACATATCCTGCTCTCAGAGCTTTTTCTAACGCTTGTACAGTAATCATGAATGAGTTGCTGTGCCTATAATAGTTTGAGTCAGGAAATTCTTGGACCTATTTCCCTCAATCAGTATAAAGAGCCAAGACTTTCATAAGTTTCTAAACACAAACTGTTGTGGATCAATTACTGAATCCCAAAGTACTGCTTAGCTTGTTGACTGAGCTCACCCAGAGTGTGTATTTGCATTTAGAAGCAGCAGTTATTTTCCCACTTGCAGCATTAAACTGAGGGTAACTTGTTTAAATAGCAACCAGGTGCAAGCAGACTGGGATGCAAAGGGCAGCTCTTGCAGGTCTATTACATTCCAACACCATGCAGTTGAAGACAGTCTCATACTGAAGCAGACAATCGGGGCAAATAGGAATCCCTCCCTGATCATGTGAATGAGGGCAGTGAGCTGGGACAAGTCAGAAGAGATTTTATGCAAACCTGAACCTTTTCTGGTGTTTGATTCAGACGTGGAACTAACGAAGAGGCTCTTACTTGCAAAATTGGTGTGATCTTTGGGCCCCAGTTCAGAAGGACCAGCTCTTCTTTAGCCATGGTTGGCTTGTTCCTCAGGATATCTGAAAGGTGATTGAAAAGGAAGATTGATGGGTTTGAGCTCATTTTTTTGCTTCTTCATAGTGCATAAAGAGAGCCTGAAACTTTTGTATGCCGTTTCCTCCAAAAGAGGGTAGACTAGAGATTTTTTTTGTTTTTACCTTAGGAATGTCAGGAATGCCTAATCTATTCTTTCCTGCTTTGCTGGAGAATGTACTGGATACCTCAGTTCTCAATCCACATCTTTCTCAACTTTGAATCAAAAGGGGCAAGGGGTAGGTCTTGAATCTTGAACAAAGCGACTTTCTCTGCAAACTGTTGGAGCTAAACAGACTGGTAAAGAAATATATTTTACATGATCAGAATCAAAATAACTTCCTTTCTCAATCACTGATTTCACTGGTGCAGTAGGTCATAACCTCACCAGTTCCTTATAAGATCAAGACTTGAATTGGTAATTTATGAAAAGACTTATTTACCTACCTACTTCTACAACAAACAGGCCTGACAGCATTATGTTTGTTTTGTCTTTCTTTGATTATTAAATTGCTTTCAATCTAAATGAGAGACAAAAGTGGATTCAGACCAATAGCCTGAGGAGCACGAGGAAACAATGGGACAGTATGAAATCTTCATAAAGAAACAGACAAAGCATAAGCTAATTATGGTTTTTCTTGTGCTGGTCTCCTTGGAAAAATGTCAGCCAGGAAATGCTCCTAGCCAGGTGCTAGTACAGGCTTAACCACCTGTTGAGTTCCCCCATCTGCTCTCCAGACTTGCTCTCTGCAAGCAGGCATCACATTCATTACTGCAGCCAGTGCCCTTGTGGGTTTAGACAACAGCCCTGCCATGTGAGCTGACAGCAGGATGCTTTTTGCAGATTTTACAGAAATGCTGATCTCAGAAGAGCTGTCCAAATGTAAGCCATAGGGGGTGATTATCTGTGGCTGGGAGTCGACTGGGCTGAGCTGACTTTTACACAGAGCACAGGATCTGGCCCATGGACTTAGTGTAAACTCACAAGGAAATCTTTATCTGCACAGAGGGGATTATGGGTCCTGGAATGTTTGTAGATATGCTGCCCTTCTAGGGGGCAAAACCAATGGGACTGTCTTATTTATTTTGACATGGGGCAGCCACAGGACCGAATGCTTGAAGGAGCCAGGATCTGTTACCTAGCAATAACAGTGTGCCAGAACAATTGCTTTAGATATTATTAACTGAGGCAGAGTATCTGGTGTGGTTTCTAACATGTGTGACATGTGCAGTCCTTGATAGCATTTCTGTTAGCATGTGGAAGAAAATTGTTTGCTTTGACTCACTCCTGTTCCCTGGAACGTGTTTGTTTGCCTCAAAAGTTAAGAACATAAGAACGACCATATTGGGTCAGACCAATGGTCCATCTAGCCCAGTATCCTGTCTTCGGACACTGGCCAATGACAGGTGCTTCAGAAGGAATGAATAGAAACAGGTCATCAAGTGATCTATCCCATAGGCCATTCCCAACCTCCAGCAAACAGCAATCCTTGTGTATCCTGGCTAATAGCCATTGATGGACCTATCCTCCATGAACTTATCTGCTTCTCTTTTTTGAACCCCATTTATAGTCTTGGCCTTTACAACATCCTCTGGCAAAGAGTTCCATAGATTGACTGTGTTGTGTGAAGAAATATTTCCTCTTTGTTCCTTTTAAATCTGCCTATTTCACTTAGTAACACAAACTAGGTGTCCTGAGGAGGAGTAAATAACACTTCCTTATTTACTTTCTCCACACCAGTCACGATTTTATAGACCTTTATCATATTCCCCCTTAGTTTTCAGCTTGGAAAAAGACAAGTCCTGGTCGTTAATCTTTCCTCATATGGCAACTTTTCCATATCCCTAATCATTTTAAAAGTTCCAGAGGGGTAGCCTTGTTAGTCTTTAAGGTGCTACTGGACACTCATTGCTTTTGCTATATACAGACTATCAAATTTCTGCAGGCATAAGCTTTCATGAGCTGCAACCCACTTCATCAGAGGCATGAAAACAAAGTGGGTTGCAGCCCACAAAAGCTTAAGCCTGCAGAAAATTTGATCATCTTTAAGGTGCTACAGGACTCTTGGTGTTTCTAATAATTTTAGTAGTCCTTTTTGGTACCTTTTTCCAATTCCGGATCTGCACACAGTATTCAAGATGTGGGTGTACCATGGATTTATAAAGAGGCAATATGATATTTTTCTCATTCTCTGCCTCAGCTGCAGTATCCCTCAGCACACGTCATGTTCTTTCATCAAGCGCCTGCTCACACAAAGCTTGCTTGGGCACAGAGCACAGCTTCAGTCTGGGTTTTCAGGGATCAGAATATTACTTTGAATGACTTCCTGGGGGAAGCACAGCTGTGGCTTCAGCCCATGTATGGTTGCTGGAAAAATGTTCCTGTAAGCTAGCTCCTCTGCTTCATGCCATAACTAGGACCCTTTGCTCCAAAGGGCCTCGTCAGCCTCATTTGCACATCAAGAGCTGTCTTTCTGAGTAGCTTGGTGGTGGAATGGAAGCACAATCTGGAGCGGCTGGAGGGTAAGAGAATCACAAAGCCAAAAGGGATGTGCCCCCAGAGGCAA
Organism: Mesoclemmys tuberculata; assembly: GCA_007922155.1. Lineage (NCBI taxonomy): Eukaryota > Metazoa > Chordata > Testudines > Chelidae > Mesoclemmys > Mesoclemmys tuberculata. The sequence goes on from ML675626.1 coordinate 2,849,686, forward strand.
CAATTTGCAATAAAGCATTTTTATTCAATAATAGAAAACACCATCCAAATAGGGAACTTGCAAGAGACAGAGGTTTATGGTTAAAACATGTCACACCTGTTTTAACTTAAAAGACCTAGAGAACCATCATTGGAGTGGCAGGAAAAATTGGGCACCTCACCGTCAGAAAGATATTGGAGAATATTCTGAGGGAATATCAGAAGGCTGGAGGGATTGATGTGGGAGGAAAGATTGAGAGCTAATTATTTATAGGCTAGCAAAGTGACAGCAAAAAAAAAAGCTCAAAGTATGTAAACACCAAGGATGGGGAGCAACTGTTGAGGAGTGAAACTAGCAGTAATGAGATGGAATTAAGACATAGAAAATGTAGGCAGAATGGTAGGGAAAACTGCCAGTGAGCTCAAGTAGACTATCTAGTATCCAAACACCTTTAGTGATGAAAAGGGTATAAATGGCAGAAATTTCTCTAGCCTCATCACTTCAGATATTTTAAAAGTGCACTGGGCATAGCATTAGGAATATGTGGTAGGGAGCAATCCTGACACAGGTGATTGAACAAGTATGTTTTTGTTTTTTAATTTCTGTTAATACTCTGAAAATGCCCAAGGGAGTTTTGTTGTAGCCATGTCAGTCCCAGGATATTACAGAGACCAGGTGGGTGATATCTTTTACTGGAACAACTTCTGTTGGTGAGAGAGAAGCTTTTGAGCTTAAACAGAGCTCCTGTGCAGGTCTAGGAAATCAAATGAAGAAATGGCAAATCAGGAATGATCAGAGCAGGAGTGGCAGATCAGAGCCAGGTCTTGGCATTCACACACTGATGCTCATTCTCTACCTGTGGCATAGAGATACTCTGAAATAGGAGTCTTCTATATGTTCCTGGATCTTTCACCTCAGCCCAGCTGATAGATTTGTGATGCTCTCTGACATAAATTTATTAGGGCACATCTAAACTTTCAATTTGTTGCAGATTTGTGTATCCCTGCGATGTTCTGCAACTGTACTCATATGTTCTGCAATCAAGCTCTTGTTACCGCCTATTTTTTGCAGTTGCGCAGCATTGTTTGGGAATTAGTGTTCAGTGTTTTGGTCCAACATCCCACAATTTGTTGTCTTGCTATTATGCTGCACACTTTCTGGGATTTTTTGCACTTTGCATTCTGGGATTTCAACTAGAGGTAATGGAATCCTATGGCTAAGGGTTAAACAGAATAACTTCCAAAATTCCTCTTGTTTAATCCCATTCTCCTCGTTTCTGAGATCAGAACAATGTTAAAAACAGTCAGGAGCATGGAGGAAACACTAATGAACGCTGCGATCCTCATGCTCATGTAGGATGACCAGATGTCCCGTGTTTTTGTTTTTTTGTTTTTTTTAATAGGACCAGTCCTGATATTCAGGGCTTTTCTTATGTAGGTGCCTATTACGCCCCACTTCCATCCCAATTTTTCACACTTGCTGTCAGGTCAGCCTGTTCTCATGAATATAAAGACTGCTGGTAGAACATCTACAGTCAAGCAGTGATTTGGAACTTGGATGATAGGGTACCTGAGGAGGCTGAAAACAGTCACTCCACATCTTTTCCTGGAGCAGTTTCACTTGGTGTACACTTTTTTGAGCTCAGCCGGCTCATACCAACCGGTGCAACAGGATAGTGCTGCAGAGCTGTGCTGGCCAACCAAGCCAGCAGAACTTCAGGATGTCAAAAGCAACTTTCTTAGAACTCTGGGCACAGCTGAACCAGGAGCTGCACTGGTGGAATAGCTATGAGAGCGCCCCTCACTGTGGAGAAGCCATCACTATCTGGATGGTTGCCACTCTTGCTCAGCTGCTAACCAGTTTGGTATTGGTAGGTCAGCTGTAAGGGGTTTTGTAATGGAGGTATGGGCTCCTATAAAAGTGTTGTCCCTTTTGGGTCATAAGATTAGACACCGTGCAGAGGATGATAAATGGCTTTGAATAGCTGAGGTTCCCTAACTGTGTGAAGTCATTGACTGGGCCCATATGCCTATTCATTTGCCTCTACTCTGAGCTGGAGTTCATCACAGGGGTATTTCTCCTTGGTGCTGTGAGGCCTACCTGATAAACATGGGATGTTCACCATTATTCATGGGGGATGGCCTACAAAGGTCCATGATCTTTAGAAGGTCTTTATTTTTTCATGGAATTTGTGGATCCAGGATCAATATGGACATGAACATCATACCATTCCTTCAGACAGTCTGGAAGATCCAGCTTCCTTTCTTCTCCCCTACTCAGGAAGCCTTTCACTGGAAAATTGACTAGGGGAAAGGAATGGTTTGGTTCCACCCTGAGTCAGGTCAGACAGACTGGACTGTGCATTTGGAAGACTGAAAGGTGGCTGGAAGATCTTCTTATGCTTGCCGCTTGCTGTGTTTCTCACAGGTTTGTGAGAGCAAGGGAGAGAGAGCCTTGCACATGGATGGAAGCAGGTGCTGGGCACACTTGCTGAATGCTTTTTGAACAGCTAGAGAGGAGGCTACTAGAGACTGCAACCACTTGGGACGCTTTGATCGTACATAAAGTCTAGGGACCACTTATGAGAATTGTATGTTTTTAGTATGGCATTTATTAACATTCCTACACATTTTGTATCTTTGTTCTTAAGGTCCGGTATGTGTGATGCATTGCAATGTGTAATAAACTGCTCTTTTCCCCAGCTCACAAAGGACCCACTGCCACACCCAGTATCTCTTTCTAGGCAGCTTTATTCAACCAACATACACACAAGTAACACCACCAGGTCCTCAGCCCACCCTGGACTACAGCACCCAGGAATTTTCTCCTTTCCTTCTCAGTCCTTCCTGTTTCAGGGTTTCCTGCAGGAATCTTCCACACTCTTTTTTATTGCATACTGTTGCACAGGGCTTTCTCCTTAAGGCCCCGTTTTTCCCAGCAAAATCCCAGTTCCTGCCTTCCCTGAGGCAGCCTCTCCCAGGGAACTTTCTGCTGCTCTGATTTACCTGCTGTCTCTAACTCACTGACCCCCTCTTTCCTAAAACCCAGGTACCTTCTTTTAAACTTAACTGGGGGCCGCCAACTAATCACAGGTGCACTGTCCCTACTCCCTGTTGAAGAGGCCAGTCTCCCGGTGACAGTGCTTTTGATGTAGTCCTTGTTTGATGGTGTCTGTAACCTGTCCGTGCCCAGGGTAGTTCACTGATAATTCCAGGGTCAGGGCAGGCTGTAAAAGGAGAGCAAATTCTCCCAACACTGGTGGGTGACACTGCAGTCAGACTTCCCAACCAGCCACAAACAGTGCTTCTGATTCCCCCACACTGGTTATCAAGAAGCCACTGTGCAAATACACACAGCCCCCTTTACTGGATTTCAGTCTCTGGCTCCCAAACTGACACTAGGTCCAGTAAAGAGACCAGTCATTTAAACTCTATGCTCTTTACTAAAAGATTCCCTCTGATCCCAAAGGATCAGCCACAGGACCAGTTCACTATAAGTTTGGATCTTACCCAAAATACCATGCTGCCAGCCAATCCTTTAGTAACTAAAGAGATTAACACTTCTCTTATTAAGGCTTAAAGCAATCAGAAGGGAGAAGGAGGTGTTAGTGCCGTTATATACGGCGTTGGTGAGACCCCACCTGCAATATTGTGTGCAGTTCTGGTGTCCCATGTTTAAGAAGGATGAATTCAAACTGGAACAGGTTCAGAGACGGGCTACTAGGATGATTCGAGGAATGGAAAATCTGCCTTATGAAAGGAGACTCAAAGAGCTTGGCTTGTTTAGCCTGGCCAAAAGAAGGCTCCGGGGGGATATGCTTGCTCTAGATAAATATATCAGGGGGATTAACGTTAGGGAGGGAGAGGAATTGTTTAAGTTTAGTACTAATATAGGTATGAGGACGAATGGGTACAAATTGGATATTAGGAAATTTAGACTTGAAATTAGACGAAGGTTTCTAACCATTAGGGGAGTGAAGTTCTGGAACAGCCTTCCGAGGGAAGTAGTGGGGGCAAGTGACTTATCTGGCTTTAAGACTAAGCTTGATAAGTATATGGAGGGGATGTTATGATGGGATAGTTTAATTTGAGCAATTGATTTGGATTATCGGCGGATAAGTCTGCTCAATGGTCTGTGGGAATGTTGATGGGATGGGAACTGAGTTACTGCAGGGAATTCCTTTTTGGGTGTTGGCTGGTGAGTCTTGCCCGCATGCTCGGGGTTTAGCTGATCGCCATATTTGGGGTCGGGAAGGAATTTTCCTCCAGGGCGGATTGGCAGAGGCCCCGGAGGTTTTTCGCCTTCCTCCGCAGCGTGGGGCATGGGTCGCTTGCTGATGGATTCCCTGCAGTTTGAGGTCTTCAAATCTCACTTTTGAGGATTTCAATAACTCAGTCATGGGTTCGGGGTTGTTATAAATGTGTATGGGTAGGGTTTTGTGGCCTGCCTTGTGCAGGAGGTCAGACTAGATGATCATATTGGTCCCTTCTGACCTATGAGTCTATGAGATCATACAAATGATTTAAAAGTCCATATACATCAGGTTTCTAGAACAATTGTGGAGTTGCAGGCTTGTATAGTCCCTCTGGTATACATCCAGTACCTGGATGGGTCTAAGTCCTTCAGTTCAGTTGCAAAGTGTGTTGATCCAGAGGTGTGTCCGCAGCTGGACAGGAACAAAGAACAAGAGAGAGACAAAATGGTTTCTGTGGTTTGATCTTATATACCCTCTGTTACTGGCCATGGGGCTTGTGGAACTTTACAGGAACCAAAATGGAGTCCATAGTCACATGGGCCAATCCTGGTAACTCTTCAGGTATGCCTTTAGTTTCTTCCTAGGCTTTTGGCTTCTGTAAAGATCTTGATGGGCCATTAAGCGGGCTATTGTCCTGCGGCCTCTCTGTCTGGGGTGTGTCTTTTACAGCACAGTTTGAAATACAGGATATCAAAGATCTCCATAACTTTCCTCACACATATTACACATGAACACAAATATTATCATCTTACTCAGCATATCATAACCTTTCTAACAGTACCTGAAATGGTGTGTCTTACATGAATTGCTATGATTTTGACACATTAATGTCAAATAACACAAATGCCCCCCCCTCCCAATCCAGTCCGCATGACAGTGTCTATGCTGATATTATGGCAGTGGTGCTTCTCTGTAGACACGGGGCCCAAGACCATGATCCACAGCAATTTCAAATGTGGTTTTTCTTTTAACGCTACATAGTAACTTACCAAGATGAACTTGGTTAGCATTAAAAAAATGTCCTGAGCACTTACACGGCTGGACAAACGTAGGAGGCCATGCGTGCTAGGACCCTGGTTTGCCTCCATGGTTCAATGTCCTTTGATCTCCTCTTTCTTATGCTGCTGACTGGAGAAAGAAAAACTTGCAATAAAAGGGCCTTTATTTAAAACAGCCTTGTGCTTTGGGAAGCCAGGGGTGTCACCATCTTTGTGGGGAATGAGCGAGTCAGCTCCGAGGAGGGGAAGACGAACATGTGCTGTGTTGCAGGGGAAATAGCGAGGTTACACGACGTTTCTGTGTTTGCACATGGAACGGAGAACTTGTATAGACGCCAGTGCAGCCTTTGCATTCAGCGCTGGGGCGCAGCACGGAGAAGTTAACTGGTGCGTGGGAGAACAATTAGACCAACATGGCGGTGGCCTTAAGGTACTCGGGCAGGTTTACCCGCCCCGAGCCTCGCCTCCATTCAGTTGTATGTAAGCATCATTTAGTACTTACCAGTTTGGGTCTGTGCTTGTGGTTCAGATGCATCCGCCAGCTTTGCATGGAGGTCGTTCAGAGCCTCTGGCGGCTTGGCTTAGGGCTCGCGGGGTTGCCCACAGCCAGGCTGTGTGGATCAGTCAGGGTGTCCACGATATACTTTGGCACTAGTGCTACATCTCGCAAAGATATAGTCAAGTTCCTTGTAGTAAGAGCAGACCACGGTGCCTCTGTACAGCCCAATTGTGCTTTGAGGGGCTATAGTCCAGCTGGAGCTTCTTTGTTTTACTGAGGGGCTGGAGAGTGTCAGGTTGTGCCTCTTCCTGCTTGTATACCCATGCTAACCTACGGTCAGGCAGATGGGCACAATAAAGCCCAGGATCTCTTGGGTAGCAACCAAGAGCATGACACGCAAGTGCGTGAACTCCCATGAGCTGGAAGCACAAAAGTCCGAGCCTGGCTGCTCACAACCATTTAAATGTCAAGGTGACCTCCACTCAGGATGAGCACGTGCAGTAGAGGACACGCAGGTACAGACAGACAACCTTGAAAGCCAGCAAAGCAGCGTGGGATGTTGCCAGGGGGAGCTGGCAGATGCCCATCACTTACTATGGCCTGAGGATGCTACTTCGCTGCGGGGGAACTCCTCCCACATCTAAGTGAAATCTGCTTCCAACGTGGGCCCAACAATAGGCATCACAAGGCCAGGTGATCTACAGCAGAACATTTTTTGTTTATGGATGTCAGGCATTTTTAGCATGAGACGTCTCAAATGGGCCTGGGACACGGCGGTAGTGTAGAGAAGCCATTAAGCTCTCCTAATCCAAGGAGGGTTCGTGAGCTTCCCAGCAATGCTCTGGGCACACAGCAGCCATGACTGCTGCTGAGTCTGCACAGTTTAAAGATTTCTAAATGAATTTGTCATTTAATAGATGCTAAGAAATCTCACTCGTGAGCCCTGTGCTGCTGTGTGGCTGGAGGCAGGGGAAAGGCTGCAGGCCAAGACTGAAGTTCATTGGCAGAACTTTGGGGGCCCCCTTACTGGACCAGTGGGGGGGGTACCTCAGTTAACATGTTGGCAGAGCTGGCTGGGGAGGTTTGCTCAGATCAGACTTAGTCCAAGCCCGCACAGCATTAATTTTTCACTTCATAAGTACTGAAATTAACACTATAATATAAAAAGAAATATATGTGCACAGGAAAATGTTTCATTCATGAGATGCTAAAGTGATGGCTTTTGTTACTAATGAGTTGTTCTACCCTACCAAACCATGCACTCAGTGCTGTGATATTCACAGCTGGAGCCACTAATTAATAATCAGTGGCTCCAGCTAAGATGAGGGGCCACCACCTCACATGAGAAATCTCTCTCCGGGGAAAGGCTTTTCAAAATCCAAAAAATGCTCCGCACCAATTTTATTCAAGCAGCAACAAAGAAAGGGAGTTGAGACTAGCACTTCATTAATATCTTAGGCGTCATTTACCAGCCCCTCATTTTGCCTCCTTCATACATAATTTCTTTCTGGGGCCTCTAGTCATACAGATCTAAGAAGAATTGTTCCCCTTGCCCATTAGCTGTAACTGTCATGAAATTGGTCCTGATCTCAACAGCAAATCACTTAAGATTAGCAGAGACCACAGTACCAGCCCCTTCTATATTCAGGGACCTGGACATATCATCCCATGCCACAGAAATCTGCTCCAGAATCAGCTTTTCTTGAAAAAGTTTTCTGGCCCTCATAGTTGTGGGAAAACTTCAAAAGCATGACCTGAGCAAACCGAGGCAGAGTTCTCCGCTTGAGTTTGCAGAAAGCCTGACACAATAGCTCAGAGATGAACTGCATCGCTCCTTTAAATCAGAGCACCCTGCGTCTGTGCTTCCTTGACCCTGGATGCTGGTAAATTCCACAGCAAAAATGCTGAATTTCGTGGCATCATAGAAAAATACCATTTCTTCAGGCAAGTATCTGACGTTTTTGTCTCCTTATCCTGTTGGGACCTGCCTGCAGCTGCCTCTTGCCTTCTCCCTTTGCCTGCGAGGGGGAGTTAATTAGGAGGCAAGCAGTAGAAATTTTGGGAGCCAAAATTGTAGTCCATCTTATAGTCTGGTAGTGGGGGGAGCCAGTACCACAGGTTGGTGGGCTGCTTGGAAAACAAATACAGCAGCTGAGCCCTGGAGAGCCAGGAAGATTAACCTACTGTGTGCCTGGAAAGGACGATGGGGAAGGGAGTCCTGAGGTGGGATGTCAGACACTGTCACAGGAGCCAAGGCACAGTGAACACAGCCAGGCCAGCAGGAGAGCATGATGAGAAACCTACCCCCTAAAACAGTCCTTCCCAAAAATGGCCATGGACCAATAATTTTATGTTCATGAGCATTTTCAACAAAGCCCAAGTTGTGGGCATGTTGTGTGGCAGTAGAGGATGGGAATTAGAGGGATTACACAGTTGTGGGGTAAATTAACTTTGCCACAGAATTTAGACATTGCTGCCCTGGAATTTGGTCCCATTGTGTCATGGGAGATATGGGGCCCTGTCTCTAATCCAGGAGTGGTTAGCGTAAAACTGTGATGTGACCTGGAGACCTCTTGATGCCAGCTGGCAGAATCATAGCAGGTTACAGGAAACCCCTGGGTCTGACATTGACATTCTAGTTCATTGAAGAGAGTCAGGAGGAGCCTCTAAGGAAAGCCTGCATCACGCTGGTTGTCATGATATTGCAAGATTTATGCACAGAAAATGTGCTGAGGTGTGTGTGTGTATATATGCTAAAGCTGACGTTCTCTAGGTCTGAGACTTAAAACAGGTCACCAAAAGGTAATCCACATAATCCTGGCAGGCAGTGGGGAAGAGGCACTTGTCTCCTCTTGTTGGTCATGTCCAAACTGAGTGTCGGAGGGCTCCCAATGGGCATCTACTCTCAAGTCTGAGCCAAGTGCCAATGAAGGATCATGAAATCTTCAATGAGAAGAAATTAATAGAAAGAGGCAAACGAGGAGTTATCCTGTTTAGGGGTAATACAAAGAACTTTTGAAACTCTGTTGGGGGTGCTGATGAACCCCTAGTTATTCCTTCCATCTGTGAGGACAAGCTGTCAGCAGGCTTGGATCTTATGAGAAGGGGTCGCAACCAAAGTGGTCGAAAATGCTGGGGAAAGGATGTCAGTAAGCTGCCTATTCTGTAGGAGACAGGGAAATGCCTTATAAAATGCTGGCTATTATCTGAATCTAGTCTTTCTTACATAAATTGACATTTGTTTTATAATTGAACTCAAGTGCTGTGCATAATAGAAGAGCAATGGGCTAAGGTAACAACGGGTAAACTGTGGTACACTGCTCCTTTGGGAACAGAGGATCTTGGATTTCTGTGGGTATCCAGTGGTCAGGGACTGCTTACCCCAGGGGGATATTATGCAGGGATTTGGTGCTGGCTGTTGTCAACCTGCAAGGTAAAGACTGGACTGGCATAGCACAGAGGAGAACGCTGTGTGGCTGACAGGCTAGTAGTGGTCGGGGCTAAGACCCACCTGGCACTGGCCAGACGCCTTGCGCAAGGCAGGTGCTAACAATGTGACTCTCAGCCCTGGGTTTCCTGAGATGAGCCCCAGGCAGTGATTCAGTATTGTACAACATACACAGCACAGAGGTGACGGTGAGATTCATGTGACACAGTGCAGAGCCCTGAGATAAACTGCAGGGCCATGTTAGATTTCATTTACCTGTCACGCACCTTGGACTTCCCCACCTGCCCACTAATCCACAACACGACAGTTTCCTTTTTTCCTCTTCCATCTCTTTCATTACACCTGCCCAAGATCCAGTGGGGCTAGTATGCTGTCTTCAGTGACATATTTAAGGTCTGACAGCTTATGACGTTACACAGACAGGCTACTTAAATTGTGTCCTCTTTAACTTGACTATTTAAACTGTTAACTTTTTTCCTCAGGTGTTTAGATATGATTTCAACAAATCTTTATATGGCCCCAGCGTTCTTTTCCTTGGTTTTGTGTACTTACACCCTGTGTACCTTGTGTATACTATACAAACTGGGCTTGAAGATACTTTTGCCAAAATGTACCACGACATCCATAGATCAGAGTGACATCTGTTTTACTTCCAGTTCGTTCTGCTCCACAAAAATGATGAGATTGTCTCCAGCAGTTGTGGCTGCTCTGCCCCCAGTCTGACTGGAATCCGGTAGTCAGGTGCCCCATCCCTTCAGGACATTTGAAACCACAAAGTGTTAGGAGAAAGAGTGTCACGTTGTCCTCATTTGATACCACATTAAAATTCCCCCCACCGCTAACAGGTCTGCAAAGGAAAATGCAGAGTACCGCTCGCCTCTCTCTATTTCATGTTATGAAGCAGTGCTGACATAATCCATCGTCTTCGTTGGATGGTGGGAACGGCGTGTGGCGGGTGTGCGTGTGGGGTGGAACAGAGCAGGCGTATGGTGAGGACGTGTTTCGTGTACATAACAGTCTCTTTGGGTGAAGTCCAGAACATTACAGGGGAACAGGTGTGTTCACACCAGGCGTTGCAAACACCGCCCAGTGCCTTGAGCTGTCTGCTGGTACCTATGCTACCAAACCCACTCTCAGAGCTGGCTGGAGACACATGTTGAGCATCCTAGCCTAAGCGTCTACATTTTGCAGGACTTTGGCAGTAGCCTCTCGCGAGATGCACCTCTTTTTGCATATCAGCTGGCCTGCAATGATCCTTCCTTGGAAAGATAAAATTGGGGACATAGCTTCTGCTGGATCCCCTTTGAGAAGGCCCCAATACTGCAGGCAGCAGCTAAAGTCTTCTATTGATGACAAATATTCCAGTCCTCTCAGGCCCCGCTCCTAAACTACCTCCACCCCCCATGGACTATGAGACTTGGGGCAGTCTGCTGGTAATCTTCCCCTTCCTGCACATCTGACTTCAAGCAGGGCCTAGCAAAATCAAGGCCCAGCTCTGACTATCCATCTCTTATCAGCTGTTCTCAGCCTGCTGCTGGCTTATGCCTCTCAAATAACAGCCTTTGCTCTTGTGTCAAAGGGTTTGGCTGGAGAACAGAGCTGTAACTTGGCATTTTAGAGCCTGGAGTGACCCAGCACATTTGTGCCTGCTACCATTTGTTGGTAAATCTTCCACCCCATTTAGAGCTGACGCTGCTGATAGTGGGGGCATGTGACCACCCCACAGAGGTTTACAAATTGTGATATGCAACCCCCAGGGGAGTACAAAGGAACATTCAGGGGAGTGAGCAGTGATGCCAGGCACCTTGGGCTGGCAACACCTGGCATCTCGGGGCAGCCCCCCCTTGTGGGGGGTTGGTTGGGCCAGCCCCATGTGGTAGGGGGGCAAGGCTTGGTCAGGCCAGGCCTGGGTGGGAGATGTGAGGTGAGAGCACCACCTCCATGCTGTGACTTACCTCAGTGGACTACCCAGCTTGTCTGGTTTGGGGGAAGGAGGGCACGTGACCTTGTGTGCCCCCCATGTGTTGCCTCTGGCCCCATTTTTTGCACCCCCACAGCTTTGCACCCTGGGCAGCTGCCCAGCTTGCCCTGCCCTGGTTACAGCCCTGCTGGAGTGTCAAGCCACTGCAGTGGTTAGCCAGGTTGGTCACATTCACTGGTAATGGCTCGGTTCACATAGGTGCTACGACCTGTGGCCATAGACCTACAGTCACCCTGGTCACCAGAGAGAAGTGAACCTGGCAATCTTCAGCACCAGAAATACAAGCTTCTACCACTTACATTTTTTTGAAATGGTGCAGTTGTGAGTAAGTGGCTGGCGGGTATAGTCGCTGACACAAGGCACCAGTGGCAGATGTGATACACAGAGCACCTTATAAACATTTGAGCATTACAGCTGTTCTCTACTCCCCTGGGGTGTTACATGCATCTCAAACTAGGGTGTGCGGCTATGCAATGGTCAAAGCTATATCCTCCAAGCCAGGATTCCCAACCTTTTTGGCAGGAAGGCCGCACACATGATTTTTATAACCCTGAAGGGCCACCAGCCTCTCCCAGCAGCCTCCCTCTCCGCACTGCAGCCAGTGGGAAGGGTTTCAGCAAGGAGGATTTCCTGTCCCCTTGGCTGCAGCAAGGAACTCTGTGCTCCACCTGGGTCCCTAGGCAGTGGCTCCCTTCTGCAGCCTGGGGGATGGGAGATCACTGCTCCCCTCCCTCTGGCTCCCACAGGGATCTCAGCACCTAGGGCCCTAAGCGGAGCACTTTGCTCTCTGATGGAGCCATGGCAGAGGAGTGCTGATCTCCTATCCCCTTGACTGCATCCCCCCGATATCATGCTCCCCCTGGGTCCTCGGGCAGCAGCAGCTCCCTTCTGCAGCCACACGGAGGGAAGCATGGGCCATTTTGAAAGCCCCCAGGGGCCACGAGTTGGGAACCACTGCTCCAAGCCATTCAGTGCATGCTCTGTCCTTTCAGTAGTGTCAATGGTCAAAGGAAAATGAAATAACACTTTGCTCTTCTCTAGCTCTTTCATGTAGATGTCAGAGCACTTTACAAACATTACTTAATTGAGCCTCCCAACAGCCCCATAATAAATAAGGGGAACATTTCAACCCCAAACTTCCTAAAGGCATTTTTGCATATGGATGCAAGGAAGTCAGGAAAGAAGTAGTTAATGGGTCTGCTGTGGGACTCAGCAAAACGGTTATGATGAGAGTGTGAAGATGTGCTGTCAAGGCTCCTGCATAAAACAGGCCACCTGCAATTTAATGGGTTCATCTGCTAGTACAGTGTCACCATGCAGGCCGGACCTGACAGAAGGTATTCCATCATCTCACTAATGCCACTTATGGGGCTCCCTCCTTGTTTGCTCCTTCTGCCCCACAAATAACCACACTGCAATGCTCCTGTCTTCACAGTGATTGTGTAGCACAGTGTGGTGACATGGCACCCACGCATCACAGCATAATGTCACATCGGTCTGACACAACGTTACAGTGTGAAAATTCACAGAAGCACTTTGTAATAGTGGGCTGGTGATGCAAGCTCCGTATAAGTAATACAAGAGCTGAAATGAAGGGGGCTATTGAAGGACAGGGCTAGAGAGTGTTTACTTTTTAGGTCACCAGTTCTAAACCAGACCAAGGGAGGAGTGACTGAAATTCACAACTCTCTGATGGTCTCTGCATGACAGGAGGGCGTGGGTCTAATTTCAGTTCCTTGTAAGGACATGTTTGCATCATACAAAACTCCTCCACCATTAGTACTCCTTAGCCCCCTCTCAGCACAGAGGCCAAGGATGGTGTGGGCCTCAGAGCCCCTGCATGCTGAGAGGCAGACAGCTGGCAGGACAGGAAGACGGTGCAGTTTGGAGGAAGCTCGCGCGACTGATGTCCCTGTTCTGTAGATGAACGGGCTATATCACACGGCAGCAGCTGCCGCCCTGGCACCTTTCACGTGCCTGACATTCACCTTAAAGACAGTGAGAGGAGAAAATTGGCTCTCCGGACACGTCCTGTCACAGACTGGCTTTGCAGCACATGGGCCAGAGTTGTGGGGGAGGAGAGGGTGGCTGATTAGAGCACCCTGAAGGAGACATCTTGTTCCAGTTCCCATAATATTACTGGCAGGGCCCAAGCATCCTTTTTTTCAGGCCCAGGACAAACTTGTCACATGTGTTATTCAAATAACAAATATCCCCTGAAAAAGATCCTGCGATAATGCAACAAGCCACTTTTATTGTGAATGCAGAAATGTGATAAATAGTATCAATAATGCAAACACCAGGGAAACAGGATCAACACTGTAACAATATCAATATTCTGCTTTACCTAGTGATTACAAATACAGATTCTTGTTGTTAAAGTATACTTCATTGACACGTTTCAGTTGGCACTTTCATTCACACTCACACACAGACAGGGAGACAGACAAACATACGTAGGAGTCTCAGAGATGTTAGGGTTACCAGCCTTTTGGCGCTTGCAGCAGTCACTGGCCAGGTGACTGTAGCAGGACAATGAGGAGCAAGGTTCTGCCAATGCGCACCGGTACTCCTGGCTGGTTGGTGATGTTGACCCGAACCTCCAGCCTTCATCTTCCCGTCCCATTTTATAGAAAAAAGATCCCATGTAGGTCTATGGGTTTTTGCTGTGTCATGCTGCATCTGGTGTGATCCTTAATCACCTACATTGTTACAGGCCTGATCAGATTTTGTTCTTTGAAGTGGGCTAACTCCAAAGTTATCAGGGTGGACTGCTCTTCGGCCAGTTGAGTGGTAAAAGTTATCATCTTCGCTCCTTTCTTCCTCCCTCAAACGTTTGAGGTGGGGCTGGTGTTTCCCTTACTTAGACCAATTGTTCAATAACTCTCCCTGTCTACACCCACCTCAATTGCTCAGCCATTCGCACTCCAATCACTGCAAACTCCTAGCTGAAGAACTGACATGTCTTTTAAAGCAAACATTATTTCATTTTTGACTTAAGCACATATAAAATAGGATTTTTACAAATATTCTGAAAGTGGGTAAAATCAACCGATCAGATGGTCAGTGGAGTGGTTTTACAATCAATCTTAAAACAAACAATTATTCCAAGTAAAGACAGACTGGAATTATTACTAAATAACCACGTCAAACTGGAACGTAGGACGTACACAGACTCGCTTTAGCCAACGACCGGGACCCCCACTTCCAATGTACGCAGTAAAAGAGTGGTTTAAAGAGACGGGTGTGAGCGTTTTAAAGGGCAGGACCACACGAGTCAGGCGAAGTTTCGGTTTTGGCTCAAGGCGCAGCGGGGCGCAGGCTGAAGGGCCACGTTGGGGGGGTTGTGGCCCTGGTCTTTCATGCATTTCATAAAAACAGGATTGGGCCAGCCCACGGGTCCCCTCCCCCACACGTACCCGAGGGGGGGGTTGCAGCCTGGGCTGGGTCCCCAGGTCGCCTAAAGCGTACCCTCCCCCACCACTTGGGGGCCCTGGCTACTGGAGGGGCAAGCGAGACCAGTCTCCAGTCAGTCCCCTTAACTCCGCCCCCTCCAGCGAGCTCGGTCCCCGCCCCGACTCGCCGGGGCGCTTCGCTTTCTCCGGCAGTTTGGGCCGGGCGCCTCGCCGTCGGGCGGTTGCCATGGGGACGGGCGGCGCGGCCTGGCGCTGAGGCGGGCGGTGCCCGGCCTGGCCTGGGAGTTGCGGCGGGCCCGCCGCGGAGCGGCTCAGCATGTCGTTCCGGGATCTCAGGAGTGAGGCAGTCCCGCGCGGGCCCCGGGGGAGGGCAGCGGGGGCCGGGCCCGCACGGGGGGCCGCTCCAGCGCCCAGCGGCGGGGCCGGGGCCGGCAGGGTCTGTGGTGTCAGCGGGCCCCACCTCAGTGCGCCCGCCCGCCCGGTGCCAGCAGTGCCCGCTTGTCGCCATGGCGCCGGCCCGTGCCCACAGCCCGCCCCGCGCCCCGGCCCCGGCCCCGGCCCCGCCGCCTACACCAGGGGCGCCCCGCGCGTCCCCGTGCCACGGCCGCGCCGGCCCACGCGTTATCGCGCGGCGCCTCCTGGCGTCCCGTGGCCCCGTCGGGCCGCGCCGCGCCCCCCTCAGGCTCCAGCTGTCCCTGCCAGGCAGCCCGTGGGCCAGGGCCGGCCCCGCCTCGGCTGCTCGTGCTCCTGCGATGACCGCCCGCCGGCCTGCGGGAGCATCGCCGCGCCAAGCCCGCTGAGTTGCGGTGCCGTGGCACAACGTCCTGCCTCGGGACTGCACTGTCATGGGGCGCGCTCCTTGGCGTCGTGCCGCTGTGCCTCGGATGGGTGTGTCGCACCTCGTTTTGTCTCCTGCCCTGATTCCGGCCCTTCGTGGCGCCATCGCGCGCCCTGCAGCCTCACACGGTTTGCCCCACTGCAACCAACTCGTGTGTCAGAATGTCTCCCCACCTACTTCAGCATCTGGCGGTGATGACACTTTGGGGCGTCCATGTAGGCAGTAGATACGCAGGATGAAGGAGTGTCACCCTGTGAAAATCAGATTGAGGCTGCAAAATATGGGGCAGGCTTCAAGCTGTTGTGACACCTAGGTTGTAAAGAGTCTCTACCTCTACCTGTTCCAAGTATTTCTGGTATTATATTGATTTTCTCAGGACAGTGATCAGTGCGGGCTGCTTTTCAGATGGCTGTGGGTCCACTTGTCAGTTTTGGTCCCGTATTTCAATGCACTGTTGTGTTGCTGTGGGTTTACATTATGATACACATGGTGCACAACCTTTTGTAGTGTCTGCTGTAATGCGCAGGAGTCAGCAGGAACCTTCTCTCCCCCCTTTTTGGGCATCGTACAGCTGGTCAGGTACATCATGTAATGGCCTCCTTCAAAGGAAGGTACTGGTGTAGGTAGACAAGTAGTTTCTTGTGTTACTGCAGTTCCTTCAGCTAAAGACTATGGGGTGTCTTTCTTTAGAGATGCTCAACTCCATTTCTTAGGTCAACTGATAAGGTTTGCTGTAGGATGATGTTAGCTTCTTGTGTCTGACCACTCCATCCCCAGGGGCTGGGAGAACTTTGTTGTTATATGCAACAAATGCTGATGTTTGAAATCCTTACTTGATTTAATTTAAAGGGTGTATTCTTAAAAGGTAAATTATTTTAGCGTTCTGTTATTAGGAACAGTTCTCATTCAAAAAGTCACTTTTTTTTTTGCCTGCTAGACATAATTTCCTGGAAAATTGGTATTAACACTTTACCTTCATCACTTCATGATTTCTATATAGACTCAGTCTAGCACAGTGTGTTTAATGGTAAACATAAACTGGGTTGTGGGACCTGAGCAACTTTGCTGAAAGTTGGTGAAAAGAAAGAATTGTTTTTGTTGCTTGGCTTCCAGATTTTACTGAGATGATGAGGGCTCTGGGATATCCCCGACTCATCTCCATGGAGAATTTCCGCAGTCCAAACTTCATGCTGGTTTCAGAGATGCTTCTTTGGCTATGCAAAAGGTTGGTTTTTATTTCAGTGCAAGAACGAATGTCAAGTCAGTTAGTGGACCTGACACTAAAGAGGCAATTGGAGCTGATGTTTTGAAGGGGAGTTGTATTGAGTGGCTTAAAGAGGGACTTGATGAAATTGAAATTTAGCCGTTTTGAGAACTCTACAGTTCTGAGTGTCACATAGGAACATACAGTAATTAAGTTGGAGTTTTAAGTATCAACCTTGTGGCTTCAATGGTCTCTGTGTGTCATGGATGTTATAAACTAATTTTTCCACAGGGGAAAATAATGTAGATAAAAGGTAAACTAGTGTATGCTCCTTGAGTTCCCTTCCCCATTCATCTGTGTGAATTTCCATATTCTTTAGATTCTGTAGACAAACATGGAGCATCAGGCTTGAATTGTAGGAGCTAAAGTCAGGCAGTTGAGGAGGGTTTGTCTACACTAGAAAAGTAAGTCGGTCTATATTAGGTCGACTTACTGCAATGATGCATATCTGCACTACCCTTCTTGAGTCGGTGTGCGTCCTCACCAGGAGCATTACCATCGTCTTAAGAGGAGCAGTGTGGGGAGCTGAAATCTTGGTCTCTCCGCTCCACTGGCAGATCCTTGCCAGGAGCCTGGCTGCCCTGCAGGCTCCCAGACTTCTGGTGGACTGCCCCTCCCTCCGTTCCCTGCAGAGGGAAGCCACCCGGAGCTTCTCACCTCCCTGCCAGGAGCAGAAAGCCACCTGAGGCTTCTCACCCCCAAGGAGCAGGGTCCAGCTGCCCCACCTTCTCTGCCTGTCCCCTCCACATGGGGAGCCCGGCAGCCTTGTCATTTTCAGGGCTCAGGGAGCTGTGAAATTGTCAAGGCTGCCAGGCTCCTGGATGGGAGGGGCCACTCTGGTTTCTCGCCTTGGCTCCCAACCAGGAGTAGGTCCAGCCACCCAGCTGTCCAGGGAAGTGGTGGGGTGGGGAGCGGAGGGCAGCTGGGCTCTAGCTGCTCAGCTTTCATATCAATTTCATGGCTCCTGCATGAAATTGTCAAGACAGCCAACAGCCGGTGTAAGGGATGCAGTGTCTATAGAGACACTGCATCGCCCTAAATACAGCGACGTAAACTTTATGCCTCTTGTGGAGGTGGAGTTATTATGTCAGTTTAGAAGAGCACTTACAGCAGGAGGAAGACTGTAGTGTAAACACTGACATAATTAGGTTGACATAAGCTGGCATAGACTGGCATGGTGTAGCATAGACCAGCTCTAACTGAGACTGGCCTTCAAACATAGTCTTTTCTAGAAGTATTCTTTGTAAAGTGAAGTGGGATCTTCTCCATCTCTCCCTTAGACTGAGTTCAGCCCCTCTAGGTCTTTAAAAAACTATTCTTGTGGCTGTGGCTTAGCCCAGACTTTACAGAACAGGCTCATATTTTAAAAAGAAAAATCACAAATAATGTTCAACATTATTGAGTAATTATTGAGTGTAAGAGGAGATCAGTATTTGAAACATGCACTAATGATTTTTCCTTAATATTACATTCTGTTTCCACTGACTTATTACATTGACCCAATATCACAATGAAAGGTAATGGAAGACGGAACCCAACAGGGACCATGGGCCTCATCTAGCACCATTTTACAATAGTTTTACCTTGGTGTAATGCCACAGGTTTAAACACTTATGAAACTGCAATGGTGGATCAAGTTGTGTGTGTGTTTGGATTTATAATACATTAATACATTAATTATATCATCAATATAAAAAAATACAACTCTCTTTTTATCTTCAAATTTTAAAAAGAAAACTCACAAATTGTCTCTCCATCTCTCCAAGAGACAGACAAGAGAGCAGTGAAAAAGACATTTCTTTACAATAAAAGGTGTTGCTTTTCAAAAAAGGTGTAAGAGTATTCATCCAATTAAGCTGAACAGCATACAATGTTTTCACGTGTATATCATAAGGTGATTGAATGTACTGTGCTTTTAAGCAAAGTGCCTCGTTTACATCCCAAGCACATAGGAAACCCACCAAAATTGCACCAGGCACTCAATAAAGCAGCTTTCCCTGCTTCCAGGAGTCTTATACTTGTATTGTAAGGTAGAGAGGTTAATTTAAACTTGACTTGTTCTGAATTTCAAATGAGATTTTAAAGTGGAGGTTCTGTCTGGATATTAATGACCCCAGGGCACTTCCAATAAAAGTTAGGAAGTAGGGGATTTCCCTAGTTTCCTTTTCCCAAATGGGTACTGGTATATAATGTACTGTGGACCAGTTGGTTGGTGACCTCCACTCCAGAGATCGCTGTGCTCCAGTGGCTATTTGTAAAGTGCTTTGGGATCCCTCAAAATGAAAGGTGCTGTAAAAATGTAAAACATTAATACATTATTAATGAAGCAGAAAAGTTTATTTTAGGGACAATATTAACTATAATCAGGGCCCTGTATTTTCCTGTTTTGTGGCTGGAGACTTTGCTGCAGAGCCCACCGATTGCTGTAAATATGCTCCAAAATCTAAATTTTCGTATAAAACATTGTTTCTAGCCTTGCAAAGATAACTCTTCATCAGTTTGGTTCATGTTTAGAAGTAATCTTCCTTAATCTTCTTGAAATGATAGCTGTGAGAGACCTCAACTGTCCATTTCAAAGGAGGTATTTACTTTCATGATGTAAAATGAAATGGCAATGTTGTTGTTCTTATTAACTGTTTCACTGTTAGTCATTTTAGCAGATCTCTGGAAGATTAGGGATGTTCAGTTAATCAAAGGCTTTTTTTTTAAAGTCATCATCAGATCTGATTTAGATGAATTTGGTTTATCTGTGTGGTTTGCAATTTGGAAAACTGAAGTGGTAAATAATCTCTCAGCATAAATATTCCATTGATTTAAAGCCTGAATCCAAGCTTTGAAATTGATTTGGGTGAGCCAAGTAGGTCTGACTGTTCTTACAAACTGAGCCAACAGGAAAGTTTCAAGACCTGAATTTAACAACTTCTTTTGCAAAAATGGCTCAAGCTTAATGGCTCTTGCAGTTTTTATGACAGCCTCATTTATACATCCAGAGCATAGATACAGATCTACTGTTTCTCCACCTGCATCAGGGGCTGGCCATTTGGTTTGCAGGATCTTTATGATGTCTGAATTTGCCGCACAAATATATTGGCCTTTGCCTGTTTAATACTTCATGCATGTTGCTTTTCTGACTCCGTGAATGTTCCCATCTGCAGATATGAACCTCAGACTGATGTTCCTTCTGATGTTGAGACAGAGCAGGACCGGGTTTTCTTCATCAAGGCAGTAGCTCAGTTTATGGTGAGTCTGTTTAATAAACCTCCTTTGGGGTTTGATCCAAAGCACGCTGAAGTAAAAAGGAATTTTTCCTTTGACTTCAGTGGGCTTTGGATCAGCCCTCTAATGCTTTTTCTTTTGATCTCCTCTGATTTTCCCCTGTGATTGGTGGCTAAGTATGTATTATATTCCTGTATCTTCTGTTAGATTTCAAAATAGTTCCTATCATCTCTCTAATTTGTCTTGAAATGTCATAGAGAAAGACATCTTTCGTAGAGCTAAACTTGATATTCAGTTTTGAATCAAAAAACAATGAGAGCCAGAAAGAAATATTTGACTAAATCTTAATTTAAGCGAAGGGCTTACATATCAAGAAAATCAGAGAGCCTAACAATATTTTAGTTCTGGTCTAAAATCAATATTTGTATGTGAGTTTGTGATCCTGTTTTTATTTATTGCCTGAATACATACATTTTATTAGATCAAATGCTTTGTGATAGCTGCGTATTGGATGCAGGTTGAGGAACATTACACACTAAATAAGGGTTGTCTCTTGGTGTGCAGCCACTCTGTATAAGGACTGTGCTGGACCAAATGATTTTTTGACCATAGGATTCTGCCCTGAAGTGCCATGGAATTCAAGAGGACCTCAGTGCCAAGCAATATATCTTGATCTTTCAGTTATCAGTAGATTTGGGGGGTTTTCAATAGTACTTATCACCATAGTGTTTGAGTGCCTCATGAGCATTTTGGGTGGTTCTGCAGTGACCTGTGTATTATGGCACAATTTCTCTTCCCTGCATTGCTTCTTTCCATATGGGCATCACACATCTTGCATTCACCCTAATTCTGTTGTTGAAAGTTGAATGTAATGATCATAAGCAGTGCCACCAGCAGTACAGTATGAAGACAGTAGCGATACTGTGCTGTGTTTGGACTGAAAAAAAACAGTGCTGGTAGGCCAGGTAAAAAGATGGGTTGTCATCTGAATTGGTCCATTTTCCTCAGTTTCTGAATCCCCTTTGACATTACTTCTCCTTTTATTGTCCTTCCTGCTTGCTTGTTTTCAAATGTGAAATGCGGTGCCATTTTAGTTATAGTATATTTTTATAGCTGTTTAGCATGTTTTTTTTCCCCTTCACGAGATCCTCTGGAAGGAAGGTGTCTGCAGTGAATCATAATTAGGCTTGGCAGAATTAGATCATCTGTTTAAAAAAAAATCTGATTTTTATTTATTTAAATTTTCAGTTGTGGAAAATTATGAGGGGGTCAGACAGTAGGGTGGTAAGACAATAGTTATTTAATGAAAATAGATGTTGAGATTCAAAAAGGTAAAGCTTCATAACCATTAAACCAGAAACTCCATCTCACGTGTCAAAATACACAAAGTAAATATCCTTAAATCAAACATGAGAAGTTCTCAAGCAGCATTTTTCTTACTTTGCCTACTGTACATTTTTACTAAGGAGGGAGGGGAGCGCAGGTGTTTGTGTACACTGAAGAGGAAGTCTGTATAAGCCTGAAAGCTTCTCACTCACCAGTAGAAGTTGGTCCAATAAAAGATATTACCTCATTCACCTTGTTTCTACAGAGAAATCAACATTTCCTGATAAAAATCTGATCCTTCCAAGCCTAATTGTAATGAGGAGCATGGCAAGGTGACCATGTAAGAATTCTGGGGTAGATATTTGGTCTTGCATCCCTTTTGAAGAGGAATGGACACTCATGCTTTGATGTGGTAGGAGCATCAGGGCACCAGATAGTAGGGTTGCTGACTGAAAAACATACAGAGGAAAGTAGAGGGTATTGTGAAAAGCTACTAGTGAGATGTTGTTGCGAGACCCCCTTCTGTAGTCCATTAATATTCATGTTTAGTTATCCTCTCCTCCCATCTGCCCTTCTCTGCAAGCATATTAAAGTTGTACTGCATAATCCAATGTTTCTTTTAGTTTGGAGACCATGGGCATTCACAAAACTCCCTGCAATGGACTCGCTGAGAAGTACAAAGTAGTTTTTTATTTTCTGATGAGGGTGCAGAAGTGGCATGAAGCCTTTACCCCTCCCACCTGCCAGGCTACACTTTCTGTGCTGGGCCACCTGGCGATTCAGCACCGAATTGGACAGCATTAGGTCAGCTAGTCCGTCTCCTCGCACTCCCCCAGGAGCAAAATTCCACAAAGGGCAGCTCACAACATAGACTACACCACAGTTTCAGTATGGAGTGCTGGACCATGCTCATGTCATTCTTCAGCAAAGGGAATCTTGACCAGCTGTTCTAGCACAGCACTACACTAAATGAGTGAATGTTTAGCATTTGGTGTCTCTCCCAGTGGGGCGTGATAAAAATGTGTATCCCAGTCTCTGAGCTAGGAGCATGAGCCGCGTGTTAGTCACCAGTGGCTGCCACTGTCTGTAGATATGGGGCCTGACCACACTAGAAACATAGTTGACCAAACATAGGTCAACTCTACCACCAGTTATGTAAAACCAGTAATTATGAGGTAATTCATGTCCGCATTGCCCTTCTTCTGTCGATGGTGCATGCTCTCACCAGGAGCACTTCTACCGAGTTAATAGAGGCAGTAGGGCAGGCTGAGAGCCCGGATTCTCCGCTCCTCATGCAGTGGAGTTGTAGCATGGAGCTGTGAAATCGACAAGAACGACAGCCAGTAGTTGATGTAAATATCTGCAGTGTCTGTATGGATACTGCGTCATCCTAACTACACCGACAGAAGCCCTAAATCTCTCATGGAGGTGGGGTTATTGTGTTGACGTAGTAGTACACTTACATCGGAGGGAGCCCGGCTGTAGTGCATACTCTGACATAATTAGGTCTATGTTGACCTAATGCTGTAGTGTAGATGAGGCCATGGTGTTGGTTGTTTTCAGCAGGGAATTGTACTATGCTGGAGGTAAATGTCTTGAGAGTCAGAAGGAGTGTTATACAGGAAAGCTGATTATACTTCACACAGATGCTCAGGTCCTTAGGCCTGGATGGTGAGTTTTTGACTTGAGAAGGTACTTGTTTCATCAGCCTGATCTTTATGGATAGCTGACAAATGAAAATCTTTTCCTGGGGCTCTAATTTTTAAGTTTTTGAAATATGAAGTGACCATAAAGCCAGGTTTTACCCTTGGATCATATATGGAACCCCCATTAATTAATTAGTTCTCAGTAGTGCTGTCAAATGATTAAACAAAAATTATCGCAATTAATCATGAGATAAAAAATAATTGCAATTAATCGCAGTTTTAATTGCACTGTTAAACAATAATAGAATACCAATTTAAATTTATTATAAATATTTTTGAATGTTCTTCTCCATTTTC
Organism: Mesoclemmys tuberculata; assembly: GCA_007922155.1. NCBI lineage: Eukaryota > Metazoa > Chordata > Testudines > Chelidae > Mesoclemmys > Mesoclemmys tuberculata. The sequence goes on from ML675626.1 coordinate 2,872,909, forward strand.
AGATATACTGATTTCAATTATAAGACAGACTAGAAAGTATACAGTGCTAACTTTGTATTATTTTTTACAAATATTTGCACTGTAAAAAAGATGAAAAAAAGTGTTTTTCAATTCACCTCATACAAGTACTGTAGTGCAATATCTTTATCATGAAAGTGCAACTTATAAATATAGAATTATTATATATATATATATATATATATATACACGTATATATTTTTTACATAATGGCACTCAAAAACAAAAAAAATGTAAAACTTTAGAGCCTAGAAGTTGAAGCATGAAACAGCATACAAACTTTTAGCATATCTGGCATGTAAGTAACTTGCAATGCCAGCTACAACAGTGCCATGCGAACGCATGTTCTCACTTTCAGGTGACATTGTAAATAAGAAACGGGCAGCATTATCTCCCGTAAATGTAAACAAACTTGTTTGTTTTAGTGATTGACTGAACAAGAAGTAGGACTGAGTGGACATGTGTGATGTGAATTGAAAAATACTATTTATTTTGTTTAACTGTTTTACATTGCAATTAATCACAACTATTTTTTAATCTAGTTAATTTGTTTTGCATTCATGGCATTCATTAACTGCTATTGACAGCCCTAGTTCTCAGTTCTTAATTCTACTGAGTGCAGAATGTGTAACCATTCTATATCTTACATTCCTGAAGCATCATTAGAGGTGGAGAACAACCATAGATCTTGCAGTTTTCAGTTCCTTTTCTGAGTCTAGCACAATTTGGAAAGAGAAAGGGTGGAATCAGAAATCATTTTAATAATATACTTTCCTTTTCATAGCATTCTTCATTCAGTGTAACCCTAAAAGCTTTACAGAATATTACAGTTACAGAATGAAATAAGTGGGAGGTTCTTAAAATTACCCAATGGCTTAAAGACTGCAATTAATTTTACAGGGTAGTATAGGAATTACTGCAGTTCTTCAATTAACAGACTCTCAGTTCAGGTGTTTTCTCTGCTTCTCAGAAGAGGAAAGACTTGCAGATGTTTCTTCAGTAATTCCTGTTGTTCATGGGACACACAATTATCTTCAGCAATAGCTAATAACCTGTAGCATCTATAATTAGATGAGAGATTTATATGGAGACAAACTTCCCTAACTCCATAATAGAAGAATATAAAAAAGCACTAATCATCATAAAGGTGTAACTAGAGCAGACCAAGCAGAATAATTGTATGATTTCTCTATTGTAGTGTTTGATCATGTTCTACTTTATTTAAATTCTGTTAGTGTTTCTGTTTTGTTCCCTATTAGCCAATTTTTTTAACTCAGCCATTCCATCAGGGTTAATGATTTAAAAAATATTCTGCTCTGTGAAGCCCCCTGCCATATTAGGGAATCTGACTTTACTGTGGTCTCTATTTCTCAGTCTTTTGAGCTGGTAGTGAGTGACTCATCTCTCTAGTGACTATGGCTGTAGGTTGAGTGGGGCCTAGAGAAAAATAATATTTTTGGTCTTACATAGTTTTGTTCTTTCTGTCTCCATTGTTCTGCCCCTTAGGCAGGTGAACCCTTCCCTCCACTCCAGTCTCCACATAGAAGGTTCAAATCCAGCAACAAAGATGTGTACCCATTTTACAGACAGGAGGACAAATGTGGGGAGCCCACACAATGCTTTTCTCTATCTGGGTAGTTGTGTAGCACGGTTCCATCCACCTTAGTGTACGTAGGGGTTTTGGGATATGCAGATCCTCTAGCCCAGCTGACTCCCTCGTGGTGGAGTGCTTAGGGTTTTAGCAACTGCAGTAATGGCAGTGAAGCAGCACCACTGCTGCTTTGTGGCTTTGGGAAAGAATATTCCATGTCGCTAGCCTGTGAACCTGTTTACTGGGGCTTTGGACCGAGCCCCAAATTTGGCCTAAAAAGAATATGAAAGCACATTTTCAAACCCTAACCAAGCCTCTTGTCTATTGACCCTGCTTTGTGGTGTTTTTATTTCTGCCTTTGTCTTAATTACATGTGGCTGAAATTAAACACATATGGTAACTTCTCAGAATAAATGGAGCTGGTTTTGTAATGGTACCATGAAGCCATTTTTGTGCCTTTTTTAAAGTAATTGATCAGGAAAAGTTGTTGACCTGGTTTGCAGAGGTTTTTGTTGTGCCAGTCATGTGTTTTCCTGTCCATGTGGGCTGAGGACTTCTGTGTGTATGTGTGTACACGAGAGAGAGAAAACAATTGCCAAGTGGAAATAAGTGTTTTCCTTTCACTAGACATTGATTTTCCCCCCATGTGTTTTGAATGAACTGAAACTGGAATTCCCATCCACAACAATGCTCTTTATAATGTGGTGTTCCAGCCTCCTTTGGGGAAAAAGGTGTTAAAGGGACATTGTCAACTTAATGATCACACTTCTGTTTGAAAATTTTGTACCTGCTGTTATTATGATTAACTCCTAAGATTTCTATAACTGAAACTGAAAGGGAAAAAAATCTAGGTGGGTTTTTTTGCTTTTCTTACTGGTGCATTTGGGGGCACTTTGTGACCAATGATTTTTTGCTACTCTAATTGTTGAGCACCCAAAAATGAAGGCACCAAAAATCCTTCTGGAAACCTTGGCCTCATTTTTCAGTCATTTTCTTTGTTTCCATTGCAAAGTCAGTCTGTCAGTTTCCTCTCTTGTTTTTATGGTCTTTTCACACAATAAGAGGGCGAGGGAAACATTTACAAAAATAAGGACATTTGATTGCAAAGCCACAAAAATTGGCTGGGCACTCAAGCAGGTGTGGGGCCTGTTACTGTTTTTTGTGCTTTTTAAAAAAAATTGACTATATTACAAGTTGATGCTCTTCCTTTAAGAGTTGGGGCAGCATGCAAACATTGGCTCACTCCAGCAATCCATTCCCAAGAAAAATTCCTTTTTATTTCAAAGGGCATTTTACCCAAATGAGGATTGTGCAGTCAGGCCTAGTATGAGTCTAACTAAAACTGTAGCACTTTAAAAAAAGTTTTAAATAAAATATTAAGGTAAAATTAAAATAGATATTTGAACAATCTCTTACTTGTTGCCTGTTGGATTTTACCGGTGCTACGTCCAGTTTGGATATACAAATCACATAAAAGATTGGTACATGGTTCTGGATACCAACATTAGGGCCTAATGGTGAAAGTGAAGTTGAATGCCTATAGATGCTTGTTAGACTTTGAAGGGAAACCTTTTTCTACCACCTAGTATTCTTAAAAGAGGTAAATTTTTGTAGCAGTCCAGCTCCAAAAATAGTAAGAAAAGAATCTTAAACGATCTGGTTATTTATAGATTGTTTACTTTTATTTCTGGGGAGAAACAAAGTTTTAGCTAATAATGGCTTTTTGTTGGGTTCGCAAAGAGTGCATGGCAGTTTTAATTGCTGTTTTACACCAACTCCTCTTGTTAGTGAGTCTGTAATGTCAGCCTAGAGGAGATTCCAAGAATTAAGTACATCTCCTTCTCTGTGCCACTGGAGTGCTATTTCCCAGCCTCTGCATCCCTTCAGTTTTGGTGTTTTGAAATAAAGATCAAAGGTATATAGATCTATTATTTGAATCTCATAGTTTATTTCCATACCTATCTATATGAATATCTGTGCATGTGGCAGGGTAGAGAAGAAAGGAAAAGAAATTTATTTAATATCAAAATAGAGAATAATATGAGAGAAACTATCAATCTGAAGAAAAAACTGTTGGAAGAGGAGATAGTTTATTAGGGTAATTGATCTAATTACTATAAATCACAGAGGCTGAAATTCATCTCTGCAGAAGGTCAGCACCAGGCCTATTCACTTAAGGCCCAATTAAGTTTACATGAGATCTAAGTGGTAAGTTGGCTTTTTGCTGGCTTTCTGCCCAGTGGTGAATTTCACCCTGAGAGAATTAGTGCATGGTTTGAGCTTTTTCATTTTTATAACTATCCAGAAAGGGCATGTCTCACAAAAGGTATGTGTATGTCATCCTGGTTTGAAATAGCAACAACATGATTAAAAAATCCTATATTCCTGAGCTGAAAGTTTCAATCATGTATCAAAGAGCATGGTTGTATGAAAATAAGTACTTTTAGGAAAATGTGACTAGGGAATTGGCAATCTGTTCTCCATAATGGACTGAAATGTTTCTTTGTGTCTTCTTCCAATAGGCTACCAAAGCTCACATAAAGCTCAACACAAAGAAGCTTTACCAAGCAGATGGCTATGCAGTGAAGGAGCTCTTAAAAATAACGTCTGTGCTTTACAATGCCATGAAAACCAAAAGAATGGAGACCACAGCAGTGGCCGAGGAAGAAAGCAGCAAATTCAAGTTTGACCTTGGCTCAAAAGTAAGGAAAAAAATCAGACTTTTTTTGTGTGTGGAGTCATGGAAACCAAATCCAATTGCCCTATAAACGGAATGTAAGTGTATTCTTTTCAAACTGTCCTTTCCTGTGTTTACTTGCTGTGGCACATTTGGTCCCCATATAATCCCAAGCAAAAACTTGGCTCATAACAGTTTGGTACAGAAGTGGTCACCTCTGCGTTAGAGCAAGACTGGAGTATTAGGGAGTGTAGCAGGTCACAAAAGAGGTGATTTGGCATAACCCTGTTAGAGAAGCCTGGGGAGTACTTACTGCAATATGGGCCCGAACCAGTTCCCACTGAAGTCGGTAAGATTCTTTCTCTTGAATTTTTTGGGCATAGGGTCAGGATCTATAGAAGTACTTAAAATGGAAATCACTCCACAAATACCAAGGAAAAACGAAACACAGAAACTCTCTGAATAAGAGAAATTCTATCAGTATATTTGTTCATTATGCAGGAGTAGTGCTTTTCTTGAAAATGTGGCAATGATTATAGTGTGTCAGGTGACATGGATTTTTCTTGAAGAAACTTCTCCCTATCTTGGAGTAAGAGCCTGATGTGAGCTTCCTGCACTAGCATTGTAATAATTGAGCCAACAAATTTATCCAAACTTAAAAAATGAGTGAAAGTTCATAAAATGTCCCGATAACCTATAACAACAAATGGTGAAGGGAAAAGATGCGAAATAATAAGAGGATGAGCTATTCCACCTGTCATTCCTTTTTGGGGTCCCTGAAAGTAAAGATTTTAGGGGGAAAATCCAGAAGAAACTTTCTTTGAGCAATGGCTACAGGGAGCTTTACCATCATGGCTGTCCCCTCCCATCGCCAGACACCCTGGGATCTATAGTAACACCCTGGGGCTACCTTTTGCCCGATCCTGAGAGGTGTCCTGACCAGACTGGGCCAGAGAGAGGCATGCAGATGATGTAGTCACTTCTGCTGCCTCTGGCTGAATCCTGTGATGCGAATCTTTTGTCACCTTTCCCCACTTGTGTGTCTTTTTCCTTCCCCTCTTATTTCTTTTCATTCCTATCTATCTCATTTTGCTGGCTGTTTAAAAACAATCTGGCTTAGGCAGCCAAAACTGCATCTTTTGCAGCATTGTTGTGAACCTGGGACCAAAAAGGCAGATAAAAGCTATGTCTTTTTTTCCAGCAGAGAGATTGCAAATGAAAGGCAATTTTCTATCTTTGCTGTTCTTTTGTGTGTTTATCTTCTTATGTCTTTTAGAAACAGGATGGAACTTGAACTACAAGAGCACAAGCTCCTCTCAACTTTTTCTTTTTCCCCAAAGAGAACAATCATTAAGGTCTTTAATAACATAAAAGATTGTCAAATATGTGAAAACTCTCTAGCTGGGAAGAAAGGGAACAAGAGATGTTCATAAAATGAGAGATTTACTTGATACTTTACCTTTTAAGTGCTCTAATCTCTCTTCCCTTCTTTTCTGTATCTTTAATAAAAGGTTAAAAATATTTTTAACAGTATTTGCTATGGTACGAGACAGGCCATGGTCTCTGTATACCAAACCTCTGAAACTTGATTAACACTGTTTAATGGGGGACAGTGACTGGGTCATGTTTACACCTTTAACACTTTGGGTCCATATAGTCCATCAAAATTAATACTACTTTGGTGCTTAGAGAAAATGGGAAACCAAAGGACATATTATTAGTATAAATTACTTGCACTGGTCTTCCAGTGCAGGACATCTTCCTGTCATTGGTGTGTACAAATGATCACTTTCCAGAGGGTTTGCAACAGTTACCCAATTGCCCAGGCCAGAGGTGAAATCATCATTTTAGGGAGTTTTGCCTTTGGCTTTGGAAGTTTTGCTATTGGCTTCAGTGCAGCCAGGATTTCACCTCAGAAGTTTACACAGATTGGACGTAATCCAGAGTTTATTGAAGTCAGTGAAAAGATTCCTGTTGATTTTAGTGGGCTTTGGATCAGGCTTTCTTTGGGGATGTCTATACTGCTGTAGTGTACATACCCTTGGATCCCCCGCAAGAAGAAACTCTGGGAACTGGGAGAGGGAAAAGCTCCGGCAGTGGGGAAAGGCTCTGCCAGCTCCCCACTGCTGGAGTCTTTCTTCTCTGCAGGAGCTTTTCCCCTCCAGCTTCCTGCTTCTGGAGCCCTTCCCTGGGACAAGGAAGGACTGCAGCAGCAGGGAGATGCTGAAGCTTTCCCCTGCTGTCTCTCCCTTGCCAAAGCATTTCACTGACGTGTAGCTACACACTGCTGTGTGGACACAGCTGGCTTTTCCCTGCAATGTGTAACTACACATACCCTACATGCTGCCACTAGTGGTGTGTAGTGTGGATGTAGCCTAAGAGAGTTTCAGCCACCGTGCTGTCCACACGCACAGTTTTAATTTGAAAAGAGACAAAACCTTTTCTTTGTGATGGCAAAGAGACTCTTCTATTTGATTCATGATGCTCTTCTTCTAGATTGCTGATTTGAAGGCAGCCAGGCAGCTTGCTTCAGAAATCACATCCCGAGGAGCATCTCTGTATGATTTACTTGGCAAAGAAGTCGAGCTGAGGGTAAGTACGCTCTGCAGAAAGGGAACTTGGATTCCCCATATGCTCCAGTTGTAAAGAGAGAGACCCAAGTATGAATGAGTGATGCCAGCAGCTGCACTGAGTATATCGGATGTAGATTCCGTGTGTAAGTGAAGTGAGGTCAGATGGGTTATCCTGCTTCTCATTCCTATCATTAATTGACTTCTAATAAGCCCAAGAGAATAATAATTTGCCAGCTTGTGTTCCAAGGTAAACTGAAATGCTTTGCAAAGAACTGCTTGAGATCTTAAATTAATTACAGTGTGTGTTTGTCATGTTTCTGTGTCAGGTATGGACTGGCTACAGAACTTGCTTTTACACACCAGACGTTCTTCATAAGATCCTTTAATGCTCTGCCAGGTACAGCTCAGGTTCATTTAAATAAGGTATCTTACACACAGCGCCACCTAATATAATACACTTTAGCATTCCCTTACATCTCCCCATTAAGCTCTACATTCCTACCTTTCACAATATTTACATTATTGCACTGTCTTTGAGGTTCAGTACATATCAGTCTGTTAAGAATCCTTGAATTGTACATGTTGCATAGTTACATGACCCAAATACCTAGTAACTTGGTCATCAGGCCGTCTGTTAGTTGCAACAACTGGCTGTGTTCAATCCAGAGTCCTTGAGTCATCGTCTTCTGCATCTGCCATCTGTAGAGTTTGCTGTGTTGATTGTTCTCTCTGAGGAATAAACTGTAGATGTTGACAGTTACTGATGAACTCTACATTGTCTGTCTCCATCACATATGATCTGAGTTCTGAATTCCTTCTTTTTACGTCCTCTGGAGCTGTGCATCCCTTTTCTTCATCCAGTTTGACATGTACACAGTCACCGGATTCTACACCCACCAGTTCTTTCACTGAGTAATGTCTGTTGTAAAAGTGTTCATAAGCTCTTGTAGGCTTTTTATCCAGTTTGGCTACTCTCTTCATGTCTGATCAGTTAGGAGATGGGTACTTTTTTAAAGTTATAACAGTAGAACTGAGTCATCTTCCCATCAGGAGATGTGCTGGAGTATATCCTGTAGCTGCTTTTGGTGCTGATCGGTAACTCAGAATAGCAAAAAATGGATTTTCCTCCTGTAAGATTTTTTGGGCTGTACAGCTTTCTCAACGTCTCCATTTGCTTGTGGGTAATGTGGGCTACTAGTAATATGATCAAAATCCTATTTTGTTCAGAATGTCTTAAATTCTGCTGCAGTGAATTGTCATCCATTGTCCATCGCTAGTTGTTCTGGAATACTGAAGTAAACAAAAGTGTACTTCTGTTTCTCAATAACACTGATGTTAGATCTTTTAAAAATAGTCCATGATGATCAGGTAATGATATCCTCTGAATTTCCATAAATCTGCAGTTAATCTTTTCCAAGGTCTGTTGGTAGGGATGTTGTTATGAAAGGTTCTTTGTGTTGTGTTGGTCTTTTAGTTCTGCAATACTCACAAGCCACATACTTTATTTCTTCAGCCCTTGCTGTTGTCTGGCCACCACACTAACTGGTTGGCCCATTTATGGCATGTAGTTAATCCTTGATGTCCTTCAATGGATAAGGTTTAGGATTTTTTCCCTCATTTTGTTTCATGTTATGATGCAGTTGCCTTTTATCATGAGTCCATTTGATTTGCGTAATTGTCCACGCACCGCAGAGTAGTCTCTTCCCATTTCCTTAGTGTCCTTTTAGATACTTGGCCCAGCCATCCCATCCCTCTCCAGTAACTTAGAACTTGCTGAAGTTGCGTATCTGTCGAGGTTGTTTTTTGTAGCTGGTGCAGTCTTTTTTCTGACCCTTGTCGTTATGCATCCACAGCATCTGCATATGTTTTAATGTCATCTTTGAGCTCATAGGTAGTTGAATGCTATTCTGGTCTTCATATAGAGGAGTGGTTCATATCCTCCCCCTGCTGACACCATGGTATTTTACTGTATGAGATACAGACTGGCTACAAGGCTTGCTTTTACACACCAGAGGTGTTTGTCATAAAGTCCTTTAATGCTTTGCCAGGTACAGCTCAGGTTCATTTAAATAAGATATTTTACATGCAGTACCACCCAGTGGCTGAACATTATTATACAGTTTAGCATTCCATGTACACACTTTACCAGTGTAAAAAGGTACCTTTTGAAGAAGATCTGAATGATTAATGCCTGCAAATAACCAAGTGTGGGGCTCTCCCCTGAGTGATTGTGCACAAGCGTATAGTGCTGTAGGAGCCGTCTGGAGTAGCCTCTGCACCTGGAATCCAGGATGGAAGATGCTCCGGCACTTTGGACTTCCCCTCCCTGGATCCCATCTTCTGTCTCCCTCCAAGACTCATGCTCTCCCTGAAATGTCTGTTGCTCTGTTTCCATGGTAGATGCTGTGATTGGGAGGCATCCAAGGGACATATGTGATGAGTAGGTAGGACTGGCGAGGGCTCTGCCCCCAAAATCTGAGCCACACCAGCCATGTACACAGTCCAGGTTGGCATGTGAAGCCGTGCCTCTGGCTGCGTCAGTGCCAGCTTGTTGCTGAGCCACCTAGCTGCCCAGGAACAGGCTGAGCAGGGAGAGTCCCCAGAGCCTGGCAACGTGCGGCAAGGCAAGTCTGTGGGGCCTGGCAGGTGCTGCAGGCAGAGTCCATCCCAAGTGCAGCCAGCACCAACTCTCCCCAGTGCCTGCAAACAGAGCTGTGGCTGGTGCCGGGGAGGGAGGGAGCAAGTATGTGAAACAGAGAAGAGACGAGGAAGGCACTGCCACACAGCTCTCTGTGCTCCCAAATAACCCCTAGCCAGTCTCCAAGTAGCCCCCAGCCAGCCACTCAGCCCCCTAGTGCCCACTTAAACCCATCCACCCCAAGTAAACTCAATCCCCCAATACCTCCCACTGCCACAGCTTCCCACCCATCCCAGCACCCCATAAAACATCACCCTACCAAAACCATCCCTGCCTCTGAGCCCCATGCCCCCAAAACCCATCCCTTCCTCCCCACCACCCCCGGTCACTCCCCCACTGCTCCACCACACCTTACTCCTCCCAGGGCCTTCTGCTGCCCACAACAACCAAGTCCCTCTGCTCTACAGATCAGCCCCAATACCCCCAGCTCCTGGCTGCCCAAACTCCCTCTCCCTTCTCTGTTGCTCCAGTCCCTGGTGGTTTGCCCAGGAACTCCCCACAGAAACCCTCAACTCCTGAGCCTTGCCATCAGCCTCCCATCTTCACTGTGGAGCTTTATGTGGGGCTGGTGACCTTCCCACTCCCCTTCCTCCACACATTGTTGTCTTGGGATGATCAGATGGCTGGCTCACCCCCATTCCGAGGAATCTGTGAGTGGTGATAGCTAACAGGCTGGAGCAGGGAGCCAGGCCTAGTCCAGTCCCGCAGGACAGGAGCTGCCGCTGTGAGGTGAATGTGGGGTGGGCCTGCTCTCCAATCCCTCTGCCCCCCAGGGCCTCCCCTCCGCACTAGGTCAGGACAGAAACCAGAACCCTGCCCCACACACCTCAGAGCAGGACTTGACAATTTTATTTAGCCCTCCAGCCCCCAAAGAATATTTTCACCAGCCACCTGGGCCAAGGAGCAAGTAGAATGGAATGTGTGAGGCAGGTATGCTGGGGGGAAGAAGACAGGGAGAGGCAGATGTGAGGTGGGGAAGGGGCAGGGCTCTGACACTATAAAATTTAGCACTACGTTATTGGTTGTAGACCTATGTTCCACTTCAGCTTTGTAATGCCAGGTGCACTTGAGCCAGACTTTTAGCTAGCAGTACCTGCTGGGCTGCGCACGCGGCCTGAGTTCCCTCATACCTCCAACTGAGGGCACAAAGGGTGGGACTACTGAGACCCTGTGAGTTCCTCTCACCTGCTGTTGGAATTGGAGCTCCCTAAGACGTAGGGAGCGGATGATTTTTTATTTTTTTTTTAATTTTTAGCTCATCTGCACCCTTTTGGTATGTAAATAGTTGTTAGTGTTATTTTAGGACTTAGTATCAGTACATAAAGTAGGTTTATAGTGTGTCCTTTGTTTTTGGACAGGAGTAGAAACATAGGGCTGGAAGGGATGTGAAGGGGTCGTCTAATTCACCCCCCATGCTGAGGTAGGATTAAGTAAACCTAGACCATTCCTGACTGGTTTTTGTCTAACCTTTTCTTTAAAATCTCCAATGATGGGCATTCCATAACTTCCCTAGTAACCTGTTCCACTGCTTAACGACCCTAGAATTAGAAAGGTTTTCCTCCTAGCTAACCTGAATCTCCCTTGCTGCAAACTAAGCCAATTAATTCTTGTCCTACCCTTGGCTGATGTGGAGAACAATTGATCATGGTCCTCTTTATCACATCCCTTAACACAGGGATCTCAAACTCAATTGCTGTGGCGGGCCGCATTTACATTGAGTGGAGTTCAGGGGGGCCGCACATGACACACACTACTCTACTGTACCTTTCATGCTCTACTCTCCGCCGAAAAAATCTCCACGCAGGGTAAAATTCGGCGGCACAGTAGGAGAGAGAGGCTCTCACAGGGACTTGCAGGCTCCACTGTCCGCCGTCAAATCTCTCTGTGGGGCCCACATTCGGTGGCCATTTCCTTTTTAAGACGGCCACAGCTTCCCGGAGCTCCGCTCAAAAAAAAAATGCCAGCACAAGCCTGCAGCCGGATTCGGACTGCGGGCCGCATGACACAAGCCCGCGGGCCGCAGTTGGCCCGCGGGCCGCGAGTTTGAGACCCCTGCCTTAACATGTTTGAAGACTTATCAGATCCACCTCTCAGTTTTCTCTTCTCAAGACTAAATATGCCCAGTTCTTTCAACCTGTCCTCCTAGGTCATGTTTTCCAAACCTCGTATCGTTTTTGTTGCTCTCCTCTGGACTGTCTCCAATTTGTTCACCTCTTTCTTAAAGAGTGCAGACGAGGCTGCACTGATGCTGAGCAGAATGGGACTGTTACCTATAGTGTCTTACACATAATACTCCTGTTAATACACGCCAGAATGAGATTAGCCTTTTTCGCTGCACCATCATGCTGTTGATTCCTATTCAATTGGTGATAGTCTATATGTTTTTGTGCATTTGATTTTTTTTCCTTGCTATGTGTAGCAATTTGCGTTTTCCTTATTGAATTTAATCTTATTCATCTTCCTTTGTGTTTGGTCCTGGGGTCATGTTCCAGTTCTGCATCATTCTGCAGAAATTTCCAGAATTTAAACCCTATACTTTTGGTCAGGCTGTTATGCCCATTAATGATGGGTGCACTCGTTGCCTCATTTGGCTTGGTTAAGGCATGTAATGGACAAGTGCAGCTGCAAGTCCTTTACTAGGAGGATACAATAATCCCATGAGGCATGTCTGAGGGAATTTCTCATGGAGAAATCCGTGTGTCCTGGCTGCTGCTTCTACCTCGTCTGTCTCTAACAAAGGGAAAAGAGCTCTGAAGACTCAGAGTGAAGAGTCATTGGCCTTCCTCCAATGCCACCAACATTTCTAGCTCCCTGGAAGAAAAAACTGTGGTGAAACCCAAGCAAGGCTCCTCAGCGTCTCCTAGGGACTCCAGCCATGCCCACTGGATTTTGGTTGATAAGGGCTCTCCTAAGCCTTCCAGTATGAACATAAGAGTGAGAGCCCCCGGGCATGACTCCCCAGTGCCAACTGAACTGCAGCACTCAATTCCAGCACTGTTGAATCCAGCCTGGACCTTGTTGGTACTGTTGAGGCTGATCCCATCCCATCCCATCTGTAACTCTGACGTCAGTGGCCCCGTGGTACCAGTGACGATGGGCGTGCGTGATATCAGTGATGATGGCACTCCGGATAATGTTGTTGACTCCTCTGGCTTCCATGGCAGCCAGGGACCTATTTTGCCTGTCAGTACTGGACTCTCCCCTCCTGCAACAGGGTCTTCCCTCGGTGCCGACCTGTTGCTGACCTTTGTGCTGGCCTCCACTGGAGGTTTTTGCCAACGTCTACTCCTGGATGACACTCTTCAGTGGAATCCATGCCATCATCCAGACAGGTCTGCAACAAAAGACCTTTCTCCTTGGGTTCCCCTAGCATTTTATGCTTATCCCTCTCGGCCTATGGGCGTCATGGGGTATTCCTCAAACTACCAGCTTATTTCAGCCTCCTACTCTAGGCCCAGGTTTCTGACTCCATCATAGTCGAGAAGGGACACTGTACCATCTCCACCTGACAAACCTGGCACCAACATGGATCTTCAGATGAGGACCTGGGGGAGGAAGGGCAGCAGATACCCAGTCATATCATTTTCCTCAGCTGAAGAGGCAGTAATGCCTGAATCATTCTCTGACTAAGGTTGTGTGGTACCAGTCAGAGGGCTTGGTAGCCTAGAAAGTGTCTGGGAAGAATTGCTGTAAGTAGTAACAAAATAGCATTTCATTGGAGGATAAAAATATTTTCAGGAATATTTCAGGAAAAATATTTTCACGTTTCTTCCCATTTTTCAAAGTGTCTTGAATTCCCATGTAAACATGACACAAAACAGCAATCATCTGTATGCCCAAAATTTTAATAAAATAAACCAAAATCTTCATACACCTCATTTCCCCACAGTATATTTGTCTAATCCGTTGGCTATGGAAACAGATTTCACAAGGCAGCTGGCTAATGCATTGGTGACTGGCTTCAAAGGCTGCTTTGTTCTGCACACTCCCATCTCCACTTACTTACAACTCAGAGAGCTAAAAAGTCAAGTGTGTGTCAATTTTGAGGAGAGTTTTAAAAGAGCACATGACAGTTGCTTTGAAATAGGGCATAATTTAATGGTTTAGGCCAAATCACAGCTTTTAGGGATCCATTTGACTTCAGGGTTGGGTCCTTAATGAGGGACATGTCCAAGAGCAGAGTGATGAATGTGTAAAGTGAAAATCAGGGCTGAATGAGTGTTCCAGTGCAACCGCTTCCGATTGGGCCCATAAAGAGCTCTCTTTACTGGAAGCCTCTTTAAAGGTGCAATTTCCAGAAGGGTGGGAATTGTTATATCCTGTAGAGACCATATGTTCCTGATGGCATAATGACTCATTGCTATAGATGGGACTAGCCAATCTTATATAAATGCACGGTTTATGCTCTGCATGGATATCTAATAGATTGAACTTGTTTTCCTTAAGAAATCCTGACAGGTGAGAAATAGCCTGTGCCTCATGAGGGATGAGTTTACCTCCTAAAGGCACAACGCTTTACAGTGACAGCCCAATGAAAACTTCCCGATAGCACTAGCAAAGCCCTCACATGTACTGTTACCAATGATTTGGACCGGTTCTGATTTTCTGCGGGATCCATCTCAACTAAGGAGTGCTGCTTCAATCCAAAGTGCTACATAAGCATATGGCTAGTTTTAAACTCTTTGACATTGAATATAGCGAAGCAAATATTTTTCAAATTAAAAGCTGGCCTCTGTTGATACAAACTGACTTAGCCAACTTTCCATGGGATTTCCTTGTTTTTGTCATTATTTCTCCTGCCATAATTATACACATAGATTGTTCAGTGTATTTTGTTCTTCAAACTGTGTAGTATTTTTTGCTTTCTTTTATAAAGGCTGTGACAATGATTTTTTTTTTTTAAAGGCTGCTTTGTTGGAGCATTAAAATTACATTTGAAGGAGTTAAAAACAAAATGCAGCTTTTGTCACCTCCATTAGAGCTGCAGAAGGTCTGGGTTACATCCAAGGAATGCATACAGACCTCCAGTGCATTTTGACTTTCTGACTCCTGTATTTCCTGATGTCCCATTCATTTGCATGGTCAGCACCATTACAATTCCTGTGGGATAAAAGCAGCACCACAGCAGCTGATTTTTAACTGGAGCCCCTTATTCTTTAAAGAGAATATATTTTGTTACTTAAAGAATATCTAGAATTACAGTAAGGCTTGACAAATTTACTTGCCACTACTGCTTGGGGAGCTTTTCCTGGTGAATGAGACAGCTGACACTATTAATTTTTGCAGTATTTTAAGCTCCCGTTCTACAAAAAGCTTTCTAACCTGTACAACTGCAAAGATGACCTTCCAAGGTGAATCAGATGGAAGTGTTGCCTTTCCCAGTCTGCACACAGACAACTCTGTTGCTTCTGCTTATACCATGAAATTAACAAAGTACTGGTCAATTTTATTTACAGCTTTTTATAGCCCTGTAAGTAGAACTGAAACTGTCAGGACTCCTGTCCAGTTCACTCTTGTGTTGTTGCTTGGGAAAGCTCTGAACAGCAGCATAGAAAGCCATTGGAGTTATTCTTGAGGGAGAACTTAAAAAAACCCAGGTGAGGTGAGATTGAGTAGTCAAGACTCTCATCCCACCTTTGCCGTAGCGATGAGACTAAAACTTAATTCTCTATTCCAGCAAATTAGGTTTGGGGCTTCAAATTTAGCAGACAGTTTGCCTCAGTTTACCTGTCTGTAAAATAGGTATAATAATACTTCCCTACCTCTTAGGCATGTTGGAAGGTTCAGATAATAACCTTTAAAACACTTTGTGGTTCTCTGATGAGAATTGCAATGAAGTTGCAAAGTGTTATAGCTAAGGTCTAGTTGATAGGGTACTGAACTGTGACACAGGAGACTTGGATTCTGTTCCTGGCTCTGTCATTAACCTGCTGTGTGATGGCTGGCAGGTGTCCTTCACCGTTCTGTGCCTTTTTTCCCCATCTACTCTTTGTCTTGTCTATTTAGTTTGTAAGCTCTTTGGGACCTGGCCTGTCTCTTAATAGGTGTCTATACTGCACCTAGCACAAAGAGGCCCTGATCTCGGTTAAAGCCTCTAGGTGCTATTGTAATAAAAATAACTAATAATAATATGAATAGAAGGTGAATATGGTGTCAGGTGATCCTTTCAGTGGAGGCAGGTGTGTTAAAGGAGTTGATCCTTCTAGATTTTCTTAATCAGATTTGCAGGTGCACCCAAATCTATTTTTCATTTATGATCTAAAAAGGATTTGAAACTAGGTCTACACACGAAAGAGACTTAGGGTCAAATCTGCTGTCTGTTCCACGGATCTAAATCCAAAGTATCTCCACAGAAGTCAGTGGAGTTAGTCCTCTGGAGTTTTGCTGGTGTGGAGGGCAGGGTAGAGCTGTGCTGGCCCAGCTCATAATATCTCCCCAGTTCCTTAGTGCACAGTGCCTGCTTCCCTCTCTGTGCCTGGGTCTCTTTGTGGATGTGGAGCCATGGACCCATTTTCCCTGCTTCTCTCCACTCCCTTTCAAATGGATGGAGGTTAAGGACTTCATGGGCACATGGAGAGAGAGGAGGAGCCAGGGTCTGTAAACATATCTGGGCCTTGTGTGAAGAAGGCACAGTGAGAAAGGCCCCTTGCCTCACTCCTGTGATAAGCATAGCCCTTTGGTTTGGTTATTATTAGTAACCATGTATATTGTGGTAGTGCCGAAAGCCCCTGCTGGGATTGGGGCACCATTGTGCTAGGCATTATGCAAACAGGTCACTTCACATCTGTTAAATACAAGAGCTTTTCAGCAACATGCTGGAAAACTATGAGGAGATTTCTGCATAGAACTGAATGTAAATGCCCTCCTCTCTGCTGTTGAATAACATTGTGAGGGCCAAATCCTTGCTTATAGGCAAACTCTGATTCCCTCCTTTATTTGTCTGTCCAAAACCTGAAAGGCAGCGAAACCATCACAGTTCTGCTGCACTAGGCAGCAGAGGCAGGCTGGGGAGTGGTCGTGCCAGGTGATTCTGTATCCCCTGTGTGGGATGCAACATTATTCCTTTGCCTCTCTGCCAGTGCAATGGGTATACTTTGCAGGTGGGCCAGGGAAAAGCAGAGACATTACTAATGCTCCCTCAACTTTGTCAATCCATTTGGCCAGAAACTAGGTAGAAAGGGTGAATAGCAGGGTGCAATCCCTACTGCAGCCAAGGAGATGATTGCAGAGGCCAAATGGTTGTCCCACACTCCGGTTTGTGGGGGAAGGATTCTCTTCCCCTTCAGTCCTCTTGTTAGTTCCTTTGACAAAGTCCATTAACCCTGGCTTTGTTAGAGGATGAGAATTTGACCTATAGACACACAGTGAATTGTCATAAATCTAAGATGATTATTTTTAAATCTGAAGAATATTGATTTCCATTGTTTGTTGTCTCTTTGTATTGAACGACTAAAGAATGCATGTGATAAATTACATTGCATAGGTACAGTAATAGGGCAATAGCAAGGTGTCCTGGTTTATTTGCTCATTGGATTTTGTGTACTAATACCAATTGTACATACAAAAGTGCACTGACAAGTACGTTACCATTTGCATAGTGCATTTCAAAACATATTAGCCATCAGTAGCCTGTTCCTCTTTTCCAGGACATGCATAGTGAAGATGCTTGCTGAACTGTCCCAGGAGAAAATGGTATGCCTGTTTACTGGCTCATTCTAAAATAATTGTCCTTTTAAAACTAAAGCAAACTCTAGCTTTTGGCTCTAACTCTTTCTATTGCTCCAGTTCTTGAGGCAGAAGCAGGCTCTCCTGTCAAATGTGTCTGGACAAGGATCATCTGGAAAGTCAAGTAAAATTCTTGTTCATATTTTTCCTGTAGAAATGTGGTAATATTAATAATCTTGAGTTGTAGTTTGTTTCTCACTCTTAACCTTGCTCTACCACAGTTCTTTTGTGCATTAATTTACATAGAATTGTGCAAAAATTAAATATAATCTGTGAATCCAACAGAAACAGTCCTAGGATTTCTTCATTCTTTAGTAAATTATTTTATTTCTGAATAAAATCTTTCTCTTTCTCACTAAGTCTAATTTGAGGCTTGAGAAGGACAGAAGATTCTTAACAGAGGACCTTTACAAGGGATCATTATTTCTATATTTTGATTTATTTACATCGAAATTTCAGGTGACAGTCAAACTTTGTGTGTGTCAATGGTAGCACATATACTGTGTATGTGTGTCTGAGCGTCTGTATGTGTACTTATCAGAGGGAGATTGAAGTATGGATTTCAGTCTCTTAGAAGTGCAGTATGGTATCTGTCTGATCCCTTTGTTTTAAAGAGCCTTAATTATTTGTGTGTGATTCAGATTCACCTAACTGCTTTCAAAGTGCGATCTAACATGTATAGAATTATATTATAATCTTTTCCCTTCATTTTCTGTAGAAAACTGAACAGTGAAAGGAAAAAGAATTATTGATTGCCTGGATTCAAATCTTATTGTTAGTTAAGATTCAGAAAAATTGCACAAACCTACCCTTTCCCCATGAAGTGAAAGTCGCAAATGACATCTCTTAGCTTAAAAAAAAACCCCACACCTGATTTTACAAAAGAGTGAGGCATTTCCTGACAAATCTAATGAATGATCCAAGGGTGGTAGGAGGCTGCTACTTATAAAGTCTTTGAAGAGTATCATACAGTTTTCAACCCTGAAAGTAGGAAACTCTCTTTTAATTTACCTTTGCACCTTTGCTCTTGAGCACCAGCAAATGCAGTACAACCATGGATGATTGGTAGTAGACCCTTTGCCAACGGAGCATTCACTTGTGCTGTGCAGTGCTGCGAAAAAGCAACGCTGTAGTTGCATAGGCAGTTCTGCTAGGACTGTGTCAATGGCAGTGCTAGATAACTGTCAAATAGATATGAACCCTGGGCCAATCTTAACTATGGGAGTGGATTCAGCACTAACAGGGAAAAAACTTAAGAGCTTGCTTTGGAGAGAGGATAATTGAAGTAAAAATTGAATCACCTAGATGCTGGTAGTACGTGGCTGCATGTGTTTGGAGTGATTGTCGATGAGCTCAGTGTAGGTTATGGGTTTCCTATGAAAATGAAATGTATGATAGATAAATAATTTTTGTTACAATATGCATTTAAGCATTCCCTGTTAGTTTGTTCTTCAGATTACATTCTGGTTGGTTTTAGACCACATACTGCTGTATGACCTAACTTCAGAACTAGGCATGGATGTCAGAACTCATGGGTCCTGTCTCACTATGTGTGGTTGGCCAAGTCACCTATGTACTCTGTGCCTCAGTTTACCCAGATGCAAAACAAATATAATAATAGTGATCTGTGTCATGGGGCTGTAGTTAGGCTTAATGGATAAATATTGGCAAAACACTTTGAGATCCCCAGATGACATAGAATCATAGAATATTAGAGTTGGAAGGGACCTCAGGAGGTCATCCAGTTCAACCCCCTGCACAAAGCAGGACTGTCCTCAGTTAAATCATCCCAGCCAAGGCTTTGTCAAGCTTAAAAACCTCCCTAGGTAACCCATTCTTCACCACACTCCTAGTGAAAAACTTTTTCCTAATGTCCAACCTAGACCTCCCTCACTGCAACTTGCTGAAGATGTGCAAAGTATTATTATTTATACTCATCTTTGTTATTTTCATTTTGCTGCTTTTAGGGCATTTGAAAAATTCTTTTAGTACAACTATAATGCCTTGAATTTTAGAGCACCTGCAGCCAGATTTGTATGAGTAACCACACAGCTTGATAGAAGACGAAACTTCCCAATACAGGATTAAACCTCTCAGGATCTCAGTCAAGCAAAATACAGCCATGTAAAGTTAACGATCAGACATTCCACCTTCTGTGTGCGTTTATTCTCTGCATGGTGGTTCTCTTAATAGGGGTTAGCTTAGGGATCTGCACTGAGGGTGACTGCATGGCTTTGACTGTTCAGGACGCTAGGCCACAAGGTGTTACAGAAGCAGGTCCCCTTCAGTTTCACGTAACAGCTAGCTATAGAATAGCAGATTGGAGGCTGCCATTTTTTCCATGTACGGGGTGAGTATTGTGACTACCGTGACTGTGGGAAGAGAGGTGACAAGATCATACAAAGAGAGGGCCCTGAGTGCAGGGGTGAGTAACTCATTTAGGAGTATAATGAACTCCCTTCATGGATATGCTTGTTGTGGTCAGTGCAGGAAGGAACGCCCCAAGTTCTTCTGGGGTGGACCTCAGGGCTGCCAAAAAGAAAAATCAAGGCTGCTTATAAGAACTCAGCTGAGCTGATCGATTTGAAGAGTGCCTGCCATTCAGCATCTGTCAAAAGTCCGTTGGACATGTTAGCAGGAGCCTGTCAAGAAACCACCTTAGTTCAACATTCTGAATTATTACACACAGCAGGATAATGAAGGAAAAAAGAAACTACTTGTATGTTTATGGCAGGCGCAAAAAATTCTGTTCATCTTAATTAGTAATAAACTATTTATAGAGCAAGAAAAGGTGAAAATAATCGTTCTTCTAACACACTTATAATTCTGAAGACACTGGGGATTAGGGTTCTAATCCCACCTCTAACACTTATTCCCTCTGTGAGCTTTGGCAAACCATTGAGTCTCTTTGAGCCTTCCCTTGTATGAGTATAATAACCAACATGTATCCCAAACGTGCTAGGAGCTTTAAACAATTGTTTTACGTGCTTTGAAATCCTTGGATGGAAAATGCTAAATAAGCCCAAAGTGGTGTTATAATAATTCTGAATGCACCTCGTATGGGCCTGATCCTGATTGTAGTCAATGGGAATCTTTCTGCTGAGTTCAGCACACTAAGACCCAATCAACTGCCTGCAAAAATCAGTGGGAGTTAGATCAGGCTTTAGAATTGCAAGGGCATCAGTTACAGTCAAAATATGGTTGCCACTGATGTTCTCTTAGTTGGATCTCAACTTTCACTGACCCAAACTCGATTCAATGATATATAATATATATTAGTTACCTTTGAGGGAGTTAGATGAGAACATGAGTCTTATGGAAGAGAGGAGGGTGATCAGGAACAGTCAACATGGATTCACCAAGGGCAAGTCATGCCTGACCAACCTGATTGCCTTCTATGAAGAGGTCATTAGCTCTGTGGATGAGGGGAAAGCGGTGAACCTGTTATACCTTCACTTTAGCAAAGCTTTTGATACAGTCTCCCACAGGATTCTTATCAGCAAGTTACAGAAGTATGGGTTGGATGAATGGAGTATAAAATGGATAGAGAGCTGGCTAGATCATTGGGCTCAACAGGTAGTGATCAATGGCTCCATGTCTAGCTGGCAGCTGGTCACAAGTGGAGTGCCCCAGGGGTCGGTTCTAGGGCTCGTTTTGTTCAACATCTTCATTAATGGTCTGGCGAATAGGGTAGATTGCCCCCTCAGCAAGTTTGCAGATGACACTAAGCTAGGGGGAGTGGTAGATACTCTGGAAGGGAGGGATAGGATACAGAAGGACCTAAACAAATTGGAGGATTGGGCCAAAAGAAATCTGATGAGGTTCAACAAGGAAAAGTGCACTTAAGACGGAAGAATCCCATGCACAGCTACAGAAGGGACCAATGGCTAGGCAACAGTTCTGCAGAAAAGGACCTGGGGGTAACAGTAGACAAGAAGCTGGATATGAGTCAGCAGTGTGCCCTGGTTGCCAAGAAGGCTAATAGCATATTGAGCTGTATTAATAGGAGCCTTGCCAGCAGATTGCGGGAAGTGATTATTCCCTTCTATTTGGCATTGGTGGGGCCACATCTGGAGTATTGTGTCCAGTTTTGGGCCCCCCACTACAAAAAGGATGTGGACAAGTTGAAGAGAGTCCAGCTGAGGGCTGAAGCACAAGACTTATGAGGAGAGACTGAGGAATTAGGTTTATTTAGTCTGCAGAAGAGAAGAATGAGGGGGCATTTGATAGCAGCCTTTTACTACCTGAAAGGGGGTTCCAGGGAGGATGGAGCTAGGCTGTTCTCAGTGGTCATAAATGACAGAACAAGGAGCAATGGTCTCAAGTTGCAGTGGAGGAAGTCTAGGTTGGATATTAGGAAAAACATTTTCACTAGGAGGGTGGTGAAGCACTGGAATGGGTTACCTAGGGAGGTGGTGGTATCTCCATCTTTAGAGGTTTTTATGCTGCAGCTTAACAAAGCCCTGGCTGGGATGATTTAGCTGAGGTTAGTCCTGCTTTGAGCAGGGGGTTAGACTAGATGACCTCCTGCGGTCCCTTCCAACTCTAATATTCTGTGATTCTATATGGGGCAGTGACCTCTTCCAGTAGACCTCTGTGAGGCCAGAATTGGAGAGAACTCCACCAGCATATCTTAGGAAACTTGTTGGCCCCTCTTTTTCTGAGCCTTTTGGTGCTCCTGGATTTTGATGTCTGTCTCCACAAGGAAAAGAGCTCTCCAATAGTCCTACGATGTACTTAGCATGCTACAAATTCAGAGATTAATAACTTTTGTAATTAGTCTTCAGCCCTCTAAAGGTCTGTTCTGGGCTCTAGATCCTCACTCATGGAAGTCCAGTGAAACATGGTTTTATTTCTCTCTTGCTTTCTGTGTATTGGCTACAAAGAAACAAAGAAACAAAAAAATTAGAAGACATTTTAGAATGTTGTAATTCGGGCACTATTTATCAACTTCACTTCAAATTTTGTAGAAATATTCTATCTGGTCCCCACACCTAACCTATGAATTTTGAAGCTAAAATATCTGTTGGTGGATTTTTAGAGGGGGCGGCTAGAATCAAGCATATAATAAAAGATCACTTGTAACCTTTAGGCAGACAGCTGTTGCATCATAATCATATTTTTATAACCATATCCAAATTACATGTGGACACTGTTTTACATGTTGATGAGTTTCATAGTAACCTTTTATTTAGTGCTTTGGTTTAGATGGCTAGGAAATGCAACTTCCTGACCTTCTTCTTCATTGGGGAGCAGTCAGGGTTTCCGTTGTTGAGTAGGGAGATGTCTTTATAACCATCTTCTATCTCTCTCAATGTTTGTCTGAACCCGTGTGGCTGTACAAAAGATTTCTAACTGCACTAAATAACATACTTTGGTCTGTACCTATTGGATGAGGTTTCCTTTGCTTATTATCCAGTCTTCTCACGTCAGACCACAGGTGTGAAGCAGGGCTGTGTCAAAATTGTGAGTGCACCATAGCAAAACACATTAACACAAACTGCCTTTGTTTGACTTCTTCATGCAAAGAACTGTGCAGTATTCCCCTTGCTTGAATATTGCAGCCATTCCATCTGCTGTAGGTTAAGCTTTGCGGAGAATGAAAACTATGGTCAATCTGGTGACCTCTTCTCAAGTCAGAGGCCTGAATCAGCTAATGAGGAAGAAAAGATTGAAGCATCCCTGTGTGAGCTATTGTTCCAAGAACAATACTTGCTCGCGCTCCTGACGTAGCTCTGCAAAGTGCTTCTGAATACCTTTGAGTCTGAAAAGCATTTTAGGAAAATGTTGTCTTTTATAACTCACCATTTTGAGAGAATTTTAAACTTTCATGAAACACTCTCCATTATACTAACAGAGAAAAGAAAATGCTATTTCTAACATCAGCTAGAGGTTTTGGAATAGAAGGGAATATTGAAAAAGATTTTATTTTTTTGCTTTAAGGCTCCCCATACATTTTCCCCCTTTAAAATCACCCTCTGCTTGTGATTTCAAGGAGTAACCACTAGACAGTTCTTTTGGCATTTGTATGCAATAGGGAATTGACATATTATGTCCTTCCATGTGCTAGAAGAAATAAGTCATTTGCCCTCCTGTCAGACTATGGAACGGATCAAGCAGACTGCATCCTGCTAAAGAGGCTTTAGTCATGACAGTAAAGCCTAAATCTTAGAAAATTCTGGAGCCTAACTATGACTCTCAGAGCATTAGTAATGTGTATATTATGAATACCTCTCCTCTTGTCAGGTAATAACTGGAAATGGGGTATTTGTGAAGGTACCAGTAGGGACCCTACTGAGATTTTGAAGCTGAGGGTAATTGTACACTCCAAATGAAATTGATTGGCCCTGGAAGTATAGGTTGTGATTGGGGGCGCTGAACACAGGAGGGTATAGTAGAACCTCATACTCTGTCAGATTCTTGTTTAAATTCTCTTCTCTCTCTTACCTACCAGTTTAGTAGCTCTGTTTCCCAGTTGTGCTGGTGTCCAGAAAGGAGTCTCCTCTTCAGAAGCATCTATTTACATGGGCCCTTACGTAGCTCAGTAGACCTGATTCTTTTTCATTCTGTCTGCAGAAATTCTTTCATGATAGAGCTCAAAGCCTTCCACTCATAGATCCATCCCAGATTTTCTTGTTCTGGCTGCTATGTTGTTTGCTTTTAAAGTACTACAACAGCCATGGGGTTCTGGAGATCGTCAGTAGTTGGAGGTTCTGGACTTAGTAGGAAAATACCTTGGTTACCCAGGGTTTTCAGAACCCACAGCAGTGGAAACTTAACTGTTTCACTCCAGGTGGTTTCAGGAATTAACCAATGGGAACACAGTACTTCCTGCTGATTAGGGATGGTTTAGTTGGGGTTGGTCCTGCATTGAGCAGTGGGTTGGACTAGATGATCTCCTGAGGTCCCTTCCAACCTTAATCTTTTATGATTCTATGATACTTCTTTGATTAAGATTAATACAAGCAAGCGTGCTCTCATCTAAAACTTGTATTTATTTGATTTAAGCACACACAAATATAAGCAATAGGTGTAGGACATCCCAGATGTAGTTACCCACAGTCTGAGATGGTTTTGAGTTATCGCCAACTCGGCTTGCAGGGGCCCTCTTTCTGTCCAGCTAATGGGGAGTTTGTGTCAGCTCCTTGCCCTAAGAAAAGCTCCCTTGGACTACTCTAAGGTATTTGTTTTTGCCTAATCTTTTATAGCTGGCTTTTACAAAACACAGCTCAGAGTGACCCCTACGGGGTCATCATTTCTCCTAACTTCAATACGCCACTCAGCAAAAAAACATTTCTAACAATCTTAGCCATAATAAGCTTCTCTATGAGAGGTTTCTAAATTAAAGTTTCTCGTCCATTTGCTTTCTTTCAGTCTCAAATTGTTAACTTCTCCCATCCTCCCATTCTGGCTAGCAGAAACTGCCAGCCTGCACTAACCTTGCCTCTAGAAGCCCTGCTTATTCAAATTAACCCATAACTATGTGGTGTTCTATTTTATTAATTCATGGCGGCTGAATGCGCACAATTATGGCTGCTATTAGCTTGATCAACTTCTGGGGTACAAAGCCCCTCAAATACAGGATAACATACGGCCTTTAAGGAGGGGAATACCTTTAATACGAAGGCCTTAACACATGTGTAATGAGTTTAGTAGATTACTTTGAAGGCCCAGCATTAGGCTCAAGGCTGTCAACCAACACCGAGCAAGAATCACCTCTGATTTTGCTTCATTGAGAACCAGACCTTTTGTACTTATCTTCGGGGAGTATCGATGGTCTGTAGAATCTCTGGCTTTGCAATTGATCGATCTTCCTTTTTATCCAGTATGTCAGTGCTAGGAGCACAACAACTAATGCCACCTAAAACATTTGAATCACCACAATTAAATGTAAGGCCAGATTAAGAATTCCCAATGCCATGGCGGACCATCCCAACAATGTCTCCCACCAGTTGTGTTCTGTATCTCGGCTAACCCTCTCAATCACTTATTTAATCTCATTGTAGTGTGGGGGATGGTAACCATGAGTCGGCACGCCTTCTGGCTAGCAACTTGCAGATAATTCCTTAAATAGGGATATTCAAATAATATTTTTACAACAATCAAATTCATTCCAATGGGTACAGGTATTACATTAGAGTTTAAGATGTATTTTACTCTTAATTGTCTGTATTTCAGTTTAGGCACATAACATTTAAAATCACATCCTTTAATAATGACAATTTAACAAAACTACTTATTTTCATGGAAATTGTTAATTATATTGTGCACATAATTAATTGTGAGCATAGGGCACCAATTTCTAAAACATACACAATTGTTACCTACATAAACAACCACAAATTCATTTGCAAATAGATTAATGGCAAAATGACATTTTCCTTCTATTACTTCTAAACATACATCCTGTGGCTGCAAAGTATTTTTGGTATATTCATATTTGATCCCAAATTCTTCTAAACAGGCTTCCAATCAAATTAAAGGTGGTTCCAAAATCCACACTTCTATATCTTTTACTCCATGGGGTCCCTGAATGAACCATTTTCTGTTATATTG
Source organism: Mesoclemmys tuberculata (assembly GCA_007922155.1). Lineage (NCBI taxonomy): Eukaryota > Metazoa > Chordata > Testudines > Chelidae > Mesoclemmys > Mesoclemmys tuberculata. The sequence continues at coordinate 2,898,747 of ML675626.1, forward strand.
GACTGCATATTAATAACCATTCTACCAAGATACTGTTTAACCACCCTATTATCCAAACATTCTTTGTCCCTCTTGTAAATTTCCTGAGATTCTGGGGCCTTCCAAGTGCAAGGCAAAGGAATCTCCCATTCCCCTCTTGGTGTCTTTATCTGTAATTTTGCCTCCCTCAAATCTTCTTATCTAGTATTTGGGAATAAAAGGGAATGTCTCAACCTAAAATGAATTATCTTCTCCCCTGGAGCAATCCTCTTAGGGATGTCATTCCATAAGTGAATATACTTGGGTTTACTACAATTAAGTAGTTAGTTAGTAGTCTGTTAGTTCCTAACAACAACCATACCCACCTGGGTAGCCTCCAGTTCCTCCCACTAACAAATCAGCTTTCCCACCAGCCAAATAAGGATGATGATGTTGCCACTGAAATGTTAGGAATTCTGTAGTCACACATGTAAATCCTTTGCAGTCCAAACCATAATGCATTGCCAGTCCTTGCTCATTCCCATGCTAATCTTTACTTTGTCCAAGTCCAAGTCTTTCAATTTTACTGAAGTGGGATCATATCTGTCTAAGGGGCCTAAAAGAGAAATCGGTAGTAATGTCAGTCGGGGGTGTTACTCACTTTACATTCCCTCTGTCATCCACGAGACGTCTCTCCATACCTCGAATACATTGCATTCATTTCTTAAGGTGTTGCATTTTGCTGGTAAAGACTTAGCCACCAAGTACAATCCGTGCAACGCAGCTGCCTTTCCTGGAGTAACAACAAACTTGAAAGACTACTGGCAGCTTTCCCTAATACTGCTTTCATCGCATCTTGTTCTGATTTTGGCTTCATTCCATTACAGTATACCTCAAACCCCTTACAAGCGGATTCAAGTGCCTCCTTTCCCTGGAAAGTATCCTGTCCCCATGGGCAGGGGCCTAGTTCTGCTACCCCTTAGCAAGGAGGGTGGGTCCCCTAGCTAACCCCCACATGTTCTAGTCCCCTTTTTTTGGTGTCGGGGGTGGTCATTCTGCCACAAGGGTGTGAAACTTGGCTAGCAGAAGGGCATGGGTATTCTGTCCAACTGCTGTGTTTAGCTCAACAGTTCGATCCAAACAACCTAGGTTGCCTGCAAAATTTAACACATCATACCTAACCTTCTTTGTGGGTGCTTAAGGCATAATGGACCCAACTTTACCCCTCTGTGGGCTCCAGGCTCTATAGGGCTGCGGGGCCTTTTCCCAGTGAAAGAGGCTTTACACAGTGAATACCCTTCACTTACCAACAAATCAACAGAATAACGTGCTAGGCGTCTAATGCTCACCACTTCCAATAAAACAGTTGGACGTCAGGGTCATGTCATCTGGGCTCCAGCTGCTGCACAGTCTGATTGTGCAGGGGTTAAAAAGTTCTAACAGCTTTGGTCTCGAGCTGTATCTCGGAGTTAAATTTCAATGAGCCCCGTCTCCAAATTTCCACCCACCAGGGATCAGGGACTCTGTCTCCCTTCTCCCTTCCTTCCTCCCCTTTCTTTAAAACCTTACCTGGGGAGGCTATTGCTTAAAAAAGATTGCTTCATGCTGACAAACTTTTCAATTTTTTGGCCCGATCCTTCTTTAATTAATTTACTGCTTTTCTCAAGCTGCTTTCCAGGCATTAAACAGTAGCAACATTCCTCATTGCCTGGCAACCATATCTTCAAAACCAGTAAAATGCTTTTAGTTAAGAAAAGCTGACTGTGGCTTTAACTCTTTTAACTTTCAAAACAAAAAGCGTACACAAAAAGGAAGAAGCAGTGGGGGTGGGGGGAAGGAGATCGGCATAAGAAGGAGTGGTGGAGAGGAGGAATGAGAGAAGACGCAGACTTAGGAAGAAGGGAAAACGTAAGCCAAAAAAGGGACAGAGAGTGACAACAAATCTAGAAGTGGGGCTCTGTGGACCAAAGCATCTGGGAACTGATACTCCTAGCCTCCCTCCTGGCTCTGAGAGGAGTGTGGGAGTTGCTCCCACATCTTCCAGAGTGAGACCAGGCATGCCAACTATCCTTGCCAACCATCCTAAGACTGCTTCAGGTTGATGGGGCAGTCAGTTTCCCTGGTCAGGGGTGAAGAGCCTGACCTCTACCTGTTTTTCCCCTCCTTGGTTACCCCTTTGGGGACCAGTCTGCCTCACTGTGGGTACTGTGAGTGTGGCCGCCTGCAGCTCTTCCAGTGTTTCAAGCAAGAGATCATATGGGGACTGCTCGGAAGAGTCCAAGGGAAAAGGAAGCTCATGAGGACCATCCCTCTCATCCTCATAATGAGAAGGATATGAGTGGAGAACTTCCTCTAACTTGCCCCCTTTTCTTAGGCTATGACTCCCATGAATTGCCACCACTATTCCCTTCTGCTTTACCAACATGGCTTTAAGAGCACAACTTTGTCTTTTACATTCCCCATGATCTGTCTGAGTCTTATCCTGGAAATCTTTTCGTAGGGCTTTAACAATATCTTCACTCTCCACTGTCTGCTGTTACAATCCAGACATTTCCTGCTCCAATCTGTTACTCTTTTGCTCACTATCATGCCCCTGCTTCTGAAGTGCCACGATTTGAGCTGCTCCTTGATTGGATATTTTTGTCCTTATCAGTTTTCTCTTTCTTTAGCTCCTCATTTTCTGCTTTTAATTGCCTTATTTCTTGCATCTGCTTACAAAGCTACAGGAACGCTCCAAGATCAGTAAAGCTCCCAAAATTTCAAAACCCTTATGCTCCTGCATGAAATCTGCCAAGCTGTTACCCAAAACCATATCCAACTTTTTTCTTTCCAGATGTTCCCTTTCCTTCTGACATATCTTCTTACTCACCCAGGCTGTGAGCCTGAGTCCATAAATCAATAATGGAATGTGACTGTGAATCAATTCACCGACTACAATGTGGAAAATTACAGGTGCTACCCTACTCCACTGTCCCCTTCCCCTACTGCAAACAAACAAACGCTTTGTATTAATCGTTCCCTCCTCTCTACCACTCCTGGCAGCTGGCTCACCAAATCTGTTACCCAGGGTTTTCAGAACCCGCAGCAGTGGTAACTTAACTGTTTCACGCCAAGTGGTTTCAGGAATTAACCAATGGGAACACAGCACTTCCCGCTGGTTAAGATTAATACAAGCAAGCGTGCTCTCATCTAATACTAGCATCAATTAGATTTAAGAGCACACAAACATAGGTGTAGGACATCCCAGATGTGGATGATTCTGAGTAATCATCAGCTGGGCTTGCAGGGGCCCTCTTTCCATCCAGCTGATGGGGAGCTTAGGTGTCAGTTCCTTGCCCTAAGGAAAGCTCCCTCGGACTGCTCTGAGGTATTTACTTCTACCTAATCTTTTATAGCTAACTTTTACAAAACACCTAGCTCATAGTGACCCTTACAGGCTCATCATTTCTCCTAATGTCAATACACATTCCTGATGATCTTAGCCATAATAAGCGTCAGAGGCGACTTGATGCAAGATTCCCATCCATTTGTTTTCTTTCAGTTTCATATTTTTGACTTTCTTCTCCCATCCTCCCATTCTGGTTAACAGAAACTGCCAGCCTGCACTGACCTCGTCTCTAGAAGCCCTGCTTATTCAAATTAACCCGTAACTATGTGGTAGTCTATTTTATTAATTCATGGCGGCTGAATGCACCCAATATGGCTGCTATTAGCTTGATCAACTTCTGGGGTTCAAAATCCCTCAAATCCTGGATAGCACCTCTATGGGTGCACTATAAAAGGTGGAGAAACAGGAGGGCTGCTGTATGAGAAGGTGGCATTGTTCACAGCATTTTGGAGGCCGATTACAGACCTCTTCAGAGTCTTTGAATAGTCTGAGATTCAATGTTTTGAAAACCGTCCCCAGCTCTGTGCCCTGTCTTGGAGGTGGAAATAAAGCCAAGATACTCTTTTTCTCTCATTTTCTAAGATACATTCTTCCAAGATTACTGAGAGGCTACTATTTTGCCTGCAGAATTCACCTCTTTCAGCAGCTTGCCAAAGCCAATATTTAGCATCTTCCGGGGTTTGGTAAATGGTATATTTGCTCAGCCAGCCCTTTAATCAAATAAAGTAAAAGTTGAAGAATTTCACTCACGTCTTATATAAATTGATCTTCATTAAATCATAATTAAATTCTCTGGTCTGGTGTCTGACGAGTTCCATAAAATATATTTCCTAGTATTTTGTTCAGACTTGATTTAAATGTCTCAAAGGACTGGTTATTTCTACCTTTCTGAGAGAACAGGCACATAATTTGCATCTTTCCTTTTCTCACTCTCACACTCTTGCCTCTGAGAGCCTACTGGCCCCTTTCTGAATGATGTAAGCAAAAAGGAGCTGCTTGTTGAAAACTGCAGCTGCATTGCAGAACAGCAAAGTCAGTTACACAAAGTTGTTCCAAGGATTTCACTTCAGAATCTGCATCTTTCAAGGAGTCTTCGACAACTTTTCAGTTTGTCTGTAAGAGACCATATTTCTGCTCAGGTTAGTCTGAACAAATTCCAGGAGAAGGAAGACATTGAATATCTGTTCACCCGTTCTTCTGTAAACTAAAGCAGGGAAGTTGATTCTAGTATATGACCAAACTGAGCCTGAGGATTTTATCAGCTGAGAGATTTAAAATTGTTTGCAGTGTTGATGTTGCTGTGTTGGTTCCAGGATAGGAGAGAGACAAGGTAGGAGAGGTAATGTTTTTTTTATTGGACCAACTTCCGTTGGTGGAAGGTACAAGTTTTGAAGCTACACACAGTACTCTTCAGATTTAAAATTGGACATACAATTTATAGGCTAAATGTACAGAGTTAAGCCAAAGAGCATGTGATTGAAACTATTTTGACAGAGTTTTTCAAAAGTTCTAAACTTTATTCATACTTGCTCAGTCTCTTTCAAAGCTTTGTATCATCTGGGTAGAGATTGCTGCTCTTCAAGGATGCATTGTTGGTTATAAATTTAACTAAATGAGTCAATATTCTACTCCATTTTGCTGGAGAATGAAATCCATTTAACATCAGGAGATTCTTGTTACACACGATAAAGTAAATATGTGGAAAATGAGCAAAAATGCCTGTGACCCCTTTCCTCTCCTTTACAGGAAATGGGCAAGAATTAGCTTTCCTCTTTAACTCCAGCAGTCTCTGAAGCAGTCTTAATGAAAATCTCTTGACTATGGAGAGGATATGGGGCATGTGTTTTCCATGGACAAAACAGAGAACTATTTTGTTTTTCTGGAATGATTCCTGCATCAAACTGATCTTCCCAAAGAGGAGCAGTAACTTGCATTGTCATTGATAGAAATCTGAATAATAATCATTTGCCTTGGTCTCATATTTACAGTATGACTTTGACTTCACCTTTCTGTTTGGCATGAAGAGTGAAGTGCATTTATCTAGTTTTGACCTAATTATCTTAACTGCAAAACCTTGTAGACAGTGTAAAATTAGTCCATACTAGCACTGGGTGCTACCACATGGTGATCAGAGTTTGAGGTCCACAGTTGATACTCTGCTCCTTGGTTTAGCATGAATGGAGAGCATCACAGAGTTGATGCTATCATCAGGGTGAGATCTGAGCCCCAGTGGCCTCTGGTGTTTCTCTAGGTCAGCGAGTATCAAACTGTTATAGGCCTTTTAGGTTTAAGGATTGGGGATTTTTTTTATTGGAGTACCAATGCTGTGCTCTTTCAAGCAGTGTCCTGGGAAGCAGAAATGTATGTTGTTAGGGTGATGGCTAGGGATATGGGTATGTAGAGAGAGATGTGGCCTGATAATGAAATCTAGGGACTTTAACACACTTATCTCACTAACCAGGTTCCAGATTTGGTTTCTAATCAAGCCTAGGTAGCCTGGAAAGAGCCAGGTGTTTGGATCAAATCACAAAAGAAGCTAAAAGCTGGCTGTATGGTTTTGGAGAGGACTCAGTGTGACTCACACAAACATGCATTGTTGTGCAAAACCGCAGAAAATGAGTCTATAAAGGCAAAGCACACTGGGTCCTAGCTTTTCTCTGTAAGGCCAGAAATGATCATTATGATGATCTAGTTGGACCAGTTCACACGCTGCTAAAACCCAGGTGCTCCATTGCTTGTTTTTATTGTCTTCGCTAACTGTTCTAACTGGCAGTGCTGGATGCTGTCTGTGTAATTACTAATCTTGTAATTAAGCTAAAAACCAAACCCTTCAAATGCCAGAGTGCCCTTTTTTAGCTGCTTGCTCAGGAGGATGACAAAAGCACTTCCTTGTCCTTAATTCCTGCGACTCCAAACGCAGGATGAGAATAACACACGCTTTTTCAAACGGTTTGGTATTGGTACATAACTGAATATATGGCACACTAAAAATGAAAGGCAGATGTTCTCAAACAGCCATCAAGGAGCAGGCGAACCTGCTGAGTGACATGAAGGCAGAGTATCCGTGATAAACATCCACTGGGAGAACATAGGGAAGGATGGGAGAGCTGATTCTCAAGCGTGGCTGAGCTCTGCTTGAAGCAGGACCCAGCGAGGGGAAGGATGGCTTCATCCCACTTTGGGGCCTCTGGTATTTCTAGGATTGTCTCCTTTCTCCCCACCATGCATGCATATGTGTGGGGGGCCCTGAAAGAGGAAATGGTATAAAGTTGTTACCCCACTACTAGGCCTTGTGGGGTCTTTCCTTAAACTGGCGGGAAGGGATACCCCACTGGTTGAATCTGTTGGCTTTACCTGTTCCTTGTCATGAAGGGTCTGTATTGTGTCACTGAATTGGGCATTTCGAGACTACAGGCAGGGTTTTTGCTTTTGCATCTTCAGAGAAAACGGAATGGTTAATATATGCCTAGATTTGTCCTAGAGATAACTGGCTGCTGTTGGGCCATCATCACTACTTTATGCCTTTCATTAGTGCTGCACTTTTTAGACAGAAGTATCCCACAGTGCCTTTCCTACATTATATTTGCATTGCTTCCACACACCACTGAAATGCAGCCACCTCTAAGGAGAAAGGCAGCAACTGCTTAACACTACACAACAGTTTAGGACAGAAAGTGGAGCACATTGTATCTAGTTTAAACTGGAGGGGGAGTAATTAGTAAAATTATAACTTGGTCAGGGTTAGCAACCTGACTCCTGAAAAAAGTGCACCAACTGGTCAGGACCTCAGTTCTTTGTCTCTCCCAGATGATGTGGTCCACAAGAATCAAATCAGCACATGGCCTCAAGGCTTCTGATGGAGAAATCAACTATGGCTGAATCTCGCTCACTGGTTCTCTTGACCCTTGGGAATCTGTCACCATGCTGCTCGTTTGAGATTGGTAAATTCTTTGGACATACTGGAATTTTAATGACTTCAGGATTAGCATTATTCCCTGAAGTGACTGAAATGCAGGAGTTTTGCTCTGATAAAATGGAAACAGAATTGTGCCTAAATTTGTCTGCACTCAAGGTGCCTGGATATGGAGCACAACAGCCAGATGTAGCTTATTCCAGATTCCAAAGCGAGAACTCAGCCCTGTGGCTGAAACACATTCTCACTTGTCAGACCATTCACACTTGGGCAAAAGTGATTTTCCTGGCTTGGCAGATTTGACTTTTTCCTTTCTGTCTTTGCAGCAAGTGTGCCAGATTCACCTATGCTGATGAGACAGGTGAACACAGTCCCTCTTTTGCCAGCAAGGACAGTTGGGCCCTTTGTGAGGGGTTTCACCGACAAGGAGGGCAGGTAGTATTTCCATTGCCTTCCCTTCCTGGAGCTTCTGCCAAGGGAAGGCAACTCTCATTTTTACCTGGGCTCTGTCAAAGTCATAGGCTGAAGCAAGGTTTCACTGAATCAGTGTATCCCTGTAGCTAAGCCATACTTCCTTCTCAATCCAGATTACCCTCTGTTGGGGCTACACTGGCTGGTGTTGGTGGAGCCTGTGCTTCTGATTGTACTAGTTTCCTTTATTTAATTATTTAAGCATAAATAATAGTGCTTCCAGGACTGAAGTACAGTATTGCCAACCTCAAGAGATCAAAAGTCATGCATTTGACCCCTAAAATCATGAGATTGGCCCTAAAAATCATGAATTTAAAAAACCCATAACAATCATGGGGGTTTTTAGTCCGTCTTTTGTCTTTTTAACTTCCCTCTATCCTCAGCCAGTGTGTGAGAGAGAATTTCAGGTTAAAAAGTCAACTGTTAAAGCCCACAAAAATCTGACTAAGATAGAAACTCCATTTACCCTCCTCTCATCTCTTAGGGGAACTGCCGACCATTTCTTATTACTGTCTTGAATTTCCTCCATCCTAATTTTTTTTCCTTTGATAAAAGAAGGGCTGCATGATAAATAGTTTGAGAGCCTCTGACCTAATTAATGTATCATGATTCCACTCACAAGCAGAACTTGTATTATTTTTCAGGGTTGATGATTACAGATATACACAATAAGGAATGTATATCATCATTCCTATAAGTAGTAATGTCACAGAAAAAAAATAACGTGATTGGTTTAGCCTTGTGCAAGGAATATTTCCCCTGATTCCCACCCATTTCTCTGCCCAAGACAGGGCAGCACTGCTCCACTCCTCTCCCCTCTCACCCATCCTGCCTCCTCCTGCCCCAGAACCCCTCATCTCTTGCCTTCGCACCCCTGCTCCGTACCCCACCATCCCTGCTCTGCCCACCTTCTCCAGACCACTCCTCCACTCCCTATCCTCCTGCTCCCCCATTCTCCTGCAACCCCCAGTGCTCCCCCATTCCTCCCCACTCTTTCACCATGTCTCTGCTGCTTCTCACAGTCCCTGGGCCCTGTCTAGTTCCCTGAATCATGGAGCGGGAGCCATCTTGCCTGTGAGCATGGATTCAATCGAATTGAAAATGGTGGGAGGTGGCTGCCAACTTTAAGGGCAGCCTCACTCCCACGTGCAGACAGACTGTAGGGAAATGGTAGCATTCTTTTGGCTTCAGCCTTTGACAGTCATAGGAAATGGTGATCATTTTGAATAAGGGAATGTTCGTGAGATGGTGCCTTTCTTCATTTTCCCATGAGATGGGTTTAAAAAGACCTTAAAATTGCTAGAGTTACGATCAGATGGTGAGTGCTGGCAGTCGTGGAGCTGCTAGTTTGTGCATCTTGTCTGCTATGCTCTTTTCTCTTGGTAAAGTATCCCTAGGGCTTTATCAGCTGTGTGTTCGCATCACATACACCGTTGAGGCCAGGTGACTTGTTATGCCTAAGCTTAACCAAACTGAATCAAAGGGCTTAAAGCATGGAGATCCTCCTTCTCAGTTCTGCAGCAGCCTTTTTACACTACCCTGGCAGATTGATAAGGTCTTAAAGTTGGCAGAAACAGTCTCCTGTGCAGGAGACCTCTCAGTCCTCCAGCTCAGCGTAGAGCTAGTACAAGGGCTTTACAACGGTCCTGCTTTTAATCTGTGGAGGGGGTGAGTGGAAACTAGTGTGTCAGGGACATGGCCAAAGCACACTGCACCACTACTGCTGTGGAGCCATGGGAAGCAGAACTGAAAATGGAGCAACCCTGGGGTTGCCCTAATTTACATGTGAGGGCCAGGGCAGACCCTGCACAACCCCAGAACATGGGGAACGCAGAAGTGGCTTGGTCACCTCCCTTGTTCCCCCAGGCCTGGCCCAAGTACAGTAATAGAATAACTAAGAATCGGGCCTATGGATTTTGAAATCTCTTTCCCAGCATTATTCACAAGCTACATGCAAACTATCTGAATTAAACTCTCTGCTTTCACTATATAGCTGCAAACGTGATTGGAAGCAAACAGGACTGAAAGGACCTGCCAATGGTGTCTCTTGCGGGGTGGGGGGGGAGTTTGCAGTCTTTTTTAATGATTGTCAGCTTTAGTTAATCGAAATTAATGTTACACTTGGCTTCCCTGATTTCCAATTAGTACTTATTGAGCAGCACTAGAGCTTTCAGGCACTTGAACAGGAAGCGGTAAACAATCAATCAGCTCATGAATACCCCATTGGTTTGGCATGTGTGTGTTTTCTTTTCATTAACACTTACAATAATCAGATACATTTCTAAATTGTTCCCATTTCCCACCTCCTGCTTGGCGTAATAATTTTTTTCATCCCTCTGCAGAGCTTTTATTTTAAGATTTAATTTAAAGGAAAGCTCTTGTGTATTTTGAAGTATGTGCTGATCAACACATCTAATTACAAAGAGCAAATCACTTTAAAAGAATATGTGCAAGGCCTGATTTTTGGCCTGCCTTTTTGGAAGCATGAATAAATGTAGGCATAGCTGATATCATTGTGATGTTTGACTACATGGTATATATGCATTATCAGGTAATGACATCAGTTGTGCCTGCAAATAATTAAAAGTTCAGTTATATGCATCTGCAAATTATAAGCACAAGAAAGGAGCCTGTGTTTTAAAAATCTGGCCCTAAATGTCGTAAATACCAAGTAACAAAGAATAATTAATAATAAAAAAGGCAGCTGCCATCACGATTCTGCAGAGGACTGAGAGAAAGCACTAGCTGTCTGTGTGCCTGGGAAAATAGGCTGTCAAAGGAGTTATATTCACTTTAAAAGCTTTGCTTAATTTAATAATGGTTTAACAATAATAAATTAACCCTTTTGGCTTTTTGAAATAAAATTTACCTTACCTCAGGCAGTCCCAGACAAATCGGTGAGATCTGCTTTCCATTCAGTCCTATTCTGCATCAGCAATCTAGAGCCTCCTCCCGAGCAATGGCAGTGAGTTGGAATCCTAGCTCTACTGAGCTAACTAGCTCTATTACAGGTATACCTGAACACTTTTCAATGCGTTTGTCATTTAGAAAACAGAATTGATGGACTCTTTTATTACTTCAGTCCCACAAATCTTAAAACACTTACACACTTGCTTAACTTTATTACTGTGAGTAGTCCCAATTGAAGGCAGTGGTACTAATTGTAAGAGTAAAATTAAGCATTTGCACAAGTGTTTGCAGGATCGGGGTCTTGGTTCCTTTTTTCTCCCTAGAAAGAAGCTGTGGAAATCCACTTGAATTCTCTGGGCTTCTCTCCTTCATCCCCTAAAGTACTTTTTAAACAACTGCAGTGGTCTTTTGTTTTCCAGTCCGCCAATCAGATCTGTGCTAATCACTCTGATTAGGGCCTTCCTGTAGAAATTGGCATGGATTTCTGAACTGAAGGGGTGAGTGAAACTTCATGTAGCCATGGACAGTGAGGGGGACAGCAGAGGAGAACACATTACGTTTTCATAGATGTTTGAAACCCGAATTGCTGAGGATCAACAATTTTGAGTTACGAATCCCAAAGCATCCCCAGCCACTGCCTCCGCAACAGGCCCTCGTTGACTCAGGCACAGCAGCCAACTTGATTGTTGCAGAAGCAGTCCAAGCGCTATAGATTCCTCTGAGGTCCAAGCCCATTCCGGACCTGATAGAGATGATTGACATGTCCCACTTATCCTCCAGATCAGTGGCCACAGAAACTGTTCTTCTCAAGGTTGCTATCCAAGGGCACCGAGAGATCCTACAGTTTTTAATGCCGTCTGTTCCCCTCCTTTCCTTCTGATTCTGGATATATTGTGACTGGCCCTCCACACCCACCTTATCAGCTTGAATGAAAAGTCGAATTTTTCTTAGACTTCTGCCAGCAGCACTGGTTGACACCAAGAAATGGGCAGCATGCAGTAGTTCCCCAGTGGTCCTGTGCCAGGGTAGCTGGCCCAGCAGAGCTGTCCACTGCTCCCGTTTCTTGACTTTTATCCAAATACAGCAATTACAAGAATGTCTTTGGGGAAGAAAAACTCTGCAGACACCTTGCCCCTGCACAGGGCTTATGATTGCCCAATCGAGCTACAACCAGGGGCAAACATTCCGTTTGGGAATATATGTGCCATGTCTGAGCCTAGCCACACTGCACATGCACCTTCAGGAGAATCTAGCCAAAGGCTTAATTTATCAGTCTATTTGGCCTGTCAGGGTGCCAGTTCTCTTTGTTAAAAAGAAGGATGGAAGCCTCCAACTATGTGTGGGCAATCTAAACCTGAGTCAGGTCCCCATTAGAAACCCCTAATTCCCAAGTTAATGAACTGTGTGAGCACCACCTGGTATACACAAAACTAGACCTCTGGGCGGGGCATACAACCTAGTACATTAGAGCTGGCGATGAATGGAAGACCGCCTTTCAAATGCGTTATGGTCACTTTGAATATCTTATGATGTCCTTTAGTTTGATAAATGATTAGGGGGCTAGAGCACAAGACTTATGAGGAGAGGCTGAGGGAACTAGGCTTGTTGAGTTTGCAGAAGAGAAGAATGAGGGGGCATTTGATAGCAGCCTTTAGCTACCTGAAAGGGGGTTCCAGGGAGGATGGAGATAGGCTGTTCTCAGTGGTGGCAGATGACGAAGCAATGGTCTTAAGTTGCAATGGGGGAGGTCTAGATTGGACATTAGGAAAAACATTTTCACTAGGAGGGTGGTGAAGCACTGGAATGGGTTACCTAGGGAGGTGGTGGCATCTCCATCTTTAGAGGTTTTTAAGCCGCAGTTTGACAAAACCCTGGCTGGGATTATTTAGCTGAAGTAGTCCTGCTTTGAGCAGGGCGTTGGATTAGATGACCTCCTGAGGTCCCTTCCAACTCTAATATTCTATGAAATGTGCCCTCAGTGTTTCAACAAGTTATTAATGATGTAGTCTGAGACATTCAGGACCAATACATGGTAGCATACCTTGATGACATACTTATTTTTTTCAGACATGAAACACTACAGCATGCATGTCCATTCCATCTGGAAGAGAATATGCCAACATGGCCTCTGTGCTAAGCTAGAAAAATGCTTTGTTGATCAATTGTCTCTAGAAGGGTTCATCCTATCTCCCGGTGTATCAGGATGGACTTGCACAAGATAAAAGCAGCCCCAAGTGGGCAGCACCATGCAATGTTCATAGACTGCAGAGTTTCCTGGGGTTCAGGAGCTTGTCGGCACCGTGTTAGAAGTTCTCGGAGCAGATTGCCCCTCTCATTGCCCCGCTTCACAAAACACCAGGTTCCTCTGGTCTCCTGAAGCCCAGCAGGCTGTTGAGCAAAAGTAAAACTCAAGTTGAGCCCGCTCCCATGTGGGCCCACCCGACGCCACGCACTCCTACATCGTCAAAGCGGGAGTGTCTCACTTGGCAATGGGAGCAGTGCTGTCCCAAAAGCACGGTCCTCAACAATTGCCACATCCATGCACCTTTTTATTCCAGGCCACTGGAGGACATGCCAGCCCCACTGGTGGGCCGGGATGCTCTACTTAAACCAAAAAGAGGCGCAGGAAGTTGTTTGAGCAATTAAGTGACTCCCTGGGTGGATGTTACTATGGACGCTGCCTACTTGCCTGACTCCTGGACTCTGCCTTCCTGACTGTTCCTGGTTCCTGCTTTCCTGAATCACTCCAGGTCTCTACTCTATGCCCTATCCCAGCTCCAGCTTTGACCCCTGGCTTGGCACCTGAGTCTCTCTCCAGCTCTGACCTTTGGCTTGGGATCTGTCTCTGACTCTAGCTCAGGTTTCAGGCTCCTGACTCTAACTATTAGGCATGACAACCCACAACCTGGTGCCTATGTATGCTCCCATGAATGAACTCGCAGAAAAATGATAAAAACAAAACCAGCATATTACTCGAGGGCATTCACTTTTCACAAAGCTGTCACTCCACATCTGACCTGTCAGTCCTGATGCTCAAATGAAACCTGCAGGACACCTTCAAAAGATGAGCCTAGGATCTTAAATTTATAACTTTGCTGTACACAATAGATTGTGGACTCAAGTAAAGACACTGGATTTATGGCTCATTACCACAGTCTGCAACCCACTGACCCTCCTTTGTGCTATGACAGCAGAGATGTTAGCTGCCCACTGCACCTTGAATAATCTCTTTCAACTCCTCATGCTTAACAATTTGTTCCACCTTTGTATTAAGCTGTGACGCTCAGATTACCTTTTCCACACCTGAAGATCTCTATGTAGCTTGAAACAAGATGGATCCATTAAAAGATATTACCTCACCCACCTTACCTCTAATATCCTGGGACTTACACGGCTACAACTACGTTTGCCTATACTGATGAGTTCTGAATCCTCTTCCACCTTCAAACTGACCAGGCTAGCGAGACATTCAGCATCTTCTGCTGTCCACCTAAGAGCACCATTTTTGGTGAGGGATGTTGAATCCCAGTCATTTAGTCAGCCAGCACCTCCCTCTCTGCTGTCTGCCTTAGTTGAATTGGGAGGGAGGAACAGGACAAGACATAATATCTACTGATTGCTCCTGCTCGCTAGGTTAGTGGGAGGGTTCTGATTGCTCTTTAAGCCTGGTCTACTTTTAAAACTTAGATGTAGACGCATCTAGGTCAACGGAAGAATGCTGCCTTCAACTTAGCCATCGTCACCTGGGAAGGTAGAGATCCTGCAGCAACGGAAAGCCCCTTCTTTCACTGTAGTCTGCGTCTAGATAGGCAAGCCCTTAGTCTGGTTAGCTGAGCTATTCAGCTAAGAGGGCTGAAGTAGATCAGATGTATGATTGTCATTTGTGAACCTTTTATTAATCTTTATTAAAGATAATAAAATGAACCTTTTGGGGTAAATGTTGAGCAAGATCTGTGGGGTGTTAACCTGTGCAATTTCCTTTAATATTAATTACAAGTAAGTGGATGAAACTGTACTCTTAAAAGTGCTCCCAGCCCAGAGCAGTAAGTCTCATCTCACTTTGAAATGATGTTGGCATTGCTAAATTCTTAATGCTGGCCTCCATTAACTCTGACCTTTTTCATAACTTCCCGTTCTGTGATGTTCTCTGAGCAATGAGGCATAAATATTAAATTCCACTCCATTTATTATGCACATGGCTTTGTTGGAGTTGCTCGACCACCCTCAGTTCTGTGACTATTAATTCCTTTTTATGGTGCTTGAGTATATTGTTGTGTTTTTATTTCCTAGGAATTGAGAACGGAATCGATTGCGAGACCTCTGGAGATAAATGAGACTGAAAAGCTGATGAAAATTGCCATCAAAGATGTTTTGGTAAGCAGATTGATGTTCCTTTTTTTGCTTCATTATTAATTTTTATTAAAAAAGATATCCATTCCATCTGAAATAGCCTGTCTGCCATTGTGGAAGAAAATGGGGCCTTTTTGCACACCTTTTGGACATGACTTTCCTGGGCCTTGGGTACTGGGTGAACAAGGATTGGGATTGTATCTGGACCCTGCTCAGATGCATGGGGAGAGGAGGGTCACTACATATGGCTTTCCGTGCACATGCATGGCTGGCTATAATCTATATGCTGAGCTATTATTATACTGTGCCCTGGTCTACACTTACCTGGAGATTCGACTGCTGTGCTTCCCTTGTGAGCGCGCCATCTTCAATGCAGTGCGCCAACAGGAACACAGTTCCCGTCGACACAGCGCTACACCACTTGAGGGGGTGCTTTACTAATGTTAACTTCCTGATCGATTGGGCGGGTTTATACAGACTGCTCAGTTGATCCAGAAAGATCGATCTGATGGTGGCACCTTTGCTGCTATCAGTATAGATGTACCCTGTAATGAAAAACAGAGCACGTGTATTTTAATTCATACTAAAATATGAATCACTGTCTTTTGGGGGCAATAGATCTGGCAGCTTTTTATTTTATCCCCTTCAGTTTTCCCTCCTCCATGGAAATTTTTCCCCATCAAGATTTGCTGATCTAGTGTCCACTGAAGCCTTGTAATGCTACTCCAGTCCTCCCATGAAATTAGTTGTGTCCTGGGTCCAGTGACTCCTCCCCTTAAGGGGGAGGAACTTTTAGCAGTGAGTTTGCACCCACCCACTTCCCAGATTACAAGTAGTACTAGAAGGGGTTATTAGACAGTGACATAGAGCATTCCCTTCCCAACCAAAGGCTGAGTGCCCCGCCTCTGCCACTCCCTTGTTTCTGTGAATGGCCAGGGGATCGCTGAGCTGGGAGGTCTCTCAGGGTCTGTCTGCAGTACAGTGAAAGTCCATGCTTGAGTGTGGGCGCGAGGCTAGCCCCCTTTGTATCTACGAACTGCAATTGTACTAGCCCAGGGCTCGGACCCAGGGTCCCAAGACCTGCAAGGCTGATGGATCTGAGTTCAAATCAAGCCAGGACCCAGGCTCTGAGTCCTTTTGCCCTGCAGTGCAGTTGCAGCCCACTTGACTCAGCTCCCAGGAGTTAGAAGGTAGTGTCCCAAAATTCATAGGACGACTTCCTTAGTCCTCTCTATCCCAGCAATCTGCAGCCCTCTCCATTGAAAACGGAAGCCCAGGGTTCCCTAACACGGGTCAGCTGACTCGAGTCTCACTAACCCTGGGCTTACATTGCAGTGTAGACGTACCCTTATTTTAAATTCTCCCATACTAGTCCACGTCAAAGAGCAATGTTCAGCACAGAGATCTGTTTCCAAGCTGGAGATAGTGCTGGGACTGCCTTGTAACCAGGGACACATTTCTTTTTAGTTTGGTAGGATTTCAAAGTGACTGAACTTGAAGATTTTAAAAACCATTGTTTATAATGGCCCATCCTGCAATCTTGAATGCCAAGTGTCAGCCTGGAACATTAATTGCTGAGGGACAAGCCAATAACTGGTGGGGCGTATTTGGCCAACAAAACAAAGCCCTACACTCACAAGTCAGTGGCATGTCTCAGTTTGACGGTCTGCCTGTAACATGATCAGAGGCAAGAGTTGGTACTGGCTGAGAAGAGCATGTAGCCAGGACACCTAGGAATGCGCTGAGTTAGGGCAGCCTACCAAGTAGTCTCCACCAGTGAGGATTTTATGAGACCCTTGCCATGCTAAAGTGGCTATCTTTTAGGCAGACCCCTAAAAAAAGGGTGTCCGTGCAAACACTGCTCCAGGGCTGAAAACATCCCAGAAACATAGCTGCTCCCACCAACTGAGTGGTGAGGGGGAATCAAGCCCAAACAAATTCAATTATTGAATAGCCAAGTGTATCCAACAACATGTATGTGTGTAATTAGAGGAAGTATAGCTTCAGGTTTAAATAGCCACACCAAATCAATAGATACACTAGGTGATCTCTCCATTGGCTTTTTCTGCTGTTCACAGTCTATATGCAGCCTGAATATTGTTAATATGTATTGATATCCTAGGCAGTAGCTCCAGTAAGCCAGTCTCAGCATATTAGAGTGGTTAGTTTCATGAGAAATATCAATAACGCAAACCCACCTCAGCTGATTAGTTCCGGACCAATTTAATGAAACGATCTACCGTAGTGGAACAGCAAATAACCCTCACTGCTGGAATTTCAGCAAACACACTGCTCTTTCTTAATTAAACAACTTTCTAAAAGGATCAAAGTTTCCAAGGTGCAAATGCTTTGAACATACCCAGCACATTTTAACATCTTCTTGAAGGTTTTTTTTTTCCCCTTTCTTTTCCTAATTCCGGTAGAGTACGTAGCACTATTCTGATTGCAATTTATTTTTGAAAAGATGGCCATGGCAGGGCTAAGAATAAACCAAAGAGATCAAGCCAGATTAAGGTTCTTTATAAATGTGATATTTGTCAGGAAGAACAATGCTTGGTATGGTAAAAATATTGACAGAGGCCTAAAAAGCTCACTGAAAGTAGCACTGAGAGATAAATGTATTCCTCGGTTGCGTGTTCACCTACCCTTCCCTGAGATGGCCTTCTGTATACGTCTTGTCAGGTTTCTTGTGAGGTGCTTTCCCTTTTCAGAGGTGAGAAATTACAAAGTAAAAGCGATGGGCAGACTGCTTTAAAAAAGAGTGCTAAAAAGTGCATGCTTGCAACATGATGGTTGAGATTTTAAATTCATGAGTCTCAGGAAGTACCAAGTTGTGAGTGCAGAGAGATCTGGTGCAAATTAGTCTAACTCCATCACAATCGGTGGAGAATGCCGATTTACCCTTGTTGGGGATCTGGCTCAAGATTCCAAAATCAGCCATAATTTGGCTGCTTGGCACATACGTTCTCGTTTTCTGCTAGTGACTATGATGTTACAGCCCGAACTGGAAGCCCACTGCCGGACTTGGTGCTTACTGCCGGGCGTAGTCCTGAAGACCTTACACTTATTGGGCTTATAATAAAGAGTGGTGCAGAGCTCTGCTCTTGCAAGAGGAACCCCAAGAGGCAATCTGCTTTAGGGAGACCAACTGCCTCCCTGAGTTCCATGGAGCACACACCCACCACTACACCCTTCTCTCACTCCAGCCGGCGATGATGACCATTTTGTATGTTGTGAGGGGAGAAGGGGGGACAGAGCCATTGCTGTACCTTCTGTCCATTCCTCCCCATCTTCTTTCAGGCATCACGTGCCCCTAGGGAAGTCATGGCTGCATTACTCTGAGGGGCAATCTTTTGTCCCATGCAAGGGAGAGAAGATGCTATATTCCCTCCCACCCTCCGTATGCACACAAGACCAGGCAGAATGTGGATGCCTGGTAGTGTTTATAGGATCAACCCTCTAATTTTTATGCCACAATATACTTCATATGAGCATTATCAGCCTTGGAAAACGGTTAAGAAAATGTACCTGACCTGGCACCAGATCTACTCATGCCTTTACCAAAATTATGATAATGGTGGTGATCAAAACACTATTTTTCTCGTCTGCCAAGAAATAAATTACTCTTGGGCAAATGGGCGAGTTAGAATTTTGCAAGTCTGCCTAAACTGGCTGAATTGCAGTTGCTCTGGGCAACATATTCTTGAAATTCCTCATTTTCAAGTGTTGAAAATCTCAGCCATAGTGTTGTATCTGAATAGGATTCTCCATCTAATTTCCTTTTTATTTAACTAAAGGCAAACAGAAATAGAAAAGTACTCGGATTGCATCTTCAGATAATTGCTTCTTTGAATGCATAATCACTGAAATAAATACAACCTTACTGTAGACTATATTGCAACAGCACCAGGCTGGGTTTAGATCTGCTGTGTATTTGAATGCAGATTCACTTCTTTTGATCAGGAAGAATGAACCTGAAAAAGGCTCAGTGGGATACTGTAAATGGGAACAACTTCTAGTGGATGATGAGCAGAAACCCCTTGAATTTACTGGAAAAAGCTGAGAGACCCTGGTTTGGAACAGGCAAACCTAATAATTGTTTGCAGTTGTTACAGTGCCTTTAATCCAGAAGGCTCCTAAAGTGCTTTACAATCATTGCACCTAAAAATCACTTTACCCACCACTGAAATGTTGTCCACCCTGGAGTGCAATATGACAACTGTTCAAAAGTGTATTGCAATATCATGCAGCTGTTTCGGACAAGAACTGAAGAGCACACTATCCACTTGAAACTGCAGAATGCATGCAAGGAGGCCATATTTGGTCCCAAGACAACGGCGTTGACTTACTTTCCTGCATTGTCAGTGCTCAGTAGTGCAGAACAATAATCTGTAATCCATATCTAATCCCAGGATCAGGAAAAGGAAAGCCAGCTATTATGGGAGAACAGGATTTTCTCTGTAGTGTCCACAACAAATAGATTTGATTTGAAAATCAAATAATGATCTCTCTAATGCTGTCAATGAGACTCTTGGTGTCTGAGAAGCTAAACGATGATTGTAATAAGAGTGACACACAGGCGTGCTGGTGGGACTGATTTTTGGATGAGCTGGTCACGTGACGTTGCTTATGGTTATAAAACTGTGATGACACAAGGTGCAAGATAATGCAGAATCAGGTCCAGAGTCTGAAAGATGATTGCAGTTACACATGACTCAGTCACTCATTCTCTCTTTCAGGAACAAGTCCAGAAGACTAAGGACATGTTGAATAATGTGGCCTCAGATGAAGCCAACTTGGAAGTCAAGATTGAAAAGAGAAAACTGGAACTGGAAAGAAACCAGAAGCGCCTACAGACTCTACAGAGTGTCCGGTAAAGACTGTGTACCATTTATCCACTGCAGAATTAGTATAAGTGGTAGTGACGTATATTCCTAATGTCCAGTGGGGTGAAGATGCACTAGTCTTTAAAGAGTCCAAGAAATATGATGGCCTTTGAGGAGTGCAATAAATATGGTGATTTGCCACTTCAAAAATGCCCAACCTCAGCTGTAATTATTAATTTTCCAATCATTGGGTTTTGAAGCTAACATTTTTGCTACTATCAAGATAGCTATAATATTACTTTATTTTTAAATTGTCACGTGAGCTTTTCAAAACGATCAGAGTTTAAAAAAGTAATTAAACCCAGATTTCATCTTTGGGCGCAGATGCACCTAGGAGAAGTAATAGTGAAACATGCCGCTGACATGCACCGCTTTTTGATTTCTAAGATGTTCCTAATTTCTCCAGCCTTCCATAGGTAATAGATGAAGAAAGTCATAAGTATCCTTGAATGGGGAAGGGTCATTTAGAGAGCATCATGGACTGCCATGAAATCAAGGCACACATAGTCAAGCCTTGGATTTGGTTTCTAGCTTCCCAGTCATATTGGGGTCCTGTATTGGGTATGAGCAATTTCTTCATTTGTGATCTCACTGAGAGAAAATAAAGAAAGTGAGGGGGTGGAAGTGCCTTGTGTTGTGTTTGTGTGTAAATTCTGTGATAAAAATCCTGTCTCTACCAGGTGGAGTGGGTGTGAGCAGTGGAGCAGAACTGGTCTGTGTGGTACAAGAACCTTGCTTCTGGCACAGGGTGGGATGGTTCTTTGCTGGTGGAGGATGGGGACACAGCCAGCAACATTATTAGAAAGGTTCTGTTATAGAGAACATCTCCCAGCAAGCACAGGTAGCAAGCAGAAGAACACGTGCTAGCCTGCTGTGGGACTGCTGGACCGTGCCCGCTTTGAGGCATGGAGCACAGAAGAGCAAGAAAACTACACGTTTCTTGCTAGTGTTGTCCTTCCTGCTAGGTAAAAATACTGCCCTTCTGCTTACATGGGCAAGTGTTGTGGAAGGGTGCCTATAATTCTCCTTTGCCCCAGCCCACCCCTACAACAGAAGGTAGAATTTTGCCTAGTGATTCTAGTATCTTTAAAATAATGTGAAGCATTTAAAGTGAGGAGAGTTGCTTTTTGGATTAGGCTAATAGTGTAGAAATGCAGAGGGTAACTGAGAAAACAAAGGTGCTGGTTGCAGAGTTCTGACTAAAAATAGATTTGTTTTCTGTGTTGTTTTGTCTCTGTGCTCTCCAGACCAGCCTTTATGGATGAGTACGAGAAGATCGAGGAGGAGCTGCAGAAGCAGTACAGCAGTTATCTGGAAAAATTCCGTAATCTGGCCTATCTGGAACAGCAACTGGATGATCATCACAGGCTGGAGCAGGAGAGGTTTGAGGTAAGAAAGTTTTGTGTTTCCAAACAGAACAGTAGCTTAGCTAAATGCACTTATTTAACCTCTGCTCTGTTATGCATGCCACCATTCATGATCTAGCAATAGTCATAAAGACGTTCAGTGCCTCCTGCAGCTTCCCACAGCAGCATGCTAGCAGTTAATACATACCCTTAGAGCAGTGTCTCCAGTGATAAGATTGTCGTTTTTGTGTTCTCTAGTTTTGAACTGGAGTGATCCCGAGCAGACAAGATAGCACATTTTTAGCTCATGAGTCAGTGGAGCTAAGCTGTTGTAAAATCTGCATAAATGAGATCAGCATCTGGCACTGCTGTCTTTTCCAATCACTGCAACTTTTCCCCTATCTCTTTTATTTCTTCTTTTATCTCTCTCACACTTCCCATGGTTCACAAAGAACCAATTTTCAGCAGTTCTGAATTCCTGCTTTCTAGTTTTTAAAACCAGTGGGTGAATCTTCAAGCCTTACAGTGCATGTATTTACAATTATCAGGAACTCTTTATTTTGTTAGGGCTTTAATGTATAACTCACCAGCTTGCTGCACAGCAACATCTTGTGTGGACGCTGCTGAAGTGCACTAGAAGTGCCAGAATGCAGTTTGGCGTGCTACACTTTGCAACTGACTTTCACTGTGTGGTAGCAGGGTGTTACTGTGCAGTAAACTGGTGCACTGTAGATTCACACCCCAGCTTCCACTGCAGAAACTTATCATGCGGACGAGCCATTACTCTTTTCTCAGTGCTTTGTCAACTAGTGTGTCTAATTGTTTCCTTGCGTAAGGTTCTCCAACGTCCTCATTGTCATTCTCTTAACTAAAAACTGACCCAAAAATAACCATTAAAAGTGTGGCTGTTTTGAACTCCCCCCTCATGTGGCCTTCATTCTTGTTCTGTAGGAGTCTTAGGTGTTCCCTTGATTCCATGGGCTGCATTAGTCCAGCTTGCTTTCTCCTTTCCTTTTATATTTGCATTTCCTGATGGATTTCCTTCTTTCCTCCTTTTCCATTTCATATACAGGTGGCTGCAAATCTTTCACCAGTCCTCCTTTCAGCCACTTTTCATTGTAGTTTGTATTACTGGTTATGTCAGTCTTTGGGCTTACTTCTTACCCTAACTAGCCCATGCTTTTTTCGTCCTTTATTTTAACACATAAATGTTGTTTATTTCTACCTCTCACATCTGCATACCCTTCAGTATATGTGTCCATATTGAGCGGTGTTTTTGATATACAGAGCTTCCTTTTTTTCAGACCTTCCTGTCTTGCATATGTAGATCATATCCTCCTTTCCTAGTACAGGTTGCCCCTGTCTCTCCTGTCTCCTTATTTAAACGTGACCCTTTGTCTCTCACACTGAGCCATCAGCCTGGATATTCACTACAGTGCAGCTCCAGGGCAACTGAGCAGCAAAAATATTCTGCATTGCGGGGCTGTGCATGAGGTTATTGGTACTCAAAATATGAGTGTATGTTAATTATGCTTTTGCAGCATGAATTTGCATCTATTTGGGGTCTGAAAATGAATAGTTACAGAATTTGGCTGCAAGTTTTTGTGTACCTTCCCCCTTTGGCATCATGATGAAATTTCTTCTCATCCCTTATGCTATCCTCTTGCCTAGACATCTGTCCAGGAGGTGTGTTTTGTACATAGTGGGTTTTTGCTTAGAAATAAGAATTGTAAGCAGCAGAGCAGAGTCGATAAGGGAGGTTCATACATAGGCTGCTTTGTAACTATGGGGAAAACAAGATCATTTAATAAAATCTATGATTTTTGTCACAATATGTATATATTGTGAGAAAAGTATTTCTTCGTGCTGGTTGGACAGTGCTAATACAGTTATTTTGCTGCATTGTTCACATGAAGTATAAAAGAAACTGTCTAAAAGATAACTAATAAGGGTCATGAAAAATTGGTGTATGATTGACAAGTCCATCAAGGAATTTGACAGTTTAATAATCTATGTAATCCAGTTCCCCATTTGCATTCTTTTTAGCAGCAGCATCACTTTGGTCATTAGTTCATGTTTTTCTAATCTGTAGCCCACCCCATATTTTCACACATTGGGTTTATAATGCTGTAATCCATATGCAGATCCTTGGCAGAAAAGAAGTACATATGTCCCTGACTCAGAAATCAACTTGTAATGAAGCCTAAAATCTGATTTCTCCTTTGTTTTTAAATATTGTCAAAACTTTATACTGAGACTAGAAATATTTTGGACAGCTGGTTGAGACTATTTATAAATTCCTGCATGGCAGTTGGTAATGAATGTGCATCCGACTATTCAGAAGATTTATGTTTTATAGCACCTCACGTACTTCCTCTCTCTGTCTCTCTCACTCACACATACACAATATCTACCCATATACGTAGGACCTTAGGTACTTATTAAGGCGATACCTAAATATGATGGGGTCCCCTGGGGTGCAACATGGACTGTGGGAGCACTGAGCCCCCTGTCCCACCAACCTGGGGTATCCCTCACTCACTGTGATGCTTTGTCAAGCCACAAATCTCTGGCAGTACTGCACTTACACAGACATCCACAGGCAGGGACACACCTAACTGAGTTACATGAATGACCTCCAGACACTCATGCATTATCAATGGGGAGGCTCCAGCCACTTCTCCCCAGACACGCACCCCAAAACTGTATTATCTTGCACTGGTCAGAAGCCTGGCCAGGGTAAATTCATTACCCAGTCTGTCCCACCCTCAATGTGGAGAGGACACATACTAGCCTTTGTAACTGAGCTGAGATTTCCCAAGCACTCCAGCCAAAACACTGTTTTAGGTAAAATATAAAGCAGATTTATTAACTACAGAAAGATATTATAAATAGCAAGCATAGAGATCAAAGAAGTTGGTTACTTAAGAAATAAAATAAATTTGCAGTCTGAGTTCTACAAATTAAACAGGATTTGAATCAAACAGTGTCTCACCATGACAGAGGGTATAGTTCCTCAGTACACAGGCTGCCTGGGACTCTTTTCTAGCTACCCTGGGATCACCTTCACCCATTCAAAGTCTTCGTCCTCCAGACATTTCTCCAGGAGTTGAGTTGGGGGGGGAGGAGGAAGAGAGAGACCAAGTGTTGATGTCACTTCCTGTCTTTTATATGTTCTTCCAGCTTACTGGAAAGATCTTTGTGTGGCATGGGGATCAGGCAGTCCTCATTGGTCAAGCAGTCTCTATTGTATATAGTCTCTGGGATAGTGGATTCCTTCTTTGATGTATGTTGATGAGTCATTAATCGCTGTCTGGCTACTCCACTGTTGTATCTGAAAGGCTGGTTGTGGGTGTTCCTAACCTCACAACATATTTTGGTAACAGACACGTAGCAAAACTTCATAACTTCACATACAATGATAACACATACAATCCAACAGGATTTTAATGTCCAATAGATCAAGACCTTTAAAATGATACTTGTATGCAAAACGTATCATAACTATATGACAGCGGTGAGTATCGAGTTTTCAGGGTGCTACTGTGAAGTACAGAGGGTCACACTAAGAGCTACACAACTTTGTGCATCTGTCCATTCCACGAGGTGGGTGCTGTGACTTTTGTGTGTGCAAAATTTATTTTAAGGCATTTGTCCTGGGGAAAAGTCTTCAAGAAAAAGGTGTGTTTTATGCCTAGATCTGAATGCCATCAGTGTAGCTGTGCTGATGCAATGCTTCTAGTGTAGACCTGCCTCAGGGTCCTGCCTTTGAGAATGCATTGTGACTCATGTCTAAGAGTCCATGCTGAGGTTTTTCAACTGAATTGTCCCTGTGAAGTATGATAGTTTGTGGGAACCCTTGTTTGTTTAAATATCTCTGTATTGAAGTAGAGAGGAGCCCTGCTGGAACTCTATGGTCTGTTCCAGCAACATTAACCCACTTCCCTTCTCTCTTACCTTTTAGTTACTATTGTCCTAATAAGCAGGCTTCCTGCAGCCACCGCTTGCATCATTTGTTTTGTAGCAGTAAAACAACAGCAAGAAGTGCCCTTAACTTGTGATAGACTTTCAGGGGATTCCAGCAGGAACATCAGATCACAAAGCATCTAGAGAATAGTATTGACTTCTAGGTTAGAGAACCAGATAGGCCTACAATTCTTACGGAGTAAAGTGAAAATCTGCATCATATCCTATTAATTACCTTCAAAATAATGTTCTTCTTAAAGGCAACAAGGATAAACTGATGTCCAGAGCAGATCTTGGGTCTAAATACAGGCTCGAGGACAGCTGGTTTTTCAGCTCTATGCAGATGCTCAGCTGCCTGGCCCAAATCCATCTCTTAAGCATTTCTGAAATAGGAGAGGTTTGCAGGTCCCACTTCAATGTCTGGCACAAATAAGATCTGAAAAATGATGGGAGAGCAGCCTTATTTATGCTGTGGCTTGGCTGAAAGCTGAGCTGTCATTGGCTGTAGTTAATTACCAACCCCTTTAGTTATCTCTCATCACGTGCCCTTTAGGGTTATGGCTGGTCTGGAAGGCCTCATCCCCAATGATACCTTAGACAAAAAAAATTTTCAAGCCTAAGATAAACAGCTTGAAAAAAAGATTGGAAAAAAATTGTTCTAAAATGTGTGCTGTATTGTGATAGCCATGTCGGTCCCAGGATATTAGAGGCAAGGTGGGTGAGGTAATGGCTGAAAAAAAGCTCCATATAAGCTTGAAAGCTGGTCTCTCTCACCAACAGAAGTTCGTCCAATAAAAGATATTACCTCACCGACCTTGTCTCTCTCTGATCTAACACTAACATTTTGGAAATGATTGCCCTTGTTGTTCTGGACGTTGTCATCGCTGTATCCTTTCCAGAATCAACAGAAGAAAAATGACTAAAGTGCAAGATAATTGCATTTAATCCAGTGCAATAGCCAGTCCTTTAAACCGTCAAAGCTGCTTCCTAAACACCAGATTGATTTTCCAATCTTTACTTGCCTTTTGTTCTTCCAATCAAATGTTAACAATCTTTTGTGGGAGAAACGATAGTCAGTTCTTTTGTCATCTTTGTCTGTGTGTTTTGTTTAATAGCTTGCTAGCAAAAAGAGCAACTGCAGTGTAATTAGATTAACTCTGCACCTCCAGGTACCATTCAGTATTGAGGACTGATTTCTACCCGACCTTTCTTGAACAAATGAATGTTTATAGGATGAAATCTAGGGACTGGATGAATAATGAGACTGTAATTCCTAGTGCACTGAGACACAGCAGTTGTGCATACTGTGCTGATGTTGTACAGCTAATGACATTGGCCAGAGTGCACTTCCTAATTAGAAAAGTGATTTAAAGATTGCACCCAAGTGCATATTTTTTAATTAAAGTGACACCCCCCAACCCATTCAGAGCACAGTGCTGTTTCCTTATCATTTCAAAGGGATATCGTTGTATAAAGAGAAGGACGTTGTAACTTTAATTATCCTACTCCCCAGCCTTCTGTTCCTTCCCCCACCCTCGACAGTGTCTGCGATAACACCCAGTGGCACTGGCCGTTCAGCTGGGATTGTGCCAACAGCAGTCCCCTAACAACCACTGCAGTGAGAACGGTTCTCAAGTGCCAAGCCTTGGAATTGAACTTCTCAAAATATTTAAAAACTCACCCCCTGGAACCGGAAACTTTTGATCTTATTTGGTCAGAGAGTTTAGTTCGGTTGGCAATAATGAAATAACACTTGCCTGTTTCCTGTGAAAGCCCTTTGGAATGTGTGGTAAGTATTACATGATTTCCATTTTATCCCCTCCCGTTCACTGGCATATCTGGGGAAGTCATCTCTCCTTTTGGTAAGACTTTACTCATTGATAGGTCCTTACTGAATTTGAGGAGACTGAATAAAGGTATTTTGTCCTTTCAAGGTTCCTTTGCTTTTCAGTCACCCCTCCTTTTCCAGCATTATCCTTTTGTGCTGCTGGATAACTTGGGCCCATCCCTTGGGCATCAGTGCGTGACCAAGTGATTTCCGGTTTGTGTACTAGACCTTCTCAGAGAATTGTCAGGACTTTTCTGCTTGTGTAGAAAAACATTGATTATCACTGGTTGGTTTTAGATGAAAATCATTCCCTGACATGTAGTCTATTAAAGATGCTATATCTTTGAAGTGGTTGAAAAGCATTCATTTGGGCCTTTCAGATATAGGGCTTTGAACCTGTCTGTAGCCTATAAGTGGTGCCTAACTTTCCTGTGCCTTTTAAAATGTAACTGATAGCTGCAAAACTGAGGTAAAGGAGGAAGACATGTTTTGAAACTGAACCCAGTTCGACAGCATAATTTGATAATAAATGTATTGTTTAGAGTCAGAGAGTTTAAGGACAGAAGGGACCCAATAGATAATCTAGTCTGATCTCCTGTATGGCCAAGGCCACCAACACCACCCAGCGTCCACACGCTAAACCCAACAAGTGAATTAGACTAAAATATTACAGCCCTCAGGAGACTAAGGACACACCTGCACTGCAAAAAAAAAAAAAAAAAAAAAAGAAAAAAAGAAAAAAAAGAAACAAACCAACCCAGTGACGAGTCTCAGAGCCCAAGCTAACTGACTCAGGCTAGTTGGGTTCTCACTACTGGACTGAAAATAGCAGTGTAGACACCTGGGCTGGGGCCTGGGCTCCAAGACCCTCCCCTGCTTGCCAGGTTTCAGGGCCTGGGCTCCGACCTGAACTCGAACATCTACACTGTTATGTTTAGCCTTGTAACATGGGCCTTGCGCTCCCAAGTCAGTTGACTTGTGCTCTGAGACTCACTGCTGCAGCTCTTTTATTTAAGTGTAGATGTACCCAAAGCAGCTACAGGCAGAGAATGGGAGGGAGAGGAAAGCTCCAGTGCCTGAGGCCCCGGCAGTGGCAGGACATTGATTGAGTGAGATATACGCTGATGGTCCTGGTGAGGGACCCACATCCCATGCTGCAGATGAAAGCAAAAAAGTCCCAAGATCAGTGCCAATCTGATACAGGGGACAGTTCCTTCCTGACTGCACATATGGCGATTGGTTAGACTCTGAGCATGGGAGCAAGGACGAGCCAGCCAAGCACCCAAGAGAGGGGGTGCTCAGAGCCATCTCAGAGCACTGCGCTACTGTGCCCCCACCCCACCCCCTTGTGCAGTGACCCGTCTCCAGATTTGGTCATCCCTGAGGCTTTCTAAGAAGATGACAAAACCTAAACCAGAGTACACTGGATTGGGGGATAGTAATCCCTTCCTGATCCCTAGAGCTGATTGGCTGAAATCCTGAAACATAAGATTTTAGGATCATCTAACATGAACCCTCAAGACTGCCTAACCCTGCCCCCCCATCACAAGCAACCTCATCATACAACCCCATTCAAATTTTTCCATCTCTCTCTCAAAACTAATTGTTTGTCCCCACAGCTCCTACTGGAAGGCTGTTCCAGAACCTCACTCCTCTGATGGTTAGAAATCTTCTTCTTCTAATATCCAGCCTGAATTTTATTTTTGGCAAGTTTATACCCATTTGTTCTTGTGCCAACTTTGCCCTTTAGCTTAAATAGTAGCTCTTCATCCTTCCTGGTGTTTGCCCCCGCAATGTATTTATAGAGAGTGATCATATCCCCCCTCAGCCTTAGTTGTGCTAGGCTAAATGAGCCAAGCTCTTCCAGCCGCTTCCATTCACCTGATCATCCTAGCTCTTCCAATTTGAAGAGCTGTTCCAACCTATTCCAATTTGAATTCATCTTTCTCGATCATGGGTGACTAGAATTGTACACAGTGTTCCAAATGAGGTCTTACCTGTGTCTTGTACAAGGCCATTCATATTTCTCTCTCTCTACTGGAAATGCCTGTCTTGATCCATCCTAGGGTCACATTAGCCTTGCTCGCAGCCAGATCACATTGGTGGCTTCTAATCATCATGTGATCGATAAACACATCCAAGTCTCACTACTTATTGACCACTTTTGCCTACTCTCTTTCTCCCCATGCAGCTCAGCCATCAAAGCATGGGCAGAGTTTGTCTTTTCAAAATAGTTCTTCAATGAACTTCCTTCCCCTTCAAGTATCTTCGCCTAAGAGATTACCTCAGAAAATTTTCTTCTCTCTGTTGCTTCCATCAGCTGTCTATTCAGGAGTGCCAGTGTAGTGGATAGCTAATCTCGTACTCCCTCTCTAGAAGTAATCTTGTTCATTGTGGTGGTAATGCACTTGGCCTTCACCAGCATAAGGAATGGAAGTCCTAAAATCATTGTTAAGCCAGCATCTATGCCATGGCATCACTAAAGCAACCATGTTTTACCCTGCAGTGTCCTGGCAATTTTTTGAGTTACATCTTCTAGATGGCTCTGAAAAGGA
Organism: Mesoclemmys tuberculata; assembly: GCA_007922155.1. Classification (NCBI taxonomy): domain Eukaryota; kingdom Metazoa; phylum Chordata; order Testudines; family Chelidae; genus Mesoclemmys; species Mesoclemmys tuberculata. The sequence goes on from ML675626.1 coordinate 2,928,318, forward strand.
GTTGCTTACTGCTTTGGAGGCTTAGCAGCTAATGAGTGGATCTCTAGGAATAGATCCATGCCCTGCCTGAGGCCGGGTGGTCCAGGGGATAGGGGACTGAATAAGAAGTTAGGAGACTGTTTTTTGATTCCCTGTTCTGACATTGGCACACTGTGTGACCTGCACAAGAAACACAATCTCAGGCTACAACTACAGAGACAAGCAGGGGCATTGGCTAGCTGGGCTGAGCACATACCTGTGGGGCTCAGATGGGTTTATACTCAGCACGCCTGACTCATGCTGCTGCTTGTCATTGCCCATGCTGTCTCGGCCATACTGCTGTTTTTGGTGAGCTAGTGTAGGTATGTTTACACAAGCTAGGAATCACACCCTGAATGTGTCTTATTTTGTCTTGTGGGAAAGAAGGGGTTTAATGTTTACTGACCCTAGTAACGTGTTTGAGATCAATAGGAGCAAACACACTACGTGCTAAGCTTTATTAAAAGCTTCTAATAATGCAGGGTTGAACCTGAGATCACCCTTATTAAGCAACCTCTTATTAATAGACTAACCCAAGGAAACCGCAAATATATTGAGTGCATTTCTACTCCATCACTGTTAGAAGGACGCCTTCATTAAACCATTGATTTGTCATCAGTACCTTGGGCGATCACTTAAAACACATTTCACTATTTCGAAGGCAGCTACCACTGTGGTCTCTGAGTGCTATCTCTGTCGTTGATTTAATTCTATTCATTTTGTGCTTTTGATAAATTTTGCAGTGAACTGTCCAATTTGAATTATTTAATCAGGAAATTCCCATCACACAATCTCCTGATTACAGCAGCCAGACAGAAGGTTAATATAAAAAGCATTTAATTAGTCTTCAATTCTCTAGCTAAGCATATTTAAATCATGCATATTTAGGAACATTCTTATGGGTACCAAGAGACCACTTCAGTCCAGTGTAGCTAAATGTTACTGAATATCAGATTTAAAAGCAGACAGAGAAATCTTTATTAATTGCTTCTGTTTTGGCAGCGTTTAGTCTGGTTTGCAAATCTGATGGTCTTGGAGTGCAGCTCCTCATTTTCCTGTCCTATGGGAAAGACATTTCAGAAGGAGTTTAACCCTTCGCCATGTAGTTCAGCACACAATACAACGTACATATTAATAGATGCT
>ML675626.1:2929488-3008642 GCA_007922155.1 Mesoclemmys tuberculata
AGTCTGCAGATTCACGGGGGTCCATGGATCACAGGTTGAAAACCACTCCTCTAGTACTATTATGCCAACTGGTTTTAGACTCATAAATGCACATTTAATGGTTCCTTAGTAGTTATATGTCCATGCTTCTGGCATTTGTTTGTATAGTGTCTTCCAGTAAAAGCCCCGCAAAGAGAGTTTACAGGAAATGAATTGTTGACTAAAGAGAAAAGGAAGGCTAAAATGAGTTTTAAAGGATTTAAAGTGACTCAGTGACTCAAGGAAGGGTGGGTGGGGCAGAGAGATTCCAGATGGGAGAGCACCCGTTTGGGGGAGGGGATAGAGGAGGAAATGAAGACCGGTGGAACTGAGGGAGGATTCAACTATGGACTGTTGGTCAAAGAACCCCTGTGGGAAGGAAAAGAGTTTTGAATTATACCAAAAATGGATAGGCAACCAGTGAAGGTAATGGAAAATAAGAATGATACAGATCCCCTTTCTGGAGTGAGTGAATACTATTTGTATCTCACTGTAGGTTACAAAGCAAAGATTTAGAGGGGTTTTGTTTTCCTCTGCAGCATGGGACATGGCACTTGCTGATGGATTCTGCGTATCTTAAAGTCTTTAAACAATTCTTTGAGGACTTGAATAACTCAATCGTAGGTTAGGGGTCTATTCCAGGACTGGGTGGGTGAGGTTCTGTGACCTGCATTATGCAGGAAGTCAGACTAAATAATCATAATGGTCCCTTCTGACTTTAAAGTCTATGAGTCTATGAGAAAGAGTATAACTGCCAAGGGAGAGCTTATTTAGAGCACGGATAATTTCGCAGAGACAGAATCAAGGTAGAGATGTGTTCTGGCAACGAGTCAGGTGATGCTAGAGACAAAGAAACTGTGGAGAGACAAGGACTATTACAAGATTTCTGCTTAGAAGTAAAAGTCTGAATTAAGGAGAATGATAGCAAAGTCAGAGATGTAGGACCCAGAACCAAGACTTCAGTATTTGAAGTACTCACTACTGGAGTAGCCAGAAGCTAACAAAGTCAAGACAGGCAGAGGTGGGCAATAAAGGAACTAGAAAAGGACTCAAGTTAAAAGTGGCAGTGGGGTGTCCCACAGAGAGAAGATGGCTGGGGAAGGGGTCCATTTGAGGTTTACGGTTTCATAACTTGCTCTTCTCTTGTTTTTCTGGGTTTCATTCAGAACCTTCATGTTTTTGATGTTGAGGGTGCATGTTAAAATATCTAAGGGAATTCAGTTAATATGTAAACCTGCCATTTTTATGACCTTGGCTGTAGTGAGGAACCCACATGGACAGTGTCCTAATGAGCCTAGGTTTCTGGCACATTTCAAACTAAGTGTTTATAGAATAGAGGATTGCTATTTTCTGGTCCAGTACCCTTCCTTCAGCAGGAGCGAGAACTAGATGGATGCTACAGAGGAAGATGATCCTTTGCCCCTTCTCCGTGCACTCAGAGTTAAATCCTGAACCAAACCTGAGTAGTTCAGTTGGGGTGAGGTAGGGGTCAGGGTACCATAAAGGCTGAGAGGTGCCATCCAGTTCCCAAAGTGGCCGCTGAACTGTTCTGTGCTTGCTACAGCTGTAGATCCTGGGAAGAGTTGCTCAGGAGGGACCAATGGCTGATGGATCCATGTAGCAGCAGACCCACTGGCTCCATCCCTGTTTCCAGCACGTAAATCCCACTGTACAGGGATACATCCCTGCAGCTCTATACTCTGCAATATCCAGGCGTGCAAACCCCTTCATAGTCTCCCCAAATCCAGCTCCCATCCTCCCCTTGCAACAGAACCTCACTGACTCCATGATATCTCAGACCCTCCCTTGCTGTGAAAGGGGTGGGAGTTGGAGGGAACGTGTTTGTATCTTGATCAGTTGTGTGATGCTGTATAGGGATGAGAGGTGGGGGAAAATTCATCCTGACCATGTAAACAATTAGTTTGCTTCTTTGAAGCATGAGATTGAATTACCCTTATCATTAACTTAGCTTGCAAATTCTGTTAGTTGTTATAAAACTAACCAGCTCCTTTTTAAAATCCAGCCACAGATTTGTCTTTTTGACTTCCTGCGCAACACATACACCGACTAAAAAGTGTGTTTATGGGTTCTATATGTACTGTCCTTTAGCCGTGTTCCAATACTATTATGGAAGAAGTAAGAGGAAAGAGATAATCAGTTTTCAGTCTGCACTGACTTTCCCTGCATTGCTGGTTTGTGCACGATATTAATATTCCTTTAAAGTACTATTGATGTGTGAATTATGAAACAGAAATCTAACTAGCCTAAAACTCATGAAGACTATGGAACAACCATGTGTAATTTCAAGAAGCATAGATCAGGCAGATCAAAAATTCCGAAACACAGAGGTCAATATGGAATCAGAAATCATTCAGAGAAACCATTTTAGTTCAAACGATATAAAAATCAAGAAAACTCATTTAAAAAAAGTTCTAGTTAGTCCTGGATACTTATGGTCCCCCTGGTTGTTGAAACTATGTGGCACAGAATGACATGAATAGGTTGTATTATAAAGAAGTTTTTGGAGTGTAGGAGTCTGAATCTCTTCTGCCATGTACTTTGTCACCTTTTGCACTAGTGCAAAGTGGCTGTAAAACATCACCATTTGATTTTGTGGCATTTCACACCCACTTTTCACAGGTGTAAGTGATTCTGTAAAGAGAATTAGGGAATTGCGGTTTTTAGTGGTTAAATAATCCTCAGTTTATTGGTTGTATAGAAATAACTGTTAGATTACAATTCTTTTATGAGTATGAACTCCCAGTTAAAGTTCTTATGTACAAGCTGTTCCTTCCGAGTTCTGCTTTGCAAACATATGGTGCATTGTCCTATTAATATTAATTACCATACTTCATGTGACGTACTTTTCTGAAGGATGCATGAACATCATTAAGGTTCCTTAATGAGATATTCTAACATTGAGACATCAGTGTGCCAAATTCTGAGTCATGCACTTTCAGGACCATCACAGTGAGGTCAGGAGCCAGGTTTAAGGAGGGGGAAAGAAATCCTGAGGGGGAGTTGTCCCTCATCTTTGCCCAGGTGTTGCTATGCAGATCCTCTGTGGTTATTGATCTCCACCCTCCTATTGATTCAAAGGTGTAGCCAGATATTTGATTACACTCGCAGTTAGTTCTTAAAAATGTTCTTGAAACCAAGTAACCCAACATAGCCACATTTATTGTTTGAAGACAAAGCAGTATAATACAAATAGGACACCTGTATACTTTTCTTCTGGGAAGCAATTCGTATCTCACAGCACATTCATCTAACGCAGGTGTGCGCCAAAGATATTCATTTCAGTGAGTAGTATTTATAATGTGATCTTACAAGTTACAAAACTCCTTGCACGTCACTAAAACCAACCCAACAGTTCGTAACAGTTCCTTAACTTGTTTTGTTCTGTATTTTCTTACCTCTGTTTTGGGTGCGACATTCAATACCAGTTGGGCATAGAGGTACAGCCCAACTTGTGCTAGGACATAACATTCATGTATCCTGGCTTTGGCATGCTTCCTGTTTTCTAATCTCAAAGCTTCTCAAAGGATACTTGATGTGAAAGGCTGACAATATCCTGCTTTATTCTGGACAAACCTTATGATCACCAGAGGCGGATTTGGGAAGGAATTTTTCCCCAGTTCAGATTGGCGGAGACCCTGGGGTTTCTTTGCCTTCCTCTGCAGCACAGAGCACAGGTCACTTGCTGGTTTGAACTAGAGTAAATGATGGATTCTTTGTAACTTTGTCTTCAAATCAAGATCTGAGGCCATCAGTAACTCAGCCAGAGGTTCTGAACCTATTGCAGGAGTGGGTGGGTGAGGTTCTGTGGCCTGCATTGTGCAGGAGGTCAGACTAGATTATCATGATGGTCCCTTCTGGCCTTAAAGTCACGAGTCTATGAATTAAGGTAAACTTTACTGAATTAAGTTAAACCCTTTTGAATTAGGCTTAATAACTTTGAGGTCCATTGTATTCAAAGTGTGTGTTATTGTGGAGTTGTATGGAACTCCTTTAGGAGGAGGAGAATGCTGTGTAATTCTTCCATTATCAGCCCTTTGAAGCCACCCGCTGGAGAGGTGTGCATGTACTAGTTGAAACTTGATTCTCCAGGGACCAACAGACAAAGTAAGGATTGTTGGATAAATGTCCTGCTTTTTAACAGGCTATTGGCCTCCTTCCTGATCCAGCAAATGACAGGACCCTTGGTCTGTGGAAGGCTCCAATCCTTAGGGAACGGTTGGAAGGACTGGGCCTACTGGAGCCCATAAGACTGTGTGCTAGTTCTGAACTGAGGCTGTTAAAAACTTGTGGCCACAAAAGAAACCCCCCTTTAGGGGTCTGAAGGACTGCCAGAACCCATGTTGGAGACAGCTGGGGGGGCCCTCTGATAACTTATTAGCATGCATGTAGGTTCTTTTGTTGTTTTTAATACACGTTCTCTGAAGTGCTTTTACCTTAAGAATAAAGTAGGCTTGCATAGGAAGAGCTGTGGGAGTAACTTATGACTGTGCCAGTTGCACTGTTACAGTCTCTGAAGAGAAAGCAAGCAGATCTGTTCAGGCAGACTGTCTTCGCTGAGAATAACATAGAGAAGGCAGGGAACTAGAAACACCCTGGCCAGGAATGAAAGAGATGCAGATCTCCACCCAAGAAAGGCAATGGCTGGGTAGTTGGAAGCCTGAAAGTGGGTGCCCTTGCTTGACCATGGAGACAGAATAAAGGTACAGTTGCCCTGAACTGTGACACTTGACATTGATTAACAGAATTGTGGGGAGAACATAATACGTTCAGTTAACGTAACTTCCCAGTGCTTTCATATATATATATATATAGTGTATTAATACTGGCCACATAATATCCATTAGTGTGGTATATGTACTATGCCTAACGTATATGGATAGGTGTTAATCTATACCTAACCTAACACCTCCAAGGAGAAAGGAGTTTGTAACTCTCCTTAGTTGCCATATGCCATTGTGAATAGCAGTGGAGGAAGTCAGTGCTTCTTTTCCCTGGGGAAATAGCCTAGATAGATAGATTAGAGGAAGCATTGCTTCTTTTGATTTTGCGTTATAGGTAGCTTTTCCTCAGCTCAGTACCAGCCAGGGAGACAGAATTGGCTGAGCTACTTGCAGATATGGCTGGCAGCCATGCTAGGCGCTTTTAGCAGGGGAGGACAGGTCTATTGAGGCATAGTTACGAATAGACAGTGAAAGTGAATTTAATAGTGGTGAAAGGTTCAAACTGGCACCTTTGTAAACTGATCTCTCTATAGCCACTGAAAAGAGATGGCGTGGCAAAAGCAGGGTAAACTCCCCCCACCAAACAATTCTCCCCTACCACTCAATCTCACTCTTAAACTGGAGGGACCACCATTGGGGTGAAAATAGAACACCACAGCCATTCACTTGATAGCCCTTCTTCTGACACTGCCCTGCAAGGGGGCCAAAATGATGGATTTTGTGTTGTGGGCTCAAGTTCACTAGGGACTTAGCCTAAATGCACCAGTTTATTTTATGTTGCCCACCAAACAGCCAACAGATGGTAGGGACTTTTGATTATCACAAACAAGGGCTGGATTGGAACTAATGACCTCGAGATGAGAGGCTACATATTCCACTACTAATTCCTTGAGCCATCCAGTCCACCAGGAACAGATACTCTTCACCATAACAAATACCATACTTGAAAAGAGTGAATAATCCTGACTCCCTGTGGAATGCTTTTAAGTGTTTGTTTGTGCTCTCTTTGGCTTTGAGACAGAATAATGGTGACATTAAATGACAGAAATGATATTGTGGTAAGTGTTTCGTGGGGGTGTGGGAAGCACAGCTGTGACTAGTAATTTCCCATCAATATTAATTTGGATAATAAATTTCTTCAAACAATGCAAACTGACCCCAGGTTTATACTGCAGAATCATAAATTCATTCATATAAATGTCACACATCCAGGCAATATAACTTGTAAACTAATACAATAATAATGTAATACATCAAGGGAATAACAAATGAGCTGTTATTGAGTCATTACAATTCATATTTTTCCTAGGACTGGAGAGAAAAGAAAGCAAATAAATAGGTGAGTCTTTGTAGTAAACCACTATGTTTGAAGGTCCATGCTTTATCATATGATTTCAGACAGTGTGCCAGTCCAGAGGGGTAGCACTGACTGGAACAGAGACTTTTAAAGTGCTGTGGTCCCATGTGTGCAGTGGCTCTTAAATGTTGATGAAATTCATTTGGTGAAAATGTCAGTATTTTTCCTTTGCTAGCTATGGTTGGGTTCCATCTCTTGGCCCTATATGATGGCTTCTCAGTTCCTGACAGCATTGGATGTAATATCTTCCCCCAGGCTCACCCTCTAAGTTGGCTGTCTAGTGTGAAAGATACTTTTTTTTGTCCTAAGCAACAGTGGTCAGACTCTTTACCATGCAACTTGATGAAATCCCTATATTTTGACCCCGCTGTCCCAGTCATAATATGCCAGCAGGAGCTTTTCCTTGTCTCTCTCCACGCTGACTAACCCTGAGACATGGAGGTGCATCTTCAGTCCAGGGGGAAGAGCTAATCTTCTTTAGATCACCCTGAGCTACCACAGCAGCAGCACCAATCCTTGGCCAGAGAAGTTACGGCCACTACCTCAGTGCTGCTGTCAGCCCTGACCGGTCAGTGGAACGAGAGCCCAGGCTCACGTCTCTCCTGAGAGCTGAGACGCAGCAGGAGGTAGGCCAGCACCCACTTTCAGTTTGAAAAGAAAAGCAGAGGCTGTATGACGGAATGTGCTGTTCCCGATAAATTATTTGATGGCTGGATATTCAGAAATGAGACACATTGGCTGGTCGGACTGGAGAATTAATTAGGTTGTGTAAAATCTTTACAGAAAATAGTCTACTACTGCCATATTTCACAAGGGTTTTCAGGGCTCTTTTATTGTAAAGTGGCAAGGACACATCAGCAGTAGAGTCCAAAATCTGATTTTCGGATTTGCGTTGGGTGAGCTGGGGTGGAATGTCTCGACTGTACAGATTACTCCATGAAACATGCTGAAATGAAGAGGGATTACGCAAATTGGAGTCGTTCACTTTTAAGCTATGGCCGCTCTGTGCTTGGATTTCTGGGGTATTACTGTAAAAGCACAGTTAGATACTTCCTCCCACACTCAAAAACTCTGGGACAGAAAGGAGACCAAGGCGGTGGCATATTTATAGTCCAGCAATTTTTTCACGGAGTGTGGTAAGATAGCTCAGATATTTCATTGCTGTGATATTCGAATTTTACCTCACTGTAACGCCATTGAAATTAACGGACTCACAGCAGCATAAAACTGCGGTAATGGAATGGTGAATTAGGCTCTTTGTGGATCTCAGTTAACTCAGAAGATAAAAAGAAATCTATCTTTTAATACAGTATATTCCAGACTATCTGACAAGCATGGGAACACACTGTAATCAAGTTTGGGTAATCAAGAGTGCAGGAGCAGCAGCACGGCAGGGCTGCGGAGGGGCTACCTATGCTGGCACAGAAGCCATTCAGCTGCAGTATGGCTCCCTGTGGTGGGGACCTCTGCTTTATTACCCAACCTGTGCATTATCTGAATCCCTTCCTTGCCCTCAGGGGGAGAAGAAAGGGACTCAGATAATGCAGAGGGTCGGATGATAGGGGTCAGTAAATCAGGCGTATATTGTAGGTGTAATGAAGAAGTTAAGGCTGCAAGATTATAAAATGTGGTAGATTGCCTTAATTATAATAGGGAATCTTTAGACTGAATAGCAGAAAAACTCTCCTTACAGTGAACTCTATTAGCCTGTCAAGTAATCTCCCAAAGGGAGTGATAGAAATATTATTGTTTGGCCCATGTAAAATTAGATTGAACAAAGCACTGGTAAAGATAAAATAGGAAGCAATCCTGCAGTCACAAAGAGATGTCTTGGAAGACCTAAATGGGCTTTGCCATCTGTATCTGTGGGTGCTTGAAGACCTGAGAAGCCAGCCGTGACTGCAGTATTTTAGTTTAGTGTTCTTGCAGATGACTATTTCTTCCAGGCTTACTCGTCTTCTAAACACACCTTCTTTATAGCTGCCAGTGTGCTTTGTTCCATAGAAGAATGCTATAAATATGGGGCAAGTAAATCGTTTCTACAAATAGAATCAATTCTACACTCTCTTCTGTGGCAGGGTGAGATGCTCTCCAGTTGGTAGAGACTCCTGTAACACAATGCCCTGGGATGGTCATTAGCAGTGGGGATCAAACCTGGAACCTCTGGCTCTAAAAACATGAGCTATTTTTACCTGAGCTGAAAGATCCAAGTCTGCTAGTTCATAGGCTGGACAGACTCATAAATCTCTCTGGTTCGGCGGCAAGAGGAAGCAAGGGTTGTGCTTAACACTGAGCTCCAGTGCCACAAATTTAAATTGAGCACACTTTGTTGGATGCTTGAATTTGTTACTGAATGTCTTGCCTCATGATTCCACATTTTAAAAATGAGTTTATCTAAATGCAATCTGACAATCACACGGTCACATGCACTAGTGCTTTTCTATTTTCCATTTTCTGTCTCTCTGCTTTTGTTCTTCTGGCATAGGAAAATAAATGCCAATTAATGCAGCTAGAGAGTGGTTAATTTAATGCACAAAGGTGTGGAAATCAAAGTTATGGGTTCCCTGAACAACTATGACTTGGATGCAGTACATGGACCGTAAATATTAAAAGCCAAATCTTGAGACCCAGCTTATAGCAGAATCGGAACTTCTCATGACTGCAGTGTGGTTTGTAAGTGAAACAGTGGTGTGAATCCAAAATGTAGTGATATATCTTGTATAAAACACAAACAAGAAGTAACCAACTGCCCCCAGGAAGTAACAGCAATAAACAAGAGTAGGGAAAAGCCAAATCTCAGAAGCTTCAAAAGAGAAGAAGAGAAAGAAGAATGCAGCATAGAGAAGTATAATTTGGAACGGCAAGTTCATCCAAACCCAATAGCAATCCATGAGTTGGCAGAGCTTGTTATAAAGTTGTGCCGAGCTGAACTGCCATCCTTCTTTTAGGAGCCTTCACGTCGTTTGTGTAAAAATCTCTTTGACATTTAATTTAAATTACCATGCATCCTAATGTTCAGCCCAAAATAAACACGATAGTAGCAGAGAATGGGAGTGTTTGAAGAGGATTTGTTTTGTTCTATAGAAAACCAGTCTGAATAGCTAAATATCTTGAAGAGCAGCAGTTGTTGATCACAGACCAGGCAGGGACAGGTGAAGGTGGAGCAAACCATGCAGAAAACATTTGAATGATGTTGAAAAGTAGTCTGGAGGCATGACACAAAGAAAAATATTTACTTCATAAAGATGAAAAGGGAGAGGAGAAAGCAAACAGGCTTCTTATGAGACATTAAAAATGACAACTGTTTATACGTTCAGTCATTAAACCAATCCACAGAGCAAGGACAATTATTTTAATTACCAAGTGTGGGATATGTCCCTTCTTAGTTACTGCTCTTCCTACTTCAATCTCTTCTTGTTCGGTTACTCTGAGGGATTCTTTTAATTTGTAGATGAAAACTTTGTGCACAGACCACTTATTAAGGTGACCAAAATAGATGCTGATCTGTTTTAAATCTCCCCATACTCTACCTCTCAGCTCTATCAGATTATGAAGCATACTGTTCTGTTTAGACCGAGATTTACCTCTGTTCTGCAAAAGTTGGTGGTTCTTACTACTTATTAGTGGAACTTATTCAAGTAATAAAATATTGAATCATGATATGGCTGCTTTAGAAAAAATTGTAGATGCTAGAGAAATTAAACCGACTTCATTTCAAGCTTCTTATTCTGCTGTTTGGGTTGTATCACTTTATTTTTAGTTTTTAGACATTGGTAACTATTGTTGAGTATGGTCTTTAAACAGTTGTGCACCCACCTTATAGTAATTTCATCTAGACCTTTTCCCTGGTTTGCTTATGGGAACTTCATACTGGACTGTGTCAAAAGCTTTATTAATATAAAGATATCATGTCTACTGCTTCCTCCTATCCACTAGGCCAGTAACCCTGCCAAAGAAGGCATTTAGGTTGGTTTAGCATGATTTGTTCTTGACAAATCCATGCTAGCTATTTCTTATAACTCTATTAATCTTCTAGGTGCTTACAAATCAATTGTTTAATAATTTGTTCTAGTATCTTTCTAGGTATCGACATTAGGTTGACCATTCTATAATTCTCCAGGTCCTGTTTGTTCTCCTTTTTAAAGATAAGTACTATGGTTGCCCTTCTCTAGTCTTTTGGGACCCCACCTGTCCTCCATCAGTTCTTGATGCTATTTGCTAATGGTTCCAAGACTGCTTCAGCTAGTTTCACAAGTACCTTAACTTAAATTTCATCAGGCTCTGCTGACTTGAATATATCTAACTTATCTAAATACTTTGCAAATTTTCCTTTCCCTGTTTTGGCTTGCTTTCCTTCCTCCTTGTTGTTAACATTAATTGTGTAGAGTATCTGATTGCCATTAGCTTTCTTAACGAAGACTGAAGCAAAGTAGGTATTAAACATGTCGGCCTTCTTGATGTCATCAGTTTTTAGTTCTCCTTCTCTACTAAGTACAGGACCTGAACTTTTCTTTGTCTTTCTCTTGTTATTAATGTGTTTAAATAACTTCTTATTGTCTTTTTTGTTCCTTGCTAGTTGTAACTAATTTTGTGCCTTAGCCTTTCTGATTTTGTCCTTACATTGTTGCACTATTCTTGTGTACTCCTCCTTAGCAATTCGTCCTTGTTTCCACTTTTTGTGGGATTCCTTTTTCATTTCAGGTCACTGAAGAGCTTCTGATGGAACCATATTGATCGCATACTATTCTTCCTATCTTTCCTTCGCATTGGAATAGTTTGCAGTTGTGCATTTAATATTGTTTCCTTGAGGAACTGCAGGCTCTCCTGAACTCCTTTATCCCTTAGATTTTCTTCTCAAGGGATCAGTTTTCTGAGTTTGTTAAAGTCTACTTTCTTCTTCGAGTGATTGTTCATAGGCATTCCACTTAAGTGTGTGCACGCGCTTATGCACAGTTCCCGGAAAATTTTTTCCCCTAGCAGTCCCTGGCTCCAGCGCCCTCTGGAGTGCCGCGCTCATGCCACGGTATATAGGGTGCTGCCGGCCATGCAGACCCTCCAGTTCCTTCTTTCCACCCATGACGGTCATCTGGAACAGCTCTTACTGCGTCGCAAGTATTCTTCCCCTTTTATTGTGTTAGTTAGTTAGCAGTTCTCCCTGAACTAAGTTAGTTTAAGCGAGTTAGGAATAGTTTAGTTAGATAGGGAGCCTTAGGGCTCTAGCGACCCGGCCATGCCGGGCTCACCAGGGTTTAAACCCTGCACTGGCTGCAGGAAGGCCTTCCCAGTCAGTGATCCCCACGAGCGCTGCCTTAAGTGCCTTGGGGAGCAGCACCGCAAGGACCGGTGCCGAATTTGTAAGACCTTCAAGCTGAGGATCCAGAAGGAGCAGGATATCCAGCTGAAGGCTATCCTGATGAAGTCCGCGCTGCGCCCGGTGTCCGAGTTGCCCCGGACCCCATCAGCACTGAGCGCCTTGTCGGTGCAGAGCGCTCCACCGGCACTGCAAGCGTCGTGGCACCGGACGTCTCTGGTGCCGAAGAGAAAGAAGCGCTGTCCGCGTGTGGAGCGCTCTCCCTTCACCGCACCGCAGGAGCGGCCGGGGTTGAGCCCCATGAAGTGGCTCGAGCCTTGCTGGTCCTGCACATGCCTCCGGCCCTCCCCTGGCTGGGGGAGTCAGGACCTGTGTCCCAGGGGAAACCCGCGATGGGTGTCCCTGAAGGGTGGGCATGCCCAGCACTGGAACGGCCGCCCACTACCTGGCGCCGGAGAGTCGAGCTCGATAGCGCCTCTCCCTCATCTTCTGATGACGACGCCTCACGGCACCGGTCCCGGTCTCCAAGACGGTACCGCGCCAGATCGCTGTCGCAGGCCGGCCACTCTCGCCACTCCAGCTCCGACTTGGCACCGAGGCATCGCTCTCGGCACTATTCGCCGGCACCGGGGAAGAGGCGCCGCAAGTCTTCTGCTTCCCGGCACTGCTCCTTGTCATCGTCATCGGCTTCACCAAGGCATTGGCACCGGTACAGACGGCACCGCCGCTCTTCGGGATCGTCCGGTAGGGGTCCCAAAGCGGCTCTTCCCGACGGCACCGTTGGCACCGTTCCCCCGGCTCGGGCTCCTGAAAGACTCAACGCCGGGGTGAGGTGCAGCCCGTCGGCACAGGCACTGACACCGGCACCGTGTTGGCCCCAGCCCCCTTGGCAGTAGCCATTTTGGGGACCCTGGGGGGCGCAGTTGGGGCAGGGTACTGTGTCGGCCCCTGCCTCCGTCACTCAGCAAGCTTCCCTGCAGGCACCACCGGTGCAGGGAGGGGACCGCTCCTCAGGAGAGGAGTCAGACCCTGGGGAGGGCCCCTCCACAGGACCCCGCCACCTGTCCTCTTCTTCGTTGCCGGATGAGGCGGCCTTCAGGGACCACGGGGCTCCTCTGATTGACTTTAAGGCTCATCAGGAGCTGCTGAAAAGAGTGGCCTCCAACCTCGACTTGGAGGTCAAGGTGCTGGAGGAAGAGGTGGACCCCCTCTTCGGGTGTGTGGGGACCCAAGGCCCTTCCAGGGTAGCGCTCCCCATGCATGAAAGGGTGTTGCGCCTGGCCAAGGTAGCGTGGCAAACCCCTTCCTCGGTCACCCCAGCCTCCAAGGGCACCGAGAAAAAGTACTGTGTGCCAGCCCAAGGGCACGAGTACCTTTACACCCACCCAGCCCCGGGTACTCTGATTGTGGACACTGCCAACCAGAAGGAGAGACGGGGCCCAGAGCTCCACTCCAAAGAGTAAAGAGGGCAGGAGACTAGACCTTTTTGGTAGGAAGGTCTACTGCACTGGGGCGCTCCAGTTCAGGGTGGCTAACCACCAAGCCCTCTTGGGGAGGTACAACTTGAACTTGTGGGACTCCTTGCGAAGGTTTGCAGAGTCTCTGCCCCAGGACCAAGCCATGGACTTCACCATGGTCTTGGACGAAGGACTGGCTGTGGCCAGCGCAGCTCTACAAACTGCTTCGGATGCTGCAGATACGGCCAGCAGGGTGATGGCCTCCGCTAAGTACCGGGTACTTCCTTGTTCCCAAAACCAAGGGAGGTCTCAGACCTATACTGGACCTGCGCAGGCTAAACAGGTCCATAAAGAAACTGAAGTTTCGCATGGTGTCCCTAGCGGCCATTATCCCCATACTGAATCCAGGAGATTGGTTTGCTGCCCTCGGCCTGAAGGATGCGTACTTCCGTGTCTCCATCCTTCCCGCCCACAGGCGCTATCTAAAGTCCATGGTAGCTGGTGGCCACTACCAGTTTAAGGCTTTGCCCTTTGGCCTGTCCTCCTTCCCCAGGGTGTTCACCAAGTGTGGGGCAAAGTTTGAGGCCATGGCAGCGATCACATCGCAACTCCGCATGTGCCCCATGTTGACAGCCAGGCAGTGCCTTCAGCTGTTGGGCCACATGGCCTCGTGTACGTAGATAGTGAGACTGGCCTGCCTCAGACTCAGGCCTCTCCAAGGTTGGTTGACCATGGTATATGTGCCCAGCAGGCATGCCCTGGACAGAGTGGTGACAGTGCCCCCTGCAGTTCTGGGGCCACTACTATGGTGGAAAGATCCTGAAATGGTCTTGGAAGGGGTTCCGTTCAGGGACTTGACCCCCTGGATCACCCTGATCTCCGATACATCGGACCTCGGGTGGGGGGCACACGTCAGCAGTGGCCTGAGTACTCAGGGCCGCTGGTCGCAGGAGGAGACTGCCCTCCACATCAATGTAAAAGAACTGAGGGCAGTCAGACTGGCATGCAAGGTATTCCTCCATTGTTTATTGGGCAAAATGGTACAGGTGCTGACGGTCAACACCACAGCTATGCATTATATAAACAACCGAGGGGGAGCGCGCTCCTCAGCTCTCTGCCAGGAGGCGCTTCGACTGTGGAACTTCGCGGTGAGGCACGACTTTTGTTTAACCGCCTCTCACCTCCCGGGGGTCAGGAACGAAGAGGCGGACTGCCTCAGCAGGCCGTTTCTACCCCAACACAACTGGTCATTGCATCCGGAGGTAGCGGCCAGGATTTTCCACTAGTGGGGTGTTCCCCGACTGGACCTGTTCGCGTCGTTCTGGAACAGGAACTGCCCGAGGTTCTGCTCGCTCTGGGGTCGCGAGCCGGGCTCCCTTTCCGACACGTTCCTATCGAATGGACAGGGGCCCTCATGTATGCATTCTCCCCCATCCCATTCTTACCGAGACTGCATTGGTTCAGCATGCTGCAGGACCTCTCTGTCGCCATGCCTATCGAGCTCCCAAGGAGGCCGGACCTGCTCTCCCAGGACCACAGTTGTCTGCTGCACCCCAACCTGGACTCCCTGCACCTGACAGCCTGGAGACTCTCTGGCTGACAGAGGCAGAGAGAGCCTGCTTGGCGCAGGTCCAACACGTTCTGCTGGGTAGCAGGAAGCCCTCCACGCAGATCGTGTACAAGGCCAAGTGGAGGAGATTCACCTGCTGGGCGGAGTCGCGGGGCATAACCCCCGGTACGTCCCCCGTGCAGGCCATCCTCGAAAACCTCCAGGGGTTAGCACTAGCCTCCCTCAGGGTGCACCTAGCGGCCATCTCGGCTTTCCATCAGCTGATGGAGGGGCGGTCCTTGTTCTCCCACCCTATGTTGGTGAGGTTCCTCAAGGGGGTTGAGAGGCTTTACCCGCAGGTCTGTGACCTGGTGCCTCCGTGGGATCTCAACCTGGTCCTCGCTAGGCTGACGGGGCCCCCCTTCGAGCCCTTGGCCACCTGCCCCCTGCTGATCCTGTCCTGGAAGGTGGCCTTCCTCGTGGCCATTACCTCGGCTAGGAGGGTCTCTGAGCTAAGAGCTTTGACCTCGGAGCCCCCCATACCATATTCTTCCGGGATAAGGTTCAGCTGACACCGCATCCAGCCTTTCTACCTAAATTAGTCTCCCAATTCCATTATAACCAAGACATTTTCCTCCCCGTGTGTTTTCCTAAACCGCATGGGTCGGAGGACGAGAGGAGACTACACACCCTGGATGTGAGGAGAGCCCTCGCCTTCTACATAGAGAGAACAAGGCCTTCCGGAGGACCACGCAACTCTTCGTTGTGGTGGCAGACAGGATGAAGGGATCCCCGGTGTCCACGCAGTGCATCTCCAGATGGATCACCGCCTGCATCAAGCTCTGCTACGAGTACTCAACAAGGGCCCATGCCGCGTCGGCGGCCTTCCTGGGACGAGTCCCCCTGGATGACATTTGCAGGGCTGCCACCTGGTCATCGGTCCATACCTTCGCCTCGCATTACACTATCGTACAGCAGTTGAGGGAGGATGCACAAGTTGGCAGAGCTGTGCTGGGAGCAGCTCACCGTTGACTCCTACCCGCCTCCAGGTGTGGCTTGTTAATCACCTAAGTGGAATGCATGTGAGCAATCACTCGAAGAAGAAAACATGGTTACTTACCAGTAACTGTTGTTCTCCGAGATGTGTTGCTCATATCCATTCCACACCCACCCTCCATCCCCACTGTCGGAGTCGGCAGAAAGAAGGGACTGAGGGTCTGCATGGCCAGCAGCACCCTATATACTGCGGCATGAGCGTGGCACTCCAGGGGGCGCCGGAGCCAGCCCCTACAGGGACTTCTAGGGAAAAAAATTGTCCGGGAACTGTGCATGAGGGCGCACACATGCCTAAGTGGAATGGATATGAGCAACACATCTCGAAGAACAACAGTTACTGGTAAGTAACCATGTTTTCCTTAGCATCATGCAGTCTATCACTTTATGATTAGTTTCACCAAAATTGCCTTTCATTTTCAGATTTGCAACCAATTCCTCCTTGTTGGTCAGAATCAAGTCTAAAATGGCTGTCTTCCAGTTACTTCCTCCACTTTCTGAAACAAAAGGTGTCCCCAGTACGTTCCGAGAACTTACTGGAAATTTTGTGTTTTGCTGTATTACTTTTCCAACAGATGTCTGAATAGGTAAAGTCCCCCATTACTACCAGGTCTTGTGTTTTAGATATTTCTATTATTTGTTCTAGAAATGCCTACTCCTCCTCCACCTTCCCATTTACTGACCTATAGTAGATTCCAATCATAGTGTCCACCCTATTTTTCCCCTTTTGTCTTTACCCAAAGGCATTCAACTGGTCTGCCTTTCATCTCTTTTTAGACTCAGAACAAGTGTTCATAATCTCGGTCTATAATACAACCCCTCCTCCCTTTCTTCCCTGCCTGGCCTTCCTGAACAAGCCACATCCCTCTATACCAACATTCTAGTCATGAGACTTATCCCAACAAGTCTCTGTGGTGCCAATTAAATCATAATTTAACTCATATTCTAATACTTCCAGTTCTTTTTGTTTGTTCGCCATACTCCTTGTATTTGTGATAGATAGCTAAAATATTCAGTTGAGTCCTGTTGATTTACCTCTTGTTGCTCCTTTGACACTATTGTAATTTTCTATGTCCCTACCAACATCTAGCCCTCTGTTTTTTTTAATGCTTATTTGTGGCTTTTTGTCATCTGCCTCCTTTGAACATAGTTTAAAACTCACCTCATTTGCCTGGCGAGTTGATGCATGAATATGCTCTTCCCGTTCTTGGTCAGGTGGATCCTGTCTCTTCCCAGCAAAACTCCTTCCTAGAACAGAATCTGTGGTCGAGGAATCTAAAGCCCTCCTATCTACACCTTCTTCACAGCCATGTATTCATCCTCAGGATGTGCATGTCCCAGCCTGGGCTATTACCCTCAACCAAGAGGATGGGATGCACTAGGGTGACCAGCTGTCCTGATTTTATAGGGACAGTTCCGATATGCAGAGCTTTGTCTTATATAGGCGATTATTACACCCCACACCCTGTCCTGATTTTTCACACTTGCCATCTGGTCACCCTAACCTGCACCCCTGACTCCTTCACCCTTGCTCTCAGAGCCGTGTAATCACTGCTGATTTCTCAGGTGCCTGCCTGGCAGTATCATGAGTGCCCCCATTGGTGAACGGCCTGCAATCGTGTTCAGAAGAACGGATGAGCCTCAGCAACCTTTCCATAATATCTCAGATGCGGGCTTCTGAGAGGCAGCACACCCTCTGGGACATCATCTCAGGTCGACATCCCCCTGAGAAGAGAGACCCCGACCATCAGCACTTTGCCGCCTCCTCTTCAGGGTGGTAGATATGAGCCTCTGAGCCGTGGGAACAGGGGTTGTTCCTCCTCAGCCTTTGGGGTCTGCTCCTCACCTCGTTGCCAGTACAATATATCAGTTCTTGACCATGATGGACAGGGGACCTGGATGGGGTGTGCTGCACTGCCTAAGATGGGCAGCAGCCAGTCTCCTCCCCATAGGGCAGCTGTTTGTCTTTCTCCTTTGGTACCACTGTAGACCTCTGTAGTCAGCTATCATCCTCTGTCCTGGAACTTTCCATGTGCATCCAGATAATGAACTCCTTGGATGCCATGCAGATGAGTTGCATCCTCCTGCTGCTCTCTTACCTGCTTCCTGAGGGACTCTACCAATGGACACTTCTCACCTGGTGGTTTTCCCTGCCTGGCTTTCATCAACAGGGACATGCAGGCTGCATTCCCAGCAAGGCAAGGCCAGGGCCTGTCTGGAAGCCTCCAGGGGCAGGATGCCTGTCTGGCAGGCGGTCCCATGTGTTCAGGCAGAGGAAGAGCTAGCAATAGTGTTGGCAACACATGGTTTTCTTGACATTGCAGGTTCTTCCTTGTAGGAAAAGAAACACACAACCCTATCTCCCTGCCAGCCTCAGCTGGTCAACTCTTCTAGTCTCCCAGCTACTTTTATTTCACCAGCCATGTGTCTTACCAGCCACTGAGAGCCTGCCCTATCTGTGAACCCACAAAGTCACAAGACCGCCTCGTCAACTTCCTGGCACTGGCCAATATGGCCATCCCCCATACCAGGAGGAGGAAGCTGGACGGGGGAAGGGTGTGCTCTGAAACTGTGAGGCCTACTTCAGCTCCTCCATTAAGTCACATCTCCAGGCAGAGTTCCTCTGGGCAGTGTCCACTGGTCCGCTGGATGCATTTGAGGAGCATTGGGCGCTGTCTGGGGTTCTCTGATCAGATCCCTGATTTTGAACCTGTGACCCTCACTCCTGTCCCTGGTTTTTCTTTAGTCGTCCTCTGTAATCATCTGATGCCTGGGTCCTGTGGCTCATCCCCTCAACCTGTGCAGAGGGGTCTTTAGATGTTAAATAGGTACCTTTGTTTCACCAGCCACCAGCAATGTGCATTCTTTTCAGTGCCTGGCCCACACACAGCTGGAATGGATGACTCAATCCTTCTCACTCAGCTGTCTCTAATCACAGGCTTATTCAATCAAAATCTGCACTTCTCTCACTTAAAGAGCCCTGCAAAAATCCAGGCTTGTTGACTTTCCCGGCTTCCTTCTTGGCTCTGCTCAGACTCATCTTCCCAGGAATCCAGGGATGCCCCCTCTTCCTCATCATTCCCCTTTAAAAATCAGGGATGTCTTCATCAGACAATCATAGGGCTTTTCTTGTTTCTCTCTGGTGCCGGTGCAGTGAATTAGCTGTTCTCAGCCTTGTCTGTCTGGCTCTCAAGAGCAAACCGTACAATTTCCCAGCCCTGTATTTCCAGGCTCTGTATCTCCCAGCTCCAGTCACTCACTCCTGACTATATCTTGTATCATCACAGAGGTCAGGCAGTAGCTTCCTTCCCCATTTCAGTCTCCATGCCTTAAGCTGTGGCTCTCATGTTTGCTCATCAGTGTTTGTACCCTTGGTAATTTACAATTATCATTGTTCAAACAACACTAAAAACTCACAGGGTGTGGAAACAGTAAAAATAAAAGAAAGCACTATTCTGGCATATGGTCATTTGTCTTGTTACAAATGAATAATAAATAGATCCAATAAATCTGCACTACCTGCTGTTGAACTAAACAAATAGCGAGGTTTGTGACTGAACAGCCTTCAGGAAAAAGAAGAACCTACAATAGATGGTGGGCTATAAAACACTTTCATGTTCATGTAAATTGACCTCCCAGAGCAGGGTTCATTTGACTCAGTCAGGAGAACAGATTTACCCATGTTCTCCCCTGAACTGTCTCTGTATACTTCACTCAGAGCCCCCTTCTTATTTAGTCATGTTATTTACAAAAGTTTTGCATCATCATGATGCAAAAATGGATCATGATGAAAACATCCCACCTTCCCATATGCAAGTGATCTAAGCTTGGCAGGAAAATGCCCAGAAGCTGATTTATCAGTAAACTGCTGTTTAAAATCAGAGGGATCACACTGGGTTTGGGATACATTTGAATTCTCTCTCCGGTTTTGTGACACTTTCTTCTCTAGCCTGCATAAGTCTGGTTTGTAACTCATTTGCGCAATGCCTGATAAGCAGGGTGCTTCCCGGCAAATCAGCTCATATCACAAATTATAACTAAGCAGGGAATTCTGGACTAAGCAGTGTGTGTAGTTCACATCTCAGTGACGACTTCTGAACAAAACAGAAGGGAAGAAACTAGGTTTAGCTTCTGAGATGCAGCTTTCAATTCTAAACAGAGTTTGAGTGCAGATTGATGCATCATCTAAGACATACATTGATGTACATGGCATAGTACTCACTGAAACTTACATTAAATTCGTGTAGGAAAAGTTACAAAGTGATATACTCTTTCTGAAGGACAGCAAATCAAACTTATCCCTAAATTAATTTATACCAGCAGTGAATTATTCCCATTGTTTCCATCACCGCTGACAGTGCCAGCATCATGGTAAAAGTTGGTAAACGTTCTGCGTGCTAGCAGATAAGTTCACAAAATACCATTAGGTGTGCTTGATGTGTTCTACAAAGTAAACGATAACTCCACTAATTAACAATGACAGTGAAATGATTGCTTAAAGACTTGAAAGTGAGGGAGAAGATGAGGATGATAATGGAGAGGAAGAATATGGTTTGATAATAGATGATGATGACGACACACAATCTCAGTCAGCGTGTGCTCCTGTTTTGTAAAGATGACCTCTTTAAGAAAGCAAGAAAGGCAAAGGCAGGGCATTTTCAGATGCTCCTCAGCCTTGAATGATATTGATCTACAAATATATTTAAAAGTTGAATATAAGAATAATCCTTGCTGATGGATCCAGAGAACCTTCTGGAACAATTTACATACAGCTTTGAAGAGATTACTGTTACAGAACTCTGCATGTGTGCTCATTCATTTGAAATCACATTCTCCAAAGCGTAGAGTTTAAATTAATTTCAGGGATTTTTTCTGTACATAAGCTCATCAGCAAGCCATGTCACTGTGATAGCAATCTTTTGACTGCTGATGCCACCTTAACATTGATGAGATGTACCCTTTGGTGAATTTTGTACTTAAAAGTCCTGGCTCATTCCACTGAGCAGTGTTAAACTGATTTGGTGATTGTTTGACAGTATCTACACAATGCGGCACCATTTGACATGGAAAATGAGCTTTTTTCATGTCCGATTTCAACAAACATGCAGGAAAGTAAAAATCTTTATAAAATGACTTGCACAAGAAAGAGGAAAGTAATACAGAAATGCTACACTCTGATCAAGTTGTGCCAGACTTGCTGTTCCCTGGTGCAGCATGACCTGATGAGAATATTATTTAAAGCATTTTTTAAAAAGCCTAGAATAATAAAAGAAAATGCTCAGCCATCTCCAGAGTGGCAATTAATTAATGGCCATTATAAGTGTACAGTAGTGGAAGAACATGTTATTTTAACCAGCACCTGGTGTGCTACTTCATTATATTCGTTAATGCTAGCAGTCCACCTGAAAAGGCTGTTCCTGCAACTTGCGGCTGTGTCCACAGAAGACACTTTATTATGAATCACTAGACTCCCCATATTTGTTTCCTCTGTGGACTTTATGGGAAATCTTTTTCAAGCTACCATGAGCATGAAGACTGGGAATTCTAATCTTATAATTTAAAAGTAACCGAAGTTACTTACAGAAGTACAAGAATAGTTGAAGGAAGACTATGCAAATCATTTATCAATAATCTGTTAGATCAGCACAGTGTTTCAATTCATTAGTAATTTGGAGCTTCATTCCCTGTGGTTTAACAGATTCATCTTCAGCTCTAAATTCATTCTAGTTTCCTTGGTTTTATTTGAATTAGCAGTTGTAATTTAAACGTTATACTCAGAGAACAAGGGATGCTTTAGGGTTGTGGTTTTGATTTTTTTTTTTTTCAGGGGTGCTGAGCATCTGCTGCTCCTGTTAATTTTGTGTAAGAATTATTGGCTGCTCACCACCTCTGAGAACCAGCCCATTACAGTTCCTTTCAAACACAGTGCTGTAGTGTTCTACACTCATCAACAGTGAGGCAGAGTACATCCTTAATATTGCATTCACTTGCATTTTTGTTGTACCTATACAGAGAACAGAGGAAGAAGAATGTGGTCACATTCTCAATTCAGGTGCCACACAATTTCTCTTCCTCTCATCAGTGCTGTTTGTCTGACCCTTGCTGAATGAGTGGCAACCTTCTATTATGAAAAGAAATCTTCGTGTGCATATGTTAAGGGATGATCTTTATTGCTTTGTTCTATACAAAGCAATAAACAGCTGCTGGGATTGATTAATTGCCAAAGAGGAGCTGGAGCATTTAAATCCATCTTCAAAGCTGTTTATTTTGAGTATACTACAAAGCAGGGATTATTGCTATTCTACAGCAAATCACAACAAGAAACAGAAGATATAATTGTTCCTTTGTAAAAGTTAGAAAGTGCACAGGTAGGGAAACAGACACATCTCTGGTAACACAGAAGGAGACGGGGAAAGCCAGGGAGTAACTGAGAGGGAAGGGTGTGGTCTTAGGTGTATTGAAACTCTAGGCAAAAAGAGTTGGCATCTCATTCACTGGCCCAAACAACTGAGTTAAAAAGCAGGTTCTGCTCTACTCGAGCTCATGCCAGGTCCTGCTCGCTTTCTGGTCTCCTCCCTATTTCTCTTCTTCTCACTTCCGCTCTGGTGGGAAACTTGTCTTCTGGCCAGCTGGCCTGTGCCTGCAGCCCAAACGCTTTGGGACATGGTCCTGAGTGACAAGGTCTAAGTATTCCAAGTGTTCAAAAATCATTTCAGGCCCCCCCCAAATCATGAGGGTTTTTTTTTTAATGTTGGATTCTTTTTATTTACCTTCTTGTTGCTGAACCTTCAGGTCATACTTGATTTTCGTGTTCAAGCTTGTCTTTGCAAACATGAGAGCTAAAAAGCTCATTTTTTAAAAACCTCATTTTTTTAGAAATGAAAGCTGATGTCTTTCTGCAATCACTTGATTCTAGCAGCTGGGGCTTTACGAAAAACGTCCTGAGATTTGTGCTAAAATCACAAGAATGGGCAATGTTGAAGTCTCCTGACTGGCCAGGCTTTTTCTGTGGCCACCCACTCTAAGTGTGGGCTTCGAGAGTGCAGCTCAATCAGACGGCCTCAATCTCTTCCCTGAGTCATGGTGTCTCCTGGCATGTTACACTCTAAACTGTTTTCTGCCTGGGATGTACCAAAAACCACTTCTGTGAGAACAGCATGGTTAAAATGTGACTGACTGCGCTGGAGACACCTGTTCTATTCCTGATTGCTCATTCACTCCTTTGTGAGATGAGATGAGAGAGAGAGAGCCATAGCCACCTGAAACTAACAAAGGATGCTAAGTAGCAAGCCATTGTTGATAGCGTAACCAAGGATTAAAGTAGCTGTTACTCATTTTCTGCCTGTGGATAACATGATCTGCTTGATAATTGCAAAATACCAGGCTCAGCATCAGATACCAGTATTTGGAAAACTCTTACTGGAATGAATTGGACTGATAAATTTGCTAAGGACGTAGATGTGCAGAGTGGAGCTCTGTTTTAGAAAACTAGGAATACACCATTTAAAACTGAAAATGGAGGGAGATGCTCCCTAAAAAAGTGCCAACAGCTTGGTGATTGTTTTAGAGAAGCAAACCATGCAAAAAACCAACAAAGTTAAAAGCTCTCGACTGGACTGAAATGTACGAACACTATTACTTTTATTAATTATTATAATTAAAGACCAAAAATAAAAATTTAATAAAAATGACATGAAAAATCAACAAAGTGAACCAAGGAAGTGGGCCATATGGAAAAAGAATAATGTGATTGGACACATTTAGGGTCAAATTCCCTGCAACCTTTTTTGGTTTTAAAATGTTTATGGTCACATTTTTTAAGGAGGCGCACACACAAAGATATGTAGGGACCCCAGCAAGAGCAAGGCACAAGTGTAACAGGGTCAGATCCCCAGCTGGTATAAATTGATGGACAACAACCCTGTTGAAGAGGCAAGTAAATTCATTAACTCCATCAAAATCAGTGGAACGGCACTAATTTATACAGACCGGCTTATGATCTGGCTGAAAACATCTGCTTAATGCTTTTCTTTATTAGACTTGTCACATCTTGAATAATTAAAAAAAAATGTAAATGTTGCCCGAGTATTTTCTATACCAGACTGTCAGTGAAGAAAAATGTGCATTTTCAGTATTAATATGAATCAAGAGATAAATCCAAGTTAGAAATGAACTTACAGTTCATTTACTCCTGGACAGCTGAATATTTAAGTCTCTACGTAATGTAAGATGTGAGTCTCATTGGACAAGACATGTTCAAAGTAGATTCAGATAACAAAATGTACAGGCTGTCATTTAGGAAACCTCTGAAGGGAGAAAATGATTAAAAAATAGACAAGTTTCATACATCTTTCTTATGTAATATCTCAGAGTCCATCTCAAACTCTTGGAGCCACTTCAACTGTCCCTGATTTGGGAGCATATAGAGTCAGAACTGGAAGATAAATGAAGACAGAACTGGCTTATGGCCCCAGACTTTTCCCCAAAGACATTTTATTTAGATTTTGCTGCCTAATTCTGTGTTAAGAACCATAACCCTTTCATTTGAACATAACCTTCATGGGGGATTGACAAATGAATTGTGATATCCTCCTCATGCTGAGTTGCGAACCCCGGCTTAAGCAGCGTCTTTGTCTTAGTGAAGAAATATTCATCTAACTGCTTATCAGCACAGGAGTGAAAAGCCAGCTTGATGGGCCTAGAACTACAGATACACATAAGTGTTCCCAGAGCTGTCATAATCAATGTAACTATCATTATAAAGGGGCTCTATACATTTATGTTTAAGCAAACATAAATTAAGTATTTATGTAAAGAAACTGTAGCAGAATGTATTTTACAGAGGTCTGTATTCTCTGCTCTGCAGCTACTCTGCCTGCCTGAAGCTTACATGTTGCAGGAAACCCTGGAGGGACTGGAGCAGCCTTGCCAGGGGTCCCTGGGTGGCATTCAGGTGTACTGTGGCCACTAGAGCCTCAAAGGCCTGAAGATGGACTCCACAAGAAGTCCTTTGGTGCCTATAGGTGGTACTGCACCCTGTTCTGGCCCTCAGGAGCCCTATAAAGAGTGTCTAGACTAGAGTATGTTTGACAGTAGTACTGGCCATTAGCCCCACTCCTATGCCCAGATGCCTCAGCAGATGTTAATGCTGTTAATGCAAAGTAATGTACACTGGAAAACATAATCCCAACAATATCTAGAAAATGATGGGGTCTAAGTTAGCTGTTACCACTCAAGAAACAGATCTTGGAGTCATGAATAGGTCTCTGAAAACACTCACTCAGTGTGCAGCGGCAGTCAGAAAAGCTAACAGAATGTTTTGGAAAGGGATAGATAAGGCAGAAAATATCATATTGCCTCTTTATAAATCCATGGTATGCCCACATCTCAAATACTGTGTGCAGATCTGGTTGCCCCATCTCAAAAAATGATATTTGAAACTGGAAAAAGTACAGAAAAGGGCAACTAAAATGATTAGGGGTATGGAAAAGCTTCCATATGAGGAGAGATTAGTAAGAGTCGGACTTTTCAGCTTGGAAAAGAGACGACTAAGGGGGGAAATGATAAAAGTCTATAAAATAATGATGTGTGGAGAAAGTAACAAAGAAAATGTTGTTTACTTCTTTTCATAACACAAGAACTAGAGGTCACCAAATAAAAATAATAGGCAGCAGGTTTAAAACAAATAAAAGGAAGTATTTCTTCACACAAAATACAGTCAACCTGTGGAACTCCTTGCCAGAGGATGTTGTGAAGGCCAAGACTATAATGGGGTTCAAAAAAGAACTAGATAAGTTCATGGAGGATAGGTCCATCAATGGCCATTAGCCAGGATAGGCAGGGATTGCTGTGTGCCAGAGGCGGGGAATGACCAATGAGATGGATCACTTGATGGCGACCTGTTCTGCTCATTCCCTCTGACACTGGCCACT
Organism: Mesoclemmys tuberculata; assembly: GCA_007922155.1. NCBI lineage: Eukaryota > Metazoa > Chordata > Testudines > Chelidae > Mesoclemmys > Mesoclemmys tuberculata. The sequence goes on from ML675626.1 coordinate 2,954,908, forward strand.
GTTGGAAGACAGGATACTGGATTAGATGGTCCACTGGTCTGACCCAGTGTGGCCGTTTTTATGTTCTTATGACTTAATCTTCATAACAACCCTGTTGAAGAACAAGTATTAGTATCCCCACTTTACAAATGAATAATGGGGAAACTGAGGCACATGAAGGGTACTGTCCTAATTTTCAGAGATTCTGAGCACCCACAACTCTCCTTGAAGTCAGTGGGAAGTGCATGTGCACAGCACTTCTGAAAACTGGGTCATAAATGACTTGTCCAAAGTCACCTAATGAGTCAGTGGTAGAGCCAGCCTGATACACAGTCTTCTGCTCTAACTGTTAGATGATAGCTTCTGTATACTGTATATACTAAATATGGCATCTGACAAAGTGGGTTACAGCCCACGAAAGCTTAAGCCTACAAAAATTAAATTTGTTAGCCTTTAAAGTGCTACAGGACTCTCGTTGTGTTTTTGGTTTTTTTTTTTTATATATACTCACTGGCTTTTACGAAGACAATTGCATTTTGTTGTTTGATGTCCATTTTCTTCAGGAAATTGTAGTTCAACTAAAAACAATTCTGCTGGTAGATGAAAAATCATTATGGAGGTGCTAAACTTGTACAGCTTTCTGTAAAATGATTTTCAGATCTGTTTCCCATTCACCCTGTCTCGGGAGTGTGCAGGCGATATTTGGGTCTCACATACAGTAATAGACCAGTTTATGTGAGAATGTACTGCAGAACTCCTAAATATTATGTCTTATTCCTGGTTTCCAAAGGCTTGCTCAAACAAGTGTGAGATCGTCTGTTATGCCATTTAAAGCAGGAATGAAATACAGTGGGGGAAAAAATACATCTGACTTGAAATCTGAGTGCCTCAAAAACTCTAGGGAAGATGATTGTAATTCTTGCTGATCTGGGCAGACCCTACGTGGTTGACATGCACATGGCCAAGTGAAGTAGGTATGTAGGTGGGACAATATTTATAAGGAAATGTTTTACTTCGTGCTAATAGGACAAGAAAAACATTCCTATAACATCTCTATTTGTTGATATTATTGGATATTTATATGGCACTCTGAATGGAGGTGACACATTACAAACACAAACATAAGGTACATGCTCACTAGAGCTGACAACCCAACATAGGCAAATAAATGAGAGGGGGAAAACTAGTTCAACATATGCCGGAATACCTGGACACAACAGATCAGCGAGGAGAGCCAAATCTTACATAACATGTATACATGTTTTACTGTAAATTTCTGCAGAATATCTACTTGGTTTTTGTAAAATAATCAAAATGGCTATAGTTTAAGGAGGAGATCATGACGCTATATAGGAAAAAACACATACCATATAGGACAGGAAACTGAGGAGTTCAACCCAGATCTTTCCCTCTCAATGGGGATTGCCCTTCTCTATAGCAGACAGGGATTTCAGTTCCCAGACTCTGCGGATGCCTCGGGGCCATTCAGAGCTGGGGTACATGCTAATTTGGTATGAACTGGCATTAATGCGACATGGTTGCACCACAGTTTATACTGCTACTTTAATTAGTTATAGTCATCTCGCAGAAGAAAGCCATGTGCTGTAGCTTTCTTCCCTGCTCACTGCATAAACTCAGCATGGAGCTTAAATAGTTGAGCCTGCTTTTACTGCGAATTGAGGCATTCAGGCAGTCACTCATGGCTGCTCAAGGAGGACAAGGCCAGATCCTTTGCTAGAGAACTGTCACCATCACAGCTGCATAGCTAATGTGACTGTTGTCCTCTACGAAATTATGTCTTATTGAAGTCCATAGCGTTGCATTCTCTAATGTGATGTAAAGAGCATTCAGTGCCATTATGGTTTATCATGTCTTTTCATTGCTCTCCTGTCATCTTTCAGAAGTACTGAGTTATATGAAAATGGCTAGGCTAATACTGAAAGGCACATCTCAGATTAGCATGGCCTCGTTTTTACTGAACTAAAAAATGTACAAATAGATATATGTGGTATACATTACTTTTATTAGCATACTTGAAAGCATTTGGAACTGTCTAAAGTTAGGGGAAAAAAGAGTTTTAGACGAAGTCTGGTCAGACCATAAAAAAAATTGAAAATATGACTGTAAAATCACAAAACTTGGCAGGCAGAGATAAAGGTAGTACCCAAAGGTATTTTAAATTCATTTTTAAAACTAATTATTAGATTTCAAGGGAGAAATTTTGGCCCCATTTAAGTCCATTAAAGTTTTGCCATTGGCTTCAGTAGAGCCAGTATTTTATCACAAGTCCCTTAGTAAGCAGGTATACGGCATAAATGGAAAATGAAATGTGTGAGGTACTTTATACTTCACTGCTATATATACAGGTTACCCCTACCTCTACTGCTTTCTTTTGCTGTCTTACCTGTTGAGGACAGTAAATGTAACTGATGTCACCAAAGGCAGAATTCCAAATAACTTATGTCCACATTCTTGAAAAGGGGGCTTTGGTTTTCTACCATGCATCTGTAAAATATTTCATTTGGCAGTTGCTACACTTGTACCTACCAAATCACCAGCCCAGGAGTCCATGTGATTTAGATGTGCTTCTTTCCTTTTGAACAACTGAGAGAATGTTCATTCCATTTTCTCTCCCTGGAAACATCCTTTTTTAGTAGCCATGCCATGAGTGACAAAAGCCATTGAGAGTCAGACTCTCACATGGCTGAGGCCCCCTTCCCGAATCCTTTATTATTTTTCAGAAGGGCTCAGTCTTGTTTGAGGACACATCCTAACCATCCTAAATATGTGGCAAAGGTAACGTCAAGAGATTCATTTAAATTAGCCTGTTATACTTCCAGTTTTCCTCCATTTGACATTACCTAGGGTACAATCTAGACTGATGAACAGCTGTGTCCCCTCATTTCTCCAACCTATGGTATTTTTTACACTGCTTCGCTGTGAGAGCTGGCACTCCTGATCTGCTCACACCCAGGCTCCAGCATGTGAATTACTCCCAGCTATACGGTGTGAGTGCTATCGCCAGCCACTCCTGAATTACACTGCAGGGCAACAGCAGCAAATTGCCAGTCCCAGCCTTTCCCCCAGAAATGTGCATCTTGTACTGCCCAGCTTTCTCTCTCCTTCTGGACAATACAGCTCATGGAAACTCTCATTTCATTAATAGAAAATGATATGCACAAATCCTGTTATCACAAATGGAGTTTCCCAAATACTTCAATCCAAACACACTCATTTAGATAAAACAAGTTTATTAACTAGAAAAAGAAAAAATTTAAGTGATTACAAATAATGAAGCATAAAAGTCAGAATTAGTTATCAAAAAAAAAAAGTAAAATGCAACTAACCTAACTTAAGAAGCTAAATGGATTCAAAGCAAGAGTCTCTCTCACCACATCTTAGCAATCTTACTTGGTGAACTTCTTTCAGACAGGATCCCTTCCGAGTCCAAGGATGCTTCCTTTGTTCTTCAAGTGCTGCTGATGCTGTGAGTAGAGATGAAGGGAGAGAGATTTTGGGGGCAAGCATTCCCCCCTCTTATAGTTCTCTTTCTTCTTTGAGAATCACCTCTCGCTGAGGTTCAGGAAACAGAAAAACTGGGTGGATGGGAATCTCAAGCTATTTCTTTGTGAAAATGTAGATTTTTCGCTCACACCCTCTTTTCTTGCCCAAGGATGGCCTCTTCACCAGATGATAGTCCATTTGACTTTGTTGACACCTGGCTGAGGCATCAGTTTGCCTTTTGTCTCTGAGGAACTGGTTTGTGGCAGCCCTTGGTAATATCGTAGTGTAGAACTTTATAAACGTTTCATACGATGTTGCCACACACATTATACCAGGACAGTAATGATCAGCAAATTACACATATTCAATTGATACCTCACAAGGCAGGCTTTGGACAAGATTTATCATAGTTAAGGTTAAGATTCTGTCACAGGTATTAAAAGTCAGGGACAGATCACAGGCAAAAAACAAAAATTCATGGAAGCTGCAATCTGTCCCTGACTTTTACTAAAAATACCTTGGGAGTGGGAGATCAAACCGTGGGGCCAGGGCTTGCAGCTGCTCCAGCCCTTCTGTTTCTACTGTGGCTGACCACTGCTGTTCCAACGCCAGCGGGGCTGACCCAGCTTGGCCACTGCTCTGGCGGGTTGGGGCTCATTGCTTCGGTGGTCCTGTGTGGGGCTGGCCGCTGTTCAACCAGGGGGAAGGGGAAGGCTGGCCACCAACTAGCTATTCGGTGGCCCTGAGGGAGGCAGCTGGCTGCCAATCAGCTGTTTTGGGACTGGCTGCCGATTTAGCTGTTCCAGAAGCCGTAGCTGTGGGGCTGACAGCTGCTCCAACCCTGCCCCAGAAGAAGGTCCAGAGGTCCCAGAAAATCACGGAATCCATTACTTCCGTGACAAATTGTATCCTTAATCATAGTCCGATAAAAGTGGTGAACATGGAGATAAACATTGACATGCTCCCGAAACTTTATGACTTCCTGGAGAGACCAAGTTACAGAGGCTGTATGTGAAAATGGTCGTTAATGATTACTTGGACAGATCCAAGCCATTCTGTAACTCATTTATTGCTTTTAGGGGAAATGATGAGCCTATACCATTGTAAGCCTATCGAAGTGGACCAGTGCTTTGTACCTTCCTAGCTCCATAATGAGCAAGCTGGAGTCCCAATAGCCCAGTAGTAAGAGCTCATTCTATTAGGATTAATCTGCATTGGCTGAATGTCTGTTGCTGCAAGTTGTAAGGCTGTCACTAGGAGTTCAGCTCACCAGTTGCAAAGTTTTGTTTTGTGATTCTGGAGCCGGATTAGAAACTTGTTTCGAGAGATCAGAGCTTCAGGCCTGGTCTACACTGCTGACGAATATCAGCGGCAGTCGATGGGTGTGTAGCTTCCCTTTAGCATGCCTTCTCCACAGCGCTGCACCAACAGGAAATGTGTATCCATCGACACAGTGCTTCACTTTTTGGGGAAGTGGTTATATTAGATTGACTTCCGGATCGATTGAGTGGGTCTTCACTTCCACTCAGTTGATCTAGATAAATTGATTTGATGGAGGCCAATTTGCTGCCATGAGTGTAGACATACCCTCTGTTTCTGTTTAATTAGTGCTTCGCAGCTCTCTCCCAGTGTATTGCTTCTGCTTGCCGATCCGCTAGGGAGGTCCTTTTGAGGTAATAATTTCATGAGGATGAAAGGAAGGATCACTTACCAGTAACCGGAATTCTTTGAATATTTTGCCTCTGAAACCCACACCCTTGCCATCTTCTTCAGCATCAGTAAATAGGCTTTGTTAATTTGGAGAAGGATGGAGGAGAGTTAAGTGGGGGCGGTCCTTTATATCTGCAGCTGTGATATCCAGATCTGGGGCCAGTGTGCATCCTGCTGTGAATAACTGTAGAGCTCACAAAGTCTTGCACTTCATTTCGTGGGGATGTAGTCAGAGAATTCCAGCCACAAGTTCATAACTTTCCTTGGCTCGCTTGCCATGCCCACAGTCCCTCTCATCTCATTCACCGCTTCCCTCTAGCCCCTAGCTACTTCATTTCCCATCCTCGCTTGCTTTAATGAGCAAAATGGGGATCTTTGGAAGAAGCACCAGTGTGCCATACTGATGCAAAGTGGCCCAGTCTGTTCCTGACAGAAGGTGATACGAGAGCCCAGTTTCCTGAACAGAGTACTTAGAAGGTATTGAGTTCAGAGGAACTAAGTTGTCAAGATGTGCTAGTCTCTTTTTCCTTTTCTGTGCTCTAGCAGCCTTCATTTCACGCTTGCAAAGTTCCCCCTCAGAACTTCATCATTTCCATTAGTTTCAACATCTAGGTGCAAAACAATAATTACCTGATTGTCTCTTGTGTACACCCTTTGAGGGAGCAGCCCCCATTTCCATCTTGCAGGAAGAGTCATTTTATTATTTCTTCTCAGAACCTTGTGCACGTTCCCAGAAGGAGGTGTGCAGGCTTCTAAATGTTCTGTTACCCGTCAATGAATTTAATTTCATCAAAGCAGCTGCTCGGTGCAGTTGAAGAGATGAACAATGTGCAGTACTCATATAGATGTTTCACTCTCTCTCACACACCTATGGAACTGCAGTCGACATATAGAGGAGTAAGCTGTAAAAAAATCAGTAGGAAGTTAGGGGAAGGTGGTTTTGTTTTTTTGGTTTTGTAACAGTAATTGTAAATCTAAAAAACCACCTAGAAAATCATCATCATGGGCTTAATATTCCCCTTCCCCGCCACCACTTGCTCACCCCTCTCTCTCTCTGTCTTACTCTTTCTCTCACACACACCTGAAATCTCTGCTGAAGCTTTCTGTTTATTCCCTAAGCCCCCTCACACTCTCAGTTTCTAACACTTGGCAGTTTGGCTCTTGGTAGATTGTACACAGTTCCCCAGGCTCTGACATTTTGCACCTTGCCTGTACACTCCTAGCAAATTTCAAATACCCAGGCTACTTGTCAGTTTATTCCTTCTAGGCATCATCCAGGTCATGAAAGGTAATTGTGTTCTAGTTCATGTGGAACAGCTGAGAAATGGGGAAAGTACAGCTTCCCAGAGTAATAGAAAATTATGGGAGTACAGTAAGATGTGTCCTTATATGACATTTTACACTTGAGAGGACTGGAGATAGCTTGATTCATTTCTATGCAGTGGTGCTGTAGCCTTGTTGATCCCAGGATATTAGAGAGATTTTGATATTACCTCACCCACCTTGTCTCCCTCTGATACATGTATAGGTTTTTTTTTTTTAAAAGTCTCTGGTACAGACTAGACATTCTCTATATATTACAACCTAGATTAGTTAAAGATCAGTGCGGCCAAGGGAGGACACCTAAAACTGTCAGACAATCAGAAAGGATTGGGAATGCCACTTCTTCACACCTTGAAGTGTACATAAAAAGTCTTCCAGCCCAGAGTGCAGACATTGGAGATTGCTGGCTGGTTCCCCAGAATAAGGACAGGTGCTGACTTCCTTAAACTCAGCCAACTCTCTCAGCAGGACTAAGACTCCATTATGGGTAGCTGTTTTCCTTCATCGAAAAAGGGGCTGCAATCCCCTGCTGCTGTTTGTTTTCTAGCTACTGCTAGAGAATTATAGAATTATTATTCCTCAGAATGGGAAACCAGAAGAAAAAGAGAGAAAGATGTGTATTGAAGGAAACTCAAGGGTATGAAAACAAGCATATGAAATGAGAATGCCGACTCCGCTGGGGAGCTTTGACTGCCCTGGGTGTAAAAACAAAATACCAAATGTGTGCATATCTCCAAAGCGATCAGTGTTTCAGGTACTTTGGAACACACCTCAGGGTTTGCTAGAGGAGGGACTGAAGTATATTGAACTGCAAACAAATGCTAAACACAAACCCTACACAGCAACTTGGTGGCAAGCCCAAAAAGGCAGCTTTTATGAGCAGCTCACATAGGCTTTGGGCTTTTTTCCTTTCAAAACTCCTATGCTCTAACTTTCATTGCCTTGCTGACTCTTGGGAGCACAGCTGGGAAATGGCTAACTGTGGAACTGAGGCTAGGAGCAGTAGGACAAATCTGATGAGTTCTGTGTATGGGCAGCTGAGGATTCTGGGAGTTAGTGCGGGATGTGCTCAGTCTGACTAGTTGATGCACAATAAATTTAAGGAAATGTGTTCAATGAACAAGAAAACAGTTGTCTCCTGGCTGAATCATGTTATAATAACTGAGCTGCAACCCATTTGAAAAGATCAGTATGGAGCATTTGAATTGTTTCCGTTCCCTACGCTGGAATTTTAAGAGCTCAAGATACTTTTTGGGTTACAGGTTCCAGAAGCAGCCTCTCAAGCTGCATGTTTTCTTGCACAGAATCTCAGATTTACTCGTGCCCTATGGGTGCAGTGGTTAGCCTTTCTGCATGTTTGTGTGTGCAGGTCAGGTAGCTAAAGGATTAACTGCTGGATTTGCAGGTGTGTAGGCAAGGGTTTGCACACACCAAAATACAGGTTTGAAAACTGACACTTGCAAAGCCCCTGTTGATATTGGCCCAAAGACTTCACTAGTTCAGAGTATTGGCATGGTCAGTAGCTGTCTGGTTTTCTGCTCACACAGCGTGTATTGTGCTCAGTTCAGACTTTGTGCCATCACCTTTATTCTCTTGCTATAGCCCTGGAGCTCTTAATACCCACCTAGGCTTTGCAGTATTATATCCATAATTCTAAGCAATCATGAGCAGCTTTCCAGGTGTCCGTGGAGCCATTGTCCTCTCTCCATTAGCTCTTCTACCCTTAATGTTTTTTAAAAAACTGAATACCAAACAGTTCCATATGGCAGTCAGTTTCCATGGGCATCTGAGACGTACTATGGGTTAGATGGGATTTGGTTCTTTTGTAGGGAAGCAAAGGAGAAGGGTGTAAGGACCCCTGACTTGTGCTTTCTGGCCAGGAGAACAGTTGCAGTTTCCGTGTTTTCCTTATTTTAGGGGATTATTTCTTCCTAGCACCTCCAGGGATAGGGACCATTGTCCATGGACCCCATACCCAGCTTGCAAACTGCATTCCTTTCCCAGTGTTGTAGGGCTGTGACTAGCAAATGAATTTGAGTCTATACTACTTATGAAATGACAGTTGTTGGCACATTGTACTGAAAAACTCCTAAGAAAACATAACCATTTTGCAGGAATGTTCCTGAACTCTTAATTCTAGTGTAACTCACCTAGAACTCAGAGCTCCTGAAACACCCAGAAGAGTCACCAGTCATATTTTTCCAGCTAATATATTTAATCTCCTTTATTTAACAAAATAATTCAAAGTTATTTAGAGGGAAATCCTGCCAGATATACAGCATACACTGGAAAATTTTGCCAGTGCTGTTAGTTAGAAGTGAAAAGCTCCCCTAGCAAACACAGCTATGCCAGCAAAAATCCTAGTGTAGTTGCAATTATACCGGCGAAAAAGTCCTTCTGCTGGCATAGTTTATGCTATTCAGGGAACTGATTTGAACTATATTAGCAAAAAACATGTATCTCCACATACCAGTTATACCAGTTCTATACCATCAAACTTTTAATTGTTGATAACACCTCCCTGGTACACACCAATCACCCACATTCTATGAGAGGCACACACAGCTAGTGCTTGCTGCCAAGGACAGCTTATGCCCTAACTTTCTGGTGACCTGTCCCTGCCCCCTTGGGGCTGTGTTGCATCAGCTAGTCCAGTTGCTAATCTACCTTCCCAGCAGTTTTCATAAGTGCTGGCTAGGAATCCTGGCTTGCTGCTCCATGAGGCTTGGTGAGAGGAGGTTCTCTTCCGCCATTAGCATACTTGTATCACTGGGGGCTGGACGTGGCCCTTAAAGTTATACCATTCTAACAGCAAATTTGTGTTACAACTCATGCAACCAAATTGTGTCCCTTTTGGATACTATATCAGCAGTGCATTCGGAAACAGAATTTGCTTAATGTACCAGCAGTTTGTTCTGTTTGGTAAGGGTTTATTATGTAGCTCCACTTATGTTCTAGGAGGGAAGAGTTCCTCCTGAGATCAATGGCCCTTTCAACTTCCCTTCTAATCTTACTCCCTGTGTCTAGCTTTTTTTTTTCATGCTAAATATGAAAAGTTAATATGCAGGTTTAATCTCGTATAGGCTTCTATCAAAGCACTTGTTGTATTTATTATTTTCAATGATATGCACGTTTGCTCTCCTGCTAAAAGAGTATGGGTTCCTGCCTAGAAAATCAAAGCCTCAGAAAAAACAGAACCCAATCACACAGTACATTAAAGCTGTTGTCTACCTTTCTTGCTTTTGTGGGGCTGCAGTTGAGACTGCAAATCCAGTATATTTTTGGAAGCTAAATCACTGAATGAATTGTTGGCAAGCTGATGAGGGTTGTGTGATACTTTCTCTTATTTTATTTACGTTATCAGAGAGAACCTATGAGATTTCTAGGATGTCTGTCATCACAGAGGTTGCTCTAACTTATCACAGCTGGTAAGAGCCCCCAAAGAGCTGTTCTGCCAGCCAGGAATCACTGAAGCACAACAGCACTCATGGCTGCTCCTACTGGGCTTAACTCTGGCATGGCTCTGGGCCTCTGGCACCATGTGGCCTAGTATAGCTGACAGAGTTGGTTACACTGGGTGTAGCTATCGAGAGACTCCCCGTGCCAACGTCACCTTCAGGTGCCCAGTGAGGGTGGTTTTATGTCTTCTTGACATTGGCAGCGTAGCAAAAATGAGTTGTAGCATGAAGCAGGATCTGGTTGCTGCTGCTTTTTCCGCTGTTAATCAGCTTTCCTTTTACTTTCCATACAGGTGGTTTCTCTTGTTTTTTTTTTTTTTTTTAATAAAACAGGCCAGTGTTGATCCACTCCCACTCCCACCATGTTTTCTGGGAATGCTTAGACATCTTACCATGTTGGTCCAGTCCAGTCCAGCTCCATTCTCACTGTCTCACTCTGAACTACCTGATCTGAATTTACCCTAATTTTAAACCTCTTCCCTCTGATTCTGCCTTGTCCTGCACTGTCCTGCTCTGAAGCATTCAGCAATTTTCTCACCAACTCATCTGTCCTTATAAAAATAAGCTCTTCTTCTTTGACCCTCAACTGTAACAATGGAACATCCTTTCCAAGAATCCAGCCTCACTGCCATGCATTTTAGTGCCTTGGGCATGTTTTAGTCCTAAAAGAGGGAGAATTTCATGAACTCAATTGCACTCTGCACTCTTTGCACTCTGCTGCCAGCCATCGTTTTGTGATGAGCTCAACCTAAAGGGATTGTTAACTGCCATATGAAGAGAGCTGTGTGTAGTACTTACGCTGCACATATGTCCTCATCTTCTAGATCCTTTTTTACAAGAGCAGGCATATTTTCTTCCTCAGAATCCTGAGCTGGGAGGAATGTATTACTTCTATGGCCTTGCTGTTTCTGCCCTTGAAAGCATCAGTGCTGCAGCCAGATTTCCTCTATTCCAGCTTTCACCACTTTCCTAAACCCCAATTAATACTTAGCACTTCTCTACCTTTACTGTTTAATAGAGCCATTTCTAACCAGCCTGACTACCCCTGCCAGACTGGGATTTTGCAGTGCCGAAAGGCTACTTTATAATTGCTTCTATACAATTCTTGCTCATTAGACTCAGACCTTTTAATGAATTGTGAATCACTGGTGTTTATGTGAAATCCTGCTTTCCAGAAACTCATCACTATTCATCAGTACAGCAGTCGCTGTTCTAGCCACCCGTTATTTGCCTTTGCTCTCAATCCACATATGTGGTCGTTGTACCATAGTTACCCTAGATCCTTTATTCCTTTCCGCAGGAAGTGCCCATCACATAGTAATGGCAGTAATTATGCACGGGGTTGTGAGTGAGGGATAGGTCACAGGACTCCCATTGGGAGTTGTATGGCTGACTCCAGTGCACGGCTTTACCTCTGTGTTTTCCTTAAATCCTTGGCTTATGATCAAAGAGGGTCTGAACTCTCCAATTTAGGTGAAGGTCTTTTCTTTCTGAAACACTTCCCATGCTGAAATTCTCTAGTCTCAATCTACGCATGGGTGCCCATAATGGTTACTGAAAGAGCATCTGATTAACCCCCGACCTGGGAAGGTGGCAGCTGTTCTGATTCTGATGTATTTATTCCCTCCTTGCAGGAAGCAGAGAACACACTACGGCTGATGCAGAACAGGCTGAAGGAGGAGGAAAAACGCTTGCTCAAGAGTGGAAGTAAGCTATGTTTCTGAACTGCAGGGGCTAGAACAGGGGTGGGCAAACTTTTTGGCCTGATGGCCACATCTGGGTATGAAATTGTATGGTGGGCCACGTGGTGGGAGAGGGGGAGTGGTGGCGCTGGGAGGGGGGAGCAGCTGCCGTGCTCCAGCCAGGGTGCTGCTGAGCCCATAGGGTGGTGCTGCTGGGCTCATATGGTGGGAGAGGGGTGGAGGGTTGAGTGGGGGGCGTGGCCACTGTGCTCCAGCCAGGGTGCTGCTGGTCCCATGTGGTGGGAGAAGGGAGGGAGGAATGGGTGGGACTGGGAGGGGGAGCGGCACTGCGCTCTGGCCAGGCCCAGCTGGAGGGCCTGATGAAAAGCTCAAATGGGCCATATATGGCCCGCAGGCCGTAGTTTGCCCACCCCTGGGCTAGAAGAATAAATTGTAGATTGCCAATTGTTTCATACATAAAGATCCCATTGAAGCTGAGGGGAATTTTATCAGCTGCCTACTGGGTAAGCTGAAGAGCAGACCTATTATGTTAGAAAAAGTGAAGCCACATTAGCTTAAAAAGACTACCAAAATCACTACCCTAAGCTCTGCATTACCGCACCCTATAAATCCTACCTGCAGTGCTGAGGGTGAATACGGTCACCTCGTAAACATGGGTTTGTTATTCGCCTGCCAGCAGGGGCTGGGCATGCTACAGTGGCACTGCATTTAGCTCCTGTAGGAAGGCATGGCTGAAGGAAGTTCAGTGTTTTGACAAGCAATAAACTCCAATTCAGCAAGGTATTTAATCATGCGTGTAACTTTAAGCACATGAAGAGTAGTCTCATTGGGTTATGGAATGAAGTGGTTGCTTAAAGTTACACACCTGCTTATGGATCTTGCAGAATTGGAGTATAAATTCTGATTTCGTTAGTTTGCATGATTCTTACATATTGTGGAATTTGTTTGTGGATTGGTATTAATTCTTTATAGTTTATGGATCAAATAATAACCTTTCCTTTAGTAAATCATGCATGAATAACTATTTTTGAAGGAGTGCTCCTTGATTACCAAAAATAATTAAATCATGGGCCATGGTCTGCACTGAACTACATCTGTGCATCTTCTTTGATTTTAGTTGGGGGTATATGGGTATGAATGAAGTCAGAACCTGGGTCTGTGTTGTTAACATTTACTTTTATTAAATAAAAAACTAGCAGAGGATCAGAAGGGAATAATTTTTTCCTGGGGTTCTGTCAGCAATGTGAACATCTAAGATTTTGCTGCCTCAATAGCTAAACATCAGTAGAACCCCCTTGTGTAAATTATTACAGTGACTTTAATGTTGCAATATATGCATTTATACATAGCAAGAAAAATAGATGAGGTTTAATCCTCTGGCTCAGATACAGCAAATTCCATTAAAGCTGCAAGGACAGGGAATGTAAAAGTTGAATTTGACAATTTCAGTTTTTGGCAGATGTTCTTCCAGGAGGCAAGAGGGAAAGAGAATCAATTCATTCATTCCATTGTTCCCACTCTGTATGTCAGTACAGTTAAACCTATAAAAGTTCTCTATACCCCTTTAGCACTGGGAATACAGGGAGTACAATATATATTATATATTAGAATAATGTATAAGAGAGGAAGGTGATCAGGAGCTGTCAACATAGATTCACCGAGGGCAAGTCATGCCTCACCAACCTGGTTACTTTCTATGAAGAGGTGACTGGTTCTGTGGATGTGGGGAAAGCGGAGGACATGATATACCTTGACTTTAGCAAAGATTTCAATACGGTCTTCCACAGTATTCTTATCAGCAAGTTAAAAAAGTATGGGTTGGATGAATGGACTATAAAATGGATAGAGAACTGGCTAGAGCAAAGGGCTCAACGAGTAGTGATCAATGGCTCCATGTCTAGCTGGCAGCTGGTCACAAGTGGAGTGCCCCAGGGGTTGGTCCTAGGGCCGGTTTTGTTCAACATCTTCATTAATGATCTGGAGGAATGGGGGGAAGGATGCACCCTCAGCAAGTTTGCAGATGACACTAAGCTAGGGGGAGTGGTAGATACCCTGGAAGGGAGGGATAGAATACAGAAGGACCTAAACAAATTGGAGGATTGGGCCAAAAGAAATCTGATGAGGTTCAACAAGGACAAGTGCAGAGTCCTGCACTTAGGACGGAAGAATCCCATGCATAGCTACAGACTGGGGACCGACGAGCTAGGCAGCAGTTCTGCAGAAAAGGATCTGGGGGTTACAGTGGACAAGAAGCTGGATATGAGTCAGCAGTGCGCCCTGGTTGCCAAGAAGGCTAATGGCATATTGGGCTGCATTAGTAAGAGTATTGTCAGCAGATCGCGGGAAGTGATTATTCCCATCTATTTGGCATTGGTGAGGCCGCATTTGGAGTACTGGGTCCAGTTTTGGGCCCCCCACTACAAAAAGGATGTGGAGAAGTTGGAGAGAGTCCAGCTGGGGGCAACAAAAATGATAAGGGGGCTGGAGCACAAGACTTATGAGGAGAGGCTGAAAGAACTAGGCCTGTTTAGTCTGCGGAAGAGAAGAATGAGGGGGGATTTGATAGCAGCCTTTAACTACCTGAAAGGGGGTTCCAGGGAGGATGGAGATAGGCTGTTTTCCGTGGTGGCAGATGACAGAACAAGGAGCAACGGTCTCAAGTTGCAGTGGGGGAGGTCTAGGTTGGACATTAGGAAAAAGTTTTTCACTAGGAGGGTGGTGAAGCATTGGAATGGGTTACCTAGGGAGGTGGTGGCATCTCCATCTTTAGAGGTTTTTAAGCTGCAGCTTGACAAAACCCTCGCCGGGATGATTTAGCTGAGGATAGTCCTGCTTTGAGCAGGGGGTTGGACTAGATGACCTCCTGAGGTCCCTTCCAACTCTATGATTCTGTGATTCTATAATCTTTTTGACGATTCTTCTGAGAATATATTAAGATGAAATTTGATAAAGACAAATGCAAAGCACTTCACTTAGGAAGGAAAGCAAAACCATAAAATGGGTAGTAACTGGCTAGGTGGTAGTACTGCAGAAAAGGATATGAGAGTTATAGTGAATCACATTGAATATTGAGAAGGCTAATATCATTCTGGGGTATATTACCAGGGAGTGTCGTATGGACAGGATGCAGAGAAAAGATTTCTAGACTGCTTCTTTGAGCAGTTAGTCCTGGAACCCACAAGGGGAGAGGCAATTCTTGATATACTGTAGTCCTAAGTGATGCATAGGATCTGGTCCAAGAGGTGAATATAGCTGAACCTCTTGGTAATAGTGACCATAATGTAATTACATTTAACATCCTTGTGGGGAGGGGGGAGGGGGAGTAAATACCAAAGAAACCCACCATAGCAGTATTTAACTTCAAAAGGGGAACTACACAAAAATTAGGAAGGAAGTTAAATGGAAATGAAAAGGAACAGTCACAAGACTGAAATGCCTGCAAGCTGCATGGAAACTTTTGAAAAATACCATAATAAAGGCTCAAACTAAAAAAAAAAAAAAAAAACCAAAAAAACACGACCATTGCTGAACAACAGAGTAAAAGAGATGATTAGAAACAAAAAGACATCCTTTAAACACTGGAAATCAAATCCTACTGAGGAGAATAGAAAGGAGCATAAACTCTGGCAAGTCAAGTGTAAAAGCAGCAATTTTGATGGGCTGATCATGAATTACCATCCTCTTCCTTACCAGCTGCACCAATTCACCTGCCTTTCTCCCTTCAGTGACCACCTTTACCACTTCAGGCAAGCGGGTTTTGAAGATCATCTCACAGGGCACACCGTCCACTTCACTATTTCCACCACTCAACCCCCCTTCCCCATCTCTGTTCAGGGGTCCCTCTCACAACAGCGTGCTTCATCAAGACATAGACTCTTTCCTAAACTTGGGTGCTATAGAACTAGTTGCCGTACAGCACAGAGGAAAGGGATTTCATGCAAGGTACTTCCTGGTGCCAAAAACGAATGGTGTTTGGAGACCCATCCTAGATTAGGGGCTACTTGACACTTATGTGAAGGCACTTTTTGTGAATGTACAAAAATTCAAAATGATGACACTCGCATCGATAATTCCATCACTAGATCAAGGGCTTGTTTCCCAGCCCTTTACCTTCAGGATGAATATTTCCACATTATGGTCCACCCATCTCAAATATGATTCCCATGTTTTACTGTCAGCCAGGACCACTTTCAGAACGGGATGTTCCTTTTCAGTTTGTCGTCTGTGCGAAGGGTGTTTTCAAAGGGCATCAGTAGTAGCAGCGCAACTCTGTAGGAAACGTATTTTAGTGTTCCCTTACCTGGACAGTTGGCTTCTGAAGGGTCACTCCCTGGAATTAAATTCATGGGCAATTTCTGAAACCATAGATCCCTTCCTCAAATTGGGCCTACATTCAAAAATCCACTTTCACCCCTCTGCAAAACTTAGAATTCACAGGATCGTATTTCAATTCAGTAACGGCAGGAACCTACCTTCCACTCTGCCAGTTTGTGGTCCTTTCCAACATAGCCAATACACTCCAGCATAGCTTCCAAACCCCAGTCGAGAATTGTCTTTAATTGTTGGGGCATATGCCTGCTGGTTCTTTCATCAGAGACCACATAAGTCTCTGAATGTGCTGCCTTCGAGGGTGGCTCAGGACTGTTTATTCATCAAACTGACACAATTTAAATATGCTACTTCACATGCCCACCTGCATAAAGGAATCCCTTTGTGGAGAGACCATCACAACATTTGTGCAGGAGTCCCATTTGCTTGTCCTTCCCCTATGGTTGTCATAACGATGGATGCCTCCCTGCTGCGGTGGGGAGTGCATCTGAACATTCTCACGGCCCAGGGCAAGTGGACGTCGCAAGAAACCTAGCTAAACATCAACCTCCTGGAACGCAGAGTGGTCAGATATGCCTGCCTCCAGTTTCTGCCACTAATTAGGGGCAAGCACATAAAGATCATGATGGACAACATGTCATGCATGTTTTATATCAACTGACGAGGAGGAGCAAGACCCTGTCCCTCTGCGCTAAGGCTGTCAACTTCGAAATTGGTGCATACACAATCAGATTATCATCCCAGCAGCCTGTCTTCCGGGGGATCAGAATGTGACCGCAGATACACTCAGCAGGCACTTTTTCTGAGACAACAAGCGGGAAGGTGATTCCAGCATATGGCACCACATACTCCAGCAATGGGGCAGATAGAGTCATTCACCACAGCAATAAACAATAGATGTGCGCAGCTTTGCTGCAGAGGTGGACTGAGTCACCAACCCCTGGGGGATGCCTTTCACCTTCATTGGCCATTGGATCTACT
Source organism: Mesoclemmys tuberculata (assembly GCA_007922155.1). Lineage (NCBI taxonomy): Eukaryota > Metazoa > Chordata > Testudines > Chelidae > Mesoclemmys > Mesoclemmys tuberculata. The sequence goes on from ML675626.1 coordinate 2,971,895, forward strand.
GTACACGTTCCCACCGATTCCTCTAATAGCCAAAGTTCTACTCAAAATAAAAAAAAGGACAAAGTCAGAGTCATCCTAATAGTTCCAGCCTGGGCCAGACAAACATGGTTTCCTTACCTGATACAGCTGGCTGTTTGCTCACTGATCACTCTCCATGCCACTCCCCCGCTCCTCTCCCAGAAAGGCAGGAAGATCCTTCATCCAACCTCAGAGGGCTTGTCTCAAAGCGTGATTGGTAACTGGTTCACAGGATTGGAGACAGCCTGCTCAGAAGAGGAAAAAAGTACTATTACGCAGCAAAAAGCAGTCTACATGCTACAAATATTCCCAGAAATGGACAAGATGTGTCTGTTGGTCTGGCCTCAGACATACTCCACCAATGACCTCATCGCTGCCAGATGTACCAGACTATATCCTAACTCTAAAACGTTCGGGCCTATCACTGAGCTCCATTAGAGTCTACCTGACAGCTATGCTGCAGTAGAGGGTGATTCCGTTTTTGAACGCCCAGTAACAGTGCGGTTTCTCAGGGTGCTTGGAAATCTCTTTCTGCCAGTCAAGCGTCCAACTCCGGTGTGGGACTCAATTTGGTTCTTAAATGCCTTACAACAGTTTTCAAACTTTATAGGCTGCATGGCCCTTTCCAAATAAGATAGTCTGCCATGTACTCCCATCTGCAATAGGCAGAAGTGATGTGTTGGGCCATATGTCCCCCACCCGTCACATTTCTTCCTTCCATTTAACATCAGCTTCTAGAGAGGTTTTCAAACTGCAAGACGCACCTGCTGGTGAATACCTGCCAGTCTGTATAAGGCAACGCTTCCTCCCTGTTTCCTCTGCTGGTCCTTTCTGAATAATCTCTACCCTTTTTTACCAGTATTCCAGTCACGAGACTTATCCCACCAAGTCTTTGCAATGCCAGTTAAATCATAATTTAGCTTATGTACTAATACTTCCAGTTCTTCCTGTTTGTTCCCCATACTCACTGCAGTTGTATGCAGACATCTAAAATGTTGATCAGATTCCCCTGGTTTCTTTCTTGTTGCTTCTTTGACTGTATTGTAATTTTCCATGCCCCCCATATCTAACCCTGTGTTAAAATCACCTTTTTGTATACTTACATGCTAGTTTAAGATATTGTTCACATATTTGAAGTATTAACATGGAAAGGATCAGCTGAATTTTACATTGATCCAATTTCTCACTTACATCTACTCCTGATGGTGCAGACTTTTTGACAGAATTTATTTCTGCATCTGGATGAAAACAAGCCTCTTCAAAGATTTTGTTCAACATTTTGTGCAATGCACAGGCACCCAGTAAGTTGGACTGTACTGGAACGCTGCAATCCATCATAGAGAACGCAAATATTAAGGCACTTCTGAGTACTTAAACTGGAACATATTGGTTAGTGTGTCGCTAGTGATTGGTATAGCTCAGCACTCATCCTGTACATGTAAGCTCTATGCTTTTGTGTGCGTTAATGGAGGTGATTCTCTTCCTATCTGAATCCTCAGCCACATCTGCTGGTATTTTGATAAGAAGGGATTGAAAATCAACAGTTCATTTTTCTGCAGGAGATGTAGCCTGAGTTTCAGTTAGCTTACGTTTTAGTGTCAAGCTGAATCCTGGAGAAATCAAATCCTCAGTATTTCTATTTTGTGATGAGTCCCCTTGGAGGTCTGTTAAACTAAGCAAGTCTTCAGGATTCTGTTTGTGAACAGAGAGAATGAACTAACCTCTCCTGAAATTCCCATGAACTTCACAAAGTTCTTCAATGTAACTCAATACCAGCCTGATCTTTTACTAGGACATTATTTAACATATTGATTCAAATTTGTCACAGAGTTGTGACCTGCACCTTGGTAAAAATATCTTAGTAAAAATCAGGGCTCTAAGTTATACCAAATAATGTTATAAAATCACTTAATAAATACATGAACTTCAGATACAGATGAGGTTTGATTCCTCTTTGCAGGGAGGAAATGGCAACCAGGTACTACAAAGATGATTGTTGTTATAACAAGCATGATGATACTTAAATTGATTGGTAAATTGATTATTTCACCCAAAGATACCCACTGAGAGGCCATTACATGATAGGAATATTTCTGGCAAAGTGTACTTGTTTTGTAGCACAGCAGAGGCTGAAGAGAGAAGTCAAGTGCCAATTTGAAATTAAGAGTTTGGGTTAATTGAGAATAACGGAATAAAGACATTTAAAATAGTGTGTTAGGTACTACGCTGATGGGTACTACAGAAACCATTGATAGAACCGAGGGCAGACACCTGTTATATATACACAAAGAATTGAGGACAGAACGACTCAGTCTGTAAAATGAATGAGTATGGGTATTCTTACATTAACAACATCTTTACCTGATGCTAAAATTCTATCGGCTGGGCTAATTTTTGACAGGTAAGCAAAATATACTTAGTTTTATCATCATATATTAGAATTGGGAAAGAGGCTTTGTGCTTGGGCTAGTAAATTTTCATGATAGCTTTGCAAGATATGTACCTGCACAATTGTTCAGTGTTGTACTGAATCCTGCCTGATCCCTACAGGGACCTGATAACAGTCTTCAGATATGTTAAAGGCTGTTATAAAGAGGATGGTGATCAGTTGTTTTCCTGTCCACTGAAGGTAGGACAAGAAGTAACAGGTTTAATCTGCAGCAAAGGATATTTAGGTTAGATATTAGGAAAAACCTTCTAACTCAAAGGGTAGTTAAGCTCTGTATACTTGTATACATACAAGTACGTGTACTTGGCCTTGCCTCAGCTCAGGGGGCTGGATTTGATGGCCTCTCAAGGTTCCTTCCAGCCTGACATTTCTGTGATTGTATGAACTGATCCCCTGAAGCCTGAGAAATGATTACCCAGAAACAAAACCACATAACCACTAAGGACTTGGAGACCATTGCAAACTGAGCACTCTCACACAGTGAGTGTTAGTGGCACCCAACACCTTGCAGCAGACACTCCAGCCATCACAAGACCAGGCAATTTGTGAACAAACACAGTGCAGATAAATAAAAAGAATGAATTACCATATATTTTGTTCGTTTATTTTAACAATTGCATATTAATTGGAATAATTTAGTGGCACTTTTATAGGTGCATAGGTATTAAAGCCAGAAGAGACCATTGTTTATGATCATCTAGTCTGACATCCTGTGTAATGCAGGCCAGAGAACTTTACCCAATAATTCCTGCATCAAATCCACAAGTTCTGGTTGAGCTTGAGCAAATCTTTGAGGTTGCTCTAAAAAGACTTCATGTGATGAGAATCCCACGCACCCCTTGGTCAGCTGTTTCAATGATTAATTACCCTGACTTTAAAATGTGGCCTTTCTTTCTAATCTGAACTTGGTACTTAGAAAGTCCAGTAATAGGCAGTATGGAACTACCTAGAAGAGCTAGTTAGCTGAATACGTTATGATCAGACTTCACAGTATACCAGCCTGTTAGTTAAATTGGAAAAGATGGGAATGAATGTGAAAGTTGTAAGGTGGATAAGGAACTGGTTAAAGGGGAGATTACAGCAGGTCGTACTGAAGGGTGAACTGTCAGGCTGGAAGGAGGTTACTAGCGGAGTCCCTCAAGGATCGGTTCTTGGACCGACCTTATTTAATCTTTTTATAACTGACCTTGGCACAAAGAGCGGGAATGTGTTAATAAAGTTTGCGGATGACACGAAGCTGGGGGGAATTGCTAACACGGAGAAGGACCGGGATACTATTCAGGAAGATCTGGACCACCTTGTACACTGGAGTAATAGTAATAGGATGAAATATAATAGTGAAAAGTGCAAGGTCATGCACTTAGGGATTAATAATAAGAATTTTAAATATACGTTGGGGACGCATCAGTTGGAAACGTCAGAGGAGGAGAAGGACCTTGGGGTATTGGTTGATAGCAGGATGACTATGAGCCGCCAATGTGATATGGCTGTTAAAAAAGCAAATGCGGTTTTAGGTTGCATCAGACGAGGTATTTCCAGTAGGGAGAAGGAGGTGTTAGTGCCGTTATATACGGCGCTGGTGAGACCCCACCTGGAATATTGTGTGCAGTTCTGGTGTCCCATGTTTAAGAAGGATGAATTCAAACTGGAACAGGTTCAGAGACGGGCTACTAGGATGATTCGAGGAATGGAAAATCTGCCTTATGAAAGGAGACTCAAAGAGCTTGGCTTGTTTAGCCTGGCCAAAAGAAGGCTCCGGGGGGATATGCTTGCTCTATATAAATATATCAGGGGGATTAACGTTAGGGAGGGAGAGGAATTATTTAAGTTTAGTACTAATATAGGCATGAGGACGAATGGGTACAAACTGGATATTAGGAAATTTAGACTTGAAATTAGACGAAGGTTTTTAACCATTAGGGGAGTGAAGTTCTGGAACAGCCTTCCGAGGGAAGTAGTGGGGGCAAATGACTTATCTGGCTTTAAGACTAAGCTTGATAAGTATATGGAGGGGATGTTATGATGGGATAGTTTAATTTGAGCAATTGATTTGGATTATCGGCAGATAAGTCTGCTCAATGGTCTGTGGGAATGCTGGATGGGATGGGAACTGAGTTACTGCAGAGAATTCCTTTTTGGGTGTTGGCTGGTGAGTCTTGCCCACATGCTCGGGGTTTAGCTGATCGCCATATTTGGGGTCGGGAAGGAATTTTCCTCCGGGGCGGATTGGCAGAGGCCCCGGAGGTTTTTCGCCTTCCTCTGCAGCATGGGGCATGGGTCACTTGCTGATGGATTCCCTGCAGCTTGAGGTCTTCAAATCTCACTTTTGAGGATTTCAATAACTCAGTCATGGGTTCGGGGTTGTTATAAATGTGTATGGGTAGGGTTTTGTGGCCTGCCTTGTGCAGGAGGTCAGACTAGATGATCATATTGGTCCCTTCTGATCTATGAGTCTATGAGCCTGTGTTCTGTGGCGCAGTTTGTAAAAACTTATGGCCCGAATTTTCCAAGGTGCTGAACATCCTAATTTTCATTAAAGTCAATAGAAGCTGCAGGTATTTAGCCTCTCTGGAGTATGAGCCGTCAATATTGGGGATGTAATCTTTCAGAGGAGTGGGCAGAGAGACTGAAATGTTATGTGAGATTTATAAGATATGTGGCTTAGTGAAGTTCTCCTGTACATATCAGAGCATTTTAATGCTCCTAGGTATCAGTCCTGTAAATACTTAGGTCCATAGGTTGACACATGTGTGTTGCTCCATTGAGTTCAGTGAGCATACACGTGTGTGAGTCTTTGCAGTGTTGGGGTATCACAATTGGAAGTTGGGCTGCAACGTCCCTTAGGTCCCTTTAAAAATCCTAACATAAATTCATTTAAAGAAAATTATGGTCTCATCTGTCTTGTTTGTTTTCAAGTTTTGCCGAATTGAATTAGATTTTCTTTTTTAGATCCCCATAGTGTGTTTTCACACAAAATCAGTGCAGAAAACAGCATCTTAGTGAATCCAATAATTGCTATGGGTCCAATCCATGTGTTCTCAAAGCCCTGATTTTATGATGGAATTAAACATGTTAATGCTAAATAACATATTTATATTTAATCCTAAAGTTTATCACTAAACCCAGCATCTTTAGTTTGTCAATCTCTGTGTTCTCGCCCCAATATCTTTGTTTTACAGTTGGATACATTTAGCTACATATTTATACTGGCTAATGAATCTGTAATGAAATCATTGTCACTTAGTCTTAAATCATGCTGTTTTTCTTTCAAACACTATGAATTAACTGAAATGAAATAATTTACATATGACTATATAAATCAACCTGTCTACCAAACTCTTCTCTGAAGCCAATATGTATGTGTCAGAAACAATAGTGTATCTGCTGAGAGCAATATATTTCAACTCAAACCATATGTGGCTGTTCTGGCAGAGCTGGTTTAACTGAAACTAGGACGCTAGTGCAGTTTTACTGAAAGTTGTGTAGGAAAAAAGTTGAAGCTCCAAAAAGTCCATCCAATTCTCTGTCAGGGTGAACTTACAGATATTTGCATTGAAGCAAGTAACACAAAGGCCCAGATCTTCCTAGGTATGCAGGTATGAAATCAATGAGAGTTAGGCACCTAAACACTCTGAGGATCTGGGCCAAATGCAGGCCATGGAGTCACCCAGTGTGCACACATTGCCATCACCCTGTTCAGTACAGAAGGTTGGTTGTGGGCAGTGTCCTTTGATTTCTTTAATAGTTAAAACAAGTGCCAACATACAATGTCCCTTCTTGATCTGAACAGTAGTATGAGATATGTAGTCTGTATGGATCACGGTGGCGGTGTATTAAAGATGAGGGCATCTGCTGCCTGACAAGCTCCTGGCAAGCTGCCTGGGTTGGGCACCCATGAATAACTGAATGTTCACTAAACATTCGTCGTTAAAAGCCATATGATCTTTATTTCAACCTCTGTGCCAGCTGTATTAGAACATGGACTCTACTCCTCATGTCAATCTGTATGAATCTGAATTAGTATGATACACTGCACCGACTGCTTCCCCTGATACCAAAAAATGAAATCTAAACTTTCCCATGAATGGATATTATTCCATGCTCCTTCGAACCAGGACATTGCAACTTGTACTACAAACTAGTTCAACCATTGTGACGCCTCCTGGATTTAAGACCGGTAGTCAGTTTCTTCCTGAAAGTGCTATTCATTTAATTTCTTATTGTATTTTATCCTCATCTTGGATATCACCCACATTGCTCTGACACCCAGACTCTTTGGCATACGTGACAGAAGGAGGCACCAGGGTCTTTGGAACAGGAGATAAAAAGGGTCACGACGTGCAAGGACAGCAGAGGAGTGTGCTGCTTTAATCTCATTAAGAAATGTTTACACAGCTTGCCATCACGTATTTTTTAAATTAATTTGCAATAATTGGACTTGTCTCTCCTTTTGATTTCTTTGTATCATGGTTTAGCACATGTTCTGCTTTATTGCTAATAACTCAGGGGATTGTGTACAAAACAGAGCGGGGGTGTGCGTGATAGCTTATTTCCATTTGACTTGGATGAGCTCTATGGCACAGATGATAGCAGTAGTTTTTTAATTAAAGGAAAAACATGCTGGGCTTTTATTTCAGTGTGGTGTGCAAGAGCTTTGGAAACATAGATCCCATTATGTGTTATTGAGTTTGTGTTTGTAATTCCCATTTTGCTGTTCATCAAGCAGTTGCTCATATACAGGGCGAGAGCCCCATTGCCGGGGCTGCTTGGTTTAGCATGAGCCTTGTTTTCGTTGTTATAGCACATGCATCAAAATACCAATCGGACAGTTTAAAGAAATAATTCACTGTCTTGGTATATATTCACAACACAAATCGTTTAAAAGTTGCAGCTCAATGGGATAAGCAATGTGGTGAGTTAACGTATTGATGGGTTGTCTGATGGATGGTTTCATCTTTCATTGCTATTGGAAATTAGGAATGAGATTTTTAAAGGCACAAATGGAAGCTAGGTGCTCATCTCCAATTGACTTTCATTGCCCAGTGCGCCGTTGAAAAATTCTCTAGAACGTAGTCCAAGCCACATTCTGATTGGCTGGTTGGGCTTTTGGAAGCCACACACTAACTGATTCTGAATGGCAGAAAACTGAGATTTCATCACTGAAAAACATTTTTAAAGACCCCTTACACTCATTTAAGTGAGTGAGTGAGGAAAAGTTGATGGGGGAAAAGACTAAGAGAGACTGTAGCTGTGTGTGGAGGGATTGAAGGGGGCGGAAGGCATCTGGGACTGAAGAAAAGAAGGGGCTGGAGGAGAAAAACCAAGATTTAGACTCCCTCTTCCCCACAAAGAACTTCCCATTTCAGAAGCAGCTTAGTGATCTCCAGCAACCTACCATCTCCGCAGTCACTGTCTTAGCTATTCCTACGGCAGCATACATCTTGGGATTGAAGGGCCAGTCCCACTTTCTAGCAGAAAAGCTCGGTGGGAAATGTTTGATAGTCTCAATTTCATTTTTACAAATGAAAATGGGTCAAAAGTGGCTGTTAAGCACAAGCCACTGCTGGAGGGATAGAGAGGGTACTGAGGGGCCGAAAGTGTTCAGTAGTCCAGAAGGGTCAGTTTGAAAATAGTGTTTCTATTAGAACACATTAGACAGTGGATGGGGAAATGTTGGAATCACTCTTTCCCTTCCTATTTTTCTTGCCCTTCATCCAGGTCCTAGGGGAAGGATTCACTGGATACATCACCACAAACATTTTTTAAAAGGCTTGTAAAAAAATGAAATGACAAATTAAGGAGCTGCATTCCAACAGCAGTGAGCCCTGCCTGGATGAGCAGGATGTTACTGCGCTTTGTTGATTGTGTGCCGGCAGGCTCTTGACGAGTTAATACTGTAGGTCTCACTGCAGCCAGAAGTACTGCTGGCTAGAGTTCTCGCTTTGAGCAACATTTTGAGCACATTGAAAGATAAAAATTGCCTCTTAAAAAAACCAAACTAAAAGCAAACAAGTGGTGTTTAGTAGCAGCTGTACGAACCATTATAGATGAGGCATTCTTACTCTGTATTATACCAGATCATCAGAGCCTTACTTAGTTTATACTGAGCCTTCTCTGGGGTGTTTGCATAAGCAAGGACTGAATAAAATCTGACTCTGAGTATTGAATAACTGGAAATGGTATTTGGTTCAAGCTAAATAATAGGCAAGACAATAAATGATTCCTTCATAAGGCTGTTACAGCAAATCTAAATTCTAGATAATATTGTTAGTCAATTCCATAAGCTCACCCAATAATGTCTCAATTGCCTTTCTTCCTTTATGTTTTCTCAGTAATTTGGTATTGTGATCATACGACTATGAAAAACAGGCTGTGTTTATACATTTCCCTGTAATTAGCAGTTGTAAGGGAATGTCCATTTACCACTAATCATAATTAAAGGAGGATGTATCCAGTTTCTAGAATGACATTTTGGTAATAAAATCTATCTTGCAAAGGATTGCTTATCTTCTCCAAAATGATTCATTTGTGTTTGTTACTAAATTGTGCACTGCACAAGCTAGAGCCCTCCTCTGAGACTCTGGAGTTTGGGCCAGTGCTATTGACAGAGAAGGTTAGCAGAAGTATTCTCATCTGCCTGCAGGCAATGTTTGTTGACAAAATGGACATTTTAAAATATGGGCCAGATCATCAGCTGGTGTAAATGGTACAGCTCCATTTAAGTCAACGGAGCTACATCAGATTACGCCAGCTAAGGATGTGGCCCATAAATCTCAATCAACAATGAGACACATAGCCTCCCGAGGAGCTAGAAGGCAGGCTTCCAACAGGCAGCCTGCCAGTCCTGAATGAGGAGGGGTGTTTGGTAGGTGAGGGGGCGTGGGATTCACCGTCAGGCAGGTGCGCAGAATGGTGACATGAACTGGCAAAAGAAAGAAGAGCTGATGTCATGGGCTGAGACACAAAGGAAATGGAGCCTCTTCCTAATCTCCCACCCTCTTCTTAATCCCTGCTGGGCCACCATCAAAACAGGCTGAGTGAGCCATGTCAGCGATACAGCAAAGGGGGCTTCTTATGACACAGCTTCCAGCAGGGATTTGAATTATTATGCAGGTTAAACAGAGTCTCGGGTGTAGGCCAGAATTTGGCTGAACACCTGTTTGAAACTGAATTTCCATTAAGCTCTAGCTAAGCTAAGGGAATCCCTAGAGCATGAAAAATGTGATCAGAGCAGCTGACCAGAGATCACAACAGACCTGTGCCCCCCTTCCTTGGGGGAGATGAGAGGTAGTGAGCCTGTTGGGGCCTGGGGTCAGAGATCTTACCAGGCATGGGCAGAAGGAGTTGGATGTTGGGGTGCAAGAGACCCTGTTCAGGTTCATATGGCAGGTTGGGGAGAAGGAATCGAGGCCTGAGGGAAGAGCTGGTTGGGTTGGGAAGAGTAGAGAGGTGGAAAATGGAAATCTCTAAGTATTTGGAGAAGTACCTGAACTCTGGGGAGCTGCTGTGTTCCTCCAAACTTCTGGGGGTTCACCCAGCACTATTTTCAATAATCTGAGGATATTCCAGTGCATTGTTCTAATCCATTATTAAATGCCTTCGACATCACTCATGTCAGGCTGAGTGAGCAGGAGACTTATTAAATTCATGCTTTGCAAAACCTTTGGCATTATTGATATTCTGTAATCAGTTGCCAAAATAGTATCCTCTGACTGTACACTGATATGATTCATACCCATAGAGTATATTTAGAATATTGCCTTAATAATACTATCTTGTCTTGGGGCTTTTATATAGCACTTCTTGCTCCTCTCAATTTCTTTAACTGTTCTTGATAATAGTGCCTTCTTTTGTGGGGTCTAGGAGGTTAGCTGATCCCCACCAATGCAGCAGGAAGAGCTCTGGTTCCACATACCTAGGGTTTCTGATGTTTGGGGATTATTCATTTCATTTTTTCAGGGTTTATTTTTAGTTTCATGATTTTTGAGTTTCATGGTGATATCCAAAAATCGGGGGGAGGGGAGGTGTCTCTTTGTATGTAGCATAAGAAGTAATATATATTCTATACATTACTCATTACAGTAGTATATACTGTAATGAGTAAACTTTTTGTAATGGTTCCTAGTGCGCTTTAACATAGTATTGGGTTTTTTTTTTTAGCGTCGCATTATATGAAAGCATGTTAGGGAACCTTTAATGCGCACCAGCAGGGACCAATTAATGCACAATATGGTACTGTGCTTTAGAAATCATACCCCATAGTCCACATTACTGCTCCAAGTAGACAATCCCTTAGAGTAGATTCCAGAGGGGTAGCCGTGTTAGTCTGTATACAGCAAAAACAGCGAGAGTCCTGTAGCACTTTAAAGACTAACAAATTTCTGCGGGCATAAGCTTTTGTGGGATGCACTTTGGCATCTGATGAAGTGGGTTGCAGCCCACAGAAGCTTATGCTGGCAGAAATTTGTTAGTCTTTAAAGTGCTACAGGACTCTCGCTGTTTTTGCCTTAGAGTAGGGTTACCGTTTGCCCAGATTTTCCTGGACGCTGCTGCTTTTTTTGATCCCCTCGCCCTCTGTCCAGGTGGATTTTTCAAATAAGAGGCAATGTCTGGGTTTTTGGCAGAGCAGATGTTGCAGCTCAGAAGGAGCTCTGATTGGTCCACTTCCTAATTGGTCCCTCCCATGCATCCACATCTGATTAGTTCCTTGCAGCTGTCAATCCCACTCGCCCTGGCCCTGGCTCCCAGCCCTGGGAAGGGGGAGACTAGAGCCCCACAGGGAGGGGTTGCTGAACAGCTGTCACTGCTTCCTGGGTCTGAGCGAGTCACCTTGCCACACTGACAGGGAGTGACCCTGCCCCCACATCTCAAGAGTGAGGCCCCAGGTACCCCTCCCAGTACACGCACACCACTGCATTACCATCCATGTATCCTCTCCAGCGCCCCCAATGCTCCAGTACACACCCCCACATGCCCCCCAACTGTACCCACCCATCTCCCTGTCCTCCTCCCTTCCCCACCCTCCATGGCAGTGTCCTCTTTTTGGGAACCTGAAACATGGTATCCCTGCCTTAGGTACAAGTAACCCTTTCTGGTGTTTTCTGGTGTTTGTTGGATAAAAACCTGTTTATTTTCTTCTTGTATTGGGGGCATTTTATCAATGTTAATCAGTTAAAACTCAGAATCAAGCCCTGCATACCCCCTGCACCCTGACCGATCAGTGTCCTGCTTTTATTCGGGGTGATTGCTGGGAACTCATGACTGCGCCATCATAGAGTCCAGAGCAGGTCTCCTAGCTATGTCTGCACAACAGTTAGACACCTGTAGCTGGCCCAGGCAGCTGGCCCATTGCAGATGGGACCCTCCCACCTCACAGGATCCTAGAGCCTGGGCTCCAGCGTGACCCTGAACGACTACACCGCAGTTGAATTGCCCCTTAGCCTGAGCCCCTTAGCCCAAGTCAGCTGGCACAGGCCAGCCGCAGGTTTTTTCTCTGCAGTGTAGACATATCCCCTGAGGTCCACAAGAGGATTCCCTGAACCGAAGCAGAGAGTACACATGTGTGCTTGCACCCAGCCCCTATACTGAACGGCTGTGGCGTTGTCTCATTCCATTAACTCAGTGCTGTTGGTGATTTTGTTTTAACCAGGTAACGACGAGTCAGACATAGAGATCCAAGAGGACGAGGGATCTGACAGTGAAGTGGAAGACAGGCAGCTAATAAAGCAGCGCACAGCCATGGAGATCCTGATGCAAGGTACCCTCACCTCCCCTTAGTTCCCTGTTTGATGGGACATACAGAAGTGCTCCTTCTGGCTGCTCAAGGCAGGGTTTTTTGAGGGACGCTTTGGGTATAAGATCCTGTTAGGGTTCACAAGCCTCCACACTGCTCAGTTCCCTAGGGCTGATGGGTATTGTAGCACTTCAGAGCAGAGGGGACATTGCAAGGGAAATTTTACTGGAAAGATCAGTGTGAGGGAAAAATTCTTCCTTGGTTTTTATCTTGTCTGGATTCAGAAAATAACTTTGGATCAAGCCCTAGGCCTGTGTTCCCAATGTGGTCCCTAGGCCTCCGGTCCCAGTGTGGTCCCTTCCTTTCCTTTAGCTGTAGCTGTAGTGTGAACTCTCAAATTCCCTACACTAGCCACCTGAGGTGCTGCTTCAAAATTTGGCCTTTCGTTGTATTCACAATGCCACCTGAACTGCCCTGTAATAGGCCCCAGAAACTTGAACTGTTTCCCTTGTGGAAGGACTGGTTGGCTCACATGATTGTAATAGCATAGGAGCTGGAGGCTTTAACCTCTAGAATACTAGGTCCAACACAGCCCTGACCAGCAGTGACGGAATAGCTACCATCTGAGTTGTTTTGGTGGCTAGTGTGAAATGAGTTGGAGCTCTTGGGTCAGTTCCTACTATGCAAATGTCAACATTTTTTTAATAAAAGAGCACCTGACAGATACCCCTAATTGTCACCTTGGGGCAGTTTCAGCAGAGGCCAAGTATTTAAAAGAGCCAGAGACAATGAATGATCTCTTCCCTGGCAGCAATGGACCCTCCTGGCCAGGGGCAAAAGAGCAATGTGGTTCGTAGTGTGGACCCACTGCAAAAGAGCAGTGTTGGGAAGCTCACCATGGCACATGTTGACAATCGCTGCTCAAGAATAGCCCAGTAATGGAAATACTAGATTCAGACAGAGATGAATTTACATTTACAGAGCTGTGTAAGAAAGCCCGGCTGGCTGCGTTAAGTCAACCATTATTCAGTGCTCTCAGTTCTCTCAGCAACATTATACTGGGTGCAAATAAATCCCAGTTTTCCAAATCGCTTGGGGAACGTGCCCGAAGTTCAATAGCTCTTCCTCTCTATTCTAAGAATTGAAGAGATCCCCACCTTTGAAATATAACCTCTGTGTTTATTTTCGAGGTGATGTTTGACAGCCCGAGCTATAACAACCTAAGACTGGTTTGGTTCTCGATGTGGGAGGATGGTGTTTATTAATGCAAAGTCAAAGAATAAGCAATCCAGATTTCCTAGAGCATATTAACATTCCTGCAGCTGCCTGACAAGCTAGCAAGTGTATTTGGCGAAAATCTGGACTTGTAAAAAGCTACGTTGTTTAACACAGTCCTGGCAAGAATGACTAAGGAAATGTTGCAGAAGAGAACAGGCTTTTTATTCAGAAAGCAAAGTGTTTTTTACAGGAGCACGTGGAACCAAGTATATAGCCATCAAACCTAAGAGAGAGATCCTGGCTGGAGGTGCACAGGGGTGAGGGAGCCTGGTCCCCATGTCCATGCACATCAACTATCTGACTTGTCCGTATCAGCTCTGCACGTGCATGGCAGTGGCCGCCCCTGGACAGATCATTGCTAATCTCATTACAAGGAGCTTTTACAGGAGGGACTGCACGTTGAGCAGCACATAACCAAACCACGCTGCACTTTGATGCTGCTTTTGAGGTTGGGGAAGGGACATCACCACCCTGGCCCAGCTTTGCACTTGGAAAGATGGTGTACCAAAGGCTCAAATCGAGAGCCCAGCGGCTGGCTTGAACCAGACACTGGGCAGAAGTGCAAGAGGCAAAGGGGAGGGATCATCTTCCCCACCAGGCAGGCTGCAGGGTGGTTACAGAGCTGCTCTGTGGTGGCGACTCTAGCCCGACTCCTGCAATAGCTTTCATGGGCACTTTTGCAGCCCTGTGTGGAGGGTCTGCATAGGAGCAGATCCTTTGTGCCCGTGCCCTGCCCCTGCACAGAGAGACCCTGCAACACTGAGCTACGCCACTCAGGACCCCACATGCCCTTCAGAATCCTTCCTTGCAGCACAAGACCAGCAGAGCAGAGGGGGAGTGGACTGGCTTTGGCCTCCAATGAGCCATGGAATGGACAGACTGTTCTCTGGAAACCCTTCCTCCAAAATTCCCACTTTCAATCCCATCCTCCCCAGTTTGCATCTGTGTTCAGACCTCTGCTGCTGAATTTCTAGCATGTTCCCTTCTCTCCAGTCTCACCAAGGTGTGTGCGTAACAGCTTCCTGTTCCTTGTTTAGATTCTCACAGGTTCCCATGGATTTTCTCATTCCTGCTTTTCAAAACATGAAAAATTCTTGTTTGGGATGTTTAATAATTAATAATCCAATTCTTACCAACTCTCTGGTTCTTAAAGAAAAATAGAGATATGAAACCAAGACTAAAGACTTAACAAGGGAGAATATGGAAGTGCATTTATATTGGAAAGGCATGAATATCAAAGATTTCTTACAGTGAAGCTGCATTATATAGTGGACATTTTTCCCTATAGGGTGAAATTCACCCTTTGGCAGAAAGTCAGCACAAGGCCTTGCGCACCACATAAGAGCTGCTGTGCTGGGCAGACCATGATCTTGTCCAGTATCCTGTTTTTGATAGTGGCCAGTATCAGAGCCACCACCGTCTTCCACTCCCAGCTTCTGGTAGTCAGAAGTTTAGGGTAGCTCCAAACACGGGGTTGCATCCCTGACATCTTGGCTAATAGCCATCGATGAACCTATCCTCCATGAACTTATCCAATTCTCTTTTGATCCCACTTATGCTTTTGGCCATCATAACATCCTAGGGCAATGAGCTCTACAGGTGAGTTATGTGCTGTGTGGAAAAACGACTTCTTGTTTGCATTAAAGCTGCAGCCTATTAATTTCATTGGATGACTGGCTGCCTTTATGGGCCTGCTTCTTAGGGCAACCCCACCCTCTAATCAAGGCTCAGCTGTGATCAAAGGCGCCACTTCTTTCACAACACACTGCCCCCTACCAGACTTTGCAAACTGAAAACACACCCACAAGCACACTCCCTGCTCCTAAGGAACAAGGACTTGCCTCCCTTCTCCTCCAACACATCTCCACTCACACTCCCATTTTCTGCTCTGTTTGCTGGCACCTGTGCCGCTGCTGCTGTTGGTCTGCAGTGTGCTCAGTGCGAGGGAGGTTATGCATCCCTCTTCCCTTAACAGCACCTCCTTGGGCCAGCTACAGGTGGGCTTTGAAGGCAGTCCAGCCAAGCTCCCATTGATCAGAATAATGGGGGCTGTAAGTGAGGCTGTGGTGGAGTAGGAGACAGAGGATCTAGACTTGGGACATGCAGGAGCCCTCCCCCAAGAAGAGGGATGCAGTTGATTAGCATGGAAAAGCATGGCACAGTCATAAATTCCCTTTTGTGCGAGGGGGGTTTTTCTACAGGCAACCTGCTGTGCCCAGCTCCCTTCAGCTGAAAGTACCCAGAGCTGAGCAGCACCAGTAGTGCTTATTATTATTATTATGGAAATACAACCAAGATCAGGGCCCCATTGTGCTAGGTGCTGTACACATGCATAGTGAAAGACAGCTCTGCCTGGAAGAATTTACAGTCTTAGGAGACAAAACAAAGGAAGAATTATCCCCATTTTACAGATGAGGCACAGAGAGGAAGAGACTTGCCTTAGACCTAATGGAATTTGTGGGGCCTGAGCTCAGCTGTCCTGAACCTGACCCAGCTTCTTTTCATTGTCGTCTGTGCCATCATCTCAGGCTGTGTTCACTTCTGTTCTCAGGCTTGAGGTAAACCATGCCCTCTGCTGGACAAAAGCGTGTGAATTATTCACATGCTGCAGCCCCAGTGTAGTTGGTTCACAGCTATTACCCTGCAAGTGTCACATGCAGAGGGGACATTGCAGAGGTTTGAATGGTGAAGCCCTGGATACACGTTCATTTCCAGTCGTCAGGAGCTCAGTGGCTCCATACTTTACAGCGCAAGTAAATCTGAATCCAGAGGCACAGTGAATAACAGCATGCTCATTACTAGCATTATACCCAATTATCGCTTTGTACAACCTGTCCCTGCTGAACTCACGTTGTCTGTAAGTAAACACAGCAAACTTCCACTCGCTTGGAAGAAATGTGAACCTCTGTGGCAGGAGTAAATGGGTGAGTACTGAACTCCATAGTAGGCCTTAAAACCCCCGGCTAACCTGAGCTGAACTGACTAAATTGCAAGTGACATACGTCTTCATACATGCCAGCTCTCCCTGTTCTGCAGACATAACCCCTCTATTTCCATTACATGAGCAGATGTACTGGTGTCCTCTGTCAGCCTCTCTAGCTCCCCCTCCAGAGGCTCACACAGAGAGAATTGATTTTGAATATCTGAATTTTAAAATGTGCTGCCTTCACTGTAGAGACTCTTCTAGTAACCCGGAACGTCTCAACACCTCACCTCTTCGGGATCAGACAGCCTCCGGAGGTTGTGTCACACGGCCTGATTCTGATCCCACCCCAGTGTCACAGCAGTGTAACTCTTTTGACTTAATGGAACGACTCCTGATTTACATGGGTGTAAGAAGACACAAAAATCACACCCACAATCTTTCCCTCTTCTTTCTTCCATTGAAGGCTCTGGGTTAGATGCCCATGACTGTCTATTCTTTTATAATTCAATATACAAGACAGGTTGGGAGAAAACAAGTCTGTCTAGTGGGTCTGAGGCAGCAATTCCAGAGCTACAGAGTCTAGCCTAGGTTATGTTATACCGACAGTCCCTACAGCATGAAAAACACTCCTCTAGGCAGTGACTCCAGCAAAGTATACTCAATACTTCTCTTGTATTGCCACCTTTCCTCTGTCTCTGCTCCAGCAGGGATGGGATGGAGGGAGAACCCTTTTGTTTTAAAGGCACAGTGCACAGTGATTACCTTGTGATTTCTGCACAGCAGTTCCCCTGAAAAGTCCAGTCTTTTAACAGCTATTAATTTAATAGCTGCCTCTTGCATGTCCATGTTATGCTGTCTCACGTCACAACCCCAGGGCAAAGCCTGCATCTGGGGCTTTTCGGGTGACCTGCAAAGGGAGAAATTGTGCCCCTTCAAGCTTTTCACATGGAGAGGGCTGGCAGGGTTTGTTTTAAAGGTGTTGGTTTTTTACACTAGAAAATCAAGTCTTGTCTGTCATGGAGGACTAGTTTCTGGCTGCTAGAGAGCCAGTGAAACCTGACCCATGAGGTCTGGGTTTTTAATCTGACTGCTGGTTTGGTTTTTGTTAACACGGAGGCTGGGTCTACACTGACGGCAGCAAATTCGCCGCCGTCACATCGATTGCTCTGGATCAACTGAGCAGCCTGTGTAGACGTGCTCAGTCGATCCAGCAAGCGACACAGGAAAACCACCCCAGTAAGTGGCGTAGCGCTGCATCGAAGGGAGCGCTGTACCCATAGAGGGGCAGGCACTATCTGAGGTAGCACTACCCTGACCCCCTCAGTTCCTTCTCACCGCCAGGGCGGGCATCAGAGCTCTGTGTGGTTGTGGTCTCATAACCTCGCATTTCATCTGAGTGTTAGTTGGCAAATAATGTTCCCCAGGGATGCCTCACTGGGGTTTAAACGTTGTCCTTTGCGTGGAAGGGCGATTCCAAAAATCACTCCAGTGCGTGCTTCATCTCGTCACCTTAAAGACTTGTTCGATTTGTAAGAACACGCATGAACTGGGAGACATTTTACCATCTGGCTCTCCTGATCAGTGATGCATTCCTTGAGCCAGCGAGAGCCTTGTGAAGAACACCAGCCTCAGTATCCCTGGCAGGGAAACACATGGAAAAGCACTACTTTGTTCTGGTGCAGGGATTTAAGGGGTCCTGTTCGCACCTAGCCCTGAATTCCCTGGTCACCACAGGGACCGGCAAGGTAGGTTCAAGCCTACCCCCAAGGACAAAGACTCTAAGCAGTTGGATCTTTTGGGTAGGAAGGTCTATACCTCAACGTCCTTATAGATGAGGATTGCTAATCAACAAGCTTTGCTGACCAACTATGATTTCTTCAATGGATCAGCCATGGCTAAATTTGAGGACCAGTTGCCTGAGGCCTCATGTGAGGCGTTCCAGGCGTTCGCTGTGAAAGGCTGCTCAGTGGCCACAATGTCCCTGCAGTCCGGCCTCAATGTTGCGGACACCTTGGCCAGGGTTATCACCTCAGCGGTAACTATGAGGAGACCTTCCTAGTTGCAAAACCCTGGGCTTGCTCTGGACATCCAGCACCATCAAGGAATTGCTCTTTGATGGCCAAGTCTTGTTCTCGGACAAGACGGATGACGCTTTGCACTGCTTCAAGGGTTGCAGGGCTGCCCAGAGATCCTTGGGAGCGTACCCGCAGTCTATGCAAAGACGCCACTGTATGGTGCAGCAGTATCCCACAGCATTTCTTTGTGCAATCTTTCCCCCAAAGCAACAGGAGCACTGTATGAGGAGGGCTACATCCCACAAGAGGAAGCAGTTTGGCTCAGGCTTTGGACAGTTCTCATGCTCTCCCTTGGCGCAGGCCAAGCAGCCATTTTGACTCCCTTGTCCAGAGCTCTGGTCCAGTCATTCCTCCATCCCCTGTCCTTTGGGGACAGGCTGGCTGGCTTTTACAATGCTTGGGATTCAATTACCTCCAACAGATGGATCCTCAACACTGTCGGATTGGGCTGCACAATCCACTTCTTCTCCATGCCCCCTTCTTCCTGCTTGTCCATCTTCAGCGACCCCTCTCATGAGACACTGCACATAGAGCAGGTCAGCTGTCTGTTGAAGTTGGGAGCAGTGCAGGGGCTCCATTGGAATACCAGGGCCTCGATTTTTATTTCCAGTACTTCCTAATACTGAAGTCCAAGAGCAAGATGCAACCCATTTTCGACCTTCGCGGCCTCAACAAATACAGCCTCCCATATCACTTCCTCTCCATCCCTTCCTGTTCACTCAGGACTACGGTCGCACTCCATCTGGTGATCAGCTCCCTGCACCTCATGGCATTGCTGCTGCCTGGCTAAATGAAGCTGAAGAGCCATGTTTGCAGGCTGTCCATCAAGTCTTTCTCAATAGTAGGAAGTCCTCCACTAGTACTGCCTACTTAGCGAAATGGAAGAGGTTTTTGGTGTGGTCCTTGGCCCATGGGGCCCAACTGACAGAGGCTCCCATCCAGGACATCCAGGCCTTGTATTCAGTGTTCCATCCCCCGATTCAAGGGAAGACTGGTTTTTCCAGTGCCATCGTGACAAGACTTCTGAGGGGGTTCTCCACTTACATCCTCCAGTGTGAGGCCTGGTTCTCTTGTGGGACCTAAACCTGGTTGTGGCAGCTCTGATGGGTCCTCCGTAGGAGCCCCTTGCATCCTGTCTGCTGCCCCTTCTGTCTTAGAAAATTGCATTCCTGAAAGCCATTACTTTGGCAAAAAGGGTGTGAGAGTTCCAGGCCCAAATGGCTGAGCCGCTTTACATTCAGTTTTCCAAGGAGAAGATAACATGCAGCCACTCCCGAAGTTTTTATCCAAGGTGCTCTCTGAGTTTCATCTGAATCGGACACTGTATTTACCTGTGTTTTTCCCTACACCACACTCTTCCCCAGCACCTTCATACTCTGGATGTCAGGTAATGTCTAGCCTTTTATCTAGACAAGACAAAACTATTTTGTGTTTCACCTTGCCTGTTCATGTCACATACGGACCTCATGAAGGAGCGAGTGGTCTCTGCACAGGCCACTTCTAGATGGATAATATTGTGTATCAAGGCTGAATATGAGGTAGCTTCAGCTACGCCTCCTCAGCGGGTATAGACTCACTCCACAAGAGCACAAGTAACATCGATAGCGTTCCCCAGTGACATTTCCATACTGGACATTCGCAGGACAGCCATGTGGCTGGCCATACATATGTTTATGGACCTTTATGCTATTACCACATCTTCCAGAGCGGATGCAGGCCTTGGAAGGGAGGTCTTGGGATCTGTACTGCAGTAGGCTCCGAGCCTCACCTCTGGAGTGGGATACTGGTCACGAGCCACGTAAGTGGGCTACACATCTGCCTCTGCTCAAAGACGAAACGGTTGCTTACTGTAAAGGTGGTTCTTCAAGGTGCGATGCAGACGTGTTCCATGACCACCCTCTGTCCCCTCTGCATTGGAGTCTCCTCTCATGGGCTTTCAGTGCGAAGGAACTGAGGGGGACGGGGCGGCGCTGCCTCAGATAGCCAGAGGAGTCACAGCCGCACTACTCTACGGGTGCTGCTAGGCAGAGTCTCTGGCATGCTGTGCATGCACACAAGTGGGACACATCGCTGAATCGCATTGTGAAGAACCAGCTACAGTAATTAACTGTTTCTTCTTTTTGCCCTTTTCCCAAAGCCAGGCAAATGCCACAAAACTGCAGCATCCACCTGTATTTCCGTGACTGCACCTGGGGAGACGAAAAGCAACAAGGAGCTTGTACTAAGCGCCTTCTAATTGCCATGTATACTGGTCCATTTAGCTCCACCACAGCTACACAGACGGGCGCCTTTCAGGGTGCATCTTGGGGGATGAATCACCTACGGGATGTACTTGCTGAATAAATGAATCTGAGTTAGAAAGAGCCTGGGTAAAGACGTAGGTCTGGAGTCAGTGGCATCCCGTGGGTCCCTGCGCAGGGCAGGAGGCATCCCGGCACCTCCCTGGGCCAGCCCTTCAAGATGCACAGGAGGCGGGGGTGCTACAGGGGCCAGTGCCCCCTGTCTCCTGTGCATCATGAAGGACTGGCCCAGTGCCCCTCCACAGGCTGGCACCTGGGGGCCACCCTTCCCCCCGCTCCGTACGTCACTATCTGGAGGGCTTAAAAGCCTCCCAGTTATTTTTTCTGAGACTTTCTTCCGCAGGTAATGTTTTCCTGCTAGACATTATGAACAGAGTAATCTGCATACAGTATTACAAGCTGTTGACTAGATAGCAGGAGCTGGGTCTGGTAAGCCATGACATGAGTTTAGGAGCTTTCTCGTAGTTCAGTTTTGTGACAAACAGTTATCAGTCCTTTCCCTGCAAGCCTGCTCATGGCTTTGCCATAGGCTCATAGTGTTTAATGCCTGAAGGGACATTAGATGATCTAGTCCAACCTCCTGTATTTCACAGGCCATTACATTTCACCCAGTTCCCCCTGTATTGAGCCTGTGTTTCACTAAAGCACAGCTTCCAGAGAGGCATGCAGTCTTGGTTCGAAGACGCTGAGAGATGGAGAATCCACCACTTCCTTTAGTCGTTTGTTCTAGTGTTTAATCACGCTCATTGTGAAAAATTGTGCCTGATTTCTAACATGAATTTTTCCAGCCATTAGGTCTTGTTATGCCTTCCTCTGTAAAGTTAAAGAGCCTTTTAGTACCTGCCATTTCTCCCCTTGAAGATACTCATGTACTGTAATTAAGCACCTCTCAATCTTCTTTTTGATGCACTAAACAGCTAGAGCTGTGTGTACCTAGCAATCCTGTCAGCAGGCAGGCGATTACTGTAGAGTTCACCATGTATGGCAAGAAAAGCCATTTTCTGTAATTGGGCGTGTGGCCCAACGTGTGGAACTGTCGCACTGCTATGAAGTAGCTATGGCAACACAGGGCCTGAACCAGCAGTGTGGCTTCGCTTCAGTGGAGTTACTCCAGATTCTCACCAGGGTGAGAGAGAATTAGGACTTTGCAGACAAGGCATCGTACAGCATCTCCTGTGGGGACGTGGCTGTGGGGAGGCAGGAGGCTATAACCATTTTAAATCACACAGGCACGCGCACACATGCTGCATGTCTTGCTGCGCTGTCTTAGCCTTAGCATGTCCTTTCCGTGCACATTCCTCCCCTGGTTACGTGGGAGACACGTTGTGTAATCATGAACAATAACTGGAGCGGTACTTTGTCTTCAACGCACCGTGCACACCTGATGCCATGTCAATACTAATCTCTGACCCCACAGGGTGGGAGCTTGGCAAATGGAGAGGCCATCACTGAAAGCCAGGCTTTGATGTTGGAATTGGAATTAGAAGGTGGGTGCTGATGGCCACCTCATCTGGCCAGTTCCTAAATGCCCAGCTGTAGGAGAGGCCATGAGCACACCGGTGTCTAAGACAGTCCCAGCACAACGAGGGCTCTGGTGTAAAAATCGAGCGTGACAGAAGGAACGTGTCTGAAGCCGTCGGGGTGGGGGGTGGTGGTATAGCACTTTATTGACCGTATGACGGGGGGGTAAAGTCACGACCCTGCCTCACACTGACACGGGGAGGAATAAGCAGATAATGCCCCCACACACACACACTGTCTGAGCCCCAGGGCATTGGGGCCCATTGCCGTGATGCCGGGGCCAGGGTATGCGCCTGGATTTATCTCATGCACAGTTCATTAGTTGCTCTGTGTTACCGACGTGGCGGGAGAGCCTCTTCTCATGACGTTTCTCTCTCTGCTGCCCAGGGAGACCCAACAAACGGCTCGTGGGAACAATGCAAGGTGGAGACACAGAGGATGATGTAAGTAGGAAAGGGGCCTGGCCCAGCCCTGATGGCACATTGCAGTGACAGACCTGTTCCCCCCCCAACCAGCCTTCCTCACATGGGCGGTCTCCCCATTCCCCGGCCCAGCTTCACACGGGCGGTCTCTCCCCCCCCCCCCCCCCCCGGCCCAGCATGTCGTTTGTTTTGTTTAGCCTGTTAATTCTCCTGCCCTGTGCTGTCGATCGTTAGCAGTGACAGCTCACCTGGCTGTGCTAAAGCTCCCCGCCCTGCCCACTCCTGCTCTGGCCAGCCAGAGCCCGAGGCAACAATGAGGTGGCTGGAGGGGTAGAGCCTTCCAGCACAGTTGAGGGAATGTACTGCGGTAGGCACATTGCATTTAATGGAATCCCTCTTTGAGACCAGAGAAATGGCCTGTTCTGGGGCGGGGGAAGAAGGCATCTAGAAATATTGCCCTCAGGCTGCCGGGACGGTGGGCCTGTGGTGGGATTTCCTTCTCCCTCTGGTTGCTGCCCCGCTGGGAAATGGGTGGGGAGCTGTGGTGGGAGGAGAGATGGGGCCAGAGAGGGGATGGTGAAGACTGACCCTGGTGACTAGTCGCTAGACGGGCCATTTTGGGGGATCAAAGCCCCCCCACCCAACACCCGTCAGGGAACAGGCCCATACTGTAGCTGCTTCACTCAGCCCTTTCAGGTAGAGTCAGCTGGGGCCCTGCCCGGCTCTCATTCTGTCTGAGCTCCAGGCTGGGCTCCATGCAGTGCTGCTGCTGCAAGGGAGAGGAGCCAGACTGGCTAATGGCAGGAAGCAGAGCCAGGCTGGCCAGAGCTAGCAGTGAGGCGCTGCCGCTCCTGGATCACCCTCAGCACCGCTGACTCGCTCGCTCAGACCCACGCTGGTGTTAACAGCTCAGGGGTGATGCTTCATTGCTGTGAAGTGTTTGGACTTTCCAGAAGCTGTTGCCAAAGCCCCTCTCCGGGGCCGCTAAGGAGCCCTGCCCCGCCCGAGGGCAAGGAGCCGTCGTGAGTCAGAAAGAGCCTGCGAGGCGGAAAGCAAAGAGCAGCAATTCATGGTGAATGATCAGCCTGCCCCGCGGTTCACAGCGGCTGCTCGGTTCTGGAGTAGGAGCAGTGGGGTTGAATTCATGGGGGACCCTCAGACCTGGCCCTGGGATCCCTGCTTGGGTGACCTCTAGGCTTGCTCACTGCATCCCGTCAGCTCCAGGAAGGAAGCCACGTGCCCTGACAAAGCTCTAACTAGCCCGAAACACAGCAGCCCACCTGCATAGCAGCCCGACTCACTGGAAGCACAGTGGCCTGGCACTC
The DNA here is from genome assembly GCA_007922155.1 of Mesoclemmys tuberculata. Classification (NCBI taxonomy): domain Eukaryota; kingdom Metazoa; phylum Chordata; order Testudines; family Chelidae; genus Mesoclemmys; species Mesoclemmys tuberculata. The sequence goes on from ML675626.1 coordinate 2,995,942, forward strand.
CCCACTGAACAGTCTGGGGCAAGGTCTCTGGCCTGCTGTTCAAAACCCCCCACTGGAGTGGCCCTGTCTACCTGAGACACCTCTCCCTCCCCGCCCAGGGGCTCAGGTGTGTCTCACCAGCACAGTGAGACCATCGGCTCAGGGGGAGGCATGTGAGTGTGGGAGCTAGCAATAAATGGGAGGCAGACCTGGACTGTGCAACTCACTGCCACCAGAGGAAGGAATGCCCGGGGACCTCCCGACAGGCACAGCTGAATGCAAATCCATCGCTTTGCCTCGGTTTCCCCAACATGGCACCGTACAAGCTGTCTCCCCCCCAGGCAGAGGAGATTCTTCTGTGAGTGCTTGCTCATATCCATTCCCCTATAGGTGTGCACTTGCCGCCATGCACTGGTTCTTGGAACTTTTTTCCCCTCAGCAGATCCCAGGGGGTCAGCTTAGGTGCCCCTGGAGTGCTGCGCTCAGGCCAAGGCACATAAGGCACCGCCGACCCTACAGCCCCTCAGTCCCTTCTTTCCGCCCATGACGGTCACTGCAACATCTCTTGCCTCGCACAAGTAACTTTCCCCTTGCTTTTGGACTTGTAAGTGATAGTCGTTTTAGAGTTATTAGATCATTGTTTGTTAGTGCAGTTAGGGAAGCCCTCCTGCCAAAGGGGCTTGGAGCCCAAGCCATGCCCGGCTCACTGGGCTTTAAGCCTTATACAGCCTGTGGCAAAGAGCAGGTCTGGGTCAAGCGGGTCACAGAGGAGCTGCCCCTCACCTCCGCTGTGAGCGGCACTTCATGCATGTTGGGTCTCCCAGGAAGTCTGGAGCGTTGGTCGTGGCTCTGCCAAGGCTGGCTGGTGGCAGTATGGAAACGCCGCCTGGCCCAGACCTGGGTTCATGACCCACAAATCCTCCAAGGAGCAGGGAGGGGGCCCCTGCCGACTAGAAGATGCAGCGTGTCTTTGTTCACTTGCCGGTGCTGGCCAGAGCCAGCCTATGCGCTCTATGGAGTCTTGGCCTGCTCAAGGACAGCCGTGCTGCCCCGTTCCCCAGGCCAGGCCCTGCACAGCTGTTCTCTCTCCACTCCTTTCTCTCCTCTTTTTCTGTGTAGCCATTTCAGGCAGAGCAGGGGACGCCAGGATGAGGGAGGCCAGGTGCACTCCCCCCCCACCCCTCCATCTCCACCTACTGGCCCCTGGCAGCGAGGCCCAGCAGTCACCCGGGGTGGAGCTCCAAAGGTCCCAGCTCCAGTAGCTCTCAGCAGCAGCTGCTTCAGCTCCTCCTGGAGCAGCCCCCAGGAGGTACCCAGGGCTCAGCACGACAGCCCCTCAGCCAGCCATGGGTCAGAAATGGCAACAGAAACCCAAGGGAGGGAAGGGTTAGCTCCACCAGGAAGAGACCCAGGCCATGGAGTAGGGGAGGCTGGGAAGAACAGACGGCAGCAGCTGTGGCCCACCTCCCTGCAGCTTTGCTTTGCCGGCACTCCCAGCTCTCTGATGTCAGCTCTCTGGGGCAGGCCCTGAGCTTCTCTTCTGTCTGTCCAGACCCAGCCCAGCTCCTCTGCCAGAGCCAGGGCAGGGCACTCCTGTGGCAGCCACGCTGTGCTGCCAGAGCAGAGACATGGCCTGGGGTCGCTGAGCTGCTCCTGGCCCAGGTGCGATGGGGGCTTCAAGACGCTGCCTGCTGCCCAGGCCAGCCTGTTTGCAGTGGGAAGGCAAAGCGAGTCCTAGGCAGCTTCCCTTACCCCAGCTGCTCCTTTCCTCTGTCCCCACCCTGCCTCCCTCAACCAGGCTGGGACCCACCCTGGCATGGGGCGCTACGTTCTCTCCCCGGCAGCCGGGCCCTGGCAGCCAGCCATGCAGGACAGCTGGCAGGTCTCGAACTCTGGGCCCTTTGCAAGCTGTGTGGCGTTGGGGTTCCAGGTCCCACCCTGTTCCCAGCATCCCTTCCTGTAGTGTCTCGCCTCGCCGCACAGCTCCGCCATTGCGCCTGCCACTGTTGCCCTCACGTCAGTTGCCTGCTGTTGTCGTTTCTTCGTAATGGTTTTCCATTCTCCATCTCCCATTGTTCTTCCACGCGCTCGCCCAGCTGGGATCAGCACCAGCCCGGCCAGGTAAACACCAGACCTCCAGCGCCACGGCACAGGTGGGTTTGGCTCCTGCCGTTCATTACCTCACCCTTATCCCAGGCACTCAGCAAGTCCCGCTGTGGCCCCACTGCCCCCCAGGAGCCAGCAGCAGCAAAGAAGGCCCTTGTCACCACGCCTCTGGGGGCCTGAATGGAGGTTTCCAGCCACATGACTGGAGCATGCCTAGCAAAGTGGCGGATGGAAGCTGCCTAGTGTCTCCAGCTCCCATAGGTGCCGAGGGCTCCTGTCTCCCATCATGTCTCAGCGTCAGCACCTCCAGGCTGTGCTATTAGCTCAGCAGCGCCGCCACAGGCTGAAGCTGTTACTGCGTCCTGTGCCAGAGCCAAAACTGTGCTCCTTGGCAGCTGCCATTAGCGCAGCATGGCGGACGTGGGGCTGTGCTTGCAACACGGTGGGCAACATGGCTGTAGTTCTTCTCAGCACAGGATGGCGTGCAGGTTTCCATTGATGGCAGCACTAGTTTGAGATGGGGCTGACCATGAAGTCTGTGTCCACTGCTTTCTTACAGGAGGACTCTGAGGATAGTGAGATTGACCTGGACGATGAGGAAGATGATGAGGATGATCTGGAAGATGACAGCATGGAAATCTCTCCAAGCAAGGCCAGTCGCCGGGCAAGGAAGCCAGAGCCGCTGGAGGAGAGCGATAATGACTTCTGAATCCCCTTCCAAGGTAGAAGCAATGAACAAATTTGAGCCAGCATAAGGGTTGGGCGTGTAACACACCCTGCTGGGCCTGAAGGTATTTTATACAGAAATGCAATTCGGCATTGGTAGATTAATAAAGCGTTGTTCACAGGGACAGTTACACTTTAGTTGCCAAGCCGCTGCCTTGCTCATCTTTTGCAAAATTTGAGTTGTTCTACTGAGAATTAAAAGTGATGTGATATTAAAGCCTCGTCTTTAAATAATCTTTTGGAAGGTGGGTTTATCGGCTCATTAGAACATTGCTGCCACACTCCTTGATGCCAAAGGTTTGCAGGCCACCACTGGAGGGTCATTTGCCCTGGTTTAGGCCTTGCCTGCGCACAATCATGGACCAATGTGATGAAAATTGGTTTAAACTGATGCAAAACCTGTCTGTGGGTACATTGGACTTGATTTAAACCTGGTTTCTATTGATTTAGCTAAAACTGATTCCTTACCAGACTAAGGGCTTGTTCACACACAGCGGTTTCACCAACTGAACGACAGGTGTGATACTAACCTGATAGAAGTCAGCTGGTGCAGAACACTGGGGAGGCTCTTCTATAGGCTTACACTCATTTTATAATTTATCTTAAATCAGTCAGGAAAAGGGTTACGCTAAACTGCAATAAGCCACTTGAGGCACCATCGCAGGACTTTGCACCAGTTTAACTAAATCAGCCTAAGTGTCAGCCCCTTAGTTAAAGTCATCAGCCTGTGTGTGTAGACCGTGTCACGGGCTCGTGGAACAAGTGCAATGGGGCCACAGTTTGTCTGGTTGCTGAGATGACAACGGGGTAGAGTCTCTGCCGTGAACAAGCCTGAAAATCCACCCCCGTCCATTGTACTGTCGAGTCCTGCTCTCCCCCTGCGGGCGACACAAGCTGCTTTGTTACATAGAGCCCCATGTTTCAGAAATAAATGTATTTGCCATATTGATTCATGTGACTTTTTTATTGAGACGTTTCACTGGATTAGGCTGGCACCTTTGTTGAGAAACGACGTAGGTTAGAGGAGGCTCAAGTGTATTCAATTTGTGTCAGTTATTTCTGCCCCACTGGTGTGACCGCTGCTGTGCGATAGCTTTCTGTCCTCACAGAAGAGAAATCGCTGCTTGATTAGAGCAGTTCACCTGGGCGCTTGTTCATCCCGCCAGTTGAGTGGTCCCGTCTTGTTCCAGTATTGCTGGCCTGCTGCTGTCCTGGCACATTCCACCTCGAGAAATCTGCCCTTGTGTTCCCTACACCTGCATGGCTCTAACCCTCTTCATGCCTAGTGCTGCAGGCAGGCAGAGCCACGAATTATTTTGGGTTTCAAGGTGAATTTTTTCATGCCACCCACTCCAACCATTTCCGTGGCGGTAAGAGCGAAACCTTCACAGCCAGGATGGTTCCAGGCAATAGAACGAGGAGGGGGACGTCTCACTTCATGTTGGTGCACAAGCTGACAAAGACCCGTCTTTTTGTTCAATGTTTGTACAGCACCTAGTACAGTGGGGCCCTGGTCCAGGACGGGGGCTCCTCGGTGCTACGGTAACACAAATAAACAATATCAAGACTCGCATGGACTTCAACGTCTCACCCTAACGGAGATTGGTAGGAGAGCTGCTTGCCTTACTGTGCACCCGTTAAGTTCAAGGGAGTTTTGCCGCTCACTGCAAAGGGAACAGCTAGTTAGCCCCCTACCTCTGCTGTGCGATTCCAGTGGCGGTACTCACTGTGAACTCTCAGGCAAGACTGAGCTACACAGTCTATCATGGAATCCCAGCCTCCTTCCAAAGCTTAGCAAGGGCACTGCGCTCTACCCCCGCTTGTCAGTTTGCAAACACTCCCTTGAAATCTGGTTACATGGTCCGCCCAGAATCTGCTGTGCATTGAGAGAGGCAGCTGCCATTGCTTCCACCACCCCCTCCGATGGAAACTGATGTCTTACTCCAGACTGGGAGCTGCTTCTCATAACAGCTGGTCCCTGTGCAGGGGTGCTGGCACGTCACGCTGGCCATGTATTATTGTCTCCCTTGTAGCCAAGGCAGAATGAATCAAACACATTCTGTGCACTGACACGTAGCACCTCTGGAGCAGCGCTGCCACCTAGCACCTTTGGTTCACAGCTTCAGAAAAACGAGGCTGTGGTTTGTATTCTAACATACTGCATCCAACCTGGACAGTGACACCCCTTGAAGGATCCAGCTTGCCTCACCTAAGGCCACTGGGACTGGCCCATCAGAGCACTCCACGTCTCTGCCGCAAAAAAGCTTTTTTTAAAAAGTGCATTGCTGAAATCACTGCCTCCGCTCAGCCCTTACTGGCATGGAGCTGGGACTCTGCAGCACATGGGCTCGATTCGCCACTGCCTGCACCTTGTGAAGCCATTTACACATGTGCAAAGCGAATGCAAAGTGGGCTTAAAAATGCTTCTCCTGCCGTGAGCGTTCCTGGCTTGGACAGCCGCGTTGCCTAGATGCCAATTATGGCACAAGGTGCAGGCTCCGTGAAGAGTCGGGCCCATTGATTCCAAACTGCTGCCACTGGCACCCTACGCCAGGGGGACCTAGTATCCCCCTGCATCCAAGACCCCTGTAGCTTAGGGTACAGGTTCTGAGCACAGCACGTTTAGAGCCACTCCACCCCAACCCCGTAAACGAGCTGGGGTGAGTCCGTGCGGCCAGCAGTGCCTTGTTACAGAGCGACTGACCAGCTGTTCCAGCAGGAGGATAGAGGGAAACGGGCTCCTGGACTATAAAGGTGTTGGAATTTTTCCAACGACTCCTCCCTCATAAAGCAGGGTGAGGGGGCACATCTGCTTCCCCTGGGCACATACCACGTGGGGAGAGAAAGCCATGAAAGAGAAGCCATTAAAGCAACCATGTGCTTAGCCAAACCCCTTTTCCTTGAAGTAAGCCTCTGATAGATAAGCACATTTCATGCCCTTGTTCCGTTTGGCTCAACAGGGCTCCACTGTATTCTTTGGGCATTCATTGAGCACGCGACTGGAATCACTGATCACTTACACGTTCCTTCAGTGCTGAACTCTGCCCGGAAGGCTGAGCCATCGGGCTTGTTTCTAGTAGGAGGTCAGAGCAGAGATTTAACAAAAAAACCACCCACCAACCTCAGACCTCTGCTGTGGGGATGGCGAAAGCTGACTGTGTATTGGTGGCCAGGTGTGACAGCTTCGCACTGGGACACCCTGCATAGTTGCATGCATCTCATCAAGCAAGGGGCGCACTGCAGACTGGAAGGAGCCTGCCCGTGGTGCCTGGGCTGAGGATGCAGTCTGGGGTTCAATTCCCATTTTTCCAGGTGCCATTGCTTAAGAAAGAAAAGGTTTTGGCCAGCTCTGCACTGTTCTATAGCCCCTGGGGCACACCAACACGCCAAGCAGTGGGTGATTTGAGGAGAGCCTCGCGTTCTTGCCTGCAGGCACCCTCCCCTCCTTCACGTCTTCCTCTCCTCCTTTGCCACTTTCTCTCTGGCCAGCTGCAGCCCTCCTTGGATTGGTGCTTGACCATGACACCGCTCACTTTCCAGGGCCTTGGCCACTGAATGGACGTAGCATGAGACCAACCAGCAGCCCGAGTCACTCACAGTTAGATGCAGCCTGAGCATGGCGGTTTATTCAGTCCAGGCATAAATGTATAAATAATTCTCACAGGCGGGCTTTGCAGGGGCCTACAAGACCCCCGTGCTCCCAGACACATACAGCAGCAGCCCCAACACACCCGCCGGTGAGGTGGTGACATTATAGGCTGGAGTGGCAGTTTTGAAGCCATTTCAGTGGTGCACAGCACCCTGGTCTCAGCTAAAGGGGCTCCTGGCCAGCCTCGCACACGCCAAGCCCTGGAGGCCAGCCCGCGCCTTGGCCCCCCACCCCGGCTGTGCTGTGGAGAGCCAGGAGGGGCTCAGCAGTTTCGCAGGTACAGGGCTAAGTGATGTAGGACTGCATCCTCCTGCCCACGCCCCCACACCACCCCTGCCTGGCTGCCTTGTAACTGTCATGGCTGCCTGTGAGCGCCCGCCTCAGGCCTGGTGGCTGCTGGAACAACTGTGCACCGTGCCCCTATGTTAGGAGCAGACCTGGGTGCAGCTTTCATTGCTGACCCTAGGCCTCAGCACAGCTGTGTGAGCGCCTCCTCCCTGCAGCGCTCTGAGCCAGGCAGAGTCCAGGGGCCGCTCCAGGCCCAGTGTGCCTCCACTGGGAAAGCAGCTCCCTGCGCTGCCGTCACAGGGAACCCCCCGCACTGAGGTGAAGGGACAGGACGACACCGTCATTAACACGAGTCTCTGCGCCAGCCCCTGCCCTCTGCTCACTGGCACCGGCTGTTCCCGGTGCAGCCGGCCCTCACATCTCCACGACGCAGTGGGGTGAGTTTGTTCTGATGGCGTCAGCGATCACCTTGGCGCCCGACTGGCCGATTCGATTCCCCTGCAGACTGGGAGAGGACAAGGGACGGGCATGAACACAGCAGCACTACTTCCCGGCTGGCCTGACCTCAGAGCCCGACAGCCCAGCTGCAGGGTCTGGCCGCACTGCACTAAGCGTAGGGCTGCTTTGTTTCCAAGTCACGCTTGGCAGTCCCCACCGCATTTGTAAGCAGGGTCTGGATGAGCTCGCCCCTGCCGAGCTAGCTGGGAGAGGGAAACAGGTGTCAGGGCCAGACCGTTTGCATGAGCGCATGCCCCTGCTTCGGTGCGCAGCATGATGGGTCTCCATTGCCCAAATGATCCCTGTGGCTGGTGTTGAGGCACAAATCACTCTAGTGTTAAATGCAGGGGTAAGCAAATGTTGTTCCCCTCATTGTATGAGCAAAGGGCAGAAGAGCCGTGCGTAGCCTGTTCTGATTGCGGAGTCCTCAACATCTGAACCGCACTGGCTAAGCAAAGGGCTGGGATGCCAGAGCCCTGTGAAGGTTGCTAGGAGGTGGAGATAATATTCCTGTCTGGATGCGTGGCTCTAACAGCTCCAGAAAGGCTTTAATCTCCCCCTGCTGACAGCTAGAGCTAATTAAGATTCCAGGAGATGTCTTCTGTTCTGTTCTGTTCAGTGCACGCTAGAGCTGAACTCATCTGCTGTGAGGTGGTGCTCCTGCCTGGCTTCTGCACTGAGGTTCACCCACTGGAGCTGACAGGCAAGGAGCTGAGGGACCCGCAAGAGACCAACCCGCAGAGGTCATAGGAGAGAAGCAGGTGATAGCAGAAGGTGGCGGTGTGCACCGGAGCAGCTGGCGAAGGGTGGCTAGCGAGCAGCTGGCGGGGCAGCGAGCGGCTGGAATGTAGCAGCCAGATAGCAGAGCGAGCAAAGTGCTTTGTTTCCCCCACCTCCTGCACCAGGGTGGGAGATGAACGCTGCAGCTACAGCTCCAGGTCTGCCCTGCCTAAGGCCAACACCTCAGGGGGGGCTGTGAAGGGAGGGGCACATTAAAGGAACTTCTTGGTGCTGGATTTAAGAACCTGAGGCAAAAGGAAACTGCCCCACATCCCCTGGAGTTTTGCTCGTGGTTTTGGGGGTGTGAATCCTGCTGGCAGCATTTTCCCAGGTTCCTTTTCCCCTTCTAACAGAAAGTCTCTTTTCTGCACTCCCTCTCCGTGCTCGCGAGAGGGGAACGTTGCCTGTGGAGGTAACCACAGGGTGCTGTGTGATTGGCCCAGGTTACTGGGGTGGGGGCTTGACTCGGTTCTGGCTGTTGCCCCCAACTCCCTCCATGGCCTTCTGCCAGCCCTCAGCAGCCCCCACCCGAAGCCAGCCAGAGGCTCCTGCTGGGACCCCAAGCCCCATCTTTGGGTGGGTCCCAGAAGGAAGCTGCAAAGCATCGCCGAGCACAGCGTAGTCAGGACGGCGGGTGCATGGGCATCCCCATTGCACTGCCCCAGCCCAGTCACGCCTGGGGCTCTCCCCCACCACAGGAACAGCCCCAGCAGGCCAGCTCAGGGGAAGCCCTCGCCTTGCTCTGCAGGCCACTGGCCGCGAGGAAGCAGGCACAGCGCAGGCCTGGCCAGGCACTGGAGAGAGTTTCCACTCCTTGGCGACCCCATTAGCACCCCAGGGAGTTCAATTCTCCTGTGGTGTCTGTGAGGCCAGCAGCCTGGGCCGTGACTAGTTTAGGAGTGAGTCTCCCAAGGGGCATTTTATGCTGCCCAGAGAGACACGCTAGCGCAGCTGCCCTGGTCCCAGAGGCAGGTGAGTTCACGCTCTTCCCCCATGTCCCCATCCGTCTCCCACGTTCAGCCTGCCCGCGGCTGAACACCCAGCTGCCACATACTTGACATAGGTGAGGCCATGGTTGCCGGTCAGCGCGGTGGCGATGCAGATAGCGCCATCCATGCCTAAGGAGTTCTCCTGGAGGCTGGAGGGGAGACAAAGACTCATCAAGAAGTGAGGCCTGGAGAAAGCCTACAGCACACGCATTTCATTTCTCTCCCAACAGGGCCTAGCTGGAGAACTCTGTCCCACGCCCAGTGTTAATGGTGCTTGGCATGTGGATGCTGAGGAAGATTTACACCCAACATACAGCCTCTAGGCTGACGGCACTGGCTGAGGATTGTATTGTAACCAATGGCTTGTATTTACAGTTCCCCAAATGAAATCTCTGCCAACCAAATTTCTGGCAGGCTGCCCATTAAGCCATCAAATACAACATCCTCAGATCCCATCATTGCTGCAGAGCTGTCAGCTGTGGACTGATTTAAATCAAAGCAAATTAAAACACCAGTTGCAATCACGGATTTAAATCAGCAAGCAGGAAACCTTGAGTTACATCATCGATTTTCATCTTGTTTTGCCTTTGTACTTTTTAGTTATTTTCCTAAAGAAAGTTTGAGTCTCATTGGCTGGTAACTATTGCAACTATTTTAATGTGCTAGATGCATAAGAAAAAAATTATCTAAACAGGTTTTGCAACTAAAACAGGTTTATTAAACATAAAAACTGTTATCTGTAGTTAGTGAACTGAACTGATTGTTTCTGGTCACCCTATCCTCCAAGAGTTTAGAACTAGTAGCATTCATCCTCTCACGCTTCATTTTTATTCTTAGATTGGAAAAGGAAAACAAGCTTTCCTGCTTTTCGGATGCCCAATCAGTTTCTTAACTTTGAATGAACCAGCCATTGCACTGAACCAGTTGAATAAACTGAAATGAAGAAAATGTTCTCGCTGCACCCGAACAAAAGGCAACTGCTGTATTCTAAAGCTGCGTTAGCACTTCAGCAACCTCTGGCTTCAGCTGCTTAGCCACTGTCTTCCACCAGTTCAGCGGTTTGGCTTTGTTAGAGACCTTGGCAGCAAACATGCATATTAGATCTATGCAGCAAAATACATATTTTTATTTAATTTAAAATTATGTTAATACATTCAAGCAGGTTTAGGCCTTAACACTGGTTTCCATCATTTCAAATTTAATTTTAAATAGATTTATTGTTAAAAATACACCTGTGTTTAATTAAAGATTGAAGAAAATCCGATCTATTTTATCCTTTAAACCATCTATTTTTATCCATACTGATTTGTGAATTTACTTGGATTTCTTCCTTCCTCTCCCTGCCTGATTCCGGCTATGTCACAATCCAGGGTTAGTAACCGTGATGTCACAATCCAGAAGTTGTGACCTCACAGTGGCCTGTGAGATAGAACAATCTAGCACTAACAGTCAGCTCAGAGGAAGCCGTCAGGGAGAAAGGTGGTTTCCATACAGGGAAGGTACACGACCGTTTGGAAGCATTTTGGTGACTCGCTGCAGACAGAGCCAGCGATGCCACCTCTAGTTAAGGTTGCCTGACACTTTCCCTTAGGAGACTCCATTTCCTACTGTAACTTTGACCCCTGGGGCTGAAAGTTCCTGTACTGGCCGTCCGCCTCAGGCCGAATTTGTCTGGAACGTTTCAGCAAATGCAGGTCAGCTGCTTCTCAGACAGACTGAGGGGATTAGAGAAAAAAGTCCTGTACGCTGAATGAGGCAGGGTCGTGTGGGAAAAAAATAGCATTGAAAGACTGGCTCCGCTGTGCGCAGGCATCTGAGACGAATGAAAATTGCACAGAAAACCTTCATGCTGGCATTTTGGGTGCTGGACTTCACCACCCTACCAGCCTTGCCATGGAGCTTTTGGGATGCCATTTTAGTTTAGCGTTTGCCCAAGTGTGGCAGCTACCTACTTCAGGACGCGGAGGCTGCGGTTGACCTTCAGTGCATTGGCCATAGCTTTGGCGCCAGCCACACCGATGGAGTTTCCTCTCAAGCTGCAATGAAAATCAGGAGACACAGAAGGGTGCTTAGGACAGAGAGCTCCGAAGGCTAATACAGGATACCATGCAACCACAGAGGGCAGGTTAAGGGACAATGGGAGAGACAGGCCACACGCCAGCTGGTCTGGGGCTCAGCCACGCTGGAGCTGAGGGCTCAGCCCACCGAGCTGGCGGAGCCTGGAAGCACCATGGGGCTGATGGATTTAGTGTCCTGGAGGGGCCGGGGAGAAGTGAGTCACAGGGGTTGCTTGGAAAAGAGGGCAGCTGTGGAACACTTACTCCAGAGTTGTGAGACTTCGGTTAACAGCTAAGGCCTCTGCCAGGGCTTTGGCCCCGCTCACACCGATCGATGCCACCTGGAGGCTGCAAGAGAACAAGGGACATTGAGTGCAATTCACCCATGCTATCAGCCCGCCCAGCCCAACAGATTCGCATTACAGCCAGCTGGCAAACCGGAGCCCAAGAAAGCCAGCCTGCTGTGGACGGCTTTGCCCGCCAAAGCCCCTTTTCTCCTAGCACATTCATCCTGCCGAGGAGCACTGCAGTCCTGAGGAGAACGAGGCTGCAGAGAGGGCATTGATCCAGCCGAGGATTTCTGTATGAGCTGGGGAGAGGGCAGCACGTTCTCTATTAAAGCACAGGCCCTGCTAAACGACTCTCCAACAAAGAAAAAGGAAGCTGTGGCTGGAGTCCACAGACACACACAACGGTCAGTGAGCTCACGGACTTGTCTGAGGTGCTGTAGAGCGACAGCGGGGCTGGCTCGCTGCTGCCTGGCAGCTGGCTCGCTGCATGACGTGGTGCTGAAGTCCACTATGGCAGGTCCCTATCATTATCCCCAGCTGCAAAGGACTTCTTTCCAGTGAATTATCAGCCGGCAGGGGCCCCCCTTCCAGTAGGGCCCTACTAGAGCCTTGATTAGCTCTTGCCCCTCACCTGGGACAAGCACAGCTAAAATCTCAGCAGTCTCGGCCTGTGACAACACAATGGCAATGAAAGAGACACCTGCCGCGCAGAATTTCTAAGGGACTCCGCCCCATGAACCACGGCTCACCCATTCCCCCCCAGACAGTCTCTCCCCTTCCCAGCCCGTGGCCAGCCTTCTCCACTCACGCGCCCGTCTCTGGCACACTGATTACCGTCACTTTAGTGTTGCACGAGCAGAATCTAATATCACTCTACAGCCCGGCCTGCCTCGCCCAGCCATGCACCATACCTACCGCGCCGCTGACGGGAGCCCTTGTCTAGTGGGGCAGGTGCAACTAGCTAGCCACCAAACTCTCCAACAGGCTGGAGACATGAGGGGAAAGGGAGCAGCAGGTTCTGCTTGGTTGGGTCACGTGACACATGGGGCAACTGAGTGCCCCTGCTTTGAGCCCCGCTGTGAATGTCACACGCAGGGCGTATCCCCCCCGTCCGTTCCTGTGCAGCGTGGACACTTACTAGAGGGTGGCGAGGGTGGTGTTCACTTTCAGAGCAGCAGCCAGGGCAATCGTGCCTTCATCGCCAATAGCATTCTCCTGCAAACTGAAACACAGCACGTGCCACGTGATGGCCTGCACAGAGCACAGACACGGGGCACATGACGGCGTGCACAGAGCACAGACACGGGGCACATGACAGACTGCACAGAGCACAGACACG
>ML675626.1:3008652-3114572 GCA_007922155.1 Mesoclemmys tuberculata
GGGGCACATGGCGGCGTGCACGGAGCACAGACACGGGGCACATGGGCCACAGACACGGTTGGGTGTTTAACGGCTCCTGACAAGGTCAGGACACAAGCAGGCATCCCTGATCAGTATGCCTCGAAATCCTGCAGCTTGCAGCCGACACGCCATCCCAGTACAGACCAGTGCACCGCAGGAGAGGGGTACTGGTAGGCCTGTGGAGCTGCCAAGTGAAGGATTCCCAAGCTTGGCAATAAGGCGCACATGTTTATCCGCGAGGGTCATTAGCCACTAGAACAGCTGGCCAAGGGCTGTGGTGCCTTCTCCATCGCTAGCAGTTTTTGTATCCAGATTGAATGTCTTGCTAAAAGATCTGCTCTGGGGATTATTTTGGGGCAAGTCGGCCTAGATCTGTGATTCTCAACCTTCCCAGACTACTGCCCCCTTCCCAGAGGCTGACTTGTCTTGTGTTCCCCAGGTTTCACCTCACTGAAAGACGACTTGCTTACAAAACCAGACAAGATACAAAAGTCTCCCAGCGCACTGTTACTGAGAAACTGCGCACGGCCTCATTCTTACATCTCATTATCAAATAAATCTCTGGGAATAGAAATACCGCACTTCTGTTTCAGCGTATGGTATATAAAGCAGACAAACACGTCATTGGCTAGGTCGGTGCTGATGGTGGCAAATTTGCCGCCGTCAGATCGATTTCTCTGGATCAACTGAGCAGTCAGTAAAGACCCACTCAGTCGATCCAGAAATTGACCTACGAAAACCACCTCCGAAAGTGCAGTATGGGCGCCGCGCAGGACGGAAGCAGCGAAGTCGATGTGAGTTATGCACGTTTTTTACGTGACTTGCGTATCTCCCGTCGACTGCCGCCAGATCTCGGAGGTAAGTGTGGACCAGCCCATTGTCTGAATGAAATGTTAGTTTGAACTGACTGTGCTAGTGCTTTTCCTGTAGCCTGTTGTAAAACTAGGCAAATATCGAGATGAGTTGATGTCCCCCCTGGAAGATCTCTCTGCATACCCTGGTTGAGAACCACTGGCCGAGATGATCCCATCCCCTCTGACCTAGGACTCTGCATCGATGAAGCCCACAGGGCAGTGAATAGGTCTCTCTCTATAGTGTGAAATTCAGGGGGGCCAAGCCGTGAGATACAAATTAACAAAAATACCTAATCTAGGGTGACTAGATGCCCTGATATTAGGGGCTTTGTCTATATCTGCAGGTATCCCCCCCCCCACAAAAAAATAAGCATCCCGATTTTTCACACTTGCTCTCTGGGCACCCTCCCCTAACAAAGCAACAGTAACACGAGGCAGAGCAGGCCGGCCTGGTAATGGTTAACAGAACTTCCTCCTCCCAGCAGGCCCCAGGATGAGAGGAGCTGAGCTGCTGGGAGAGGTGGGGTCCCTGGGAGGATCTGCAAAATGTCTAGGGCGTGCTCAGCGGGAGCCCCGGCTGGCCCTGGCCAGGCAGAGGTGAGTGGCTAGGCCACAGCAAGACGGGTGCATTTCCTGACTGGAACCTGTTCTGCTGGGCGAGCAAAGGTGCAGGAGACCCCAGAGAGAGTCTCCCTCGCCGGACAGCTGAGCCCGCGAAGAGAGATTGACCAAGCCAGCCCCCTCTGCCAGAGACCGGTACCGAGCCAACCAAGACACTCCGAGATGGCTCCGCGACACCCCCGCAGCCCAGGGCGTTGGGATTGCTGTGGAGAGGGGCAGGGGTCCCAGTCTCCTTCTTCAGCACAAACTCCTCGCTCCCCCCAGGTACATGCTCGAAGGCCTTGCCCCCTGCCCCCGAGTCAGCCGGGCAGGGAGACGGGCTGCAGTCGTCACTTACTCGAGGCTGGTCAGGCTTGTGTTGGAGTGCAGTGCTTGGGCCAGCGCCTTGGCAGCCTTCGACTGAATGAAGTTCCACTGCAGGCTGTGCAAGGAGAGCAAGACGGGAAGGGTTACCACTGGGGGCGTGAGACTCCGCAAACGGGGTGAGCTCCCGGCCAGGGGAAAGGACCCTTCTCCTTGGGGAGCCAGCTGGCAGGAGGTGACACCTCTCCCCAAGCTATTCTAGCAAGATTGAAACTCAGGTAACTGCATCCCGCCCAATGAAATCCTCCCTCCTCTTTGTACCGGACGCAGCATCCTTCCCACAGCCTGCCCATAACCATCACTTAACAGGCTTGGGTGCTACTAAACAGCTGCTGCCTTCCACCCCAGAGGTAGCCGCATTTTGGTGGGAGGTTGTCATCTCCAGGGGTTGCGAATATAGTTTGTAATTCTGTAAGTCTGTATCTGAGGCTTGCAAGCACACTGTGCAACTCCGGCCATCACACCGCTGTGTAAGAATCACTCAGTAACACGGTAGCTTCAGTTAATCCGTAATTAATAAAAGGAAATGAGGTGTAGGGGCTCTTCAGCCTTAGAGAAATGACATAGAAGAAGGGCTGGTGAGTGGCCAGCCTGACAGTGCTGGAGAGTAAGTCACAGCACGGCCAGCAGCTCCCCACCACCCTGTCTACCACCCTTAACTTGGAACTGCGGGTCTTAGCTAGACGGCTCCAGGCAAGAG
Source organism: Mesoclemmys tuberculata (assembly GCA_007922155.1). Classification (NCBI taxonomy): domain Eukaryota; kingdom Metazoa; phylum Chordata; order Testudines; family Chelidae; genus Mesoclemmys; species Mesoclemmys tuberculata. The sequence continues at coordinate 3,011,212 of ML675626.1, forward strand.
AGGGGTTCAGTGTCTAGGGCCCATTCAACCCTTTGCATCTCAAAGGCTGCCAGCAGTTGGAGGGATGTTGACTCACCCTCACAAAAAGGCACCCTACAGCGACCAGGTAGGCGAGGTAATAAGTTAACATCTTCTAATGGACCAACTTCTGCTGGTGAGAGAGACCAGCTTTCGAGTGCCACATACCTCTTCTTCAGTGCTGGGGAAAGCACTCAAGGCCAGGTCTCCACTATAAACTTACATTGGGAAAACTACATCGGTCACGGGTGTGAAAAATCCACTGATTGTTTAGTTTCCAACTTTTGAAGCACTTAATTTTTTTGCTGTTAATTTTTGCTAGTTGCGCTTCGAATTCTTTTTTGGCCTGCCTAATTATACTGTTACACTGGACTTGCCAAAGCGTATGCTCCTCTCTCTTCTCCTCAGCAGGATTTGACATACAATTTTTAAACGATGGCTTTTTGCCTCTAATCACCTCTTTTACTCTGTTTAGCCATGGTGGCATTTTTGGGTCCTTTTCCTGTTTTTTCTTTGAGTTATACATTTAGTTTGAGCCTCTATTATGGTGTTTTTCAAAAGTTTTCATGCAGCTTGCAGGCATTTCACTCGTGACTGTTCTTTTTAATTTCCATTTTGGTATAGTTCCCCGTTTTGAAGTTAAAAGCTACTGTGGAGGGTTTCTTTAGTATTTCCCGCCTACATAAAGTTAATTTTAATTACACTGTGGTCACTATTACCGAGCAATTCAACTATATTCACCTCTTGAACCAGACCCTGTGCTCCATTTAGGACTAAATCAAGATTGTGGATTCCAGGACTAGCTTCTCCAAGAAGCAGTTATTAATGGATTTATGGCTCATTACAACAATCTGTAACCCATTAACTCCCCATCCCCCATTTTTGTCCTATGACTGCAGCAATATTAACGGGCCTCATCACCTTGAATGGTCTCTTAGTTTAGCATAAGTAGTTACCATGTATTCTCTCTGTTCCATCTTGTGTTTAGCTGTGACACCTTTCCCAGACCTGAAGAAGAGCTTTGTGTAACTTGAAGGCTTGTTGCTCTCACTAACAGAAGTTGGTCCAATAAAAGATTACTTCACCCACCTTGTCTCTACTATCCTGGGACCAACACAGCAGAATCATAAAACAGCAGCTTTCAGCCTCTACTGGCCTGGGCGGGATCCAAACCAGTGAGCTAGACGCAGACTGTGCCATGCTGCCCATGAAAATGGAATCCTGGTGCTGACACCCCTTGCCACTCAGCTGAGAGGGACAGAGGCCCAGGACAGATGTTGCAGGCTTTCACTTGCTGCAGGGACAGGGAGGCTAAAGACAAGGAACCAAAAACAAGGCCAAGGTGAAACTCACTGCAGCGACATGAGCGCCTGGTTCTCTTTCATCGCCAGGGCAATGGCCTTGACTCCTTCATCATGCAACAGATTCGCTGCTAGGCTAGAGGCAAATACAGAGAAATGAGTTAAACACAGAGTGATGCATTACACCTGCCTCTCACAGGGCAAAGTGCAGCGAGGGAGGGAAGAGACTATAGGATGAAGTTAAAAGGCAATTAATGGGGAACAAATCAAGGAAAACTTGATTTTTACATTGGAATGGATGATTAATCTGTAGAACTCACTGCTGCAGGACATGGAAGCAATCACTTTCAAGGTTTTAACATGGAAGTAAACATTTTTAGGAACCAGAGGAGTGTGCACCAACACTAGTCAGGATAATATTGAAAGGGCTCACTCCATCCGCATGCTTCAGGGCATCTACTAATCTTTACTGGGGTCAGGAAGATTCTGCCCCTTTTCCTTGCGCCCCCAGTGGCATATTTCACAATTGGCTTATGTCTTCTTCTGAAGCAGTCATTGGTAACTTCTGGAAGCAGGCTGCTGCTCTAGATGGATCACTGTCTTGCCCACTGAGGCAAGTTGCTCCGGAGGGATTATTAGTTACTTCCTCTCTGGATATTCTAGATTATGCTTTTCCTACAACTCCAAGTTACAGAATGGTTAAGCCAAGCACAAGTTCTCTCTCTGCTTACACACTGACAAGCCTGTGAGTCAAGGCCAGATCACGCCTAGTGAGGAAGCCCAGGAGCATAAACTGGCAGAGTTCCTGGAGTATCCTGGCTGGGGATTGCCACTGGAAAGCCCACACCCTCCCCAGCCTGCTGCCCCTCATGGCCTGCTCATTTGTGCTTGGGCTTTAACAACCCCTCTAGGAGAGCCTGCCGGGCAGCCCTGGCGCCTGCAGAAGCTGATGCTGGCCCTGGAGTGGGGGGATGGTGCTGTGAAGAGCCAGCTGTCCTGCCCCGACTCCTCCCCCACCAAGTACCAACTCCCAAGGGCAGCAGAAACACAGCCATGCAGCGTGCAGGTGGAGGAACTGCAGGGAGGTGGGAGGAGGCAAATCCCTTCCCTCAAAGGGAAAAAAAATAGGTGACGATAGGGCTCTGGATCTGGAAAGGGCCACGCGGACATCCTACAGCCCCACCCCATGCCGCTATCAGCCATCGCAGCGTGTTCCTTGTCACACCTTCTTTTGGCCAGTCTAGTGTTTCCTGGGAAGTCTGTCCCCAGCCCACGGGTCTCGCTGTCCAACAGACTCACCTGATACTCTGCCTGAGCGTTGCCCATTGCCCCAAGGTGCACTCCCTTGGCCACCAGCGTTTGACAGCTGCGTATCAATAGCACAACTGCTCTCCCGCTCTAGAGCGGCTCCCCCTGCACCTACCCGAGGGCTGCAGACAGCGCTAACAGCCTGCTGGAGTTGGGGCACGAGGATCCATGCTTTGAAAGCTGGCTGACTTACTCTAGGTTTCTCAGCGTGCGGTTAGCTCGCAGCGCATTGGCTATGGCCGGCGCCCCTTCTTGGCTGATGGAATTCTCCCGAAGGCTGCAGAAAGACAAGAGACAAGACAGGTCGTTGGGTGTAGATCCCCTCCTTCCAGGGCGGGGAGCAGGGACAGCTCAGACATTTCTCATTCACTTCTGGGCTCTTTTTGTATGTTAGGGCAAACAAACTAAATCAGCTGCTGGTTGGGCCAGTAGGGGAGGGGTTGCATCAAGGCAAGAGCTCTCCAGGGCAGATGAATGAGGGCGAGGCCACCTGGCCCATGCAGGCAAACTTTCAGTGCGTGAGCAGCTGCTGCAGTCACACACGTGTCTGATGTGGAAAAAGGATATCCCTGAACAAAGCCCCTCCCTCTCCTTTCACCCCATACACAACCTCCCCGGACCAGGCCCTGGCCCTCTGCTCTTCATAGGCCAGCAAAAATTCCCCTATTAGGGGAGAGAGAAAAAAACCACTTTGGAATGATCAAGAACGGCCTTCTAACCCAGCCCAGGCTTTCCTCTTGCACAGCTCCCACGCACCCTCTCAGGTCACGCGGCTCTCCCTCACTCCACAAGTCAGAGGTAGCTAGAATTTCCGTCTCACTTTGGGACTGAAATCAGCCAGGCTCGTACACTCCCCTGCCCCGCACCTCTGACACAGCGTGTTACTCCAGAGACATTGTTGTACCCTATCTGTGTGGGCGTGCAAGCAGTGGTGGGGAGGATGCAAGGAGCAGGCAGAACCGCTGGAGGTGCTGAGTGGGATGGGGCATGGTCAAGGGGAACAATTGCTGCGTTTCCAAAACGGGAGACATGATAGATGCACGAACGTGTGCTCCCCAGTGCCAGGCCCTCCGTGAACTCTGCCTAACCTCGCAGACAAAACACCTCCAGGAACTGCTGCTCGGACAGTATCCTTTGGCAGGAGGCCGCAGTGCAGCTCTGCCTTTCAAAGACACAGTAGATCCCATAAAGGTGTTTCCTACATCTGTCAGTGACCCAAGTCACCTGAAATTGACATTTTGTTTTTATTTGTGTAATTTAAAATTGAATGCTTTGTAAAAAAGCTCCAGGAATTGCCTTTTTATTCAGTGGCTGCAATCAGCCACGCCTGCTGGGAACAGAATGACGTAGGAACAAACCTGAAGAGGCTTAGTGGAACTTCATGTGTTATTAAGCAGCCCCTTGCGGGCCTTAAAGTCCTGTCCATGCTGATAACCAAGGAACAATCCTACAGAGTTGTGTCTCCACTGGTGTTTGATCTGCACCTTTGTGATTTAGCCTATTTCCATTTTTTTAAGGCATTATCACCAGTTGTACATAACATGGCAGCATACTGGTCACATTCTCCCAGAAGCTGCAGGATGGGAGGCCATGCATCAACACCAAGGAACTCATGCTGTAGCTAGTGCAAAAAAACAAGATCAGTGCCAGAGAGACCTGGGAGATGCTGCACCAAATGACAATTCCTGTGGGGACTGAACTTTGCAGCTCTAGCCAGATGGCCAACCAGTCTCCGTGGTCACGATCTGACCAGAGGACTGTCAGGAAGAAGGGAGAGCTTAGATCAAGACTTACTTGAGGCTGGCGAGGCCCTGGTTGGAGCGCAGTGCGCCTATCAGCGCGGTGACCCCTGCATTGCTGATTGAATTGCTCTGGAGACTAAAACACAAAGAGACACGACAGAGTCACAACAGAACGATGCCGCGGGCACTCCCCCCAGCACAGCATTAGGTGGGTCACCATGAATTTACCTTTTGCCTTTAGGAGTGAACTAATCATGGCAAAACACACCTGCCTGTTGGGAATCCTGGATGGGTATGCGGATCCTGCCCATACAAAATGCCCCACCCCCACCAAAGGGGGAGGGGCCACCAAGCCAGGAAACCGCTAACCAGTGGGGGACCTCGAAAGTTAAAGCAGGAGTGAGGGTCCCAGGGTCTGCCTGGAGACATGGGGCGGGTAGAGGCTGATCAATAGGCCCCATACGTGCAGAGCACATTCCTGCCCAGCTTCCTCTTCTGGGACCAACAGACGCCCGTCAAGGCCACTGCCAAGAGGCAGCTGGCTGGGAGGCCCCTGGACAGTGTGGGGCAGATGGGGAGTGTGCAAAGGAAATGATGGGGGAAGTTCAGCCAGCGCCTCGGCAGGCAGCTCTGGAGGAGCTAAAGAAGGGTTCTCCCTGGTGCACTGGAGGCAGCTGTGCGCTGAGGTCCCCCTCTTGGCGCAGAAGGGGAGGCCTTGGGGCATGTGAACCACCCCGGCATACACCTGTGCTCAGTGAGAAGAGCAAAGGCCTGTGCGGCTGGACAGGGGCAGTCCAGGCAGCAGCAGCACACAATGCCAGGTTACACGCCCCGGGCCTGACCGGGAAGGGATGCATCTGCCGGGTCGCTCCGTGTCTAAGGCTAGTCAGTCCCGGCCCTCTGCTGAGGGCAGATGAGTTTTGTGATGGAGCCCTGAGGAAGTGGGCAACAGACAGCAACTCATTTCACCAAAGATCCCCCAGGGAAATAACCTGGGACACCACAGAGAAGGGCTGGACTGCGACTGGGGAAGTACAGGCTCCTTATGCCATCCCAGTCCCCTTGTTTTGATCTTCCTGCTGCTCCCTCCACTAACGCTGTCAACGCACCTCGACGCCGACGCACAGGGAGACTCTGGAACGGATTCCTTGCAGGAAATGCTGCTGTGCAGTGGCCACGAGACCATCACAGCCACTGCAATTTCCCTCAGCCCTGCAGATCATCAACGGGAAATTTCCCCAAAGGATCCTACTGGTCCCTTCCCCTCGACGGCCCCTACTGCTTTCCATGGACATGGGTTGGGGGAACAGACAACGGCGGTGTAGGCGGCAACCCATGGGTCGGATGATGCTGGCCATTGGAGACCTGAGTGGCGGAGCACCCTTTGAACAAGCACAGCGAGAAACAATCCCTCAGGGGCCCCCGCACGCGAGTCACAAGGGACTTACTCCAGGGTTGTGAGACTGTGGTTCACAATCAGAGCGTCAGCCAAGGCTACAGAGCCAGTGTCCCCAACGCAGTTACTGGAGAGTCTGAGGAAAAGAACAGGAAGCTCGGTCATTACCTGTTAGCAGCTGCTGACGTACAGTCAGAGCCCGAGGCAGAGGGTCCTAATCGGTCCCTGAGAAAAGCCAGCAGGTGCCCCCCCTTCAGCGCCCTTGGCCACCCGAGTGAGGGGGTGGCTTCATTTTCTCACAGCGGGAAAAGTGAATGTTCCCAAGGCTGAGCCCCCAGACGGCCAGTTACACCCCAGGAAAGGAGGAACTAGGAGGGTCACAAGGCCCAGCATTTTAGCAGCAATACGAACATCTTTGTCTGGATTCTATGTCTCATTGCCCGCGTTCCTGTCCCATACCTGCTGGGCTGTGGGGAATGTTTGCTTCGTGAGCCTTCACCCGCTTACAGAGGGTCGCTTGGGGCTCGCTTCTTACTTATATTGTGACCGTTGTTGTGTTACCTGGGCGGGGCTGAGACATTAAAGTGAACTGATGCCAATAGCCAATGTACAAATCAACAGCTGGCTCAGCTGTTCCTTCTGTCTCCTCACCCACTGGCAGGACAAACACTCTCTGGCTACAAGCCCACGTAAGAAAAAGCCAGAGTAAATAAACGCATCTTGCGCTGCTTCCTAAACTGTGTCCACACTCCCTCCTTGGCAGAGCATAGGAGGAAGCTAATTCCAAAGCTGAAAGTGCTCCAAAGGCAATTCCCTTCTGCCCATCCCCTGGAGATCGGCCCTTTCCATAGAATCAGAGCAATGTAGGTCTAGATGGGCCCTTGAGAGGTCATCTAGTCCAGCACCCTGTGCAGAGGCAGAACCAAATAAGCCTAGATCGTCCCTGACAGGTGTTTGTCCAAACTGTTCTTAAAACCTTCCAGTGACGGGGATTCCACAACCTCCCTTGGAAGCCTGCTCCAAAGCTTAACTACCCTTATGGCTGGAAAACTTTTCCAGATAGCTAACCTAAATCTCCCTTGCTGGCCATTACACCCGTTACTTCTTGTCCTATCTTCAATGGACATGGAGAGCGATTTATCACCATCCGCTAGTTAACAGCCCTTTCCGGATTTGAAGACTTATCAGATCCCCTCAATTTTCTTTTCTCAAGTCTAAACATGCCCATTTTTTAACCTTTCCTCATAGGTCAGGTTTTCTAAACTCTAGCATTTTTGTTGCTCTTTTCTAGACTCTTTCCAATTTGTCCACATCTTTCCTACAGTGTGGCACCCAGAACAAGACTCCAGCTGAGGCCTCACCAATGCTCAGTAGAGTGGGACAATTACCTCCTGTGTTTTACGCATGACATTCCCGGGATTGCACCTAGAATAAGATTAGCCTTGCACAACTCCATCACGTTATGGACTTGTTCTGTCTGTGATCCACTATAAACCACATCCCTTTCAGCAGTGCTACCACCTCGCCAGTTATTCCCCATTTTGTAGTTGCGCAGCTGATTTTAGGTTCCTTAGTGTAGGACTTTGTTCTTGTCTTTACTGAATTTCATCTCGTTGATTTCAAATCAATTCTCTGATGTGTCAAGGTCATTTTGCATTCTAATCCCGCCTTCCAAAGTGCTTACAACCCCTCCCAGCGTGGTGTCCTCTGTAGATTTTATAAGCACCCTTTCCACTCAATTAGCCAAGTCATTAATGAAAATATTGGCTAGTACCAGACACAGGACTGATCCCTGCAGGACCATACTAGATATGCCCCCCCAATTTCACAGTGAACCTTTGATCATTATTTTCTGAGTATGGTCTTTCAACCAGTTGTGCACCCACCTTACAGTAATTTCATCGACACAATATTTCGCTAGTTTGCTTAGAAGTCTGTCACGAGGGTCTGTGTCAAAACCCTTACTAAAAACTAGGAAATATCACATCTACTGCTCCCCCCCACCCTCCATCGACAAGTCGAGTAGCCCTATTGACGGAAATTAAGTCAGTCAGGCATGATTTGCTCTTGACAAATCCATGCTAACTAGCCCTTATAACCCTATTACCCTCTAGGTGCTCACAAATCCATTGTTTAGCAATTTGCTCCAGTACTTTTCCAGGTATCAATTTTAGGTTGGCTGGTCTATAAATCCCTGGGTCCTCTGCGTTCCCATTTTTAAAGACAGGTGCTAGGTTTGCCATTCTTCAGTCCTTTGGGACCTCAGTCGTCCACCATGAGTTCTTGAATTTAATTGCTAACAATTCCAAGATTGCTTCAGCTAGTTCCTTAGTACCCTAGGATGGATTTGGTCAGGCCCTGCTGACTTGAATATATCTAATTGATCTGAATGTTTGTTAACCTGTTCTGCCCAGTTTGGCTTTGCATGGAAATGCTGTTGGGAGGGAAGATTTCTGGGGAGTTGCAAAGCACTTTCCCAGACATGAGGTTGGCTTGGATGCTGCTCTGATTTGTGTTCCCTGACAATGGTGGTTAATGTTTCGGAGGAAGGGTTGGGGGGTGCAACGAAGCTGACAGCAGAGCTGCATTTCTGGTGAATGCTCCCTGCTGGCAGCAGCTTTCCTTACAGTATTGTGCGTGTTCAGGCCCTCTCCAGGGTAAGTTATTAGTATCAGAATGAGCGTGACCAGACTGTCCCCTTGTGATCGACATGCAGAGGGTCCCCTTCAAACAGATCTCTCACCCCCTTGGTTGAAAAGGGGCCATGGGAATCTGGCTCTTTACAGACCCAGTGAGGCGAGCTGGAGACAGGTGGACAGTGGGTACAAATGGAGTAAGGTGGCCACTCACTCATTCCCAGAACACCAGACACCTTGGTACTTCCAGGAACAGCGTGAGCCCGCCCCCGACAACATGATGGTGTGTGTGAGGTCAGCCTGCCTGGGTGGTGCCATTTCTAAGAGCCGGAGGGTCCTGAGCAGCATCCGCTATCTGATTTCAGAGAAAACCACACCCAGTTTTGTGCCAGTACCAGACAGGGACAAATCTCTCAAAAAGGGACCACGTGGTTTTATCTGAGACGAGTGGCCTCCCTACCCTGGAGGGAGGAATGGGAGATGCAAATCTTCCCCCTTGCACCCCATAGAGATTCCTCCAGAGATAGAGTACAGCCAGCTGCCACCTTCACAGTGGGAGCCTCTCTCCTCTTTAACGGGAATCCCTGCCAACAGGGCTGCCAAGCAGCCAGGCAGTCAGGAAGCATGGCTGTGCCAGAGCAGCTGCAGAGGCGCAGATGTTCTGCGTGGATGGCCCTGTGCCCATGCAAATCCCAGACATCCCTTCCAACCTCAAGGTAGTCACAGGGTTTTGGGGCCGCATGCTTGCCTCTTCTGCAGGAGGGCACTCAGCAAAGAGCAAGGGATGAGCAGAGGTCAAATCCTGGCCTCCCAATGAAGAATGCACAGGAAACCGTGGAAAGGGAACCTCATGGAATTTCCTGGCCCTGACTGGCTGTTACCACACATTACCTTTTCACCCCACTTCTGTCCCAGTGATAATAGCCACACATACATCCACATCCACACAAAGCTGTACATGGGGTGCAGTGTTTGCACTCTCATACAACCGAACGGATGGACATCCATTTCGTAGACTCAGATTTTAAAGTCAGAAGGGACCAATATGATCTAGTCTGACCTCTGCACAATGCAGGCAACAGAACTTCACCCACCCACTCCTGTAATAAACCTCCAACCTATGACTGAGCCATTAAAGTCCTCAAATCATGGTTTAAAGACTTTAAATCAAGTGAGCCATGCCCTATGCTACAGAGGAAGGCAAAAAACCCCAGAGCTTTTGCCAATCTGCCCTGGGGGGTAATTCCTTCCCAACCCCAAATATGGCGATCAGTTAAACCCAGAGCATGTGGGCAAGACTCACCAGCCAGACACCCAAGACAGAATTCTCTGTAATAACTCAGAACCTCCCATCTAACATCCCTTCACAGGCCACTGGTTTATCTACCACCAGTCATCAGAAATCAGTCAATTGCCAGACTAGGCTGTCCAATCATACCATCCCCTCCAGAAATTTATCAAGCTCGGTTTTGAAGCCAGCTGTTTTTTTCTCCCACTTCTCCCCTTGGGAGGCTATTCCAGAACTTCACTCCTCTGATAGTTAGAAACCTGCATCTAATTTCAAGTCTAAATTTCCTGATGGCCAGTTTATATCCATTAGTTCTTGTGTCCACATTGGTGCTGAATTTAAATAATTCCTCTCCCTCCCCGGTATTTATTCCTCTGATGTATTTATAGAGAGCAATCGTCTCTCCCCTCAACCTTTTTTGGTTAGACCAAACAAGCCAAGCTCTTTGAGTCTCCTCTCATAAGGCTAGTTTTCCATCCTACTAGCCCTTCAGTTTGAATTCATTTTTCTTAAACATGGGGGACCAGAACTGCACACAGTATTCCAGATGGGGTCTCACCAGCACCTTGTATAACAGTACTTACAGCTCCCTATCGCTACTGGAAATACCTCGTCTGATGCAACCAAGGACCACAGCCACATCACAACCAATATGCCCAGGTCCTTCTCCTCCTCTGTCACTTCCAACTGATGCATCCCCAGCTTATAGCAGAAATTCTTGTTATTAGTCCCTAAATGCATGACCTTGGACTTTCCACTATTAAATTTCATCCTATTTCAGTTTACAAGGTCATCCAGAACTTCCTGTATGATATCCCGATACTTCTCTGTATGGGCAATACCTCCCAAATTTGTGTCATCCACAAACCTTATTAGCACATTCCCACTTTTTGTGCCAAGGTCAGTAATAAAAAGGTGAAATAAGATTGGTCCCAAGACTGATCCCTGAGGAACTCCACTAGTAACCTCCCTCCAGCCTGACAGTTCACCTTTCACTATGACCCATTGTAGTCTCCCCTTTAACCAGTTCCATATCCACCTTTCAATTTTCATACTAATCCCCATCTTTTCCAATTTAACTAATAATTCCCCCTGTGGAACCACATCAAATGCCTTACTGAAATCTAGGTAAATTAGATCCACTGCAGTCCCTTTGTCTAAGAAGTCTTATCTCAAAAAAGGAGATCAGGCTGGTCTGTCACGATCTACCTTTTGTAAAGCCCTGTTGTATTTTATCCGAATTACTGTTAACCTCGATGTCTTTAACTACTTTCTCTTTCAAAAATTTTTCCAAGACCTTGCATACTATTGAAGTCAAACTAACAGGCTTGTATTTACTCCGATCACATTTTTTCCCTTTCTTAAAAATAGGAACTATGTTAGCAATTCTCCAGTCATACAGCACAGCCGCGGAGTTTACAGATTCATTAAAAATCCTTGCTAATGGGCTTGCAATTTCAGGTGCTAGTTCCTTTAATATCCTTGGATGGAGATTCACTATCAGATCCCTGGCGATCTACTACCAGATATGGCTCACAAAGACTCTGGTGAGTACAAAAACATTCCTTCCATGCTTATGAAAGAACTCCCTGCCCTCCCACCTTACTTCATATAAAGCAACCTCTGAGCCCAATACACTTCGGACCAGATTCTGTCATTCTGAGCCACAGTCCCTTCCTCCATGAGAAACCCCCGATTACAATGGGACCACCCATGGAATAAGGGTGGCAAAATCTGGCCTTTCCTGTCCAGCATGCCGTAGCAGGCTGGACAGATCCCAAGGGGACTCAGAAGCTAGTGGTCCCTCAGTCATTGTTCATCTCTCTATTAACGTGTAACCTCTCTGGCGATCCGTACATCAGGTCCCGGAGATTCCTGTTCTGCTTCAGTGCTTCTGCTATTTGCTTTGCACCTTGGGGCCCAATGGAGTTCTTCTGAAGGCTGTGAAGAAAACAGAATTATCCATAAACTCCCAAACGAGGGAGAGCAAAGAGAGTCACCTCTCCATCAACAACACAGTTTAACGTTCTTTTCCTCACTTGAGCTCTCCCATCTCTGGTGATGCACTTCTGCCTCTGTATAATTTCTACTCCAACAATACTCAGGGGCAGCTTTGTTGCACATGCCTTTGCTATTTATACCTTCATCCCATCTCTGATCATGAGCTACTAGACTCAGATCCTCCAATTCTGTGGCTAGATGCCCAGGTAAGATAGCAGGTGGACTTTTCCATTAGAGTGGAGGATGGCAGAACAGCTGGCCTGGTCATATGAAGTAACAGCCACGATAGTGACGTTACCAGCCATTACCATGTCAACACACATCATCATCTTTAAACCAGATGCTGAAGGCTTGTAACATCCTTGCCAGTCAGGCATCACAGACTAACATATAAATTCCCTGTTATTTGCCCTCGTAGACCTGACCGTAGAATCATAGCAATGTAGGGCTGGAAGAGACCTTGAGAGGTCATCTAGTCCAGCCCTCTGGGTTGAAGCAGGGCCACTTAAACCTAGACCAGCCCTGACAGGTGTTTGTCCAACCTGTTCTTAGAAGTTTATTCCAGAGCTGAACTGTCCGTAGAGTTAGAAAAATTTTCCCAGTATCTAACCCAAATCTCCCCTGCCGCCAGTTAAGCCCATTTCTTCTTGTCCTACCTTCAGTGGACATGGAGACCAATTCATCACAGTCTTGTTATAACAGCCCTTCACGTAACTGAACGGTTATCCGCTCCCCCTTCTGTCTTCTTTTCTCAACACTAAACATGTTTTTTTTTTTTTTTAACCTTTCCTAACAGGGCAGGTTTTTTAAACCTTTGACCATTTTTGTTGCTGTCCTCTAGGAAAGAAGGGGAAGAATTGGAGAGAGCCTAGAGTGTGACACCCAGAACTGGACACAGTCCTCCCGCTGATGGCTCACCAGTGCTGAGTACAGCAAGACAATTACCTTCCTTGTCTTATATACGACCCTCTTGTTAATACACCCCCAAATGACATTAGCATTTTCTGCATTTGTATCACATGGATGACTCACATTCATACCCCCAGATCCTTTTCAGCACTACACCTACTAGCCAGTTATTCCCCATTTTGTAGTTGTGCACTAGATTTTTGCTTCCTAAGTGTAGTACTTTGCACTTATCTTTACCTTCTTAGTGCAAAGGTCCTCAAACTGTGGGGCATACCCCCTAGGTGGCACGGAGGAAAGCTGGGGGGGGCATGGCAGGCCCCAAGCCAGTCCCCCACGGGAGGCGGAGAAGGAGCACCACTCTGCCCCCTAACTGTGGCTCTGGCCTCGGCTCCCTGCCCCACTTCCTGGTCCTGGCACCTGGCCGGTGTTCCCCACTCAGCCCCTGGCTGCATGGCCCTGCTCCCAGCTGCAGCCCCCAGCCAATTATAGCCACACTCCCAGCACCAACTGCAGGAGGGGGACCAGGGGTTGCGGACAGGGGCGAGGGTGGGAGCAACCTAAAACGTTTGGGTGGTTAGAATAAATGAGATAGACTGGGTGCAACCCAGGCAAACAAGCCAGGCACCATCTTCATCAGGGTCCACCACACCCCAGGTTTCCTTCAGATAGGCTCCGTCCTATCCCCTCTTGCTCCTTGAGCAAAAGAGCAGCTCTCTTCACACACGTCCCCTGCACACTTTTGGGCACGGCAATTGCAGTAGATTTAGCACATTGCAGGCAAATGGGATCGAGGGAAAGTGGCTCCCACCAGATGAAAACCAGCTTTGATGTGAGCAGTGGCAGCTTGTGTGTGTGAAATGGTGGTGCCCCAGTGAGTGAGTCTGGGCACAACCCACCAATGGAGGAGAAGGCATGTTCAGTGGAGTGCAAAGACATGAGTAACTGTCTGAGTAGAGACATGGAGCGCGGACAGATTGCAGCGTCCAGGACAGCTTCTCCATCTGCCTGGGCTTTCAGCGGGCCCTGATCAGCAGGCCACGCCAAGGAGCAGAATTAGTGCCATAAGCGCCCAGTGCTGCCCTGGCTCATGACAGTGGAAAGGGGCAGACAGGAAACCATACAGGAGCCCCAGGGTCAGAATCACTCACTGCAAAGTTGTCAGCTTGTGGTTGGTTAAAAGGGCCTCAGCCAGGAATTTCGCACCATCTTCCTTGATCACATTATTCTGGAGGCTGCAAGGGAAAAACACCACAATGATTGTGGAAAACCAGGGAATCAGAGCGGGATGGAGACAGACACTCTCCCAGCCTGTCTCACGTTAGATTTGCTGGCTCCTGGAGGTCAGAGGCAAAGGTATAAAAGAATTAATCCCCATGAGCCTAAGCTTCCTGTGCTACATTTTCCTGCTGCCCCTCCTCCCGATTCTTGGCCGCCTGCCTTTTGGCCTGGGGGATTGAGGAGGGACCGTCTCCTGCCCCCTTAGCAGCCTACCTCTTCCCCTCTCCTGTCTCCCTGCCTTGCAGGTAAGGTGCGGGATTGTGTTACATGTTCCAATAGCCTCTTGTTTCTCTCTCCTCCTACAAAAAGAATGGGGGAGGAGGGAGAATTCAAAGTAGTCCTGGGCCCAACTATCCAAAACAAGATGATATAAGCAGAGTTGGCCTTGAGCCGGAACACCTTAGCTTGACTCCATGGCAGGAACAAAGCCCCAGATCTATCACACCTCAAACTGGGGTTGGGAGTAAGGCCGGGGGTGGGGGTGGGGGGTTCTCACTGGCATAACTTAATAGACTTCAAAAGAGTTATTCCTGATTTACACCAGCACCTGAAAGGATTGTTCCTAGACATTGCAAGTGACACATCATTTCTATGGCTACTGCACTTGTGACAACTACCTGATGCAAGCGGAGTGCACTTGCACTGGGATAAAGGCAGCCATTTACTACCCAAGATCTTTTTAGTCTAGTCATTTCAACATCTTATAGCCAGTGAGATGAAGACTGTTCATAACCCACAGAGCGGTCTCTCCCCCATATAATTTTGTATATTAGGAATTTGTTTTTGGAAGAAGCCAAGGAAGGGAAACAAACAGCACTTACTTCAGGGAGAGCAGGACTTGGTTTATTTTCAGTGCATCAGCCAGTGCTTTTGCTCCTTTGGATCCGATGGAGTTACTGCGAAGGCTAGGGAGAAGGCAGAGTGAGGAAAAAGATGGACAGAAAAGCTAAAGTTAGAAATCAGAAAAATCAGGACAAGAACAAAACTTGTCTCACAAGGGAGAGTTAAGGGAAGACCTTTGGTGTAAACCTTGACTTTCCCAGCCATTGCGGCTTTAGCCTCCGTTCCTGAAACTCAGGATCTCTTTATTGTGGTTTAATAGATCATCATGGGAGGAGTGACAAATCAACTGTCTGTCATTTCAGAGAGTCACAGCTATGGCTAGATGGGATCCCTGTGATCATCTAGTCTGACCCCTTGTATAACACAGGCCACAGGTCTTCCCCAAATCAACTCCTGTTTGAACTACTGCAAATCTTTTAGAAAATTATCCAGTCTTGATTGAAAACTTGCCAGTGATGGAGAACCCACCATAACCCTTGGTAAATTATTCCAATGGTTAATTACCCTCACTGTTAAAATTTGTACCTTATGTCCAGTCTGAATGTCTTGCTTTCAACTTCCAGCCATCGGCCTTTGTTAGAGTTTTGTCTGCTCCACTGAAGAGCCTCTTATCAACTTTTGGTTTCACATGTAGGTATTTACAGACTATAATCAAGTCATCCCTTAACTTTAGCTTTGTTAAGCTAAATAGACTGAAAAAGCTCAACCTGTCATGATAAGGCAGGTTTTCTAATCCTTTAATCATCTTCATGGCTCTTCTCTGAACCCTCTCTGATTATCAACATCCTTTTTGAACTGGGGACACCAGAACTGGACCCACTATTCCAGCGTTGGTCACCCCAGTGCCAAACAGAGGTATTATAACCTCTGTGCTCCTACTTGATATTTCTCTGTTTATCGATCCAAGGACCACATGAGCTCTTTTGGCCACAGTGTTGCATTGGGAGCTCCTCATCAGCTGATTATCCACCATGACCCCCCAAGTCTTTTTCAGAGTCACTGCTTCCCGGTGTAGAGTGCCCCATCCTGTAAGCACAGCCTTACGTTCTTTGTTCCCAGAGGTACTCAACTTTTTAGATGGAAAGTTGTACATGTCACTCCAATTTTGTGTCTCCTGACTATTGTTATAGAAGATGATTTACATCACAAATAAATAACTATGAAATTGCAGTTGGAGAGAGAGTTCTTCACCCTCCAGGAAGGAACCATACAGCACCTTTTATTTCCTAGATGAATCACTTTTTGGAGTCACACATTTTGAATCTTTGTCACAGGTCATGTTCCACATTTGGGCCGTGACAGGCTGCAACATATATTTGGCATCTTTAATATACTAGTCACTTATAAAAAGCTACTGGCTATCACTGTTAGTTTCCATGTTCTCAGGGTCTGATCCAATGTCCACTAAAGTCAATGGAAAGACTCCCATTGCCTTCAACAGACATTGGATCAGGCCACCAATAAACTAGAAATGAATGTGGCTCCAGTGTAACCAGAATTCTTTGAGATGGACTCTGTACAGTGGTGCTCATTATGGGATGCACAGGTGGACGTCAGAGCTGCCCTGCCAGCGCATCCCTCAAGTGGGGAAGTGCAGGGGCCACTCTCAGAAGAATTGTACAATCTGGTATGCCCACTCAGTCTGAGCATGGGGGGAATAGAGAAGGGGTTTAACCACCTTTGACTTTTTTCACAAGAGGGCGTCACATCAGCCTTTCTTCCTGGATTCCAGCCATTCAAGCAGTTTTTGGGTTGGAATTTTTTTAATTTGATGACTTTTCTGTTATGGACAGCTGATTTCCCAAAAAGAAAATAAACCAGACAATGGACCTTTCTCCCATCAGTCACCAGTCTAAAATTCTACCACAACGACATGAATCTCTTCTGAGAATTGATTACGTTGGGTAGGAGGCCTCCTCCAATCTGGAGAAATTAAGTCAGGAAATGTCACCCATTCTATTTCATCGATTTTCATGAAGGAAAACGTTGACGGCACATGATTGCGCTGCAGTGCCCATGTTTGCCCGCAGGGTGGCCTACATCAACTAGGAAACATACAACACCTACTCAAGTACCATCAGGCTCCTGTTGACCATCAGTGATCTGGCGAGGGCTTTGGCCCCTTTGTTACTGATCTGGTTTTCTGCCAAGCTGCCCAGGAAAAGAAACTGGAGTTAGTGTATTGTCTAAGGAGAATTAATACAATTCCTAGCACATTACATCCCTGTAAGCCCACTGCTGGCCACAAAGTGCTGCGGACACAGCTGAGGAACTTATATGGACAGGGAAGGCTCTAACAACAGGGAGCATATAATGGAGGTGACCATATTACATTTGACAAGTCCAATTTCCTTGACTCATAAGATGAGGTTCCCTTTGGGAACCAGTTGATCCCTAGGTTTATGTCATCAGGGGACTATGGGCAATAGCAGGAACAGGGATTGCTGCTGGCTGTTAGAGACCTAGCCAGATTGGTATTCATTCCTGCAATGAGTCCCACAGCCCCGGTGAGCCATCCGTGTCCTTGGCTGTGACTGATGGCTCTCCCTGGCTGGGCCCAGGAGAGCAGTGGGAAGGTGCTGTATTGTACTGAGGCAGGCAGTGACTCCTGGGGAAGGGAGAGAGTAGGAAAGAAGTAGGTGGGAAAGGCAGACTCTCTGCTTGCTCCAGGTCTGGTTCTCCCAGAGAGGGGAAGTCCCCAGGGGCAGTGCAGAATGTGAAGCAGAACACTATACTCAACCGCGGTGTCCTACAGGGGTAGCCATTCCACACACCCCCCTGCAATTTTCAGACACGGGCCACTACCCAGACCTGATTTTATCAAACCATATAAAACCCACAGACTGAGGGATCTTAAGACCAGAAGGGACCATCATGAGCTGCCAGCCGGACCTCCTGCACATCACAGGCCACAGACCCTCCTCACCCACTCCTGTCAAACTCCTACCCTCTGGCTGGGTCATTGAGGTCCCCCAACCTCACCTGAGAGACTTCACTCAGCTGCCAGCGTTATGTCACTGTGTAGTTATCTGCCCTGCTGACTTGGAAAGCATCGGTACTGCTTGTGGCCTGACAACTTTAGTGGCCAAATGCCAATTCTTAGAACAGCTCAGAGGGATATTCTGCCTGCCTTGGAAAGCACCCTGTTTCTACCACACTTCAGTGTCTGAGCCAATGGGGACTATTCCTTGTTAAGTCCACATTTCCCCCCCTCCCCAAAAGAGCTCTGATTTCCCTCCCCATCTCAAAGGAGCTGGAAACTGCAATTTGGGGAGTAAAACTCTAGTAAAACTTAGGACAAACCATGGTCCCGACTTCCCTGCCTTCATCTCTGCTTTGCTGCTCAAGCAGAAGATTTAGGAATGACACAGAGGCTGAAATCTAGCTGAAAATAACTGGTCTAGGTAGCATGGATTGCAGGCTTCAAAAGAATCAAGCTCTGCCCTTGCAGACTGAAGCATGAACTGCCATTAGCAATTAGCTTTGCAGAGAGAGAGAGAGACTGACCATGGGATACCAGCCCTACTCATCTACCCTTCTTGACTATGGTGTGCTCCAAGAGCCACCGTCCTGTGTGTGATTAGAATAAATATCCCATCTTCATACTAGCAAATGACATCATCATCCCCTTGGCCAATCAACACTGTCCAGCATGGGAGCATCCACCCAGTTGGAGGAGGTATTTGCCAGTCATTTAAAATGGCATTGAGCACCAGTTTCACAGGCAGGTTGGTTACCCAAATTTGCACAGGCTTAGGCAGTCATTAGTGGACCTGTCCTCCTTACTTAGTTCTTTTTTGAACCCAGTTATACTTTTGGCCTTCACAACATCCCCTGACAATGAGTTCCACAGGCTGACTGTGCACTGGGTGAAGAAATACTTCCTTCTGTTTGTTGTATTAATTTCATTGGGTGCCCCTGGTGCTTGTGTTATGTGAAGAGATAAATAACACTTCCTTATTCACTTTCTCCCCACCACTCGTGATTTTATAGACCTATATCACATCCCCCCTCTTTTCTAAGATGAACAGTCACAGTCTTTTTAATCTCTTGTGTGGAAGCTGTTCCATACCTCTTCTCTGCACCTTTTCCAATTCTAATGTATCTTTTTTTAAATGGGGCAACCAGAACTGCCGGCAGTATTCAAGGTGTGGGTGTCCCATGGATTTAAATAGCAAGATGATATTTTTGTCTTTTATTCTCGCTCTTTCCTAATGGGGCCTGTGCGGTTCGCTTTTTGGCTGTCACTACACACTGAACAGATGAACAGGCAGAGATACACGGTGTAATGCTACGTTGAGGACACATCTTACAACACAGTTTAGATCTTGTGAATGTTTCAAGTGTTCCTGCACCTTTAACTAAAATCGCCACCACAGAGACACCCCAAAATATTATGAACACAACCAGTACCTCATCTTTTGAATCTGACAATCCTTCACGCTCAGCACACTGCCCAACAGCTCCATCACATTGTCCTTAAACTTGTTGTTGTCCAGCCTGGCCAGCAAAGCAAACAGAAGAGACAGCGGAGAACAAATGAGTTTGATAATATGAGGAGGAGAAGAAAATGTTCCCAATGAGCTGCTGAAAGGGAGAGCTAGGTCCTGATCTGTGCAGCTTCCATGCTCAACTACCCTCAGAGACAGTGTGTTCCTTGAGAAGTTGCCTTTCACAAGGAAGCCTTCCTCCATCCACCATCCTCCCCAGCAAGGAGCAGAGGGCCAATACGACAGCAGCGTTCCTCATGGCTAGAGTATGTTCCATATGCACAGCACCGGAAGAGCGTTTTCTCTGCTAGAACTCAGTAACACGTACCAGCATCCCAGGCTAACTCTAGGAGGCACTATTCTTCCAAAGAGAACGTCCTCTAAAAACTTGAATGTGCTTCTCACACAGACACAGACTTTTCAGTTCTTTGGGTTCCTCCCAGGAAAGATACTGTAGGAGTGTAGCCCCTATTCCAGCGCAGTGACACTGGCCTGCCCTAGTGGCCTCTCTTTCTCAGTATTTTAAGATGGCACCAAGTTGTAGCTGCCACAGGCCACGTGCTTAACATAAAACACACGCTCTAGATATGCACAACACTAAAACGTACTGTGCTGAACCCAGTGCCGGTCCCTGCCACCTGGAGATACTTTGTCCATGTGTCGCTATGTTCGCTGTTAGCGGCAGCTGACTTGTGGGGATGTCTATCCAACGGGGTTATAAACCCGCCTCACACTGGCAGTATTAGAGAGTCAACAGACCCCCTGGATTGCTCAGGGGACTGAGGGGATCATGAAATCTTCTGCCTGTGAGCTGCTGAATCTGACCCAGCCAGCCCACTAATATCTAAAAGTCTCAGTAATCTTTTAGGGCTGTCCATTGGTCAGTGTGAAATGCATGTGTGATCTGAGCCCCCTCCCCAGTGGAGAAGTGCCCATGTCATCCCTCATCCAATTAAATTGACACCTAGTAAGTAGTTCAAGGAAAACTGCTTGTCTCCTGTTAGTCTTGTTATCTCTTCCAGTTCCAGACTCTGGGGTCCCCTCAGAGGCCCCCATAATGCAATCCTAGAAGCTCTCCGGAGAGCTCATCAGACACTTTCCACACAGGTAATAACTCAGCACAAGTTTGGGTGTATTAGCACAGCCACTTTCACATCTCCTGCTCCTTTTAGTCAAAGAACACATGGCATTTTGAATATGTTTAACTCAGACTTTAAAGGCCAGAAGGGACCATTGTGATCATTTAGTCAGACCTCCTGCACATCGCAGGCCACAGAACCTCGCCCACCCACTCCTGCAATAGACCCTTGATTAATCTCCATTCACCCTGTGACATAGGTATTATCATCTCCCCTTTACAAGTGGAAATATTGAGGCACAGAGAGTTGGACGGACTTGCCCAGGTCACAAAGCAGGTCCATGGCAGAGCCAAAAGTAGACCCCAAGAGTCTGGACTTTAGCTCGCAGCTCTGAACATGACACATATTGCCTCAATACCACATAGCCCTTCCCTCCATAGAGGACATTTCAGTTTGCAGGACAATAGTTCTGAATAAAAGAACCACTACCTGTCCTTTAAACAGCTGCTACTTTCTACTGCATGTCACAGAAACGTGGAAATAGTCCAGTTCCCAGATATGACTTACCTGAGATTACTGCAGAAGAGAAGCTGGGAAAGCAGACTTTTGCAGATATGGTAGGTGAGGCAATTGGAGAGGTTTGTCTCCTCCATGCACACCTCAGACACCTGAAGAAGATAAGCCAGGGCAGAGCAATTCACTGGCGTTAACATCCCATCCAGGCTCTCGGTTTTCATCGCTTCCTCCACAGTCTTGGCAAGCTCCATGTGCTGCACTTCATACAAGCACTGCATGACGTTCACCGTCCTGGAGGAGATCACATAGTCGGTGTTCAAGCAGCTCTGGAGAAAGCTGATCACGTGGCTTCTGAAGCTGTTATGCTCATCCTTCACCAAGAGCCAACCAGACAGCAATTTGTTCACTTGTGGGGAGAAAAGGCCAGAGAGAAAGCGCACAAAGATATCTAGCTGCCCATCCTCTGACTGCAACGATCTCTGGACAGCGTTCTTAAAGTGATTGAGGAAACCAAACTTAGGCCAGGACATCCCGCTCTCAGTGAAGAGGTCAAATATTGCCCGCTTTGCTGAAGCATAATAATAAGTGGCTGCCAAAAACTCCTGGAGGGTTAAATGGGAGAAATAGTAGACAGCTGAGAACTGCATCTCTTCCTTGAGTAATATCCTATTGCACAAGCTGCCTTGTAGTGATGAGAGGTCTATGCCATAGGCTTTTATGTCCTGTTCGTAAAACACGTACTTTCTTTTGAGCAGACCATAAAAGGCCAACCGACCCAGATTACCAATAATTTTCTTGCTGTTGTTTATAACTTGTTCTATCCGGGGAGTCTCTTTCTGCTTTTCCTGCCAGTCACTACTCAGTGCCATTTTAAAGTAATAGGAGTAGATTTCTGATAAAGTCTTTGGAACAGTCGTCATTTCTTGGGATTGATCCGTGCTGTTTTTTAGGAAATAGCCCATTGAGGAGCCAGCTAGCCAGCAAAAGGCAGGAACCGTACACATTGTGTACAAAGATCTGTTAGCCTTGATCTGATACAAGACTTGACTGGATAAGTCTTTGTTCTCAAGGAACATCTGATCCAAGAAGTCCTTGATCTCCACAGCCCCAAAACCTCGTATTTCTGTCATACGGTCAACTAGGCCCCCTGGGATTTGGTTGGCTGCCGTGGGCCGTGAAGTGACCCAAATGGAAGCTTCCTGGAACAGGTTGCCACGGATAACGTTGGTGATCAAACTATCCACTTGAATCTCCTTTTTTGGGTCTCTGCAAACTACTGTGTTGGAAAAATCTAAAGGAGTCTTAAACTCATCCAAGCCATCCAGAATCAGTAATGTCCGGGCAGTGCCATTGGATAGAACGCTGGGTTCAGTGATGTGAGGGAATGCCGACCGGATGAGCCTCTCAGCAGAGAGTTTCTCATAAGTGTTCAGTTCCCGGAAAGTGAGAGGCAACACAAATATGATGTCCTTATTGATCTCCCCTTTGGCCCATGTGTAGACAAACAGTTTCACCAAAGTACTTTTACCAATCCCAGCCACGCCCACGGTCACAGAGATTCGAGGAGGAATGCTGACTTTAGACAGAGGTAGGAAGAGCTTCTCCAGAGGGATTTTCTTGGAGACATTTCTCGTGCCTTTGGTGGCCTCAATCTGCATAATGTCATGCTCTTTCTGCTGAATATCTGTCAAGCCTTCCACCAGCAGAAGATTAGTGAGCCTCTCCAGTTGGCCAAGCTCTACACCAGTTCCATAGCGGTTCTGGAGACTCTCCAAATGCTTTTGCACCATAGGCTCTGTATAGAGAGAAGCAAAAATAGGTAAAGAGGGAGACAATGACATCAAGCATAAACCATAGGCAAAGTCTGACTTTTTCTCATTACTAGAGCTAAGAGAAGCCAGCTAGACCTTCTGGAAGTCAGGAAAGCAGATTTGAAAACTTGAAACCAAGGGGGAGGGTTGTGCTGGCAGGGGCATTGGAGGCTGGAAACAACTGCTTTGGCTGCTGGTTACCACTACTTTTTCAAGTAACGTGTTGCTTGAATGTCCAAAGAGAAGACTGCACCTATTACTGAATCACAGCAGTTAGAGATGGAACAAAATAGATGGGGAGTTCATCCAGGCTAGTTTTAAATGTTTCATAATTAAGTTTTAAAAGACTGAAGTGGCAAGTCTTTGCCCACAATGGTCACAAATTCTCCCTGCTGTGATCCTGTCAATCTGCTAGTTTCTAAGGTCACAGGTAGTACTTGTGTTAAATTGACTTGATAGAAAACACTGGTTCAGATAAAATGGAAACCATTGATTTCTGGGGGAGAAACTTGCAATCTGACGTTTTGAACTGTGGCTGAACCTTCGACCTCAAACACAGCTCTCATGATGTCCAACAGTGACCCTTTTGTTTTCATGGTAATGGCTCTGATAACCACACTCACATCTCACTGTGCCTGACAGTAAGTCCATCAGCTCTCCACAACAAACCAAAGCGAGGTATGGTCTGAGAGCAAGCTCCTCACTCCGTGTCCCTCCCAGAAATAAACGGTTCCATGGCTTCCAAATGAACCAGTTTTTTGTATCAGTGCAATTCCCCTGGGAGGACTGGTGTACGCTAGAACCCCTTACACTGTCTCCTACTCTCTTAGAAGGGATTATTATGGAGTCTAAGAAAGGAAGTGTCCATCGTAGAAGGCAATGAACTTATATCTTCAAACACCCTCACCTCTGAGCTACTTTTCTTCCTGGACTCTCCTGGCCAAGTCCAGAGTGGTGTGTAAGGAGGCAATGCAAAGTACATGGCAGTGAGTGGGTCAGTCAGTCACTTGAAGGCCTCCTCTACACAGGAAAGTTACACCAGTTTTACTAATATAGTTATACATGTGGACACTGTTATTCCAGTCTAAGGGTGGCTTTTTTAGATTTAACTTCAACTCCTTCCCAAACAAAAAAAGTGAAACTGAAAAAGCCGTTCTTTTACTACAGCAGGAGAGTTCACATTTGGAGCTACACACCAGTTAGACCAGTATAATTCTAACAGTTGAAATTCACATCTTAGATTATAATGAAAAAAATATTTTCTGTGTAGAAAGGGAATCTAGGTGGAGTCTAGTCTACGTGAATGGAATATGCATGTCAAGGAAGAAGATTTATGCTGCATCAGATATGACTTTCTCAGCCTCATTTAGACTCCGCTGTCAGTGACTCCAGATTGCCATTGCCTGGTTTACAGTAGCAACCCAACGTCTGCCCTATACGTTCTGGCCTGGATTTAGATTGTAAAAACCCCTGGGACAGGGACGGTGCCAGATGGAGCTCAGTAAATCATCAGAACACAGCCATTACTTTTTAAATAAAGCACAAGCCTTCTTGTTTGGAGGCTGCGTGATGCTGACACAGAAACAAAACAGAATGAGACTTTAACTCATGTGATCCCTTAACCATCATGTTATTTGATGCTGTTCTGTGCAATTACCATCCAGACAGCAGAGCGTGATTGCATTATTCAAACTTTCCCACTTGAAGCAGCGCTTCCACGTCTAGGTGGCAAATTATTAAGCAACCTGATTTCTACTGAAGTGCAGCCTGAGGCAGAGAAATGAGAAGACAGACAAATGGGGCGTGCAGGCGAGGAGGCTTTCATCAGTTCGTGCAAGAGACACAGAGCTCGGTGGCTGCTCCTGAATGGTCCTGGGAGTGCAGAGCCACATGCACAAAAACTCAGCCCTAGATTTCTTCCCCATACTATGCCGGTGGGGGCTGCGGAAGCCCTATCGCTGTGTTCAGACACGGTTACCACCAGATCCCTGAGTGCTAAATTGTTGCATTTAACCCTATGTTGAGGACAACGTTCCCAGTCTCACCGGACAGGATTTATAATACACCACAGGACCCAAGACATTTTTGAAGAGCCAGACTATGCGCACTGAGTCCCAGCCCTGTCTTGGGGTTGACGTGCAACTGCCCAAGTGGTGCTCCTAAACCAGGCAGAATCCCTCCTGCCTCCCAGGCACACCACTAGAGCATGCCTGCTTCTGAAGAGGCTGCAGTGTTCTCATCCTGTGCCTCGACAGCTCTGCTGGCTGGGACAGTCCAGTCATGGCACAGCTTTCGCCTCAGTCCCAGCTCCACAACCGATAGCACACCTGGGGAGAGTAGGAGGGAGCAGCTCCTTCCCACGGGGGAGCACAGGGCTGTGCTCAGCCACTGTGCTGGGGGTGCAAAGACACTCCCTGCAGCTTCCCCAGTCCCACAGATCCATAACACACAGACAGATCACGCATACAGCAGCCTGGCCGTCTTGCCTGCTGATGCAAGTTACCACCAACACGGGGCACGTACGCTGCATTCTCTTCCCCGGCACCCAACAAACATGCATTCCACATTTCTACTGATTCCATCTCTCTCTGCATCCAAGTGGTGTTTTCGAGCACAATCCAGGTCAGACAAGATGACCCCTTTCCCCCAGAGCTACTCAAATAATGGCCAAGGCTGCCCACCCCACCTGGGGCCCAAGCTGAGCTGACTGAGATCTGTCTGTCTTGTACATCGCTGCCGGCTATAGCTGCTGCTTCTCTAGAGGCCGACTGAGGCAGCAGAGGATGTGAGAGGCTAAACCTTGTTGTTCCTGTGAAACAAGTAGATATAATCATCCTAATGAATGACAGGCTTTCATGCAGCCCCACTCAGCTCGAAGGATCCAGAAGTGCTTTACAAACTTGAAGAGACAAGACAATTGAGATCACCTTGCCGAGCCCTGAAATGCAGCCACCTCTTGAGTGCAACAGTCACTGCCAAAGAGCGCACAGCATCACGACTCAGCAGTGGAGGCTGGAAGTGAAGAAGATCCAGTTGCAATTCAAGGGGTGCATGGCAGGTAGGCAGAGTGCACTGGAATTGCACAAGCTGGAATCTGGAGAGGACAGGGTTAAATCTGCTGCCATGACACCAGGAAGCAGATCTGCTGAATGAGGAGAAGAGCAGATCTATAAAAGGACACCTTAGATCCAGCGTTTCAGTGACTGTCTCCAACATACAGCTCATCCCCACGGGACATTAAGCCCAGAGAAATAATCTTCCACTGACATTGTGGCAATGGCAGTGTCACTGGCAGAAGAAAGGGATTGCAGGTGAAGGGTAAGCAGGTCTGAGCCTAATCAGCTATGATCCTCTTTTCGTGCAAATGTTCCTAACTGTTCACACGGGTGAGACATAGGGCAAAGGCAGCCACTCCTCGGGGCAGGTCAGACAAAGGAGGGGCCTCCCCTTGCAGTGGGGCCCACAATTTTGAGTCTTGATTCTGCAGGTTGTTGCACCGTGTCTTCCACAGGCTACGGCCCCTGACATGGATCCACCTATTGGGAGGGAGGATGAGAAAGTAGTGGCCCGTGGGGGGATGGGCCTAGAATTGGTATGCGTCTTTTTCTCAGGAAGTTCAAGCTACCTCCACAGCGGTCTGAGTCAGCAGAAAGCAGCCGGTCCCCAAGCCAGGAGGCTACCAGAGCAATGTACAAAACATTCCATTTGCGAGAACTTGGAGGATGAAAGGGTGATCACTAGCTGCCAGCACGGATTTGCCAAGAACAGATCCTGCCAAACCAGCTTGATTTCCTTCTTTGACTGAGTAACTGGTTTGGTGGATGGAGGAATGTGGTGAACAACAGATACCTGAACTATAGCAAGGCTTTTTGACATAGTCCCACATGACATGCCAATAAGTAAGCTGGAGAAATGCAGTCTCGGCAGAACTTCCATTAAGTGGATATATAATTGGTTAAACAACCACAAAGAGTAACTATGAATGGCATGATGTCAGATTGGAAGATTTCAAGTGGGGTTCCACAGGGATCTGTTGTGTTGTTCAACGTCTTTATTAATGATTTGGATGTAGGAATAGAGAATATACTGATGAAATCTGCAGATGACAATCTTGAGGGCAGTGCCAAAACTGGAGGATAAAGCTAAAATTCAGAGGGATCTTGATAAATTGGAGAACTGGGCTATAGACAACAAAATGAAACTCAACAAAGACAAACGCAAGATGTACATTTGGCTTTTCTCCCCTAAGTGTAGCAAATACAGAATGGGGGATAACTGGCTTGGCAGCAGCACAGCTGAGGATTTGGGAGTTATGGTGGCTCACAACCTCATCATGAGGCAGCAAAGAGATGCTGGCGCAAAAAAATCAAGTGCTATTTTAGGTTCCATTAACAGAGGCATGGCATACGAGTCATGAGAGGTGACAGTACCGCTCTATTCAGTGCTGTTAAGTCCTCAGCTGGAGTACTGTGTCCAATTTTGGTCACCACTGTATAGGAAGGATTTAAAGAAACTGGAAAGGATCCCGAGGCGAGTGACAAAGATGATCAAAGGGCTGGAATGCAAGCCATATGAGCAAAGGCTGAAGGAACTGGTCATGTTTAGTTTGGAAAACAGGAGATTGAGAGGGAGACATGATAGTGGACTTCAAATATTTGAAAGGCTACCATAAAGAAGATGGAGAAAAGTTGTTCTCTCTCACCACAGATGGCAGGACAAGAGGCAATAGGTTCAAACTACAGCATAGCAGATTTAGATTAAAGCTGAGGGAAAACTTCCTAGCTGTCTAAACAGTAGGACAAGGGAACAGACTGCCTAGGGAGGTGGTTGAAGCTCCTTCACTGGAAGTTTTCAAAAGGAAGCTGGATAGCCATCTGTCTGGGATGGCTGAGACAAAACAAATCCTACATCTTGGCACGGGGTTGGACTAAATGACCCTTGCGGTCCCTTCTAACTCTGTGGTTCGAGGACTTCAGTAACTCAGCCAGAGAATAGGGGTGGGTGCATGAGGATCTGTGGCCCGTGTTGTGCAAGTCTGACTAGATGATCCTGATGGCCCCTTCTGACCTTAAAGTCTATGAGTCTCTCAGTGGGACTGTCCTTAGCTGGCTCTCTTAAATCTAAAGGGGTCAGACACCGAGATGTTTGTTCATACTCAGGCACCGCTCCCAGTGCGCAGCTGGATCTGTGAATGCCAGGTACATATCTGCTAGCACACAACAGTGACGTGCGGCGCGCGCGCACAAAAAGCATCTCCTACCATAGAGCGTGATGTGAAGATAGAGCTGGGAGTTGGTTGTCTCTATGTAGGTCTGCAAGGACTGAGAGGCGTAGCTGCCTTTGCCAGCCAGAAGATCCATCACCGCCTTCACTTGCTCCGACAGGGAGCTCACCGCCTGCACCTGGCCTATCTCCTCAGCAGTGAGGAGATCCCGCTTCCGCATGTAGCCGATGATCTCTTCCAGGACCTGCGGTGAAATGGACCTCGCCAACTGCTTCCGATAGCGGTTGATCCAGACTCCTGTGAGAAGAGAAGACGGGGGGAGGGTGATGAGTGTGCGGGGTCACTGAAGGAATCTGGACGTTATATGTGCTGAAGATACTTTGCTCAGAGGTGACAGGAGACAGAAGGGGATAGGCAGGTTCTTGGAGATCTCGCAGCTGTGACAAGGTGCAGCTCAGGCAAGGCAGTCTATGTACAGAAACGAAATACACAAGGAGAGAAATGCTGAAATATCTAGTGTTTCAAGCCCATGACTGTCTCTCTCCACGCAAGACACTAGGCTGAAGCCATTGGGCGCCAGTGAGGGAATCCCAAACCATGGCCAGCACCAATTGAACTACTTTTGTTTCCCAATTAAGTTCCTGCTGTTATTTCTGCCTCATCCATTATAACAAACATTCAAAATACATAGATAAATAAATGTATGCGGGGCAATCAAACCCCTTTCTGGAAGGGAGAACAGTTTTGTGGAAAATCTTGAGAATGCAGAATGCTGCCCATTGGGGCTATGCAGATCAGTTTCGGTCAATGTTAGCTTTCACCAAAAACTCACGTCAAACTTAAAGCATTTCTAGGCACTTCTGCATAGCCTGTATTGGGCCAAAAGCAATAGACCGTTATTGGACCATCATAAAGATCATTCTGGAAAAGATTTCATCCCTAGTGAGAAAGTGCAGAACCGGAAATCTTACCAGAAAGTTTTATCTTTCTGGGATTTCCATCTCCATTTAAAAGACTCTGGTCAACTTGAGATATGCCTCCCAATCTGAATGACACCTCCATAAATCTGCTTTACAATTCCCATGGCTGTTGTACAGACAAGGTGGGTGAGGCAATAACTTTTATTAGACCAACTTCTGTTGGTGAAAGAGATCATTCAAGCTACACAGAGCTCTTCTTCAGGTCTGGGAAAGGTACAACATTGCGAACACAGCTGTTGTCACATTTCTGCTTGGTTAAGTGGGTCAGTATGTTTTCACCTCTCTGGCAATGTTCTGAACAGCTCCTTCAGATTTAATTTGGAATTGTTGCAAAGGAATACAGGGCTCATTTGGGTATTTGGTTACTTTAGGAGAGGAAATGACACCTATGCTAAGTCCCTCAGGAACCAGCCTATTAAAAGGGGCTCGGCAGGTGCCATCTTCAACATCAGAAGACTTTAAAGCAACATCCTTGTGTGGTCATTATTCCTCAGCCCCTTTCCTATGCACTGCATAATACAGTGGAGGCCAGCTACACCAAATGGAACAAAGGCTGAGAAAGAACATACTGTATACCTGTGGCAAACTGCCAGCTTCCCCCTGGTGGGCCTTGCGCATTACCTTCTGTTTGTGGCCAGGGCGCCCCCAACTACCTTGTCTCCCCTGGCTGTAGAGGAGCTCTGTCTCCTGGCCTGAGAGAGAACTTTTTCCTGCAGCTGCTTCAAGCCTTCTGGCAGTTTCCCCTGGGGTTGTTGCCTCCCCCTCCTTTAAGGAAGGCAGGGTTTAAATACCCCTGGCCTAGCACTTCATTAGGCCCAGGTGCCATTAATTGCCCTGCTGTGCTTTCCCTTCTGCCTGCAGACCAGAGGGTTTTTAACCCTTTCGGGCCCTCAAACCGGCCCCAGCACATCCTTCTAAAGCTGTTCGGCCTGACTTTATCACAACCCCAAGACAATAGTGGTTACTCCGATGCAGTCTTTGAGGGGTTTAAAAAAAAATAAATCACATGGCTCACTTTTCAAAAGACATGCCAGGAAGGGCTCTTCTCCACATAAAACACTTCAGTGGCACAGCTGTGCTTCACTGTAGACATACCTACTCCGCTGGGAGGGGGGTCTCCAGTCACTGAAGATAATCCCCCGCCCTGAGAGGAGACAGCTCCGTCAACAGAAGCATTCTTCCATCAACCTAGCGCTATCTACCCAGGGACGCAGATCGGCTTAGCACCACCACCACTCAGGGGGGTGAATTGTTCACACCCTGACCAACATAGTTAAACCAACCTATTTTCTAGCACAGACCAGGCCTGAGACCCTTTCCCTCACTGCCTGGTCCTTTCCTCTCGCGGTGCAGAACATGAACAGATCCTTATTGGTGTCAGTGAGGGATGGTCCCGCTATTGTGGGGAACGTTCCTGGCTCTCACACTATCCCGGTGGAGCTGGCTAACGAAAGGGTCTAAGTCCTCGCTCCCACTCCCTTTACCCAGAGGCCAGCCTGCCCTTGGGGGCTCCCCTTC
The DNA here is from genome assembly GCA_007922155.1 of Mesoclemmys tuberculata. Classification (NCBI taxonomy): domain Eukaryota; kingdom Metazoa; phylum Chordata; order Testudines; family Chelidae; genus Mesoclemmys; species Mesoclemmys tuberculata. The sequence goes on from ML675626.1 coordinate 3,041,550, forward strand.
CACTCTCCTGTGTGGCGGGGTCCCCATAACCCCAACAAAGCTGGGCCCAAGATTCCTGGGAGGCTCAACCCCCGACATTCGTGGCCACTTAGGGCAGGGAGTGGGGGTGTCCCCACGCCAGGGGGACTCTGCACTGGGCACTTCCCTGACTCCCTGATGGCTGCATACAGTGCAAAGCAGATACAATGTATTAAACAAATCAAGTTAAAAAAATAAAAGCGGAGACATTAAAGGAAAACCCCCAGCGCCGCCCCCTGGGCCGGTGCCCCACACACAGCGTCTCTGGGGTGCGAGGGACATTCACAGTCTGTGTCTCACACGGGCAGCCCTGCCTGGCCGTGCCGCAGGGACACAGAGTCAGACACGTGCTCCGGCCGTGGCCACGCACCCCCGGTGTCTCCCTGAGCCGGGCCCTGCCCAGGGACCCCCTCGCTTTCCCCGCACCCAGCTCCGGATGGCCCCGGCCCCAGCCCCACTCTGCCTCGGTGCGGCTCGGCTCTGGGACGCTCCCGGGGCCCCTCTGGCTCTGCTGCCGGGGGCCAGCTCGCCCCGGCTCTCTGAGCTTCTCCTCTGGCCTCCGCACCCAGCCCCGGCCCGGCCCGGCCCGGCCCGGCCCGGCCCGGCCCTCTGGCGGCTCCTCTGGTTCTGCTGCTGTGGCCCTGCTCAGCTCCACTCCCGGCCTGGGCTCCTTCTCTCACCCCCGCTGGGCCGGGCCGGGCCGGGCTGGGCCGGGCCAGGCCATCCTTCGCGTGGCCCAGACAGCTCGCACGGAGGACGGGACCCCTGCCCTGCCAGCCCCCTCATCGGCCTGCCTGCCCTGTCAATCAGGCTGGCCCGAGCTGGCCTCTCCGCACATGCCCTGCAGCTGAGTCTGTCTCAGGGTCCTGCTCCCTCCCGAGATGCCGGCCCAAGGGGCCCACTCCGTTTCAGCGCGGGGCCCATAGACCCCTTGCACTGGCAACGGCCACTTCGCGCCCAGGAAACCTCTGCAGAGAAAACGCCCCGCATTTCCTCAGGCGTCAAAGCAAGGCTCCCTTGGGCTCACGGTGGCAATCCCCTGGCAGCAGCCACCAGTAATGACCTGAAGACATAACCTCGGCCGAGAGCAATCTCTAGCCTTTACGCACATTTGCCTCTCACGCCCCTGCTCACCTTCCATCAGGGGTTTCCGGTGGCATTAGAGGCCTCTGGAGAGGGTCGTCGTTCCGTTTGCAGCGTGACGACAGTAGGGCAGACCCCACTGCCTTCCCATTGACTCTCAGGCAGGGTCACCGGCAATGCCTCACCATTCGCGGCTCGCTCCACTACACGCAACCCTTCTCCATGTTTCTGAGGGAGGGAGAAGAAAAGCATCAGCAGCGCCCTGGGAGCGAGCGAGCCACACTCCAAAACCTGAACTAACCCTCCGGTATCCCTGGATAGCCCACGTGTGCATTTCCTTGCAGCCTACTGGGAAAGCGTGAGGGGACAAAGCTTTAAAGACAGGAAGGGTTATCCTGTCACGGTGCCTACGAGCCACTTCCGGCTGAGACGCACTTGTGCTAACTCAGCCAGCAGGAGACTTTCCACAGACCGTGAACTGCTGACTGCAAGTCCTGTACTCGACGAAAAGCTTACAGGAGAAGCCCTTCCCACAGCAACTCTCACAGACTGGGCAGGTGTGAGCTACTGAGATTGTGTTTCAGTCATGCCATGATTCAGTGCCACCGTCTATGGTCCCGGAGACGTTATGTCAGGCTGCGGTGCCAGGACGCTAGTACGTCATGGTCTGAACGCACAGATTCACTGGGGCAGGGTTCAGTGCCTGTGCCGTAGCACCACTGGCCAGACTACTATGCCAATCATTTTCTTGGCCAGACCTTGTGCAAGGATTCAAATCTTCTGTGAAATGACACCAGTTCTCAGTGCCAGCCGCAGAGCACCCCAGAGTGAAAATCTAAGCCTGCCCCTCTACAGACCGCTGCCTGGGGAGAGCGTAACAATTACTAGTTCATTAGTGAGGTTTTTAAACCTTATTTGGAGAGGAAGATGCAAAGCAAAAAAAATTTAAAATGCAGCTACAAAGGGCCTCGTTCAGTTCTGAGCATGTCTAATCAAAGAGCAGCTTTGTTAATGAGCAGCAGATACCCCAGCCCATTTCAGAGCTCTCTTCTCGCTCCATTCTCAACTGCTCAAATAAATCATGCTCCAGTTATGCTACCGAGCAGCCACCTACTCCTTCTCATTTCGCTGCTCCGGTATCACTGCCTAATGGCTTTGCTTTTTGAAAAGGGAAAATGGCCACTGAATTCAATAACTTCCTGTGCAGCAAGCAGTGGGAGGGCAGGATAGTGTAGAAGAGGAAAATGGCTGGTTTGAGAAGACAAAAGAAAACCAGGCCCTTTTCAATCCATATGTGGAGAGGATCTCTGCACACACATCTCCCCACTCCCATGTGGAAACTGAGGGGGGAAGAGGGACGGGTCAGCTGCCTTCTGAGCTATGTTCTCCTGTCTGCTTGAGCTCCTCGTGTGCAGGTGTGGTGGGAGGAGGAGATGTTCCAACCAGACTGTATTGCATTTACACACATCCTCCTCCGGGGGCTGGGGGGAAATCCCTGCTTCCAAGGGGTTCCTGGAGGCTGGCATACTCAAGGGAGCAATTCCAATGGCCCAGCCTTGCCAAGGATCAGAGATGAATCGTCCTCTCTTCTGCTGGGGGGCAAGCCCCACCCTGCCCATGGAGGCATGCAAAAGAAACTCTGTGAAGGGAACCTGGTGGCATGCCATGCTCCCCTGTGGGTAGGATTTGGCCCTTTGTCAGGTGGCCTTTGCAGACATTGCTACTAGTTCTGCCAGAGACACAGGAGCAGCAGAGGGTTCAGCTGCCCAGACCAGTGCAGGAGCGGAGCAGATCCTGCGAAATCTGCAGAGGCCAGGGACACCCCCCCAAAAGCCATGCCCCAGTACAATGGCTATCAGCCTCCCTCTGTCCCCTCGGGCCTTCATCAGGGTGCTAGAAGAGTCTCGCCTGTGGGTGTCTGGCCCCAGAATGTCTCCAGAGCGGCGCAGGCAGGCACCCTAGCAAATTCCCTTGAGTGGTGCGGGGACCGTGCTTCTTCCAGAGACAGCCCTCAGCATAAGCCACCCTGCGCCTCAGAGCCACTGCAAGGGGCTGCAGAGAGCAGGAGAAGGGGAGAGAGGGTCTTCTGGAGGCAGCTCTTCTCTTGCCGCCTTGGGGCTGGGATTAACTGACCCCGCTCTCTCTGCACACAGGAGCGGATGGTGCAATGGAGCCCAACAACCACAACATGAAATCAGCACTGGACATAGAGAGCACCCCCGCACATTGCTCAGAGCGACAGCATAGCCCAAATACAGCGCAGTAAAACGCCAGGCCCAGAACGACTGCTGCATTGAGCATCCCAGCCTGGCTTCTCAGTGCCGCCAGGGTGAGGGAAGGAGGCAGGTCTCGGTTACTCACCCGAACCTAAAGAGAAACAAGCTGAAAGCAACAGGAAACGTTTCAGTCACACGCACCTTGACGGGGTCCCACCCTTTCCATGCCTCGAGCAGCCCCCTTGGAGACCTTCCCTGTTGTAGATACCACTCTGCCATTTTTGTAGGGGTTCCTTCGCCTGCCATTGACACACCAGCGCAGTCAAAGTATTTACAGCGTTCGCCAGCTCTACCACCCCTTCTCCAAAAAGGAGGAGGTGACGGGGGGGGGGGGTTTCTTGCCGAGAGCTCCCAGTTGTCAGGCCTTATTAGTCTTTTTTCCTTTTCTCTCTCCTGCATCTCCCCCGCCCCCACAGTCTTCCTGGGCTCTTTCATCCAGTCTAGGTGTTAATGGACTAATGAGCTCATTAGCTACTCTGCCCCAATCTGAGACGGAGACCAGAAACTCCTCTCCTTAACCAGGTGGGGGAGGTGGAGGGAGCTATAGGTTAAACAGGGACCAGAGTGCTGGTTCAGTTGCTCAGGGCCAGCACCCTGTCACCACCACCTCTCTGCCCCTGCTCCCCACAAAAAGAAGTCAGAATTTTGTTTCACAGGAGATTTGGAACATTTTGGGGTTTGTTCTGATTTAGAACAAGAAATGTGTTGAAATGGCAGACTTTCCCCTCATACAGAAAATCCAATTCCTGCTCCTGCTCCACTCTAGCTCTTCTGATCTATTCTGGATCTCTCTGTTGTGGGGTTTACAGTGGTTTGAATTTGGCCCCATGTCTCAGACATATATTGGTGGCCTAAGAGCGAAGAATTTTTTCTCCTCAGTGGATGTACTAGCCAAGACTGATGAGTTGTCTCATGTCTTATTTCTTTTTATCCTCAGTCCATTGTCTTGTGCAATTAGGATACACAATAAAATTATGGACAACCCAGTGATTCAGTCATTCTTTGGCTAACTCATCATCTTTGACGATGTCTTCTTAGATTTAACCAGGCTGTAAAGTTCAGTTCGATCTTTGCTTACAGTAATAACCGGATTTTCCTTCTTTCCTGGGAAGAAGATAACGAGGCTACAATCAGAAGCTCTTCTGCTGCATGCTGTGTTCTTGCCCCATCTCTCATCAACTTCCACTCCTTGGTACCACTGATTATTTACCCACATTCCATGCTGTGATTTTCCATACCTGGTGCTACTCTAAAAATATAATATTCTCTCTGGAAAAGAACCAATCCCTGCAGAACACACTATAAACACACACATTCGATGAGGATTCTCCATTTACAGTTACATTTGGACAGGGAGACCTATCATTTAGCCATCTTTTAATCCATTTAATGTGTGATAATTGTATATCTTTCAAATCTTTTAATCAAATGTCATTGAGTACCAAGTCAAACACTTTACAGAAGTCTAAGCACATTATATCAACACTATTACCATTTTCAACCAAATGTGTAATCTCACCAAAAAAGATATCAAGTTAGTTTGACAAGATCTGTTTTCCATATACCCATGTTGATTGGCATAAATTATATTACCCTCCTTTAGTCCTTTATTAATTGATTCCTGTATCAGCTGCTCCCTTATCTACTCCAGGATTAATGTCAGATTGACAGGTCTATAATTCCCCGGTTCATCTCATTTACCCTTTTTAAATACCAGCACAACATTAGTTTTTTCCCCCAGTGTTCTGGAACTTCCCCAGGTTTCCAAAACTTACTGAAAACCAGCAATAATGGTCCAACAAGCTCAGCCAGCTATTTCAGAATTCTTGGATGCAAGTTACCTGGACCTCCCCAGTTAAAAATACCTAACTTCAACAGCTGCTGTTTAATATCCTCCTGAGATACCAGAGGAATGTTATTGTGTGATACGAGTAAATCTGTTTTTCCCAAATACAGAACAGAAATATTTATTGAACACTTCTGCCTTTTCTGCATTATTGATAATTCTACCATTTTCATCTAGTAACGGACCAGTTTCATTGTACGGATTTTTTTGTTCCTACTATATATTTTTTAAACTTCTTTTTATTGTACTTAGCTCTGCTGGCCATAGAATTCTCTGTGTCCCTTTGCTTCCCTTATCAATTTTCTACAATTCCTAACTTCAGGTTTATATTCATTACTATCAATTTCCCCTTTCTTCATTTGTTATATATTATTATTTTTATTTTTCATAGCTGCCTTTACTTCCCCTCTACACCAGGTCAGTTTTTTAACCAATACAGCCTTCTTCCTTGATTATGAGATTGTGCATTTTGGAGCATCTAGTAAGGTGTTCAGAAAAATGTGAATGATAATTGGGACTTTCTTATGATTAAATTCTTCCTCCCAGCTGATCTGGCTCATAATTTTTTTTTAGCTTTGTGAAACTGGTCCTTTTAAAGTACCAAGTATATAGCTCATTAGTCTGGACTTTATTCTCTTTGCTCATTATAAATGTGATCAAGTCATGACCACTGGTACCTAAGTGGCAGTTCCCTGCTGAGGAGCATTAGGGGAAAGCAGATGGTCCTTGCACTGACTTCCCCACATTCTCACCCAACCAGAACTGACCGAAGTTTGGAGTCCTTTGATTTCCCCATCAATCTGCTTTTCGGTTTGGGTACCATACGGAGATTGCACTAGTTTTATTGGGTGACAATAATTATAAATAGCTATGCAAACCTCTTCGAGTACTTTCCATCAATAGATCTCAAAGCACTTTACGAAGTCAGGGAAGTGCCCAGGCAGAGTGTAAAAGGTTAAGTAAGAAACTAAGGGGAGTCAGTTATGGAGCTGGGAAAAGAAAGCAGACCTCCAGAGAGCACAGTCTATTGCCAGACCATGCTGTTAGAGCCAGGCAAACACAGCCCCAAAGTATTCATGAATATTCATCCAAATAAAATCCACCAGTTTGCTTTCTTGGCATGTGCAGGTGGCGTTTGTTATTAAGCTAACATCAACTCCATGGGCAAGTACAGTCTACACTATATTCTCTTACTCTCTTCATGTGCCAGAAGGCAGGAACCATTAGACAAGACAGAGGCAGCTCTTAACTGAGTTGCTTCCTCTAGGGATGCATTCCTTTGGATGCCTAGTAGAACTCAGCAGGAATTCTGGGAAAAATCCCAGTTGTGGTGTTGTTGTTCCATAATGGAAGAAAAAAAAAACTCTTGGAATTTTTCACTTGAATGGCTGCCTGATTCCCCAGCTACCTGGCCAGCAACCTACCCATCTATCCTCCAGGAGGGCAGCCCAGGTAGAAAACAAGTTGCCCAGCTCCCTGTAAATCAGCAGTCTGGAGAGCCTAGGGTCTGGGAAAAGTTCTCCCAGTGGGCTGTTCCAGACCCTGGAACTCTGGAAGCCTGGGCTGCTGAGATGGGCAAACTGTGTGGAAACCAGGCAGGTTTGGAAACCTGTGGGAAGGGCTCTGTCAGAAACCAGACTTGTTCCTATTGGAATTTTGTCCTAAATTGACACATTCTCACAGAACGTTTACATTTTGCCAAATCAGCATTTACTAATAGAAAAATGTTCCCTCTGAAAATTTCCAACCGACTCTCGTGCCTATCCCTGCCTGGAGCTTTGACTAGGTCACAATTAAACAAATAGCTCTCAACAGAATGTAATTAGTGTGACTATTTGATATTACTGGTTAGTGAAGCTAAACATCACTTAAGGGGCTGCTTTGGCATTTCAATGCTTCAGTGGAAAGACCGGCCCCATTCACAATACCAAATCCAAAACACATCTGTGACAACATGCATGGGGGAAACAGATGTATATACCAATTATATACGGTTTGCCCTTTGGGAATTTCAAATTCAGATCCAATTTAAGAACCAAGCATGATGACTTGAATCAGAACATCCTGACCTTAAGGAAATTCAGATTTGGATCCAATTCCAGATCCAAACTTCGCTACTTGAGCCCATTTCCACTTAAACTATGTAAATATGTCGACCTGTTCATGCTTTATAACATATTTTAAAAAGAAACACTTTGGGAGAGTCTAAACCTGAGGAATCGTTCCGGTACAATTTGGTGCCAATGCAAAGATCATTTTCCTGTAATCATCCAGCTGTCACTTTTGTAACACAGGGACCCTATCATAAAGGAATCTTTTTTACTTCCTACTGAGTGGTTGATGGCGTGTGATGCATGGCCTGAAGGCTCTTCCTGCACCCAGACTGCAGCATCAATCCAGCATGCAATTGTTCATGCAGGCCACCAGCCCAAGAATTGAGAAAAGATGCACAGGCAACATGGCACTTGCAGCGGCAGAGAGTTTACCGGCCTGCGGATTCATCTGCAAAGCTAGCAACGTCGATTTGCTCCCTACGCTTGCTCCCCAGGTCGTGGCGTGTCCTGTTATGTTTTGAACTATGTGTCGCCAACGTGATCATAAAAGACACATTTTCTGTTTCTTCTGAGTCAGGCATTCCTGCAAATACCACAGATACGGAATGGTATTGCTCAGCTTCAAAACCAAATACAACGGGGAAATTATCAAGCAGCTCAAGCACGCAACAGCACCATTATCACAATTGCACACTTAAACTGGGCAGCTATGCATGCCAGGAGCTAATTAGACACATTTGGGCACATCATAACCCATTTAGCATGCACAGCAATTTGCACAGTTGGATGGTTCTAATGTCTGAAAATTTGGTCTGCCTTGCTGTTTTAGAGTTAATGCTGGTTATTTAAAGCTACACAATTTAGATATTTTATAAAGCCAAATATAAGTCAGAAGCCACGAGACAGGAAAGAAATAGCCACTGAAACGCCGTTTCTCTCCCAAAGCACACGGGAATAACCCCACCAACCCTCCAAGCCTTGTTACTAGCCCATGTCACTCATCGCGATTAGCTTCTCAAAAGCCCCAAGTCAGGACCATTGCACTGAGGCAGCTTCAGCAGCACGCTATCCTTTTGCGCAATCCTGGGGCATTGGTTCAACACAAGGACACAGTCTAATTAGCACCCATGCTTACCCACATCAAGCTGTCTGTGTATGCCATGTATTAAATACGTAATATAAAGGATTCACGTGGCATCAGACCTGGGTCATTGCCTGCCCACGCACATTTCCATTCCTAGCTACACCAGTGGGTCACCAGCTGCTCAGGGGGAAGCATGAGGCCCTACAAAATCCTATGTTTCCTCTGACGACTCGGGCAACCTGGTTGGGTCTGACCCTATTCAGCGTGTGAGACTGGCTGAACCAGCAGTTTGACTGGATGCTGAAGTGACAAGAGCGCCAAACACTGGGGAAACCTGGCTGCGGGGTGACTGCTGACAATCGCCTGTGCTCAGTGTTCAATTTCCACGCTCACTACAGGACTTGAAGAAGTTCCTGCTGAGCCTGTTGGATTCCTCCCTGCCTCTGGATTCAACACTGCAGCGATGGCTGCCTTTCTGCCATCTTTGGCTGGCCAGGAAATGACACTGTCTGCTCAGGTGAAGACCCTGCCCCTGGGACCCACATGTTCACCGCTTCCAGAGCACATTACTGCAGCTCTCTCTGGGGGCACGTGGCTGCCACTGGACAGCTGGAATTTACACAGCAACTTCTGGACAAGTCTGACCTGGACTATGTCCAGGCCTGACGCACTTCTTGGAAGAGACTTTCAGCCAGTGAAGCACCTTCCGAGGACCAACGTACAGTTGCGGAGACTGAAAGCAAAGAAGGAAGAAACAAAGCTACAAACACCTGGACGTGTACATGGGGAACAGCAGAGACTGTGATAATATTACCATTTAGGGCCCTGTCAGTGCTATCCTTCGCTGTTGTACAGAGCTGAGACTACAGAGGCGCACACCTCGAATACTGCCTGCAGTTCTGGTAGCCCCCATCTCAAAAAAGACAGATTAGAATTGAAAGAGGTACAGAGAAGGGCTACAGAAATGATTAGGGGGATGGAACCGCTTCCATATGAGGAAAGATTAACAAGACTGGGATGGTTCAGCTTGGAAAAGAGAGGACTAAGGGGGGGGAGAGATACGATTGAGGGCTATACTATCATTAATGGTGTGTAGAAAAGAAGAGGGAAGCATTATTTACCCCATTCACATAACACAACAACGCAGAGTCACCCAATGAAATTAAGAGGCAACAGGTTTAAAACAAACAAAAAGGAAGTACTTCACACAACAGTCAACCTGTGGTACTGGGCTAGATGGACCATTGGTCTGACTCAGTATGGCTGTTCTTATGTTCTTAAGCAGAGAGATTCTTTTAAAAAAGGCAGAAGGGTAGATGGAAGCTTTGTTTGTACAGTATGCGTTTTCCCCCATACATAACCAGTAACATTTGGTTGACTGGCTACTGGATAGATGCTGATTAGGAGATGGAAAATGTCTTAAAAGCTAGATCACAGCTAATGCTTCATTCCAGTGGACCCCAGTGCCGTATCATGGATCAGCCAAAATGAGTGATGGATTTCAGGTTTTTGAATGGCCCAAGCAAACTCTCTCGGCTGCCATTGAGGAGACATATTGTTCACTTCATGCCCTGCAGCCATCCAGCAGTTCAAAAGGAAGACAGAGTTATGCACAAGAAGTAAAGCTAAAAACAGACATCATTAATCATCAGGATATCAGTGGCATCCTTCCAAGAAAGGCAGAGGAGTAACCAGGTGGTAACTCAAGAGATGTATATCTTCAGCTGCAGCTCTCCACTGGTATAAGGAGAGTCGTACTCTTTAGCAACCAGCCTACGTGCATCTCTCGGACCTACGCATCGCTCCGGGGAGTGAAAAATCCACACCCAGGGGTCAGCTTAACTACACTGCTAAGTCCCTATGTAGTCAGCACCAGGTCAATGGAAGAACTCTTCCATTAACCTAATTACTGCTTCTTGGAGAGGTGGATTAACTGCAGTGCCGGGAGAACCCTTCCCATCGGCATAGGTAGTTCTACCCTGAGGCACTACAGCCACAAAGCAGTGCTGCTGTAGCATTTCAAGTGTAGACAGGCCCTTAAACCCTCAATACACTCAGTTCCACCATCTTACTCTGGTGGAATACCGTCCGACCCAAGGAGCCCCATTGAATATTCATGCTCAGTCAGGATGGCAGAACTGGCTCCAAAGAGATGTCATAAAGGAATCCTAGAGTACCCAGTAACAATTCAGGATAAAGGTAACCATGTAACACAAAGGCCATCCATGAGGGATATAATGTACACTATAACCAGGACATTTCCTTTCCAAGTGCCTGGGCTGCTCTCAGAGCACCAGTGTGCAAAGCTAAGTTGCTTGTCTCCTGGTTGAACTATGCCCCATGTATTTCCACCCAGCGTTCTCTCTTTGAAAACACACGATAACATGTTTTACCTTCTTTGCATCCTCTCTAATCACAAGATGGTAATACTAGCTTTCAGTATAGGAAGAAATTCCCCATGCCATTCTAAGGGAAACATTTTGATTAGAACAAAGCTCTGTTGGTTATCAATACAGCATGACGTTTTCTAGAAAAGCTACAGTAACTGCTGTTTCTTCCATGGGTGATGTAAAACTGAGGACTTGACTACTTGTAAGTTTTACATTCCCATAGCTCATCCTTCCAGTAGGGACATTAACTCGGATGTGCTGGCTAAAGACCAGTTCAGGGAAGTACATGTTGTTTCTTTTATCAGGAACACAAGAATTTCTAAATTGGATCAGAGAGAAGGCCTATAGTCTAATACCTTTTCCCTGACATTGGACAGTCAGAGAGAAACAGGCAGGAACCCCATGATGGAATACCCTTCCTAAAGGGGAAGGTTCTTCCTAATCTCCATCAGATAGTTGTTAGCTTATGGGCCTGGAGATGCTCCCAATTATCCGAACAGCAGGGGGGACATGGATTTTATTCAAATAATCGGGAGCTCAGATAATCAAGAGGCCAGGAGCCAACCAGCAGAGGGGGGCCTTGCCAGCGGCCAGGGGCTTGTCTGCCTCCTCTTCCTCACAGTTCTAGCCAGAGGTCTCTGCTCTATTATCCAAACCTCCACATTCTCTTCCTTGTCCCCCAACATGAGACATGCCCTAGGCATTGCGTATCTCACACTGGGGGACAAGGAAGGGTTTTGGACAATGCGGATGTTTGGATAATAGGGTTTCAGATAAACTGGAGTATTATGTATATATATGAAAAATATTTACCCCATCTAATGTAACTCAATGTTCTCCATAGTTTGTATAGGATAGTAAATATTAGATTACGTTAGCATATAATATATTGTCCATATAAATGTCTAATTTTTTTCTTTTAAATCCTATTAATAGGAGTCAGTCAGTCAGAGTATCCATCTTCAATTCCTGCCCTACATTGTTGCGTACTATACGATGGCTAGTACCTTCTGTCCCAGAGGTGACATTGCCAGTGTGAAAAACTGATTCCAATTGAAGTTTGTAACACACTGTGGGATCCTTAAATGGACAATGTGAATAAATGCCATTAATAACATTTGTGCAAGGGAATGCCGTTCTGTCTTATTAAGGGAAGACAGTAAAATCAGGGTCAAAACACTGGCATTAGATTCTTCCCTGTATCACTACATCTGATTTCCATGAGACATGCATAATGTTCCATGGCAAAGTAGTTAGCCAGTATGTGACATTGTGCTGGTCACTTGCTCCCTGTGTTACAAGCGATTTGACACTGACTTAACACTAAAAGGATGGGAGGGGGACAGGAATGTCACCATTTTCCACTTTGCTCTTTTCAACTGCATGGCCATTTTCGTCCAAAACCATCTGATCTCTGGCTATCCCAATTCACAAAGCCTTCAGCGCAGGGACTTCATTTAATGCCACACTTAAGACTGAATGTGTACTAATATCCGGACTCTATAGACAGGACATCAAAGGGTTCCATCTCCAAATGATTCCCCAGTGCCGTTTCCAAGTACTGACATCGTTATGGACCCAGGAACAAGTTCTCCTGTGTTTGTTGCTCTCCCCACTACAGTCTGAGCCAAATTCTCCTCTCAGGTACACCTGTTTAACTCAGCTTACTTCCCCATGGGGTTGGAAGCCACACTGGCTTTTTGCCTCACAAATCACTGCCAATACTAAGTACTCTACAACCAACACTTAGCAATTTGATTTGCAACCAGACTAGACTACAACTTCTGTCCCAGAGCTGTGTTGGCTCTCCAAAGCTGAGTCTACATTTCCCCCCCCCAAAAAAAAGATGTGTTCTTAACTCAGGTTAGCTAAATAAGGTTAAAACAGCAGTGAAAACACAACAATTTAGCTTTAAACTTGGGTTCATAGCTCATTTGCATCTATAGAGAAGCCTAGGGTTGTGTTTGAGGAGCTAACCCAAGTTAAAAGCCAAGCTGCTATGTCTTCACTGCTATTTTAACCTGTGTTAGCTAACCCAAGTTAAGCACACACCTTTTTTGGAGGTGTAGACATGCCCAAAAGCAGAACATGCTTATTTTTGCCACTAAAATAAGTAGATCTGACTCTGAATATACACCATCCCTGCTTGCGATCTCACATTGGTGAGAAGTGTTGCATTTGCTGGAGCAGAGAGGATTGAAATCTTCATTGTAGATACATTCTTGGGCAAATGTTGCCCTTTGTCCTGCTTACAAATCATCTGTGAATTAACAGTCACTGAATTGCTTAGGAAACCAAATTTCCTTCCTAGTCACAAACTGGGTTGCTTAGTCTGTCCTGAATTCATGCTTAGGGCTGCCACCTTTTGGCAAAAAAACTAGGGACACATTCGTGAACATTTTACGCAACGTATTCAACGAGCCAATTTGCAAATAATTGCCATATAACCCTACACTTTAGCTTTCAAATTTTTGCATGGGTTTAGTGCTGGGTAAGAGTGTTGGATGGGTGAAGAGTCCTCTGTTTATCTACAAGCCAGCCGTACAGTAAGCGTCCAACACACACTGCCCTGCTGGCGCGCCTCAGTCCTGATCTGGGTCTTCATCTAGGGCTGACGGGAGTAATTTGATCTTTACAGCCCATGCAGTAGCTGGCCTCTGATGAATCTGCCAATTAGTACAAAGGACACAGCCAGATTGTAATGGGGGAGCAGAAGACCCATGACACGCATCTCAAAGAGAGGCCACCAAACATCCACCAGATGGGAACAACTCACAACCCCAGCTAAACTGGATTGGAATCAAATAGGTGGCCAACACGTGAAAGCAATACCCTGAGGCATTCAGTCCCTGAGTAAGTGCTAATTTACAAATGGTTCCACACACACGACGTTACAGATCAAAATAATCTGCCCATGTTGCCAAGTCAAGCACTTACAACAGGTAGGCAATGGTAGAATTAAGTTTGCTCCTGCAACCTTAACTCTCCCCCCTTGGGTGTCGCTGCATTAGGAAACAAGATCACATCCTATTCTTTCCATAGTTTGTCAGCAGGGTTTGAACCCAAGGCCTTGAGATTCACAGCACAGGCCTGAACCACTTGCACAAAAGGAGTAAACCAGCGATGAAAGAAGGCTGTTATGGTATGTATGCTCCTAGGGAGGACTGTGGTGCATGCTTTGTGAGTGGATCTCACAGCTATTTTAAGAGAGTGGAAAAGTGCGGGTATCAAGAACTGTAAGTGCAATTCCCAGCTCTGGAAAGGGAGTGTAAACTCATAATTAGAGCAGTGGTTACAGACAGAAACCCTAAGCACAGAGATCTGGCACCTCAAACCTGAAAGGCTGTGTCTCTAATGGATGAGATTTAGGCCTGTCACATCACATACCCGGCGTCTAGCCCCACCTCTGCTAGAAATGACCTTGTGCAACCTTTCAGTTGACTTATTTGTAAACGACAGGACTGCTTCTTCCCTGCCTCCTAAGAAGCACATTGGGGATTACATGCAAACCAGTCAGTGTAGCAGTGAGACCAGGATTTGTGGTGTCCTAGCTTCCAGCCCAGGGCACCATCTCCTAGGTCAAAGAAAGTGTGGGGCACATGGCTGCACACATACATTTTGACAGTCCCAGTTTGCAGGTCTGAGGAATGTGGGACAGTCCTTTTCATTTAGGAGTTGTCCTGTGAAAACGGAAGAACTGCAACCCTCTTCATGACGTGCGACTGGTCATTTAAGTCATGGGGGATTGTTTCTGTGCCCAAACTGGCTGTTGCAAACTTTTTAAAACAGGGCCATAATGAATGCAGAGAATGAGCAATGCAGGTGTAGTCTGGTTTGCATGTGGACATGGATGTTCATATGAAGAGCAGGCACGCCCCGAACACATGTGAAAACCAAAGACCATTTGCAGGAATGTTCATGAATACTCCAAGTGATTGAGGGACATAAATATGTCTGCACCATGCTGCCAGTCCAGACATGGTGGTTCCAGACATTTGTTTGTGTAGGGTTGGACCAGCAATAATAATGGATTGTTTCTTTCCTTGTGATTATACCACAACTTTATGCCCTGTCTTTGTGCCTTAACAACCGGCTTGAAACACATTCACTCGCTTTACCGTCTTATTGCTACATTGCAACTGCACGGTGGTGGAAACCTACCCCACCCATGCTGTCAGAGGGCTTGGACCTGTAGCAGCAATGGCAACCTGAAACAATGAATGAAATCAGTCCCATGCATCCAGCGTACTTTTCTAACACTATTAATCTTTTATACTGACCATGCACTTTGACAGAATCTTTCATCCATCATTGTCATATCACCATTGCACATACATTTATTTATGAAGACTCACAATGACCTGACTCAATGGGTA
The DNA here is from genome assembly GCA_007922155.1 of Mesoclemmys tuberculata. Classification (NCBI taxonomy): domain Eukaryota; kingdom Metazoa; phylum Chordata; order Testudines; family Chelidae; genus Mesoclemmys; species Mesoclemmys tuberculata. The sequence continues at coordinate 3,056,677 of ML675626.1, forward strand.
AACTGAGGCCCAGAGAGCTGAAGGGACCTGTTCAATGTCACACAGAGTGGCAGAGTGAGGAATTTGATGCAAGGATCTTTATTCCCACTTCCCTTATTTAACTATGAGACCATATATAGCTTTCCTTCCTAGACTGGCTTTCCCATTTGGATTTAAGTTGCTGGAGCACATCACAGCATCCTAAATTATTTTGATGTATTTAACGGTCATGTCAAATATAGTCGAGAAAAATGGATCTTTCCAAATCTTTCCATGTTTATTTATTCCTAGTTTGAGAATTGTCAGGAATGCTCTGCCTTGACATTACTGCGGGAGTAAGCGAAGTCAGGAAAGCCCCATGTGCTACCAGTAGATAGAGATGATGATGACTTCACTTGCATAGATGGGCTGGGTTTTCTGTGGTCAGATTTGTACCAGGGATAGGTGATGATAATCCTGCTGCAAAACCATGTCAGTCACAGACCAAAAATCGCTTGCAAAAAAATCAATTGTAACAAGCTACCCAGGATTTCAGTAGTCACTAGGATACGCCACGGCCCCTTGGGATTTCAAGATAGCAGGAATACAACTCAGATCCATTTGTATCAAAGTACATAAGCATCTACCACCGGAGATAAAGAATCTCCAGATTCTGCAGGGAGAGAAACCAAGCTCGAAAGGAGAAAGCTGTTGGGATGGGGAGGAACAGAGAAGCAGGAAGGACCTCGGTGTTGTGCGTGAATCACAGTGGGGAAAGGCCCAGAAGACAGCCCTCAGAGGTGGAACAGTCCCTTCTTTCAGCAGAGATTACCGCACATCCATTTTCATTAAAGAACAGGGTAGCATATTGTTTTCTATGGCCCTTTTTGTACTCCCTCTACCCCAGAATACTCTCCAAAGCAGTGAGCAGAGCAGGCCGAGGAATGGAAATACAGATATACAAATGCAAGGGATGAACTCTGCTGCTATTTGTAGGTTCACATTATCTTCATTCGTGAGGACTCAGACACTAACTGGGCACTGGTGAAAATGTTCATGATTCCAAAAGTTTCACAAGCTGTAGCGGGGATGATTATTCATCCAAAAAATGTGTGCTGCAAAGTGCATTGATTGGTACTCGCCTCTTCCAGTCAGTGAGCAGAAACATCGTCGTCTGATTTAGGTGACTAGTCACATGATATGAATAACAAACAGCAAACAGTGGAAGAGACCAGTTCATGAACAGGCCGTAGGCTGAAAATTGTTCATCCAAACAACAAGTCTACTTAACAGCATTAAGATCTAGTTTACAGATCATTCCAAGAAGAAAAAAAAAAAAAGGCTAACCTGCCAGTGAAAAGGATGGGGGGGTGCATTGACAGCACTTGTCACCGTCAGTGTTAAAATTATGTATTTAGTGAGTTAGCTGATGCTGCCCCAAGAACTGATCTTTGCAAAAAGCATTTAAATTTAGTGGCAAATCCACTTCCCATCTCACGTGGACTGCATTTCTATCCACCAGGTCATTTCCCAGGAGAGTTGCCTGGAAATTGACAGGCAAACCCTGCTGAATGTTCTGCATGCAACTGGAGTCAGAATTGTCTGTTAGCCACATCACAGCTGTCTGCCGCCATGGAAATTATTTGAGGCTCATTAATATTGAGCTGTCATGGTGCCCTGCTGGGCCACGCACGTTAATGGCCTGTCAGTGGCTCCTTTCCAAGCGTTTAAATTAGCAAGAGGCTGTTTGAAGCCATAGCAGTTGAAGTTCAGCAGACTAGTTATAACTGCTCAAGAACTGAACTCTTCAAGCAGCTCTTTAGGAGACATAGGTATGTCCTTGTGCTGGGAGCTCGGTGGATTCCCACAAGTCATGCAGGTATAGAATTCATTAGTTCTGGCTTGGGGCACTGGAATACTGAGGTGTTGCAAGAAGCAGGGGTGGTGTTTCAGTCAGTGGCACTAATGAACCAACACCCTCTCAAAGCACTGGCCGCTTGTGGTCATTAAAGATCCCATGATGCTCTCAGGATTCCAGCACGAGTAACAACGTCATACCTCAATTCCCTGTGTAGTTTTAACTGGGTTCAGTATTGACTTCACATCCTAAACTGCTGTGCTGTATTGCTGGGAACTATTACATCGTTGCCATGTCTCTCTCTAGTGTTCTCTGCTTTTTTATGGTGTTTGACATGATTCCTAGGCCTATGGATGGTATGTAAAAAATGTTTTGGGATCCTTCAGAATAAAAGGCCTTATCGAAGTACATGACAGTTATTTCTTAAAGACTATTCTATTATGTCTGTGACAGAAGCACAGGAAAGTTTTTGGACTTTTCTCTTTAAAAGGAACTCCACATGCAGCTTATAAGGCGTCACTATGTCAAACCACGGAAAGGTTCAGAAGCTGCTGCTTGTTTTTTGGTGGCGTGAGAGCCTTGTTCAGGTGCAGTCAGCCTGCAACTTGGTTTGAATTTTGCACAGTAGGTGATACACACACTTTGCAGCACATGCTGGTGTAGAGTTTGATTTCCTTCCTTTTTTACTAGTATTTCACATTACTGATAGGGCGAACAGAAAGGGTGAAACAGACAGATAGGATGAAACACTTAAAAGGGCATTACAATATGGAAACTGTAAGTCTTGGAACCCTACTGATGATTTTGAAAGTTTAGGGGGAAGGAAGCTCAAAGCCACACAAGCAAAGAAATTCAGAGGCCAGGTTGCCTCTCCATCTTTAATTCACCCCATGGTCTCTATGCAGACACGATGAGGCAAAAGTAAAGCGAAAGTGACACTTTGAGCTATTCAGAGCCTGTCTATGACTGTCAGAGCTCTTTCTCAGACCTTTCCCTCTCTGATTAGCTACCGTCTGTATTACAGAAGCTGAAATCTATGAAGTTAAACAAAATTCAAAGGCCAGTGGGGCTAACATTTCCAGACAGCTCCACCAACCCCAGGCCAGGCAAGCAATTCTGTCAGAGAGGTACAGATCTCGTCCCTGAGCAGTTCTCACACCAGTGCCGCTCTTCCACACCAGATGGACTGTCTTATGCTATCTTCTGTCAGTTTGTCTCTTCTTAACCATTACGTTCGTCCCATGCAGATATCCAGGCCAATACAGTTATTCCATGCCGATAGGACTATCGCCTGTCAGGTTTTCTATGAGTCCCTACTAACCACCAGGGTAATAATGCCTGCAGCCCCGGGCATTTCTTTTATCCCTAACAGAGTGCCACGTAAGCTTTCCCCTCTTTCTATTGTCCCCATCCACAAGAAGAAGGATTATTACAAGGGATGCCTCCAAAACTTACCTCAGTTTGCTGCAGCCTTCCCCAAGTTCAACAGCTGCCTCAATGTCCATGCTTGTCCATCAGCTCTGGGGTTCTTTTTAAGCCACGCCAATGGATTTTGAAACCCCTAGTTCTATGCAGCTTGAACTCCTTTGCCGAGACGTTCAAGTTCACAAAAGAAAATGGAAGATGCACTCTTCCACTTTTGAGGGGGCCTCCTCCACACACGAGGGGCCTCGAAAGAGTTTTTCAGAGGACTCAAAGGATTGTATGGAAAGCAGGAATCTTCCTAGACCGAAGTGCTGCAGATGCAAAATTCATCCTCTACCAGACATTAACATTTGCCTCCCTTCCTCACCTCGCTATTGCAGTTCCAGCTGAGTAGCTTTCTTTCTCTTTTTCAGTTTTGCTCCTCACCTCTTCCTGTACTGAGAGTCTTACTTGGTCTTCCTTCCTGTCAATTTCAAAAGCTGCCAGACTTCAGTACATATGCAAATATATGCCCATGTCTACTGAGAAAATCTTTGGCCCAACTCAGAGAGATAACCTCCCCCTGGCTGCTTCTTCACAAGCAAAGTGGTGATGATATGCTGACGCATGTCCTTTCATCACAACATATTCTCCCTCAGAGATGTTCACACTAAATCTGAACTGTTTTCAAACCAAAACAAGTGTTTCCTCACTGACCAGCAGCACTTGTCAGTTCACAGTTGAATCTGAAAGTCAAGCTGTGTTCTTTCTGCTGCATACATCATCACCAACAAGATCTCAGAACTTAAGTTAAAATCGAGTGGAAATCTCATGAAACAAAATGGAATCCAGTCCGAACTTCTGCAAGCATGTTGCTCTTCAGTAGCTGCAGAAGTAAACACCGTATTTGTAATCAGTAAATTAAACAATTATGGCTTGAAGATACAGAGACGAGAAAGAGCAGGAACAAAGTGTGATTCTCCCACAAATCACTTTCCTGGCTATGATGAGTATTAGGACAGCATTATCAGTCTGCCATTGCACAAGTTGCAGAGATACTCACCAACAAATACTGTTCTCAAAGGAAGGATTCAGAGACTCAACCATCCGTGGCTCTTATCGCCCTAGTCAGAGCGCCATGGTGATTGCTCAAAGTCGTCTGGAGGAATGGGCTTGTGTGAGCAAGCTCCTATCTTATTTCTCTGGTCTTTCAGATAAATGGTATTGATCAGCCTCTTGTAGTCAGGTCCAGGTTATTTTCTTTGCTTTAGAAAGAAGTTTAACTTTCAGATCCCAGGATAGGTTTGCAAGGCTGGCACTTACAAAAAAAATCATCTTTTTTCCTGAAAACTGAGCAAATTTGAACAAGTGTTACCAAGAAATAATAACCAAGGAGCTCCACACCACCATTTTTCCTGAGAACTTTTACCACTCTGGTTAAAGGTCATAAATGCTCCAATTTGAATGAATTCAGTCGCAGAGAAGTGGCAGTGGTGTTTATACATTTCATTTTAATGGTGTCATGTTCTGTGAGATGTTTAACTGCAGTAAAAGGACACAGTTTGCTACTAGATCTGTTTCCCCCCCCCAGTTGCTCAGTCTCATTCCACTACAACAAAATGAATGGAACAAACACACTGCAAGTTTTTCAAGCCAAGAGTCGCTCAGAAGGAAGCAATGTAAACAAATGAATGAGGTAAAAGCAAATGCAAATAGCACATCCTGTTCGACATCTGCCTCTGGGATGAATGTGAAGCTAGCAAGTTGCTGTAATGAAGCAGCATCTGCTCTGTGACTTTTTTTTAGAAAAAAAAAAAAAAAACAAAAAAAACTTACAATCTTAGTAGGGCCCAAACCTTGCTAAGCCAATAGGTCTAATATCTCCCTGGGGGGGGAAATAAAGCTACTTTTTAAAAACAAGTACGTTTGCCATTATTTTCCCTACACTTTCTAATGACATCATGTATTTTGTTTTAGACCAGCATCAAAGATCTTGCACAATCTGGGGTATAAATAATCCTGGTTTTTTAAGGCCTTTGTTGCCTTCTGTGGAATCCAAGCTACCAGCTAATCAAAATCAGCAGCGTCTTGCCCTGTCCATTATGGGCAGAGCCTTCCTCATAAACAATGGGCCGATGCGTTACCTTTCAGGGACAGCTTTCACCTGTAAACATTGCACTCTACTCCCACTCACTTCAGTTTGGTGTGAAGCAGAACCATGCGAAGCTCAAACAACGAGAGTCCTGTAGCACTTTAAAGACTAACCAATTTCATTTCTGCAGGCATAAGCTTTCATGGGCTGTAACCCACTTCATCAGATGCAAGGAATAGAAATCAGATGGGGGGGTAGATATATACATCCAAGGGGAAGGACCAGCAATGGGGAGGATAGGTATTAGCAAAGTCCATTCAGTTAGAGTAGCTGAGGCCTATTCCCAGCCATTGATTAGAAGGTGAGAATGTGTGAACAGTGGCAATTACTTCTTGTAATGAGAGAACCATTCCAAGTCCCTATTGAGACCCAGTCTGATTGGGTCAAGTTTGCAGTGGCTTTCTGACCCAGGCCTTCCTTATTTTCAGCTCTGGTTGAAACTTAACCCAGGTTCACATCCAGACTTTGGATTTTGTTACACACGTTCCTTCCACTGAAAAGGGGTCACTTTATTTTAGGCAGCAAGGCACAGAGCACAGCAAGGTCACAGGTTGGTTTTAGAGGAGAACCCCAATGGTTAGAGGTTGGTGTGATGTTCGTTCACAGCTGAGACTGAGAACTGGCCTGGAAATCTGCTGAGAACAGGCTTTCCCAAGGGGCCTGGGGGCGCTCATGTGCCCTGCTTTCAGTGGAGCTAGAAACCCTGGGAGTACAGTGTGGACAGCTGCAATCCCAGAGCACTCTTTCATGGCCTGCGGGGCACCCTGCCCTCCATTCCTTTTTAGTGCTTTAACATTTACACTCAGACCAGAGCCCTTAAAATAGGGTTCCCCTTTGGGAGGTCTTTAGTCCTCCTCAAAATACAGGTTACATAAACCCTTTGGGCCCAGTCCCTCTTCCTCTTGGTTCAGGTGCCCTGCAGCCCTCTTCTTGGAGTCTGTGAAATCATTTCAGGCCCATTGAAGCCTTAAGCCAGCTTCTGCCAAGCTGGCCCCTATGTATTTCAGTCCTGGCCTTTCCTCTCTGCCCCAGTGATATTCCACCTCTTCCCTCAGAAGGAGGTAGATATATACCGTCCTTTCCCAGACCTTCCCTGGTTGGCTGGGAGAGAGGGGAGCCTTGCCCCTTAAAGACACAGCAGCCTGGGTTTCCCCCAAACACTAGTTATTCCCTGAGACAACTGTCTCTCCCGCAGCACCTGCCGCCGTTCTTCCCTAGCCCATTGTCCACTCCAGAACTCCAGAATCCTTAAAGAGCCATGCCACAGAACAGGGACTGACCAATCCCTAGTCCCTCCAACCATTGAAGAGGACAGTCCCCATTACATACAATACTGATTCCCTTCCAAATCGCATCCTGGATTGGGACTGGAAGTGCAGAGATGCAGCAGCAAAGACCCAAACAAAACACCAAATCCCAAGAGAGTAAAACCTTTAATTGAACCATTTATAATTTGCAAAAAGATCCAGTTCTAGAAAGGTCAGGGTCTAGAAATGGACAAACTCTCACTAGGCTGGGAGAGGGAATTTCTGAAATTGATTCACCCACTCTTATTTTTACAAGCATTATTTTAAAAGACACCACCAGGAATTCTCTTGTATTGCATGCTGTCACCATTTCTGCTAGACTTTGACATGTCGCATTCCATAGTATGCAGCAGCAGCAAAATTATGTTAAAGTAGCATCTATGTCAGCTACTCACCTGGCTTTCATCCTTTTAACCATGCCAGAAAGCTTCTCATATTTCATGAGCTCCCTCCACTAAATCAAATAAAGCAATGTAAAAACCCAGATTCCTCTCTCAAAATTTCCCTCAAAGATATGCCTTTCCTACTGTGAAGGAACTGCTGCTAATGAGCTATGCACTGCACTTGTTAATGCAAGATCCAAAGGCTTCACCCTTGTTCTTAATTTTTACTTTAGATCTTCGCTTTTCCAACTGGGTGAACCCAGCTCTGGACAGAGAAGTATCTTGATCTCCAATAGCTCAGAAACTAGACTGTGCCTTTAACACATTGAGGGCTGCATAGACTAGTCTCAATGGGAGCTCAGAGAGGAGTCATTTAGAAAGTGTTTAACCTTGGTGTGAGTGTTACTACTACTTGTAAAGTGCTAACAGCTAGATCGGTGTTTATAGACAAGAATGAAGACAAGCTCCCTACACTGAAGTCCTTATAATCAAACCTGGCTGTTTTGAGGGATGTGTCCCTCCAGCTGTATTATAAAATATTGTTAGAACTGGATAATTGTTTACTATTTCAAACATGTTTAATTTGTATTTTACATGCATGTGAACAGATGTAACACACAGGACACACGTCTTTTCCCTTCCACATGGGCAGCCGTAGACTCCTGAGGAGGAGGAAGAGTCCAAAGGCAAGCCTACACTACAAAACAAGTAGACCTAAGTTACGTTGAGGGACAGCCACCGCCGTAATTAAATTCCAGAGGGGTAGCCATGTTAGTCTGTATCCAGCAAAAGTAAGAGTCCCGAAGCACTTTAAAGACTAACAAATTTAATTTCTGCAGGTATAAGCTTTTGTGGGCTGTAACCCATTTCATCAGCACACAAAAGCTTATGCCTGCAGAAATTAAATTTGTTAGTCTTTAAAGTAATTCAGTTGCTTTTCCATGTCCACACTATGTTTCGTGTGTCAGCGGGGCATGTCCTCCCCAGGAGCATTTGCACGGATAGTACTCTCAGTGTGGGAAGGCTTCTGAAAGGCAGCAACAGCCGATGTAAACCCTGGCACTGCGTCGACCTAAGTGCTGTGCCCCTCGCAGAGGTGGAGTTCGTAAGTCGATGCAGTGGGTGAGTTACATCGCTGGCAGCTACGTTTCAGTGTGGACGCTCACAGAGTAACTCTCATGTAGAGCAGGCCAAAGAGGCAGCAATTGTCACCAAATGGATGCCCAGAAACTAGATGCACAGTCATGCTGATGCTGTACTTCATGGCAGCCCCCTGCACTAGCACCCCCTGCGTCTCCCTCCCTCCCTCCCGCTCGCTCGCTCTCCAGATCAGATCAATGTAATTCGTAGAGGCTCGTTGTGGTGAGCTGCTTGGGTTGCTGCTTGTTCAGAGCAGTTTGCACAGCCTGACCAATCAGATCTGGGGACTGGTTACATGTACTGCGTCCATCTGCAACAGCAGGAGATGTTTATCAGAAACAACAGCAGCCAGCGTGGTGTGCGCTCTTTTTCTGAGCCCGTCCAGGAGACTTTTACCCCAAACTAAATGTGGTATCTCACTGGACACTGCCAAGCCTGCTAATAATGTTTGGCCCTTCTCTGAGGCCTTTCAGCAGAGGATCTCCAAGTGCTTTACAAACATGAACGAATGAAGCCTCACACCACCCCTGAGATAAAGAATTATTGTGCCGTTTCATTGATGCTAAACGGAGGCACAGAGAGGCTGAGCAATTTGCCTGTTTACACATCTGACAAAGTGGCAGAGCTAGGAATAGAGCTGGCGTGCTAGCAGGTCCCTGCTCTAACCACTAGGATGTGGTATATGCAATACACCCAAATAAAACAATCTAGCTCCGAGATGTCGCTACATGTCTGATTTCTAACAGGTTAAGCCCTGTTCTTTCTCAGCAAGTCTCACACCTTTTAGAAGTTTCTTACTTTGCCCTGTATGGGGTTTGTGTCATTCATCACTTTCTCCTTAAGATGCAACTGATGATGTCACACAGAGAAAATAAATCCAGGTGTACAAGACCATTCCTAACAGGCATGCCTAGTCTCCACTCCCACTGGTGTTTAATGGACAGTTCACCCACTTTGCCTCTCTCCCTCCCAGTTCCACCTTGACCAGATGTAGCAGGAAGCCAGAATTATTCATTGATCTTAATTAGTATATTTGAATTTTGTCACTGCATCCAGTGTGGCAAGGTGGGCTCTGTTGAACAGCATGTTTTAACACAGCCAAACGCAAGGTCACATGTAGGAACAAAGAACGCAGGTCGCATTTAAGCCGATCCTGGAAAATAGTTACTCAGAGAAGAACTCAGAGGTCATGGTAGATCACCAATTGAACAGGCACTCCCAGGGTGATGCTGGAGCAAAAAGGGCAAAGGCAAGTCTTGGCAGCATAAGCAGGAGACTATAAAGCAGCAGTGGAGGAGGAGTATTGCCTCTGTATATAAAAACCACAGGGATAGAGGCTATCATGGTCCCTAATCCAAGCTCCCAACCTTTGAGTGAAATTCCCACTAGGTAGAACACCCCCACCCCGCCCCCCTCACTGGCCATGAACATGTATAACCCCCATCAAAGAGCATAACCAGAACGACATTAAGTGACAGAATAATAAATGACTCACCTGCGTAAGACGCTAAGTCTCCCCTGGCACAGCCACCCTGCACGCTCCGTGCCCCCCCTTCCTGTCCCTTATGGAGGCAGGCCCTCGCAGGTTGGCTGGGGCTGCTCCAGGCCCCCACTGGCATGGGGCTGCTCCTCTCCAGCAGGGCACCCGGCCAGTGCAGGGCTGTGGGGGCTGCTCCTCCACTCTGGCCGACACAGAGTTTAAGGGGGTTGCACCCAGCGCGGAGCTCAGGGGGGCTAAATGACCTCAATATTACTGATGCCTCATGGACCCCCTGTAATCTTTGGTGCCCCCCCTCACAGGGGTTCCACTCCCCAGGTTGGGAACCGTTGCTCTAGTCTAACGCCCTGCCAAGATGCAGGATTTGTGGTGGCTAAAACATGGCCATCCCTGGAGTACTGCAGCTGGTTTGGGTGCCCACACACCCCAAAGGGAGTTCAGCCATTGGAGAGGGCTCAGAGAAGAGTTACAGGAATGATCTGGGGTCTAGCCAGCAAGCCCTGTAGTCAGAGACTAAAGAGAAGCACGATCTGTTCGGTTAACCCACGAGAGGGTTCAGAGCTGACGCGATCCCAGTCTACAAGTGAGGGGCAGGGAGACGTTTTGAGCAGACAGCTCTCTAAGGCGATACAGAAAGGCCTAGAACAAGATCCAGTGGCTGGCCAGTGAAACTAGTCGGGCTAGAAATAAGGCTGTTTTTTCTCTAACACAAGGCACTTACCCATGGATCGGTTTACCTGAGGATGTGGTCACAGACTGCTCTAGGCACAAGCAAGACAGCTGCCTAGGCCAGCAGATTTCTGAGGACAGCAAATTTCAGAACCTCCCCCATCTCCTTCCATGGGCAGTGGGGCCGCCCAGGGAGGGGCAAGGAAGGGTTTTTGCCCTCTCCCCACCCCAGGGGCTCCAAGGGGTAGGAAGCAGCCTCCAGCCAGTGATGTGCTTCTGCCCCCTCCCCCGGCATGGTACGATCGTGTCTGTGGGGGCTCAGGATGTTCCTGGCGACACCACCACCACCTTCGCCACAAGCGGAGAGACCTGCCCAACTCCACGTCACTGCCCACCACGCACCGTCCACTCCGTGCCCAGCTCCCATGGGCTCTGCTAGCCCCCAGTCGGAGCCCAGCCACCACCATCACCTGGGACTTGCACCATGGCCACCCCGCACCGTGCACTGGGGCAGGGGAAGGGCAGCTTGTCGGGTAGGTGGAGGTTGCCGGGGATGGGCTGCGGGTACAGGCAGCTGAGCTGGGTGCCCAGGTCTGCTGCGGTTGAGCTGAGCAGCTCCAGAGGAAGGCTTGTGGGGTGTCCACCAGTCCTGGGGGGTGAAATGGGAGCAGGTCCCTGGCTATGGGGGCAGGGTGGCAGATGCGCAGGTTCCTGGTGGTGGATAAATCGAGGCTACACTTTCTTAACAGATGTGCCATGGCTCAAAGAGACGTGATGGGTTTTAGGCAGACATGAGCTTGGCCTGCGCCTCGCAGGAGGTCAGGCTGGATGATCATAATGGTCCCCTCTGGGCTTCAAATCAACAAACTTCTGTGTGCCTCGGTTTTCTTACCCATAGTTCCTAACTACCTCCCCGGAGGGCTGTGGGTCTGTGCCATTCATGTTAATTAGGGGGTCAGAGCACCTTGGATGGGAAGTGCCAGCTTGGTACAGAGCAGATTAATTATTATTCACCCCAGAAAATGGATTTCTTGTCTTTTCTTTGTAGAGCACATGACATACCCAGACTGCCTCTTGAGATCACAGACTGCACACAGGATGCAGGAAACCACAGGTCTCTGAGGCAGGAGTGCTCTGTGAGTCACTTACTATAAAAGGAGAGAGACAGAAAAACCTAACTCTGCCAGGGTATGTTTGTCAAATGTTTAAAAGGCACCAGCCCTCCCTGTCATGCTGAAAGAACACGAGAGTTTCTAAAGGAAGCATTGGGGCCAGATTCACACAGTCGCAAACATAGGTCTGCTCTGAGCAGCCTACTAGACCTCCTGTGCATGAGAAAGGTGAGCAACCCTCCCTGTGCAGCAAGAGATGGCCAGAGATTCAATTCTTGGGGGAATGGAGAGCCTGTTTTGCTCATATCCTCACTGTACCACTCAGCACATTGCTTTTCAAAAGCAAGAGCATGGGTCCCCACAACACCCCCCATCACCCTCGTCGGTTATTGTAATTAAAAGCTATTGTCCTACTTCTTGTCCCAATACACACTATAGACTAGAACCTGTGGACCTAAGGGCCTGTGTTCATTATGCTGAACACACCAGAACAATAAGAGAAGGTACTCTAGAAATCCAGGGCACTCTCCTCTGGGAGCTACAAAACTGTGAGCTCAGGCAGCAAAGAGGATTGACACGTGTCATCAATCCAAAACCTGAAGGGTTAATCGTCTCAGAGTCCATTGCCTATGGTTTAGCTAGACTAGCAGGTGGCTAAGAGGATAATTTTAGGAAGACCACTCTCCCCCAACAGATGGTTAGCTTTACTCAGACTGCATCTCTGGAAAGAGCAAGTTACGGGACGCACGACAAAGGGGAGGATAATTTGAAAGCATATAAAAACAATTTACAGACATCGATGATGGCTCAGGGATTGCGGTATAAAAAGAACGTAATGCAACTACAGCTCTTGGCTAAATTGCTCAGTAGCCAAGGCTTCAGCCCAAATTCTGTACTGCACCTCTCCAGAGCTGGCACAGAGAGCACAGCCGAGGAGATGGGAAACAGAGATGGCGGCTTTCACGTTGCCCTAATATTGGGCTGCTCAAAAGCCTGGTGAGGGACCCCAACAAGTTAAAGCAACATCCAGATCTGCTCAAATTTAGATCAGCCTCAAGTGACTGCCTGTTGCCTTCTCCGCAAGCCAGAACAAACAGAGAACCGTGTGCTCCACTCACTCAGCTGGTCCCCAACACATCCCCTCCCGCTTCTGGCTCCACTGCCAGCATGGCCCATCCCCCAGGGCTGCAGAGGTAGGCAACAGATAGTTCCTAGCCCAGAAGAGCCCCAAGCTGTACAGCAATAATATGTCATAAGAACTCTCCAGGGGGCCTTTTGTATTGCTGCAGCAGACAGAATCTGCCCCATCCACTTGCAATAGGATGCCCACCTTCAGCTTGTGCATTTCTCTTTTGTGAAGCGTGTGTGTTCTGGGGTTGATTTGGTATGGTTTTGCACACTTATTTAGCAGTAAAAGTAACAAATATTTATTATTTAAGATCATGAGGAGCTTGCTGGGTTTCTCTAGACGCACCTTGGCATGCACGAGGTAACATTTTCATTAATTAGCATCGTGCTGAAGAGCCTTTTGGGAGCTGCCTGTGAGAAAAGCGGTGATGCTGAAAGCCGGTTACAGTGCTGGATAATCTCTGCCACTCCTTGGTTTGTTAAGGAAACCAAGGTGGGTGGCTGTGAGAGTCTTACAATGATCAACACTTACCCATCTAGAACCCCCAAGGTCCCGGCTGGCCAATTCCATCTGCATCCTGATACTCCAGTTCTGCCTGGGGTGACGACAGCCCCTTGCTGGAGAACGGCATCTGCCCACAGCACCACAGGAAAAGGGATTGCAAAGTGTTTGTTAATACTGGCATTTTACACCCTGGAACACACAGGTGTATTCCCCCACCCCTTAGCACAGGGGCAGTGCCCCCGGGAAGAGACATGCCTTCTGAGCTGGGGGCGCCGTGGCAGCGTGGTGACTTCCCTGGCAGCAGGAGGGGGTGATGGATGCAAGAAACCAGTCGCCTTGGTGACCCTCCTCCTATCAGAGGGCAGGGGACAGCCAGGAGCCATCTCAGACCCACACACAGCCCTGGACAGCCAGGAAAGAAGGGCGGCTGTGAATAGCCCAGCATTCGCTGGACATGGGGAGCCCAACAGGGCTCCCTGCAGCTGGCCAGCACAGCGTGGCCTGGTCCACAACTGGCCTGTCTGCACCCCCAGCCTATAGGAAAGGCTCAGCAGAGGACGATCTATCCCTCCTGCCGCCAGCATCAGGAGACAGCTCATCCCTCTCGCCATTGCCTGCAGCAGCCACCACGTAGCCAGGATTTTGGCTCCGTTTTGCAACTGAACACGTGGGCTCCCAGCTTTACAGACTGTCGGCAGCATTCCGGAAGGGGGCAGGTGGTTAGTCCCTCTCCAGTGATCCCCAGGGAGGAGCGGCACCAGTCTCCCGGCCACTCAGCCGGGAACGAAGCTCGCAGGGGTTCCCTGCATTACAGCCCGATAGCTGGTCAGGGCTTCCTCTTGCACTGGGAAGGCACTTTACATCTGCCCCAGAGTGTCCATCTACCTGGACCACCGCGACTGCCCATTCCCGGTACGAGAATGTTTCTAAGAGCATCTCCATTCCTGCCCCAGGTCTCTGTGCTGGGTACCTGATCCATGGGAGACAAGCAAAGCGGAGGGGCAGCCGGGAAGAACATTGGGGGAAATGTGAGATCACCCAACCTCAGGTGCTTGCCACCCTAGCCTTTACCAAGCATTACCAGCACATCATTTTATCCAGGTAATACTTTATACAGGTAATACATGCGTCTCTGCGACCAAACACAGACCTAGTTTATAGCTGTCCTTTGTAGTTGGTTTGCCCAAACGCATTGGGGGGCACAAGGGAGTAGCCAAAGGTGGCTGGTTAGCCCCTTGTCTCACGAGGCACTGCCAAGCACCCCCCCTTCCATGGAGTAGCAGGAGCAGCCACCCAGCAACGCGGTGAAGTGAGCCCGGGCGACCCAACCCTTGGAATTGCCCAGAGACTGAGGTACCCCTCTTGGGAGACAGGGAGCACCACTCACCACCCCATGGCACCTCCTCCTGGCCAGGTCACAGGCTAATTGTGGCCCCTCTCAGCAGGCCATGCTACCACTCGCAGCCTGCAGCCCCTCTCTCACATCAGGAGCTGAAGCTCTTCTTCATGGTTCTCCACCCCCCCAGCCAGTTTGCAGAGTGGTTTGCCCTTCTGGAGTTTGAGTATCAAAGTCCCTGCTCGCCAGCAGTCTCAAGCAGCTCCCCCATTCACCACTCCCTCAGTGGCTGGCAGAGGAAGCCAGCCCCCCCAACCTGGGGTCCAGCTCACAGCCCCTCTAAACAGCAGCCAAGGTCTGGGCTGCTCCTCCTTCACCTTACCAAAGTCTCTTCCTTACCTCCCAACAGTCTGCCAGACTCCTCTCTCCCAAGGAGTGACTACAGCCTACCTCCTTGCAGCCCCCTCCCCTCTATGTCCAATTTCCTGCTTTTATACAAGCTCCCCACCTGTTCCCACACAGGTGACTTCCCCTAATTATAGCATTGCCAACTCCCAGTGTTCAAAATCATGAGTCAGGCACACAAAACCCCCCAGATGGGCTTTAAAATCATGAGATTATGCGAAAAGCATAGATCGGGTGTTCTTTTTATTTGCCTTCCGCTCTTAGAGCCTCTAGGGTCACATTTTGAAGCTTTCGCCATGAGGGCTAGACACTCTGTCTTTAAGAAGGAAGGCTGAAATCATCACATATCCAGTGGACTGCAGGAGCTGGGGCTTTAGAGAAAACAATAATTATCAAGAGACTCATGAAAAAGTCATGAGTTGGCAACTCTGTAATTCAGATTTTCCAGCCAAATTTAATTCTCCCAGATTGCAGCCTAATTGGCTGATTGGGTCCACTTGGCCCAATTCAGCTCTTGCAGGGCCAGTGTGGAGAGCACAGCCTATCACGGGTGCTAAGCCAAGCTGAAAGGGGGTTACACAGTCATCTCACATTTGTGTCCTTCTGGCTCTAATGCAGTCCTTTTAACACTCATGAAAAAACCACTGTTATCCCATTATTATAATATGAAATATCAAAGTGCCACGTAGGAAATAAGTGCCATTACCTATTTTTTTAGGCATTAAAGTCTTTGATGCTTGCAGTTTTCTGACTCTCTTTCTTCATTTTCCTGAAGGGTTTCATACAGCCTCTTTAATCTTTTTTCTTCCACGCAGGTAAAAAGGAGTTTGGGACAATTTCCAGACTTGACAACGTGGGCTGAGATCAGGGCTGAGCAGAAAGCAAAGGAAATTTCTACAGCAACATTGCAAATGGCTCCAAGGCAAATTAAGGATGCGCTGCACCACGAACACATCATATTTTAATGTTTTTAGATTAATTGCTCGTGAAGGCCACCTCACTAATGCTGAGATGGCATAGGAGAAGGCTGGACAATTGAGCTTTACAGGGGCTCACAGGCTGATTAGGTTGTAATGAATTTGTCAGGTCTTAGGTGAGGGGTGTTTGTCAGGCCCTTTTCCAAGGGGTCCCTGTGTCACAGCCATGCCTGTGCTGGTGGGAAGCAGCAGACGCATTGGTAGAACTCTAGTCCCGTCGCTGCCCACGAGCTGGGGGGGGACAGGAGTCACAGGGGACCTTGACCTTCCCCTACTAGCCACCCACCACCTTTTCAGGACAGGCTTATGAGCAGGAATGGGGTGGGGGAAAAGGGGGGTGAGAGGACACTGGCAATACCCTACAGCATCTACTTACCCCCAGATCTCCTCAAGTTTAGAAAAATCCCACTGAATCTTGCTGCACCTCCAGCTCCTTATTCTCTGAGACACCCCCCCCCACTTAGAACCTCTACCCCATTCAATCTCACTGCACCCCCCTCTCCCTCAGACTCACTGGCTATATTTTATTTCATTAATTTGTGAGACCTTCTGCCTTACTTAAAAACAGTAAGTGCATTGGTATAGTGTCATGAGCTAAAAAGGGAATGCCGTGCACAGAAACTGCGACACGTCCGTATAGGGCCTGAACGTTTCTTTCGGCTGGGTTTGTGAGAGACGCCCTCAGACCCTTTACGCTCTGGTAAGAGGCTCCCCGTTAGGCTGAGCTGGGCTTTCCTCATAGAGGGAGTAACGGTCTCTCCTCTCACCTTGGAAGGAAGGTGGGAAGCCCCCCCAGGCGGCTGTGCAGCAGACTGGAGCAGAGACCGAAGTCGGGGTTAATCCGGGGAATGCCGGCAGGCTGCGGTTACACTCCAGATCATCATACATGGCCCAGGCTGACACCAGGGTCGTATTAACCACACTGTAAACATGGCTCCAGTCCATGCACGCTGGGCTCGCTGCTTTGCCTCTAATTCCCTTGCGCCTTTCTCTCCGCGTCAGGCCCCGGCTGTGGATAAAGCGGCACACCCATTGCCTGGGCTCCCAACGCTCCAACACCTCACAGAGGGCTGGGGTAGCTCAAACGGGCTAGCGTGGCAGGAGTCTCTGAGCAGATCCCGATTCCTTCACCATCTCTCTCCTGTGCAGCCGTACCAATGGGAGAGGCTCCTGTGAAGGGGAGGGCTGCAGCTGGCCTGGGGCCTGTCATGGTTCTCCTTCGCACCGCAAGCTCGCCACAGGAGAAGCAGCTGCACCTTGTCCAAGCACACTGGGAAGGCCAGGGAAGTTGCCGAGGGGGGAAACTCCCTCCATTACTTTGGCCTCCTTCCTGTAAAGGGAACTGGGGTTTGGGATGCTTGAGACTGCTTCAAAGGGCCACGTGCTCAGGATGTCCTGAGAATCAGGCTCCTTGTAGGGTCTTGGCTCAGGCACCCAGAGCGATTAATTCCTCTCACAGGTCTTGGCACCCATGTAGTCCTTGTTGTCAGGACTGAGCCTGGATGTGTGGAGGGTCTGTCCGTCTGTCCATCCATCCACATGGCACGTGCCAAGAAAGAGCAGATCATGCCTCAAAGTTCCTGTCAGAAAGTGCTCCGGGCAGCGCGGTGAGGCGGCTTGCTTGTCTTGCAGGGCTGTTAAGAGTTAATTGCTGAATGCCAGTGAGGCACAAGGCATGCCTAGGGATCAAGACAGCACCTGCCCTGGGGAGTTTGCAGCTTGGAAGTCAGCTGCGGAAAGAGCAAATGCCCCAGAAGTGCTGGGAGAGCAAGGAATTCCCTTAAACATTTCACATGTAGACAAAGTGTTTACTCAGCCTAGGTGGTACAGGTACGCAACCGCCCTGCTTTGCCGATGGGAGAAACGGGGGCACAGAGCTATGGCTAATGTTTTCAGACACGGCCTCCGATTTTGGGCACCCAGCTCCCGCAACCTGCAGCTGGAGCTGCTCGGCACATCTGAAGAGCAGGTCCCAGGCTTCTCAACCTGCCCCTCTTGGAATAGCTGCACGTGACTCGCGCAATGTTGCACAGGCAGCCTCAGAGCTGGGACCAGAACCCAGGTATCCGAATGCCCCGCTCTCTGCCTCTCCCACTGGAGGAGACTCAGTCTCCCTTTCCTAACATATCACATCACACTTGGATTTCCCTCTGCCTGGCGCCTTGGCCTGGGTGCCTGTGCCCAGCAGACGGTAACTAGCACTGCTGGGGGCTGTGGTGCCACCTACCGGGGAATGTGCAAAACAGTGTGTCCTGTTCAGGGATTATTCCCTTATAACGGGTGTTAACATCTGACTTCACCAGACTCTTTTCCCAAGCTTTTATGGGACGTGCTGCAAGGATCTGCAACACCAGTTGCTCCAGCATCACAGGCTTGTTTCTAAAGGGCTGCAGCAACGAGCTCAGGCGAGACCTCACACAAAGTTCTGACCACTTCTAGCTGAGCAAAAACCCCAAGCACGTCCCATGGCTGCACCATCCTCCCCCCGGCCTTTTAATGTAGTTACAGGGTTGGTGGTGAAGAATTTGAACCAGTTCTGATTAGGATGTTGGAAAAGGCTTATTATCCTCCCCCTGCAGAGAGGCATAGAATAGGACCAGGCCATTCTACCTCCCTGCCACTGTCCTTGTGCTGGTGCCCTGCTGGAGGAGGTAGATCTGACTAAGTCTCTTTCCCCAGTCTATAAGGCTGTCTCTGAAGCTACATCCCCTAGGGCCAAGGAGAACGCATTTGGCATGGTTCTGCAGGACTTTGATTTTCCACTAATGCAATTCCACTAACGCAGCCAGTTCAGTGTGCATGGTGCAAAGGACTTCCTACATGCAGGCCCCTGGTTTCCAAAGGTCAGACAGTTATAACTACCCCTTTTGATTCCTGGAGCTGCAGTGTCCCTATCCTCAAGTTCTGGGAGCACGCGGGATGCTGAGCCATCAAATGGAGCCTGGCTAGAGAATTAGCACTGTCATAAGGGTGACTCTAGGTGTGCAAGCTAGTCGGGGCAGCAGCAGTAAGGGGCGGGTTCTATGTCCCCATGCATGTGAGACTGGGTTTAAAGGACTGTGAAGAGAGCACACGTGGGGGGGAGTGACAAAACAGCATAAAGGTGAGGTTACAGTGCAGTAACTGATCACCTAAGGCGCCTGAGGAAATGGAAGCAGAAGCGCTCCACCCCATACCAGGCTCTGAGCCTCACATGACCTTCCTTGACCTGAGGCACAAGTTTACCTTTGAAGCCAGCAAGAAACTCTGAGCTGAAGGAGGACGAGTGGCCAATCCAGGAGTTACACCAAAGCCATGCGCAAGCCATCACTGCACTGGCTGTTCTCACCCCGGCTCCCTTTCAAATGGCCCCAGGATGTTCCTAGCACAGGCCAGCCCCTTCCTCCAGCTGCCTAGAGGACTTCTGAAGTGCCATGATCCAGTGGCTTAGGGAACACATTAGCTTTGCTGTGGCTGGGCAGAGCCACCACCAAAGCAGGCAGATGTATTATGGAGGACTGCCCACAGTCGGGGCTATCACAGATGGTACACATTGTCTCTTGAAAGTGATCACGGGCTGACAACGCAGCCTACAGCGACAGGCAACACCCACTCCATTAGTACAACGGCACTCGTAACTGTGGTGGCCAGGTTCCCAGGAGCAGCTACAGACCTGACACACTGTTGCTACTCCCATCCCTTAGTTATCTGATTCACAACACACACACACAGCCTCCACTTTCTGCTGGAAGAGCAGATGCCAGGTCACTGCCCATCACTCACTGGCACAGTGGGTATTCTGGAATTTCAGTAAAACTAAGCTTCCTCTGGACCCAGGTCTGCTCAGCCATCTCCTTTAGCAACAGTGCCTGTCACAAATCCCACAGACTTGGGCACTTTGTGTGTCTGAAAATAACCTCCTTTCACACCAACTCTACAGGCCTTCTTGGTCTCAGTATCATAGTTATGTGCATTAATGCAGGAAGAGGGCTGGGACTCCTTTCTGGAACACTTTTCCAATCCCCTTCTCCGAGCAATGAGTATCCATCCCCCTCCCGCAGCAATCTGAACTAAAAATAACCAAAGTCCGCTTTCAGGGACATCTGTAAGGAGAGGAAGCAGTACAACAGGTTTTAAATATCTTTATGAGTAGATCATCTTATTTACATCAATACAGAATCACTTTACAGACAGTATAATCAGGAGGCAACAGGTGCTTTATTGTAGCAACTTAAGAAAGGACGTACTAAGACAAATCCTGTTTAACTGGTCAATTCCTAGCACGTGGGCTTGTTGGTAGTTGTAAAGTATTCAACTAAAAGGCTGGCTGTGGTAACCATGAAAGCACTCCTCACTAGCGCTAAACTCCAGCTGTAGAGTGTAAACTAATTCATTTGTATTTTTACATCTATAGAAAATGAAACAATGATTCTTAGAGGCTGATCATTTACATTTGCTTGTAACATCACCAACGTAAGAAAGCCCTTTCTCTGACGACTAACAGGGCTCAGTCGTAACGTAACAATTGCCTGCCGCAGTGTCCTTCATAAGAGCTGCTATGAGATCTGTACTGGTTTAGAAACAGCAATGTTCTGCCTTGTTTTGCTACCTGTAGTTAACCTCAGAAAGGACAGGAACAATAGTAGATGCACAGTGCAGATTCTAATCAGTATTGTCTGTAGGAGATGCTAACGAGACATGGAAATCCATGCCCATCCTCACGCTTTGTGGGGGACCACGTGCAATTCCGTGCCTTCACTATTATGCAATCTCAGCAGAAGTGAGATATCCTCCTTTAAGAGGATGTACTACACAAGTCTATAGCCAAGTCCTCTTCAGATCAGAATTTATTGTCCTGAAGACAGGATTATGGTCTCTGACAGCCTTCTAGGAAAGGATGCACCAAGCAGATCTAGCACTGAAGAATGGTGACCGAGGGGATGGACATGTGAAGACATTTGCATGTTGACTGAGTGGGAAGCCAGCTTGCTGAAAGCTCAGTATAGCACACTGCTTCATTTTCCACTGGAAGCACAATTTTTATTTTACCCTTAAAATTTCCACCATGTTTGGCTCTACATTATAATGCAAGTTTTAATTCTGTAAATAGGGCCAGAAAGGTCTGAATGAGCTCTCAGCACCAGGACACCTAGAAATCTTACAGATTCCCTTTGTTACCATTTTCGAAGGTGAGCGATTCCTCGTGATCTGGTGATTGTTGGTGCCTCTGTGGTTCCCGGCGTTGCTGGCTAGCAGTGAGTTTGCTGCTAAGTGACATCCTTTCATTTCTAAAGCCCACAGCCAGAAGACAGAACAACTCTTCCCCCCGGGTGGAGGGATGATCTATTGCTGCTTCCCACTGTCTAGTTTCCAGTAGAACGTTTCCCTGGGGTTAAAGATGGGGAGAAGATTTATTTAGCATTTAGTGAACGACTCATGCCCAAGCCTAAGAACATCATATAGCGCTCAAAAGTTGTTGGCACATGCCTTAGGAAGAAGTTCTCCTTTAGCTGTGACGGCATTTCATTAGTCTCTGGGAACTGACATGGAAGGAATCTTACTCACTGAGAAATGGGAGATACACTCTGGGCCTCCGAGTCTGGGAATCCTCAGCTTGCACTGCAAGTTATCTGGAACCCAAGTATTCTTACCATGTGCAATGCTCCATCACATTCACAACCAAGGCGCTTAAAGTGTGTTTCTACTTAAAGCTGACCAAAAATGGCATTGGAGGGGTCCCAGGATTACTGTGCATCATGAATTTCTAGATCTAATCTGCTTAGTTTACAAGCAAAGAAATTCCCCTCGCACCAACTGCCAGCCCTGCAATCTCAGCCTGAAACAGAGAGTCAAACTAGGTTCCAATCTCACGCTCCTCATCAGTATCAAAGGTTTTACAGGCCCAACTGTGCCTCCCACCGCCTCCCTGCCATGACACCTGCGCAATCCGCTGGCCTTCAACAGACTTGCCAAGGTGTCACCAACAAACTTGGCAAGCTGCATTCTGTTCTACCTTGTGTATCAGCAGCAGAATGGTTTGCATCTCCTAGCTGTGCTAGCTAGCAGGATTACAAGCACTAAGCTTGTTTCAGTTATGGAGAGCAGATCTTTCTCCGAATATACCCAGGGAGCAGATCTGTGGACTGAGGCGGGTCCTTTTCACTTTTCAGAGTACAGCCATACTTTAAACAGACCTGTGCTGCACATCTGTTTAGTTATCACCGACAATGCAATTTAGCCCTACACTGCTGGGCTCTGCTATTGCTTGGAGATAAATTAAGGGGACATGGGCTTAATACGAATGGCTGGAAGGCCTGAGGCTAAGTGGAAATCAATGCAATTTCTTTGCTTCCTCTCCAATCTGCCTCCCAAGAAGAGATGCATGTTCTGTCGAATGTGAGGAAAGAACAATCAGGAAAGTACAAGAGGTTTCCTACCTCAGATGGGATATCAGGAGCTAAACATTTTCTTAAGTTTGGTAAGGAATCCCTCCTGGTTCTCCCCCGCCTCAGCCTCAGGCCTATCCTTGCCTGCGGACCTGCCACCTAGACACAAACAGCAGAGCTGCTATCAGGGTACATTTCTACCTGCACCAATCCCCATATATCTTGGAACAGCAGTCAGCAGCCTTATTAAGATTATGGGACTATTTCAGACAGTAAATTTGGGGTTTGTGAAGTGAAACACAACATGCCTGGCTTTCACCAGTGTTCAGGTGTGCAGATGCTATGTAAAAATCTCTGCAGAGATCTGCTACTGCATATCAGCCACCCGCTTTTCCTCCTTGGTATCTCTTGGCAGTGGCTTGTGAGAATACAATAGACTAGGCACTATAATTTGCACTTGCAATCGAAGTGAAAAAAGTCTGGGCTCCAGAGGTGAAAGACAAGTGAATTAACCCAAAATATCACTGATCCCCTCCCCGCTTCTGAGCCCACTGACATTCAAACATTCCAGATTTAAGAAGAGTTTATTATATGCCAATCAAGTTTCAAATGTGAACAGATATTAGCAGATAAGAGGCACAAAATCATTAGCTAGTTCAACTTTTAGTAGAACAGGCAACATGCCGTGTGTGTCAGCACCAGGATGTAGTGTGAACAATCCTCTGAGAGAGCATGCAAGCCACATGCAACACAGACTATCAGAGCTCTGATCAACTCATGGTTAGCTTCTCCAGCCACTAGTACAGCTTTTTGGGTCCAGCAATCTAAGTACATATTCTCTTTACATTGCTCTTCCTAGACTTGTGCACGTCAACTCCCTGCATATAAATTACAGATTGAGACAATTACTCTAGGATACAAAGTCTGTCACTGCATTTAAAACTGAACTTAATATACTGCTTTCAAGTGTCCCTAATATTGATAATCTGATATTGTGGTGTTTTTGAAACACCTCAACTCACTTGTGAAGGACACTCTTTAAAAGCACTAGAGTGGTCTCTCCACTATCCACCTCTGATGTCAATCTAATGCATCCCCTGCCTCTGATGGATACCCCGTTTTTTTCTAAACTTTTGATAGTTGGGCCCCCTCTGCAGGAAAATGAGGCAAAGGCCTATCAATTTCATGTTTACATCTTCTGCACCCATCATTTTGGAAAATATTGGTGTAGATCTTCGTAATAAGATCATTCCTCCTTTTTCTCAAATGATTTGATGAGCACCAAAAACAAACAATTAGCAATGTTACTTTTAAAGTACTGACTGGCATCTGAGTAAGCAGCCACTGAAACGGATGGGAGAATTGATCCATCATTCAGCCCACGCAGGGCTATCCTTTCAGGCTCTCTGCAACTCAGGCAGATGTTGCTGCCTCGTTAGTGTCCCACTAAGAGAGTGACAGACTTAAATGAAAGACACACTGGAGAACTGCGTGTTTGCATTGCGGTAGCATCTTGGAGCCCTAGCCAGAGACATAAATCCCACTAGACTTGGTGCCATACAAACCGAACAAAAAGGATAGTCGCTGCCTCAAAGACTGTCTGTCTGGCTCACCAACTGGTCCCACCTGGGGCTCTCCCAAAGAGGCACTTCACACTTGGGGAAATCCTGGGGTACCCCATGTCATGCCTATCAAAGCACACTTCCCATTAGTTAACTAATCAGAGACAGTATGCTATCATGTAACAGCCCAGATTTGGTGAAGGACAAAACCATTACATGCCTTCCTCCCTCCCCAGGGCTGCACTCACTTGGCATAGGTGCTTTTTACTTTATTTGTTATTTATTATATGGATTGCAGTAGCATCTAGAGGCCAAGGCTCCACTGTACTAACTCTATACAGACACACTGCAAACCTGGTCCCTCCACAAGAGAGCTGTTATGTCTAAACACACCTGACTCGTGTGTACTAATGAACCAACAAAAACAGGCCCTGGCATGTCTTCCTGCTTTAATGTCTGCTGCCTGTGTTTTTATTCCTACTCTTCAGCTGACATGCAAAAGGAGCTAATTTTACATGCAGCCTCACTGAAAAGAATGCAAGATTTCAAGGGCTTAGTTTTTAAATGCAAGATCCTGTGACAGATGGTAATTTACTGCCAAATCCCCAAGAGACATTATTGAATTAAGTAGCTTTGGGGTCCATTGTATGAAATGAATGGTTTACGTATTATCTTGGGCTGCGACTGTACATAACCGCTTGAGAGGGAGACGAATTTATGTTCCCCATCACCAAGCCTTTTGAAACTCTGTCCTGCTGATTACCTGTTCTCAGAGTCACAAGATCAAAGGCCCAAGCGGTATAAAGGAAAGACTGAACTATTCCTAGGGGGGCTAGTTCTGAGCTGCAGCTTTATTAACTTGTAACCACACAAAAACCCCTGGGGGTTTGAAGGACTGACTCTCACCCGACTCCTAGGCTGGAGCTGGGGGTGGTCTCTGATAAGCTTTTTAGCACATCTATAGGTTCTTGTACTGTTGTAATGTGTTTTCTCTTTGATGTTTTCATTTTAATGTGCTTGTTTAGAAAGCACTGTGTGGTAACTTGTGACTGCAGGTAATTATACAGTTCATAGCCTTTGGAGAGAAAGCAAAGCTCAGACGCTGGCCTGGTTAGCCAGTTTGCTTACTGGGAGCACTGGTGTAGGTAGGAAACTGTGCAGCCTGGACAAACCCTGGTCAGTGAGGAGTGTGATGGGTGGGGACCCAGAAGCCTGAGTGCATGTGCCCTTGGTAGATGACCATACAGAGGGAATACAGATGCAGTTTCCCTGAAGTGTGACGGACACTACCATAAATAAAGAACAATTACCCAAGTATCAGAGAGGAGTCTCACTATTCAAATGGATTCCTGTACTGTACAATAAATAAGGGGAGGGAACGTCTGGCTAGAGGAAGGGGAGGAAAAATCAGCTCCTGGATTTATCCTTAGGGAAGCCACCGTTTTCATTTGGCAGGAACCAACCCACTAGACCTGCATTCTCTCCTCCATCAGTGTGCAGATCAATACGAGAGATGTCAGTATCCTAAGCAGGGAGGATGAAAATCACACAGTGCAGGGAACTTACTGAACATTGTATGCGCAAAGTCACTGGGACTGGTTTTATTTTAAGATATGCTTTGTTTGCTACATTGTGAGGCATCCAGAACTTTGAACATGAGGTGACACATAAATGGAAAGATTGCCACTAAAAGCAAACAACTGCAGCACTGCTGACAAAAGAACGTGATCTATGGGAAGGAAAGAACTGTGTGTCAATGGTCGTCTCTGTTACCTGCCATTCCATCAGAGGGCCTGTAACACATCCCTTCAGGGGAAAGCTGGATGAAATCATACCTGGCATTTTCATTTGCCTGATGCAACACACTGAAAGGAGAATTGCAGCAGGAAAAAATAGGTTTGTGCCCTTTTAGCCCTTACAAAGAATAAGGAAGACCTGAAAAGTGTTTTTTATGTTACTGAGATGTAGACCTTCTTTTTATGGCAGACCATTACAAGTACCAAGGGACTGAAACCTGAACAATGGAGGTTGGAAGGAATTGTATGTGACACTGTTTAAAAATGGAGGGTTTCGTTTGTTAATATCTATTAACTCAAATGTCTGCCTAACAGCTAGAAGAAAGGTCTTGGTAAAAGATTTCCCACCACCACTCTTGCAATTGAGGGCTGAAGGTTTCTCTGCATGGGAAAGTTTTATCAGTAAAACCAAACGTGTGAATTGAAATAGACAGCTATACCAGTATATATGTCTCTGAGGACACACTTGTTCTGGCATAAGTGACTTTATTTCAGTTCATCTTAAACCCTTTCCAAAGCAACATAAAATCACCAAAAAAAGCACTCACACCTGAATAAGTGTCCATACCAAGAGTTACACCAATATATATGGCTTAGCTGTGCTGTTGAATTATATCACTATGACTGGTACAACTTTCCCCACACAGACATGCCTGAGAAAATTTCCACCCCAGTTCTCTGGCCCTTTGAAAACAGCCTCCAGCAAAAACAAAAGGAGACCAGCCTGGCTAATTCTGCTATTTCTACAGTAAAAAAGGAGCAAAAAACCTGTGAAATCCTTTTCAGGCCTTCTTTACACATTATAAATTGGCCAACAAAGAAAGAGCACCTTTGTTGGCAGTCCACCTTTAAAGTTTACTTCAGAATTGAGAGTCTAGACTGATGCAAGGTAGCAAAACACACCCCTCCAGTGAAATTCCCTATACTCATCTGTATCTGCTTCCTGTGAGTGAAAACAGCCTTTTGGTGTAGTGTGTTTACCACAGAGTGGATAAAAATCACGATAAAAAAATTGATAGATTTTTCCGATTTAAATTCAGATTTATATTGCTAGTTCTTTACTTCCTTCCCATTTTTCATTCTTAACTTGCTAAAGTGGATGTTTCATACTTGTTTCCCTAGTTTCTTAATAGTAACATTTCAGATTTTTTTTTTCCCAACTAAGTCTCACATCAAATGCTCATCCATGCTGGAAAAGGCAAGTCAAAGGCGTCATTAACATGCTTATTGTGAGAACGCCACAAACTCAAACAAAATGAACAAGCCAATAACCTATGCCCCCTCCCAATATACTGAGCTTCCACAAATCATGCTGAAATGCCTCACCAGCCTCTCCTCCCTCAAAGTTTGCTGGGAGAAGTCATAGGACTGTGTTGCTAAGTCACTTAGGAGCTTTTGAAAATCTCACCCTCACGTACCTAACTTTAGGCTCCTATTTTTGAAAACATATGGCCTGTGAATAAAAAATGACTGAAAGTCTGAACAACTTTTAGTTCACTGTTAACACTGAAGCAATTTTGATTTGAAATGAGAGATTTTATACCACTAACAAAGTACTAAATAAAAATACAATTTCAGCTTCTGATGCTGCAAACAGTTATGCATGGATTTACTTTCAGCACATGGGGAGTTCCAGTGAAGTAAATCTGACTATCCATGTGAGTAAATTTATGTAGTTGCTTAAGTGTTTGCAGGATCAGACCTTAATTTTCAATGTTTTGCACCTATAGCAGTTTTGTAAAATTCAAAGAAGATACCCTATCCATAGTGGCATTTTTTTAGAAGTCTTTATAATTTAGTTCCTTATACATTTTAATCTACAGCTGAAACACCACAAAGGTACAGGTTAGTTTAACAAAGGCTCAATCTGATTTAAATTCATGTGCTGCCCTTTTTTTTTTTTTTTAAATGATCAAATTAGGATTTATATCCATGATTTAAATTGCTCCACCCTGACAGTCAGGGCAGACTGGAGGTCCCACACACACCAAAGAGTCTTCTATTGAGAACTTCCTGTGTGTAGTAAATGCAGCTTAAAAGGTTGAGCTTTACAGAGTAAACTTTCCACTCATTTAGTTTTAAAAAGTGACTCAAATCAGAACTATTGGGATAATGCAAAGTAATCAAAGCTCCAAGAACATTTTCAAGACACTTATTCTATGCAGACATTCTGGGCCCAGTCCTGCACCTTATAAAGGCACTGACAACATTCCTTTCAATGGAAGCAAGTTTGGGCCCTGTATTACCACTCAAAAAGGAATTTCAGATCCACCAGGAGAATGCACCATGGCTGTGGTGGAGTGAAATGTTATAACGGAAATGAACGGCTCACTGCAAAATTGTTGTATTATAGGAGCATCTTAACATAATGGTGCTCTCCACTAATGTCACCAGTTCGTATCTATATGCACAGTAAATGCTAAGGAGAGAGGGAAAGACTAATGATTTCTGGCAAGAGGCTACTGCTTCCCACTTACCGTATTAAACGCTACGAATGCCCTGCTAGTAACAGCTACCTTTATAATAGACAGAACACGTGGCAGCCTCAGACAAGGTGAAAGAAGGTTTCTGCATACACCACCAGCTCAAAAAACTACTGCAGGCCCAGTCCATCCCCTGTAACCACAGGGGGCATTCCCCACAGCCAGTCACCACAAAGCAGTAATGCACATCACACTCCGCTTACCAGCAGATGTGTTTGTGACTCCGTTCACTGTTCCTTCCACATCCATCTCATCCTCAGCATAGCTCATCATTAAGGCTCGCTGGCGGTCTGTCAGCGTCCTGCAAGTCAAGTCAGAGTACACGTTAGGTATAGATCCTTTTGCAGCCTAAACTCAACTTCCCATCAAATAGCAAACAAAGGGCATGCCATCTGACAGTGCAGAGCTAATAAACCTGAGAGCCTTCAGAATTCCAATGACCCTCTTAAAATGAGCATCTGAGAAAGAAATACGCCCTGCTAAAGGAAAGCCCTAGGGAACAGGAAAGATCCTAGTCACTACATTTCACCTGACTGCAAAAGATGAAGTCAAACATTTTAAAAGGGGTTAAATGTAAGACAACTCAAACCAGAAGCTACATCAGAACGCCATGTTGGCAGAGGAGCAATCAAGAAATAGCATTCGTAACTGAGTGCTTGATACAAACATAGGAGACTTTCCAGGCTTTAAAGTTTACCTTGCAACAAGCTTATGAGGTTGGCGTAGAGGTCTAGGCAGCCAGTCCTAAGGTTCCTTAGAATGGCTTTAAAAGCTCACGAGGGTTCACTCATCCATCCGAGATATACATAAACTGTTCCATACAGTCAGGGCCAGTGTGTACTGAGAATATGCACCCTCAAGAACAGTCACATAATTGCAGGGTTTTTAATTTTGAATTGTCACAATTATGTTTCAGGGTTTTGGGTGTTTTTTTTTTTTTTAAATCATGTCTCTAATCCTTATGGTTAAGATAACTTTCAAAGTGTGAGGGATGTGTAAACCAATGTACTGGTGTGTGAACCTGCAAGTAGCCTGAAACAACTCCAAGACGTGTCATCTTACTAGGAGTCTCCATATATTTGTAATAAGTCTAATGACAGTTTATATTACAAACATCAACTTTTGCTGATCATTCTAGCTAGCAGAATCAAGCGAGTGCAGCCATCCTTCACTGTTGGCAGTACAGCAGTGGCAGATACTGGGGAGGGGTACAGTGAAGTACAGAGCTAGTTGCTAACAAAGGCTACTGTGAATAAGAAATGCAAACTTTCTTTTCCTCTAATGTAAAGTCATCTCAAATCCTGCCCCAAATGGGGAAAGAAACAAGAGATGCATCTGCTATGGAGGATCCAAAACATCAACTGCCTTGTGGGCATCAAAACCTAAAGCCACATATGCCACAGATCCCTGACTATCAAAAGCCCTCCATACACAACATTCTTAACTGGCTGTGAAAAACCTCCAGCTTCCACAGAGCACCTGTACAGCGCTACTAAAAAAAATCAGTGGCAAATTGAGAATCTGGGGGCAAGAAACAAAATAAAAATGAATAAATCGAGGGATTCTGTATTGATTTGTAAGATTGGGGTCTGTGACACACAAATCCAGGGATGCTACTGCATTGTTCAGGTCTAAGGCTGTGTCTACATTAGGAACACTTTTTGTGTTTAAGAATATCACTATACTACATTGACAAAGCATTCCTAGCGTGGACACAGATATAATGGTAAAGCTGCACTTTGTACAGATACAGTAAAACCACCTTCATGAGTGAAATCAGCTACACTTGTAAAAGCACAATTTTGCTGGCATAGCTGTATCCACACTACAGACCTCCAACAGCATAATTATATCAGTCCAGGATCACAACCGTGATAGACACAGCTATGCTTGCAGAAGTCTGCTCTCTAGACGTAGCCTAATGTGCCACACAGGACAGTGCCTTGCATACAGATTAATATGTGGCAGAGTGGTTTTGGCTGAGACATTCATATCACCCAAAGCAATCAGGATGTTAGAGTAAAGATCTCACAGCATGGTAATTTAAGCTATACACTAATCAGTACAGTTCTTTGTTTAAAAGGAAAAACCTTCAGTGCAACAAGAGACACAGTAAAACAGAAGTTGGTTTATTCATTACATTATCTAGGGCTCAAAGCATAAGTTGATAAAGTAGTGACGATCTTTCATGTGAATCCCTCCTGACAACACATTTTGCACAGCAAGTTTATAGATTTCTACAAGACACCTTCAAATCTTAGTAGACCTTCCACTTACTTAGGAACTCTGATCTTTATATGAATGTAGTGGTCTCCATAACCATAACTGTTAACTCTGGAAATGCCTTTCCCGCTCATTCGAATTCTCTGGTCGGCTTGAATACCAGGAGGTATCTGTGAATAAAAAGACTCCATATGTTTATTGTTACTTTGCAGTACCAACTTGACAGCATGGAAACCTATAAATAGGGGGTCTACTTAAATCACAGAGAAATCACACATTTTTTCCAGGTTTGTCACAGCATAAATGGCAAATTTCATGGATGTGTTCATATCATGACACCCTTACTTCTGCACTGCCTTCAGATATGGGTGGCTGGAGAGCCACAGCGGCAGCTTCTGGTCAGGTGCCCAGATCGGAAGATAGCACCTAAGGGTGGCAATACCACCCCTCCTCACCCGCACATACAATAGGCTTGAGACCCCCCACTTTTGGGTTTGGGCCCCCAGTTTGAAAAAACACTGTGTACTTTTGTATACTCCTACCCTATAGTATAGTATCCAGTATAGTATAGGGGAAAAGTACACACAAGACCAGATTTCACGATCCATGATGCATTTTTTACAGCCATGAATGTGGTAGAGCCGTACCTATAAATTAATCAAGCTATTTCTCCTGTGAAGTAAGGGAGGAGGGATTAATTTCTATGTTTAAATAATGAGGTAACACTCAGATATTACTCAGCAGTAATGAAAAGGCATTCAATAACGGGAATTCAAGTGAACACTCTACTAAGGACAGGTGTAATTAAGGACAGAGCTACGCAAGAAGTGCTTTGCTGGTACAGCTATATTACTATACCATACAGGCAAAGCACTCCTAGATGCAGCTTGTATCGGTAAAAGCTCAGTTTTGCCACTGTAACTGGGTCTACACTAGGGGCTTCTGCTAGCACAGCTGTGTCCAGACATCACACCCGATCCACACAGCTATGTCAGCAAAAGTTTGACATGTAGACCCTGCCTAAACCTAGTCTAGTCTGTTACTTATCACAGAGCCCTATCGCAGTGTGGTCTAGTCCTTATAGCAGAGGACAGACAAGACTTGAGTTTTATCCCCAGCACGGCTGTTAACTTATTGTGACATCATGTGCTAGTCAACCTCACTTCTCCAATGAACAGAGCAGTTAATACTTAAATCGCACAGCCCCAATGAGCGAAACATCACTTCCTTGAATAAAGTGCTATGTAAATGCAAAATCTAACAGCAAGAGTGCCTGCCGGCTGGTAGGACTATAGAGCAGAAACAAGACACAGGAACAGGCAGGAGGGAAGCATATATACACAAAACTTGGTTAGCAGCATTAGCCAAAAGAGAGTCAAGGATTTTTCCAGCCAGGGGATCAATCCAGCCCCCAGAGAGCCTGACCTTCCCACAGGTCTGTCTTTTCAGCAGATCCCAAACCCTTTGAACATTTATGCAGAGGCAGAGGAAAGGGAAGTGGGAGTTATCCCTTGCAAACGGGGAGCCAAGCAGAACCCTTGCAACATGACAGTCAGTACTCAAGACTAAAACTGCAAGGTCTTGATATTTGCAGCGGTAGGAAATCTGCTGTGTTTTTTCACTCTTCTTGAAAACAGAGAATGGCCTCTTATTGTTCCAAGTGAAGTTACCTCCTAGCTCTTCCACCCATTACCACATACCGTGATATTGATGGTCTCATATAGACCCTGAGCTCTGGCTGTACCTCCAAGAACTGCCTGTGCTATCGAAATAAAGAGGTCTGAGTGTATATCTGCTCCATCTCTTCTGAACACGGGGCTTTTCTGAACCTAAAAGCAAACAGTTCAAGAGTAATGAGCACAGGTCATATCTGTACAGTATATGTATCATTCCCAGAGAAAATACCAGGTTAAGGTGATATCACTAATATTAGGAAAAGTCTTACTAAAAATTACACAGCAGGAAATCCCAAATTAAAATTATTCTGAAAAACTCACCACAATTACCTCAGGCACTAAATATTAATAGTTAGTGCACACCGCTGCTCTCAAGAGCAACACTAAAAATGGCATTAAGAAATCCACATTTCCTGTTTCAATGAATTTGCTCCAATTTTTCAGTTTACAAGAAAAAAAATTAACTGCGAGGGCTGCATATGCAGCCTAAGATCTGAGAGTGCTACTGTGCTCTTTATTGTGTGTCAATCACAGTCAATCACGATTCTTTGGAGGGTAGAAAAGAGATTGTATTCAGTTCATAAGACAATGGAATGGCAGAGGGGAAGGAAGCAACCTCACTATTTCATAGTACCTCTCTGGCAGTTTTGATAGCTGCATTTCAAAGGTCTGGAAAGATTACTAAATCCTTCTTGAGGGGAATATAAGCAAAAGTGGAGGAAGAGATTGAGGGCCTCTTCAACAACACCAATTAAACTGTCAGAAGAGAATGAAATCTTTTCAAACAATAGGGTCTATAATTTTACCCTTGACAGAGACATGCTACAGAAGATATACATGGGTACAGGACTGTATCTGCAAAGAGCGTGTAAATCAGAAGTGAACTCGCATTTTTAAAGAGAGGACATTTTAACATCTAGATTCAGCACCTCAAAAATACATTCCTGCAGTCTCTTTAGAGATTCAGAACATCTGTGTCAGCGTCAGCTGGTACTGTACTAGTACATTACCTCCAGAAATTCCAACTACCAAAGAGTTTGTAAGTTCCTCATGGAGCCTGTATGCTACAGACTGTACCCTAGGACCAACCTCCCTATATGTAGCAGTGTATTTCTGTTCTATGAATAGGCTAAATAATATTTCATCACTTGCTATAGAGCAGGTCTGTCACAACTGCAGAAAACTGGAATGGTCACTTCAGATTGGCAAGATGACCCTCTAGCCCAGTTCTCATGCTTAAACTGAAAGGAGACAGGCTACTGGCATGCTGCCCTTCCTTGACTGAAGACAACCCAACATAAGCAGCGTAGTCAGTTGGCGTACATACCCTGAATGTAATGAAAATTTCTCTCTTTCCTACAGGCATCCGAACAGTCTGTCCATCCTCCACACCTGCAGTCAGAACAAGGACACAAATATTACACTATCTGTCTGATATTATGCTCTACACCTTATGTTTCAAAGCACCTACAGCCTTCCTATTCTAAGCCAATGCCTCAACACCTACAACTCCTCAGATGGATGTCACCACAGCAGGACTTCTAGCATCCACCAAGAACCATCCATGGATTTACTGGCAGAAACTATAAAGGTAGCAGCAGCGTAACTCGTTCTCCAGAGGCATGTCAGACAAATCCTGGGAGCTGTGGTCAAGGAGTGGGATGTCAACAGACTTTGTATCCTGGGATGCACTCATTCTAATGCCAAGCACAACTGCACCACTAGGCAGCTCATTAATTCAATTCAAATTGAATTAATCTGTATTTTTCCCTTCAATGAGAGTGAATTCAGTGCTGGTGAAAGTTAAATGACTGAGAGGCAATGGAGACTGACATACTATGCTTATCCACAAAGTCCTGCAAAAGTATAGACAGGGGAGAGAAAGGGATGTTCTTTCAACACTCATTCAATATTCTTTATTGAGATTGACAACTGGGATGGTGCCTTTTGTCATCTAGAACAAAATTTTCAAAAACATCTGTGTATGTCAGTGAAACTCAGAGAAACAAGGAGAGAGGGGCAGTACCAATTTCTGTGGGTCAGAGAGAAGCTTTCAAGCTTACACAGAGCTCTTCTTCAGCTCTGTGTAAGCTTGAAAGCTGCTTCTCTCACCAACAAAAGTTGATCCAATAAAACAATGAGAGTCCTGTGGCACCTTAAAAACAAATTTATCTGGGCATAAGCTTTCATGGGCAGAAATTCACTTCGTCAGATGCATGAAGTGGAAACTTCAGTTTGGTAGATGTATATACACATGCAAGGATGGATGAGTTATACCACACTGAGGAGGGGAAGTGTTAACGAGGTAAATTCAATCAGGGTGGATGAGGCCATTCACAACAGCTGATGAGAAGATGTGAATGTCAAAAGAGGGAATATTATTTTCTGTAGTGGACTAGCCACTCCCAAGCCTGGTCTATACTTACTTTGGTGATTCGGCAGCAGTCAACGGGAGTTACGCAAACTATGCAGAAAATTTGCGTCACTCCCGTCGACTTCTGTGCTTCTCTTCTGCACGCTGTCTTCACTGCACTGCACCACTTGAGGTGGTGGTTTTAGTACGTCGACTTCTGGATCAATGGAGCAGGTCTTCACTGACTGCTCAGTTGATCCAGGTAAGTCGATCTGATGGCGGCGACTTTGCCGCCGTCAGCGTAGATATAGCCCCAGTCTCTATTCAGACTTAGTCTGATGGTGTTAAGTTTGCATATGAGTTCCAGCTTTGCAGTTTCACGTAGGAATTTGTTTTGGAAATTTTTTTGTTTAAGTATGGCAACTTTCAAGTCTGTTACTGAGTATCCAGGGAGATTGAAGTGCTCTCCTATTGGTTTTTTGAATGTTACCATTCCTGATGTCTGATTTGTGTCCATTTATTCTTTTACGTAGAGACAGCCTGGTTTGGCCAAGGTACATGGCAGAGGGGCATTGTTGGCACGTGATGGCGTATATCACATTAGTAGATATGCAGGTGAATAAGCGCCTGATGGTGTGGCTGATGTGGTTAGGACCTATGATGGGGTTGGTCCTGGGGCCAGTTTTGTTCAATATCTTCATTAATTATCTGGAGGATGGGGTGGATTGCATCCTCAGCAAGTCTGCAGATGACACTAAGTTGGGAAGAGTGGGGGAGTGGTAGATATGCTGGAGGGAAGGGATAGGATATAGAGTGACCTCCTAGACAAATTGGAGGATTGGGCCAAAAGAAATCTGATGAGGTTCAACAAGGACAAGAGCAGAGTCCTGCAGTTAGAATGGAAGAATCCCATTCACAGCTACAGACTGGAGACTGACCAGCTAAGCAGCAGTTCTGCAGAAAAGGACCTAGGGGTAGTGTGGACAAAAAGCTAGAAGTCAGTCAACAGTGTGCCCTTGTTGCCAAGACTAATGGCACATTGGGCTGCATTAGAAGGAGCATTGCCAGCAGATAAAGGGAAGTGATTATTCCCCTCTATTTGGCGCTGGTGAAGCCACATTTGGAGTATTGTGATCAGTATTGGGCCCCTTAATACAAGATGGATATCAACAAATTGGAGAGAGTCCACTGGAGAGTAACAAAAATGAGGAGGCTGGAGCACATGACTTATGAGGAGAGACTGAGGGAATTGGAAGAGAAGAAGAGAAGAGTGAGGGGAGATTTCATAGCAGCCTTCAACTACCTAAAGGGAGGTTCCAGGGAGGATGGAGCTAGGCTGTTCTCAGTGGTGATAGATGATAGAACAAGGAGGAATGGTCTCAAGTTGCAGTGGGGGAGGTCTTGGTTGGACATTAGGAAAATATTTTCACTAGGAGGGTGGTGAAGCACTGAAATGGGTTACCTCGGGAGGTGGTGGAATCTCTATCCTTACAGGTTTTTAAGGCCCAGTTTGACAAAGCCCTGGCTGTGATGATTTAATTGGGATTAGTCCTGCTTTGAGCAGGGGGTTGGACTAGATGACCTCCTGGGATCCCTTCCATCCCTAATCTTCTATGACTATATGATTCTACGTATTTTTGAAAATTTTACCCTTAGACATTTGTCTTCTGGGAAACATAGTGAAACCCAGAAATTCATTTAACTAAGCCAAATAGCCATGAAATGGTAATTGTTTTCAGCTATCACCATCCTGAAGCTGTCGCCAATAGAAGAAAAGGTCTGTATTTTATTACTAATCCTTTGAGCCACCTAGCCATCAATGCTCTTTATTCTTAAAACAGATTTGATACAGAAATTTTCTCCATGCTGCTCTGAGCTTTGACTCCCCAGTGACCAGCCATTCTCTAGAACCAGATACATGCTCAGCTGAGTTTCATATAGGAAGAGACACACGGCTAACATCCAAATACAGGCACTGACCTGCTGGTACAGGAACCATCACATTCTTCTTCTGTTTGGTTTGCCCTGAGCCTCGACACAACCCACACGGTGATGTGATGACAGAACCACGACCTCCACATCGCCGGCATGTAGAACGCATCACGAAAGGGCCTGTATTTATCGTTTCCTAGGAGAAGAAGAAAGGAGGGATTAGAGGAATCCTTTGCTAGTGCACAAGTATTACTCATTTCTGTAAGACATCCCTAACTAGCAAATCCAATCCCTGTTAAGTCAATGGTCCAACATATCTACAGCATGACCTGTTCCAAGAAAACTTATTTCTACCTTACTGTAGGATATGGGTATGAGCAGTGGGTCAGAATATGGCTTGAAGAGCTAAATCAGGTGCCACAACCACATCTAACCCACCAAGAAATGTCAGTCTCCTTTGGCCTCCAGATTGCCACCTGCTGGAGCTCATGCTGTCTGTAACAGCATCCAGGTGTCAGAGAAAGTGGGTGACAGAATGAAGCATTGAGAAAAGAACAGGGGAAGAGAGCCCCTCCAATCTGAGGGCCTGATTCTCCACTGCTTTGCACCATCTGAACTAATGTGTACCTGTGAAGAGTGGGTACAAATACTCCATTCTGGTGTGGTAGCCTTTTAGGACCACGATGCAAAGGCATAAATTACTACTCAAGATGCATGGCAGTGGAGAAGCAGGCCAAAAATCTCCTTTTTAGTGAAAGATACCACCACTCTAACAGCTTAAAGTGGACAGATAGCGTCTCTGGTGAATCAGAAGTTGTGTGCTAACAGAAGTCCTAACTTAACTGTGACCTCTTTCCAATATCATTCATATACAACCCCAATAACCTATTCAGTCAATTTCCTGTTCTGTATAACGATACAAAGCACAGTCTTATGTGTAAAGGTTGCACCTTATTTCATAAGAATACTTTGACTGCAAAAGCTTGGAGAGTTTTCACTTCAAAAATTCAGTCACAGGAGCTAGGAAAACCATCTGATTCCAAACTAAGAAACACAATGTGTATCTCCACACCACCTTAAAAATCTCTTTCACAAATAAACCAAAATCTCTAATTCTCCTACCAAACCTTATATTTGTAACAAGCAGGCAGATGCCAATCTGCAACAAAGCCCTAAATGTGATTTAATTACTGAAAGCATGACACCGATTACCTGAATGCAGCAGACTACAGATTAACAGTGCCTCAAAATGTAAAGGGAAGATTGTTTGAACCCTGCTGTTCGTAAATTACAAGAATGATTCAGCAGAAAAAAAACTAGTCAGCAAGGTCTCTCAAAAGATAAGGTTTATAATAAAGTATGGTAACATTCAAAAACCAAGAACAAAAAACTGTCCCCCAGGTTGGGGATCAATTCCATTTTAGGACCTCTGGGTGTGAAACAGGTTTTCCAAATGGATGGTTTCCCCACCCTACCTCTTCACCCCTCTCCGTTTCCCAAGCAATTAATAATATTCCTTCCTCTGAACACCTGTGCAAGAATTATCTGGTCTTAACACCTTGTTCACTGGTGACTAGATAGCCATGTGATGGTGCTGGATGCTATTTTAAGTTTTGGGGACAAAAGCAAGAATTGGTTAGGAATAAAATTCAATTTACTGAATATATCTAATCCTCATCACAATTTCTCCAATGTTTTCTTTTGCGATCACTATTAATAAATAAAGCAATGAATGAGTTCCTCAGAATACAGGGAATAGAGGTACAAGCCCCTTTCACCTCTGGGGCACTGGCTGGCTTTGGCACACAGAGTCCGAAAGTTATTCACATTTGCTGGTGGTCGATGTGAAAAAGTAATATTTGGATCTCAGTCACAAGGAGGAATATCCACATCAGACATTCTACTTGATCCATTTGTTGTGAATCTTAGGGGAGAAAAGTCATGGAGACTGAACTACCCTGTCAACCCTAGAGGTGATTCCTCAAGGACTAAAGCACACAGGAAAACACAGCATGGAAAAAGCTTGCACTGACATTGCCCAAGTGACCCCTCCAGGTTTCTGGTTCTCCAAGGCTGGGGAGTTGGCACTTTTTAGCAGAACACGTTTATACACACAGAAACTGATATAAAGCCTAAATGTAATCACTTCCTTATTTGCTGAGGATTTCAGAAAGGCATTTTTGAATAAGGAAAAAAATAATTTTTCTTGAAAAGAAGAATGTCAAACATTTGAAAACCGGGGTTACACTCTAAAAGAGCACTTACCATGCCAGTGCCATTGCAGTAGTGACAGTGCTGAACTTTAGTACCTGGCTCATGCCCCTTGCCATCACACCGTGGACAAGAGTCGTTGATATTCACCACAATCTCCTTGTTAACACCTTTTGCAGCTTGATTGAACGTCAACTCCATGATGTACTAGATAAGAGAAAGGAATGGAATTGCAGCTATAATATATATCCTGATAGGCCAAAAGTAAACTGAAATTATTGTAATTAAAAGCCCCAGTGGTCTCCACTCAGACTGCGACTGGATCATCATTTAAAATGCTAAAAGACAGACAATACTGGAGAAGGAGGGAGTCCACCTGACTCATTAACCATTATATTCAGAAATTCTCAGATTTCAGTTTAAGAAGCAGTAACACCTTCATTATATGCACCTAGAGGCGAAGGTCTTTCTAACATAATGTATACATGTATTATCCTTACCTCCTGTGGCTGGTCAAAGACACTGTGAAAATCTCCAAAAGACGACCCTGAAAACTCCCCAAAGATTTTCCTGAAAAGATCCTCTGGGTCAATGGAAGGACCACCGCCCCAATACTGACGTCCAGCACCCGCTGAGCCACTGTCAAAGCCAGCTGTACCATAAGTATCGTATTGTTTTCGCTTCACCTCATCACTTAACACCTAGGGAGGAGGAAAGCAGAGTATTACCAGGACTCGCAGAACTGGAGACGCCTGGCTAACACAAGATTGAGTGCTTAAACGTCTGCTCATTCTGAGGTCAATCAGAGGTTACATCCATCACCCGCAAAATAATGGAAATGACTGAAGAACCTCCACTTCAACTCCTTTCTATTAGCACAGCTAGATTCCTTCAGTAATGATGAAAGGTGAGATGAATACCATGGAAGGAAAGCACACTCCGTTTCTCTCATGCATATGGATGGCACAGCTAAACTCATCACAAGTTTGTGATGCTTCC
Organism: Mesoclemmys tuberculata; assembly: GCA_007922155.1. Lineage (NCBI taxonomy): Eukaryota > Metazoa > Chordata > Testudines > Chelidae > Mesoclemmys > Mesoclemmys tuberculata. Next base: position 3,096,109 of record ML675626.1, read on the forward strand.
AAATAAGCACATTATTTATAGGCAAAGTGATCAGAAGCTCTGGGAGTTTTTTTAATACTATTTGAAGGAAGCAAACATGACTTTCAATTATATACTTTAGTTTATGAAAGACTAGTAGGATGGGAGCTAGCAACTGAAGTAAGTCTGACAGTCAAGATGAGCGAAGTTGGAGGGACGGAGGGAGACAGAGCAGGGTTCTACTGATCCCCCATCCTCAAAAGGCCAATTACTGATGTCACTTATGATCTCTGTCCTTTTATTGACTATCAGGTCCCCTCCAGCACTCAGCTTTCCAATCACTAACACCTGCAACCAGTCAATTTTGCCTAGAATAAATCAGTCAGGTATTCTGGCTACTTCAATTACTGAAGAATATTCTGAACATTTTTGACACATGTATTCAAGCCTAGAAAACAATACTGTTACCAGTGAAATAATGTCAGTTCTTTTACAGAAATGTTGAGATGAGGGGAGGTATAATTTGTCTAGGCTATAGTTCTGCTTTTTCCCTCCCTACCACAATATGTAACCGAGCACACATCAGTCACATTACCTCATAGGCTTCTGCCAGCTGAGAGAACTTCTCCTTAGCTTTAGGATCATCCTTATTTGTGTCAGGATGGTATTTCTTGGCAAGCTAGGCAAAAACATGAACATCAGAAATGGGAGGGAACTAAGTCATTATTAGCACTGTTATTTAGTATATCTTACATGCCAGGGGAAAAAACATTAGCCAGACTCTAGCATTCAACATTTGCATTTTAGAGGAGACCAAAAGCATTTCCTAAGTAGTTCTCTCTCCGTATCATTCCCATATGAGTGACATAAAAAAGCCGTTGCCTAGTATACCATTATACAAATCTCTCACATAAGCATAGGTGTAGAGTGATTAGCTATCTTGTACATACAGGTGAGAGTTTCAAACCCAAGAGACACCATTTCTTTGTTTTTCTTTGGCATACATGCCTGGTAATACGCTTTCTTAATCTCCTTTTGGTTGGCATTTCGAGGCACTCCCAAAATCTGGTAATAATCTTCTTTGGTGTAGAACAGGGAACTAGTATGAAATGAGGCAGCACATATTAAAGGAGAGCATTTAGTTCCTAAAAAAAATCAGAAAGAGAGAGTCAGGAAGAATTGTAACAGAACACATGCCTCCCCATGATTGTTTCCCATCAATCACGGCCTACTATTTTATACTGTGGATCAAGCCAGCTGTGTCATAGAATTACACAGGCCACATCTGGCCACCTCAGCTGTAAGAGGTAAATAGGTGCTGATTTATTTTTAAAAAACCATTTAATTAAAAACAGACCTTCCATGCTACTGAACTGCATCAACAAATGTGCAGTAAAAGATGTTACTGAACCTATGACAATTCCAAGACATACTGAAATTTAGACTAAGGGCTTGTGTTCATGTCCAGCAGTGCAGCTGCACCAGTGCTGTTGCACTGTTGTAGCGCTTTAGTGAAGACACTACTACACTGACAGGAAAGCTTCTCTCATAAGCGTAGTTAATCCTCCTCAGCAAGAGGCAGTAGCTATGTTGACAGAAGAAGCTCTCCCATTGATACAAAACTACCTACACAGGGGGTTAGGTTGATATAAATATGTCACTCAGACCTCTGAGTAACACAGTTATACCAATACAGGTCTGTAGGGTAGACCTGATTTAAGTCTTTAGAGTAGTAATGGTTGGTAGCAACAGCTACTCAGTCAATAGCAACAGCTTTAATTGTCACATGGATGCTTCTGCGATCCCAAACAGGAGGAAAGGTAGTTTGTGTGACTGTATATGGGAGAGGTATCCCAATAGATACGTAACATGTGGTGCACCTGATGAAAAAAATTGAGAACCCACAACCTACATACTTCTATGAAGCCCAACAGCAGGGTATCTAGACACCAATGATGAGACGTGTCTTAGGCTGGGTCTACACTGACAGCAGCAAATTTGCCAGTCAGATTGATTGCTCTGGATCAACTGCACGGTCTGCATAGACCCACTCAGTCGATCCAGCATTCAATGTAGGAAAACCACCCTGGTAAGTGCTGCAGCGCACAGTGTGGACGGTGCGTAGAGCAGACGCAGCGAAGTTGACGGGAGATACGCAAGCGATTTATGTCACTTGCGTATCTCCCGTTGACTGCTGCCGAATCTGGAAGGTAAGTGTAGACCGGGCCTTAGTGTTGTTCAAGGAAGGATCAACTTCTCTGATGCTCCTTCTTTGAAGGAGTCTTAATTCCATTAATCTTCATAGGAGATCTAGGGAAAGGAAGAAAACTTCCTAGACATTTGTGTCTGCTTCTGTTGAGAGAACCTGCATTGCATTTTAAGATAAGCAAGATATAAACTCATCCTGCTCTTCTATAAAAGAGAATTCCATTGGCTGGAATTCCATTCTTCTAACTGACTCCTGAGAGCTCTAACCTGAACTACATCGGTCACTTCATAGGCTGCTGAGAAAGGTAGTCCCCAAGACAGTCAGACTGAAAGTCACACAGGTATTTGAGGATAATCAGGGCCTGCAAAACGAGCTGGGACTGAATGAGAGCTGGTGCAAAGCGTAAGTTCAATTGGCTCTCAAGTATTCCACTAAGATAAGGACAACTGCACGCAGGACCTATGGAAGCTTCCACATGACTCCCACAGTACAGCAGGTTACAGTAGTGCACCCCAGACGTCACCGTTATAAAATCATCTGAATGGGACAAGCACAATCTTCTTGCCAGCTGGAAACCGAGAAACATTTCTGGTCACTTTGGGTATCTAGACACATCATGCAGCACAGGACACATTGTGTGCCCCTTCAACAGGCTGTGGGCCTGCAGTGAGAGAGAACTCCCCTTTGGAGAGCGATTTCACCCCCAAGCTACAACGGTGGCCTTCCTTCCACCTGGTTCTCAAAGGAGCAGAGGAGTGCTGCTAGACCAGCTGGAAGCAGAGCTCTCCCCTGCTGCGGCCGGACCAGCTCTCTGGAATTTGTAGCACTGCAAGATGCAGCGAGTGGCCAGACTGGGCACAAAGGTGAAAGCCGGCGCGCTCGCACAATGGCCAGCTTTCCCCTCCGCGGAGAGGGGAACAAGGCTGCTTCCCTCACGGCAAAGCTCACGGCTCCGCCTTACACCCCAGAGCACGGGCGGGGCGGGGTGACGGGCACCCCAGGACCCAGCGCACGGCACAGACGTGTCCCAGCGCTCCCCAGGGGAGCACGGCAGGCCCGGAGCACGCCCCGCACCGCGGCACCCCAACACCTCCCCCGGCCCCCCACTGCCGGGCCCCTGAACCCCTTCTGCGCGACCCCCCGGGGCCGCCCCGTCCCCGGCCTCGCCCCCTCACGATTCCCGCCACTAGCCGGGCCCCGCCCCCACAGCCCGCCGCCGACTGCCCTGCCCCCACGAAGCCGAGGTCCCGCCCCGCCCCCTCTCACCCGCCGGGCTGGCCCCGGCGCCCCACGGCAGGAGGCGGCTCCCCGGCCCGGCGCGGGGCGGGAAGGCGGCGGGGGCCGCGCTCAGCCGCCGGCCCAGCCACACCACGAGCAGCCGCGCGCCGCCGCCCAGGCCCCGGCTCCTGCCGGCCGCCGCGCTCAGCCAGCGTGAGGAGCACCCGGCCGCCATCTTGGGCCGTCGCAGCACACGGCGGCTGCGCAGCCCGGCCGGCCAAAGGGCGCCAATTGCGCAGGCGTGGGCTCCTCCGAGCCGAACGGCAGCATTGCGCGTGCGCAATAGCCCCTCGCCCCGGAGAGAGCCTCGCGTTTTATTACGCATGCGTTGGCGCTGCCGCGTGCGCCTCCCCCGGCTCAGCTGAGCTGCGCGTGCGCTGAGGGAGCGTCGCCTCGCGTTGTCCCAGCTGGGCGCTGGGTTCCAGGCTGGCGCTGGCTGCAAAGGGCTGAGAAGCAAGTTCCGGTGGGTCAGCCCTGTTCACCCTGAAAGGGCCAGTAACGGCACGTGTGCATGGCTTATAAAACAGGGGAGCGAGCCCGGCCCCCGAGAGTCCTGTGGCACCTTAACGACTAACACGTTTATTGGGGCGGAAACCACTTCGAGGCACTGAGTGTAGCTGGCTTTGTCTCCTTCCGGTGTAATGGGCTTTAAACCAGCACCCGGGTCTTCAGTCTGCTTAGCACAGTGCTAAATACACTCTCCGCGTTCCCTAAACAGCGCCGAGCTGCAGCCTCACATGTAACATCCTTGCAAGCTGGACGGATCAGCCTCTCGGGAGCAGGTCTCTGATGTTAATGAACCAGACCGCTGAGCATTGCCCAATTTAGGACCTCAGTCAGTTGCCAAGAGCCTGAGGACTAGACCTAATGTCCATGCAGTAGAGCTGCTTGCTGTCAGCAGCAGCATTCATTGAGACAACTGGTTGCTGGAGACTACCAGTCCCCTCCCAAAATATGGTGCTCCAAGTCTGTGATCTGTGAGGCCAACTCCCTGCTCAAAGCAGGACTAACCTCAGCTAAACCACCCCAGCCGGGGTTTTGTCATGCTGCAGCTTAAAAACCTCTAAAGATGGAGATTCCACCACCAGGTTACCATGCTAGAAACTTCTTGAGCAGGGTGTGTAAAGATGGGGCCAGCTGTGTCACAACTCTAACACCACAACACCCAAGTTTGAAGACCCAAGAAAGGATTCAAAACTCTATGAGTGTGCAAAGACCTGCAGGCAACTGGGAGCTCCGTGAGCAGATGGCCCCTTCTGGAGGATTTGGGGGCTGATTCCTCTGTCTGCTCCTGTCAGGAATGCACCCAGAAATCTCTCTTACTATGGTACACACCATCAATCCCTGTGGAGCCATCCCTGCTGCAGCCACTGGCCCCCACGCCTCACCCACTGTGTCTGCGCCACAGCTTCAGAGCAGCCTGCTCAGGTGTAGTGTCAGTCCCCAAACCCAAGATGGAACCTGGTCCTGGCAGCAGCATGAAGGATCAGTGATGGGCATCCCAAGGCCCACTCAGGTTTGGCCCCACAGCAAAGAATCTACCCCTCTACTTTTTATATGAAATCAGATTTGAGACCAGAGCCAAGTTTTGAAGGTCACTCAATTAGGGGAACTTTGTATTAGTTTAAATGGATAAATTCCACAGCCAGAAGGAACCGCCGTGACTGGTCTCCTGCATGACACAGACCAGAGTACTTCCCCAGAATAATTGCTGTTTGAACCAGAAAAACATCCAGTCTTGCTTTAAAAATTGCTGGTGATGGAGAATCCAGCAGGACCTCTTGAAATCTGTTCCATCGGTTAATTACCCTCACTGTTAAAAATGGAGGCTTTTTTTCCTGCCTGAATTGGTCTGGCTTCAACTTCCAACCATTAGATCTTATTACACCTTTGTGTGCTGAACTGAAGAGCCTGTTGTAAATGATCTGTGTATGAGGTAGGTACATATAGACTGTGATCAGATCATCCCTGATCCCTCTCTTTGTTAAGCTAAATAGGTTGAGCTCTTTGTGCCTTTTGCTATGAGGCCTGTTTTCCAACCCTTTACTCATCTCACTCCTTTCTCTCCAATTTATCTCCCTGATTTGTGGACTCTGGTCCTGGAGGCAGCCTGCCACTAGTGGTTGTACCAGTGCCAAATGCAGAGGTAAAATAACCTCCCTGCTCCTACTCGAGCTTCCCACTTATGCATCCAAGGCTCACCTTGGCCCTTTTGCCAACAACATCGCACTGGGAGCTTCTGTTCTGCTGATTTTCATCCCACCCCTCCTCAGTCAGCAAGGATTATTTTATCTCCTATCTGCATGTCTAGCCACAATAATCAGGAGGTTCCCAGTCCCCACACCCATCCCAGATGTTCTGTACTAATTGCCAGGCAGGATGAAATAAATGAAAAGGAGCTGATCTGCAATTAGATATTTATTAAAGTGTATTTTTAATACCATGCATGTAATTTATCACGGCAGAGCCTGCTGCCCTAAGTCCTAGACAAGGCTTATGCCCAATTTAAGTCAAATGTGAGACTTATTTTGGGGATGTACTTGGCTATCTGGGTAGGGGTGAATTTCATCTTTAGACTCATAGACTCATAGACTCATAGACTCATAGGTCAGAAGGGACCAATATGATCATCTAGTCTGACCTCCCGCACAAGGCAGGCCACAAAACCCTACCCATACACATTTATAACAACCCCGAACCCATGACTGAGTTATTGAAATCCTCAAAAGTGAGATTTGAAGACCTCAAGCTGCAGGGAATCCACCAGCAAGCGACCCATGCCCCATGCTGCAGAGGAAGGCGAAAAACCTCCGTGCCCCTGCCAATCTGCCCCGGAGGAAAATTCCTTCCCGACCCCAAATATGGCGATCAGCTAAACCCCGAGCATGTGGGCAAGACTCACCAGCCAGCACCCAAAAAAGATTTCTCTGCAGTAACTCAGTTCCCATCCCATCCAGCATTCCCACAGACCATTGAGCAGACTTATCTGCCGATAATCCAAAATCAATTGCTCAAATTAAACTATCCCATCATAACATCCCCTCCATATACTTATCAAGCTTAGTCTTAAAGCCAGATAAGTCATTTGCCCCCACTACTTCCCTCGGAAGGCTATTCCAGAACTTCACTCCCCTAATGGTTAGAAACCTCGTCTAATTTCTAGTCTAAATTTCCTAATATCCAATTTGTACCCATTCGTCCTCGTGCCTATATTAGTACTAAACTTAAACAATTCCTCTCCCTCCCTAACGTTAATCCCCCTGATATATTTATATAGAGCAAGCATATCCCCCCGGAGCCTTCTTTTGGCCAGGCTAAACAAGCCAAGCTCTTTGAGTCTCCTTTCATAAGGCAGATTTTCCATTCCTCGAATCATCCTAGTAGCCCGTCTCTGAACCTGTTCCAGTTTGAATTCATCCTTCTTAAACATGGCACTGTAAGCTCTGCTGTTAGCAAATAAGACACATGATGCGTCTAATGGACACAGGACTTTCCCATCCTTAATCTAGGGTTGCTTCCAAAGACCCTTTTTAATATCCTGGGGAAGCTCTTGCTATCTGTTAATTCCATTTGTAAAACACTGAATACACACTTCACTAGTATGCCTTATTAAACACCTTCATTTTATATTCTTTAATATAAAACCTACATTTACAATCTGTTGCGCAAGGGAGCATATTGCAGACAGACAAAAAGCCCAGGAAATAGGAGCATGGAAAAAAGTAGAAGGAAAGAAGTTCTAGCCTTAAGCCTCTATATCAGTGGCTCTCAATCTTTCCAGACTACGGTACCCCTTTCTGGAGTCTGATTTGTCTTGTGTACCCCTAAGTTTCACCTCATTTAAAAACTACCTGCTTACAAAATCAGACATAAAAATGCAAGCATCACAGCATACTATTACTGAAAAATTGCTGACTTTCTCATTTTGACCTTATAATTATAAAATAAATCAACTGGAATATAAATACTGTACTTACATTTCAGTGTCTAATATAGAGAGCAGTATAACCAAGTCATTGTGCGTACTGATTTTGCAGTGCTTTTTATGTAGCCTGTTGTCAAACTAGGCAAATATCTCGATAAGTTGCTGTACCCCCTGGAAGACCTCTGCGTACCCCTGGTTGAGAACCACTGCTCTCTATCTTACAATTAAGGTGGAGTGTATTTATTACAGAGTGTACCTGTAAGTGTTTGTATAACAGGAGACACATGCGTGATTCTTCTCTTTTCTTCAAATGGTGAGCAGATTGTTTTGGGTGATGATCCCTTAACGAGAGAAGAGATGGTATATTGGCACTCAGACTATCTGAGAGGTGGGGTGAGCGCTGGCCCTTGGAAGTGCCTGACCTGTTTGGGAAGTTTTCAGTAAGGATCGGAAGTAAGAGTGGGGGAGTTGGGAGCGGAGGATGGAATTGGACACTTGGAACTAGGACGCTATGAGTGACAGCTGGGTGTAGGGGTCAGAGAGACAGCCGGGACTGGACAGTTGGAACCCGGCACTTGGGAGGAACAGTTGGTGCTAGGCAGTGTTCAGTGACGGGTGAGAGTTGGGGGCCTGGAAGTGGCAGCTGGGACTGAATGTTTGGAAGCGACAGTTGGAAGTGCCCGCGGGAGCAGGCATTACCTTTCATCTCTAGAGACAAGTTTTAACCCCAGGGTCCTGGAGTGGCAAATGGAAATGGGGAAGGGGCTGAAGAATGCACAGCAGCAGCCGAAACACCTATGGAGAAAAGGAACAGAGAGCGGGTAGTAAGGAAAGGGAGCAGAGTAAAGCATGTCAGAAGGAAGGAAAGAAAGAAAGAAGGGGAAGGGAAGCTGAATAATGGAAGAGGGAGAGATTTAAAAGGAGCCAATGGGAAAAAATTAAGAGCTGGACAGGAAATCACCTGCTAGCATCCTTAAGTCTGGCATTTCCTAACTTTGCAGCCTTCTCGTTCATGTACTGCCAGTTTTGTGTGGGTAAGCTTTTTATGTATTGGGGGGAAAAAAGCAAACTGAAAAAACAGAAGTTTCATCACATGACATCATATTGACACCCATGTGGGTTGTCAGCAGGATTAGAGCCTTTAGATCCAGGCACAGACCTCTGCCACCTTAGCCATAGGAGTAGCTGATAGCAATAGTAGGTTGTCTTCCTCTATGTGGACTGGCCCTAGAGGGGGAGAGGAGAGAGGCTTTGCCAGTGGGTTTCACATGTACTTGTTGACAGCAAAGGAAGGGTGACAGGAATCTTGGACTCCAGTCCATACTCTGGAGGGGAGTGTTCTCTAGTGGGCAGAGACTCTTCTGTCCATTCCCTTTCCCGGCCCCCCCGCAAGTTTGACCCCTTCTGCCTTGTCCCCTCCAACCTTCCCAGCACTATCTCGTGCCCACCACCAACTCCTTGTCAGTCCCAGTCTCCACTCCTCAGGCTTCTCGTCCCAGTCTCCTTACCCAGCCACTGCTGTTCCCTCTCCTGTCTCCTTGTCCAATCTTTCTCTCCCCCACTCAGTCCCCCTCTCCAGGACCCTCATCCAGTCTTGGTCTCCCCCCAACCTGCTCCCCAGTTCCTTGCCCTGATCTCTCTGCCCACCCAGTGGCAGTTCTCCCCTGCACCCAAGCCCCTTGTCAGATCTGTCTCTCTCTGCTCCCATTTCCTCCTCCTGGCTTCTAGTCCCAGTCTCTTTATCCAGTCAGTCCCAGTCCCCCCAGGTCTTTATCTATTTTCAATGTTCTCCCTCACAGCCAACTGGTTCCCAGTCCCCCTGTTTCCCTCACAAGCTCCTTGTGCCACTCTCCCAGTCCCAGTCTCCTTGTGCAACCAGTTCCACCATCCTCTACCCCTTGGCTCCCAGTCCCAAAGTCCATGCCCTGCCAGTCACAGTTTCTCTATTGAAACATCTTTTTCCTTCTCATTGTTCTCAGAAATGGCCAGACCATTTTGGCTAAAAATTTCCAAAAATATCTAGCCTGGGGCAGATACCCAGCATGTAAAATTTCAGCATAGACAGTTAAAACTTGGCAAAGTTATAAGCAACTGAAAGCAGGGTCTTATAATGGGAAATATCCATTCCCTCAACCCATTAAATGGGGCACCAAAAGATTGTATTGCTGCACTCCAGTCCTTGGAGTCCAGGGAAGCAGAAGCCCTGTTTAGAAGAGTTTAATCGCCAGGCACAGAATCAATCCTTGTTGTACAGGGCAGGGACTGTCATTTTGTTCTGGGTTTAGCACAGCAGGGTCACAATACAAATACAAAACGTGCCATAACCAGATCCGGCTTCGCATGCACACACACAACTGGGATAGACTCATCTCTGGAGAAGTTCCAGGCCTAATTTTTCCCGTATGAAGCAGCTGCCCCTTCGGGGAAGAGCAAAGTCGCTGCCAGGCCATTGTAGGAACTTGCAGGGCAGCTGTTTATTCCGCGCAGTTCCATACTGCAGGCTAGATGAGAGATTCCTAAGGTAAATGCCTATTCTTTAGCCTCCAGGAATGAACATTGCCAAACACAGGCCACAATTTAGGATCTTCCATTTTGCTTTCAGATTTATTAATAACTCTGAATGAAACCATTACTAGTTGTGGGAGCAGAGAACCCACACTTAGCAATGCATCCTTCATATAAAGCACACTGCAGAGAAAAGCTTAATTGGTGGGGCTCTACCTTACCATCACCAACAGCAAGCAATGCTCTGCTTCTCCCATCCCCTATATGAGGGAATAAGAAGGGAGGCTAAACAGTAGGTGGAGAGGGAGCATGAGTGAGATCCTGTCACTTATTGTAGGGGGCTGGCTTTTGGGACACACGACAGCCACAGCTGAGTGGGTCTCTGCTTCATGGGGATAGGTGGGATGGGACTCCTGAGTCAAATAGAATACTTTGCATTCCAATAGCACCTTCCCCCCCGGATCTCAAAGCACATTTATCCCATGAAGTAGGCTGATCCCCACTTTACAGATGGGAAAACTAAGGCACAAAGTGACTTTTAAAATCAGCCTGCAATTTTTTAACTGCAACTTTGTGCCTCCAAAGCAATGTAGATGCAAAATATAGCAGGCTTCTAATGACCTGATAGTTAATTGGTAGATGTTTAAATGCTGACACAGTGCTCATATCATTGGAGGCCGGGTTGAGGTCTCTTTAATAGTTTAACCCTAAGTAGTTTATCCAAATCCAGTCAGAGGCAGGGCTGGGAATAGAATTCAGGTCCCCATAGGCCATGTCTACACTATGTGCAGATACAGCTTTGCTTTTGTAGGGCTGCAGTATAGGCGTTTCCTACAACGATCGAAGGGGTTTTTCCATTTACGTAGTGAATCCAACTCTCCATGCAGCAGTAGCTAGGTCAACAAAAGAATTTTCCCGTTGATCTAGCTGCGTCTACGCTGGGAGTGAGGTCGGCAAACTACAGCATTCAGGGGAGTGGATATTTTCACACCCCTGAGCGCCACAGCTATGTCGACTTCAGAGTTAAGTGTGCGGCAGGCCTCAGTCTTCAGCATTTTAACCCCCAGATGGCCCTCCCTCTCTCACAGCACCGTGGGACCTGCCACTGACTGAGTGCACTAGCATTGTCACATCTGAGGCCTGCTCTTGGCTTAAAAGTTAGATCAACATAGCTACATCAATTGCAGCATGAAAAATCCACCCCCCGAGTGCTGTAGCTATGCTGACCTAAGCCCCGATGTAGACGCAGCTAAGCCAACACTTCCTGTCCATTCCTCAGCCGCCTTCTGCCTCAGCCCGTTGCTGCATAGGTGCCCTTTAAAGGCCACTCTTTGGTCTCAAATTCAGACTGCAAACCAGCTGAGCCCGGTGGAGGCACAATAGGGACGTCTACACTATGGCAGTGACAGTGTTGTGGTGTAGACACTTCCTATGGTGACAGAAGGAGCACTTCATGGATGTAGCTACTCTACCTCTCCATGGGATGGAGGCAAGGCCAATGGAAGAAATCTTCTATCAGCGTAGCTGCGTCTGCAGTGGGGGTTAGGTCAACCTAACGATGTCACACAGGGCACAATCCTTTCCACAGGCCTGACTGATGGAGCGAGGACGACCTAGGTTGTAGGTGCAGACCAGGCCTATGCCATTTTGTCATCGCCCCCTTTTTAATTCAGTAGAATCCGAGGCAATACAAGCCCAGCTCAAACGCAGGGTACTCACAGGCAACTGTGACACTTTCAGCTTCCAGATCTCCCACCAGCTGCCAGTGTATTCTGGGTGTCGACCCACAGCAGCGACTAGAGACTGGGTGTATGCTCCTTTCTGAGCAGGGTAAGAAATCAGGTCCTTTTTGTGAACCCCCCTCGCCAGGCCAAATACCAACTCAGGGCATTACAGTTTGCCTACTTAATGCCTCTTACCATTCCAACTGCACATCATATTCTTCTCATCGACCCCAAACTGTTACTTTCTGTTGTTAACAGGTGCTGCATGTCGCCTCAGAGGCAGCTGCAACAGATAAAATGATCCTCGGCGACTCTGAAAGGCCCTTTGGGGTGTCTCAGGTGCAAGACACTGTAGAAATGTAAACCACTAATACTGAAACAATCATTAACAGGTATGAAAGCCAGGCTCTAGTTACCATGCTGGAAATGGCCCGGCGATTACTTGGGGATGTGAAGATGCGCCATGGAGTGCAATGCCAGCACACACGCCCTGGTGTAGCAATGCTGCCATTTACCATTGCCTACCATAATGGTGGCTCTTGAAACGATGAGAGAACTTTTCCAGTTGAAAACCTGGAAAAGCTGTGTCTGCTGGAAAGTCACCAACACACACCCCTTCGGGATAGTCAGACTCTGGTCTCCGGACACAAGACACCACCGGGATCAAGATGGATCTTTTAATGTTGGGAACCGTCGTCTTTATGGGCAAGCCTCCTGCACTAAACAGCTGCACGGATCATAGTGCAACATGATGTCAGGGCTTCTGTTCTCTATGGGCTGCTCTCCCACTCAGATCAAGAAGGAACAATGCAAGTTGAACCCTGTTTTCCCAAGGTGTCTCAACCTAGTACTCAAGAGCTTCTCAGGGCCTGTCTGCATTAGGGATTTTTGCACTGGTGTAGCTGCCATGGTACAAACCCACCTGTGCAAGCCCCACTTTAGACTTAGCAATGCATCTACACGGGGATGGGTGGGTGTTGCATCAGCAGAGCTACACCACTGCAAAATTCCCCAGCGCAGATGGGCCATTTCAGATCAAGGCAGCCATTGGAAATTGGGGCCTATAATGTTTCACTGGCCCATCTAGTTGAGAACATTCAGTTCCAGTCTCAACTCGGGACCAACACATGTTGGAAACTTTAGTCTCTGAAGGCTGCACTCTGTATAAAACAGTGCTGTGATTGAGGTGGAACACTTCTTGCTGGGACCTATTGTCTCTGACACCACAAATGATTGCTTCTGGGAGCAGCTAGTCCTGGAATCCAAACGGGGAGAGGGAATTCCTGATTTAGTGCTAAGTGGTGCACAGGATCTGGTCTACAAAGCGAATATAGTTGAACCACTTGGTAATAGCAAACATGATGTAACTAAATTTAATATCCTTGGAGGTGGGAAAAATACCAACGAAGCTTGTCACAGGAGCATTTAATTTCAAAAAGAGGAACTACACAAAAATGAGGAAGCTAAACAGAATTTAAAAGAACAGTCACACGAGTGAAATGCCTGCACGCTGCATGGAAACTTTTGAAAAAACACGATAATAGAGGCTCAAACTAAATGTATAACAAATTAAAAAACCAGTAAGAGGATAAAAAAACAAACCCCACCATGGCTAAACAGCAAGCAGAAGAAGCATTAGAGGCAAAAAGACATCCTTTAAAACCTGGAAATCAAATCCTACTGAGGACAACAGTAAGGACATAAACTCTGGCATGTAAAGTACAAAAGTATAATTAGGCAGGCAAAAAAAAAAAAAGAATTTGAAGAGCAACTGTCAAGAGACACAGAAACTAACAGCCACCATTTTTTTTTAAGTACATCCAAAGCAAGAAGCCTGCCAAATAATCAGTGGGGCCAGTGGACGATCGAGGTTCTCAGGGAAGACAAGGCCACTGGCGGAGAAGCTAAAAGAATTCTTTGCATCCATCTTCACTGCCGAGGATATGAGAGAGTTTCCTCAGATTTGTCACCTAACAAAAAGGGCTCGGGTGAGGGAACTGTCCCAGACTGAGGTGTCAGTAGAGGAGGTTTTGAAGGAAATTGATACATTAAAGAGTAGTAAATCACCAGGACCAGATGGGATCACCCAAGAGTTGGGTGAGCCAGTGAATACAGTGTGCCTGAACTTTCAGAAAGCCTTTGACAAGGTCCCCCACCAAAGGCTCTTTAGCAAAGTAAGCTGTCATGGGATAAGAGGGAAGGTCCTCTCCTGGATCAGTAACTGGTTAAAAGATAGGAAAGGAAGGTTAGGAATAAATGGTCAGTTTTCACAGTGGAGAGAGGTAAATAGCAGAGTCCCCCTCAGGGATTTCTATTGGGATCAGTGCTGTTCGTCACATTCATAAATAAACTGGGAAAAGGGTAAATGAGGTGGCAAGGTTTGCTGATGATGCTGTGTTACTCAGATAGGTAAGACCACAGCTGACTGTGAAGGGATCTCACAAAAGTGGGTGATTGACAACAAAATGGCAGGTGAAATTCAGTGTTGATAAATGCAAAGTAATGCACATTGGAAAACATAATTCCAACTATACCTACAAAATGATAGGGTCTAAATGAGATTACATCACTTCAGAAAGATCTTGGAGTCATCATGGAGTTCTTTGAAAACACCCGCTCAATGTGCAGCCCCAATCAAAAAAAGCTAACAATGTTAGGAACCATTAGGAAAGGGACAGATAGTACGACAGTGAATATCACACTGCTACTGTAGAAATCCATGGTACGCCCAGACCTTGAGCACCCCATCTAAAAAAAAGACATATTAGAATTGGGAAAATAACAGAGAAGGGCAGCAAAAACGGTTAGGGGGATGGAACAGCTTCCATAAGAGACAACTGCGGGGGGATATGATAGAGGTCTATAAAATCCATGTCTGGTGTGGAGGAAGTGAATATAACACACAAACCAGGGGTCCCCCAATGAAATTAATAGATCCCAGGTTTAAAATAAACATAAGAAAGTGGAACTCGTTGCTAGGTGATGTTGTGAAAGCTGAAAATATAAGTGGGCTGAAAATAGAATTAGATAAGTTCATGGAGGATAGGTCCATCAGCGGTTGTTAGCCAAGATAGTCAGGGATGCAACCCCACACTCTGGGTGTCCCTAAACTTCTGACCGCTAGAAGCTGGGATGGACAACAGAGGATGGATCACTCAATAAATTTCACTGTTTTGTTCACTTCCTCTGAAGCATCTTGCATGACACTGTCGGAAGATACGATGCTGGGCTAGATGGACCATTGGTCTGATGCAGTGTGGCTAGTCTTATGTTCTCATAGGTTTACCCCTGTGTATTAAAGAGGCACTGGTGTCAAGAGGGAGAGTTGGCCCAGATTGGGAGTCAGGCTCCTAAAGTCCTAGACTTTAAGGCCAGAAGGGACCAGATTATCTAGTCTGACCGCCCAGCACATGCACATCAAACCCAACAATCTTTGCGGGTCTGGGCCTTTGTCTTTCCTGGATCTACAGCTCTGTACTGAACAGCCTCTTAGACTGAAATGGGTCACTATGTGTGGGGAACCTTTTGTCTCCACAAGCCATATTAAAGAGATGCTTAAATGGAGCACTGCATGCTGGGACCTGTCATTTCCCCAGCCCTTATCAAAGTATTATTAGAATTATGATGCACTTTATATTTATAGGGCACACACCTCAATGGTATCTGGCAACCTTAAATGGGTTAGCTTCAGAATAAACATTGGACCAGACTTCCTTTTTGTGGTAATAGATATGCAAAGGTATTTAGGTGCCTAATTCCCAGTCATTTTAATGAGAGTTAGGTGTTTAAATACCTTTGAGGATCTGGGACTACGTGCTCTGTGCAACTCTAACCCATTACTTGGTTATCTCAGGGGATCTCTCTGCAAGGACTATCTGCAAAGACAGCCTCTTCGCCAATAAAAGGTGAGTTAAAAAGGGGGTTTTAATGCCCCCCTTTGCTTCTATATGTTGTATGAAAAGGCCTGAAAGTTTATTTTTTGCTTGGTGTTTTTCTCCTCACAAATATAAGGGATGCCACATTTGATCATCTGAATTTTGTTGGATGATATCTTGTATGACTCAAATACGTGTATTTGGAGCTCTCCTCTCCCATAGCCTAAGGCAGAGGGGTGTTGAATTCTTAATAAAAAAACAACTTTTCCCTCTCAAAAAAACATTAAAAATGAAGAGTGTTAAACTACCTGAACAAAGATTATGTGTCTCTCAGTTAATCAGGCTTCACTTCCATGATGTCTGTGATGTCACAATCCTACTAGTCTCCAATCACCTATAGAGACTAGCAAGGTAGATCAGACCTGAATTTCAAATGTAGAAAAAAACTCAAGCAGTATAAATAATTAAATGAAAACCTTTCAAGCCTTTCTTACACATCTTTAACAAGCAAAAAGGACACAAACTCAGCTTCCCCCGCCCCTTGCAAGACACCTTTAAATATGCTTTTTAAATAAGTATTTCCAGCCATTCTTGCTAGTTGGAAATCTAGGGAAAGGGACGAGTGAAATAACATGAGATGGCAACCTAATCAGCAAGTAAATGTTCTCAATTGAGGGGGAAGGTACAGATCTCATCACTTCTTCAAAATATTTCCTCCAGCCAATCAGCTTCACCTCCATCTTATCCAGATTGAACTCTAGACAATTAGCTTTTATCCATCTCCATCTCTGCCAGACATTTGGACAAGAGAACATGGTTCCATCCCTCAGCTGCCAGGGTGGGTTAAATACCTAGATAGATATTGATCTAGTGAAAAGAAGATGGAGAACAGAATATCATTAATGTATTGAAAACAATGGAGCCTTCCTAATTTCTCAGTGGCTTCATGTACAAATTGAACAAGAGGGAAGTTGAGACGGGCCTGTCAAGAGAACTCCACAACTGAGTGTCCTTGGGAGGAGGAGCCATTAGCTACCTTCACCCTTTGGAACGTCTCCATGAACTTCTCCCACCCCAAAGCCCTTGAATAGAAGAAGTCTCAGCAAGCGGATCTGGCCTCACCCGTTCTCTCATGAGACAATCAGCCCACAAGACTAACAGCGTTTTCTTTTCGGACCCAGGTCTGCAGCCCGAATGACAAGTGTACAAAACTGGAGCTATGAGATGTCGTTTGAGCTATCCCGCCACCAGCTTTTCAGGGAGCTCCCTTAGAAAGGCAGGATGAGAGAGTGGCAAGTGCTGGTGTCAGGAAAGGGCTGCAGGTTATTGGTAAGACATGGATTGGTGACCAGTGAGGATGATGCAGAGGGAGGGTGCAGCTAGGTGTCAGAACATCTCTGGGTTATGGATAACAGATTGTTACACTGCCCCGCTCCCCAGGCTGTCCACATTTTGGTCCACAGGCAGATCCCTTTCTGTCTATCAGTCTCTAAGTGAGATTATCTCTGCAGATCCTCCACCCCATCAGGCGCATGGTTGGGTCTTGACTTCAGCTTGCGATCAGAACATGACTGAAGCATCTTCCCTCATGCCAAAAATCCAGAACGAGCCCTGTGGCATGAATACAGCCGGAGATTACTTGCTGTAAACCCCAGGCAGTCAGGGCTAGGTGCTTCCCTCCACAAGGTCTCCCTCCATGAAACAAAGTTATTATTTGTGTGCACATGGAAGACGTTTCAAAGGGGCAACTCCAGTCCCACTATCGGACGTCTGTGGTGTTGTGGGTTAGACTGTGTACGCTACACGGATACGTACACCTTCTCTGTTTGCTCTCTACCACACACACCCTCTTCACTGCGTCCCAAGACTCATATCGAGACTTTGTCTGTGAAGAAGTAGATCTGTAGAACAGCACATGTCCTACCTCTGACATGCAGAGCCCATCCCCAGGCTCTTGCTTCACTGAGCGGCCAAACGGATAAGGCTGTGCTAAATCTCAACCAAGGGAAACAGCCAGCCATGTGTTGGTGAAAGCAGGAGAGGAGGCCTGGCGCAGGGTGACCATCTGCCTGGCATCCCCTCATGGCCAAAGATATTTCCACAGGGCCCTCCATCTGTTCCTTTTCTTCACAAGCAGCATGCCGTATCCCCAGGCTATCACCAGCCCTCCGCTGAAACTGGGTCAGTAGCCTAAAGTAATTCAAAATAGACCTTAATGTCACAAAGGTAACGTCCATCGTACTAGCCCCTTCGGTCAGACCCACTGCCGTGCACAAAGCCTGCATTTCACTCAGCAGACACCTACCCAACCTCCCTCGGCGCACACAGCCCAGAGGCTCCCTGCTTCCTTTTACACTGGCATCCCCAGGCTCCTCTCAGGTGAATCCCCTCTTGCAGTAGGGCTGGCTTTGGCCGGGCCTCTCCAGGCCCTGGGCAAGCCGCCCTGGTACAAGGCCTCATCCACAATCAGAGCATGATGAGAACTGCTTTTATCACCAAGCAGCCTGGCGGTGATCGGCTGACGTCTGGAGCCTTGTCTGCTGTTGCCTGGCCGCGTAGGGAGTGGAACTCAGGAGCGCCCAAGGGACAGCGAATCCCAGCTGACCAGGCCATGCCTGGGGCTGGCGGTGCCCTGCCCTATTGCCCACGTTGGCTGGGCCATGGAAGGGAGCCCCGGAGCCCCGGCACTGCAGTGACTGGCACCCTGTGGGGATGGAGCGGTAGCCGCCCCACCGCAGCCTCGGGCCCAGCCCCGTCCCCTCCTACAGCTCGGGTCAGGGCGGAGCTTTGCTAGGAGCCGCCCTCCTCAGACAGGCTCCCGGCCCTGGGGGCAGCACCTGGGGCACACCCAGCCGAGGGGCAGGGTGGGGACGTGTCCTGGGCAGCACCCAGCCCCTACCACAGCCAGGGTGGGTCTGTGGGAGCAGGGGCGTGGCCGGGGGCGGGGACTGTGGTGGAAGGGGCGTGGCCGGGCGTGGGGCAGGGTGGGG
>ML675626.1:3114972-3189118 GCA_007922155.1 Mesoclemmys tuberculata
GGTCCGGTCCGGCCCGGCCCGGCCTCCCCCGGCCCTCTCCGGGCTGCCGGAACCCGAGAGCGGCTCTTCCCGACAGCGCGTCCCTGCGCGCCCGGCGCTCGCTGTTGCTAGGACAAACCGAGCGGAACCCGAGCCCCGGCCGCGTAGAAGTGGGGTTTAGGGGTGCAGACCGCCATCCAGGTTGCCTGGTCGGCCCGCCCTGTCTGCCGCACACACTCCTGTCTTACTGTCAGCGCTTGGCCGTTTCACTAGGGTGAGCTGCCTTGTTTTAAATGTTCTCCCTGCTCACTTATTTCCCCTGACACTGCCTTGTGGTGCCAGGTGGCTCCGAAATGCTAAGTTTTCCACCGTGTGCAATTCCAGTGGACTTCTCCAAGTGTCATCGGAAGCTCTTTTCAGTTTAGTTTTTTGTATCACAAGATGTTCTCAGCATTTCCGCCCTCTCTTCCTCTTGGGTGTTTGTGTAACCTCTTCTCTGCCCTGTAGAGCTTTTCTCTATAGAGCAAATTGCAGTTTAACCTGCTAGGAAATGAAAATGTTTCAACATGCCTTTTGAGGCAGACATTGGCTGCAGGCTTGTGTATGTTATCAGTGAATTAGAGGAGGAGGTGAGGATGCAGCATGACAAAGATCTGCAAATACAACACTACCGGCAACTTCTCTTGGTGCAAAGTGCAACTCTTGGGTGTCAAACACTCTGAACGCAATAATTTAGTAATAGGATATTCAGGCTGCAAATTTAAGCATCAGGAAGCAGAAGTGAAGGTGCGTGAACTAAGGCCTCATCCTCCAGCTCGTTTACATGTGGTGAGTGGCCTCTGGCATCTGTTATGTTTCATCTGCTCATGAAAACTAGGGGATCAGCCCCTTAAGTGGGAGGCACACTGCATGTGTTCTACACCTTAATTACGTAAGCCTCGCTAGTAACTGTACGTGCAGTAACACTCGGATTTAAAGTTACAGTGAGCATCCTTCACTTTCAAATTTCCTCACTCTTGCAAGTGTAAATTTGTGGCCTTTAAAGGCAAAAGAAAGATATTAATGCCAAACTACTTCCTTTACATAAACAGAACATTGAACCTGCTATATATAAGACTGTGGGACTGCCCGAGTCAATTGTGCACCCCTGAGTGGTGCAGAGCAGGACACTCAGTCCCCTGATGCTGTAGATAAAGCAGCGAGTGTGTGGACTTGTGGATAGCTAGCTGCAGGGCTCTGGAGTGCACGCTGCTTGGTATGAGAAGCCCTACATTACTATATTAGACACGATTGAAGCATTTTGTGCCCTTGTAGTAAAGATCTCCCTAAAGAGTCTAAAGTTCCATGACTGTCTGCCATGCTGCACAGCCCTGCACTCCTATAGCAGCGGGCCTGTGACGATCTCAGGGTGCTGCCCACCTGGCTCCCCTAGGGGATAGGTAAATCCCTGTCTAAGGTTTTCCTAGTTAGGCTCCAGTGTCCATACTGAAGCACCTAAATAATGTTTCAATGCTGAGTACTTGGTGGGTCCCACTGTCTCATCTTCAGTCTGAGTCTCTCCCAGCCTGGTGTCAGAGATATGCAGCCCTTCTTGATACTAAAGTTTTGTTTCCTTTGATTTCCCCTTCTTACCTCCCTCCTACACACAGGCCCTCCCTGCTCGCTGTGGAAACAGGTCACAGCATTTTTGTTCTGGTTTCTCCTCCAGGATAACTAAAGGTCTTCAGTTCTGTTTTGACCTGCAGTAGAGAGCTGGTGTGTGTTACAGGACAGTTGTTCACTCGCCCCAGAAGTGGCTGCCTTTCTGTGGGTTGGTAAGAGAAGGGAAGTGATACTTCTCCAGGGTGCTCGGGAGTGAAAGGTGCCATATAACTAGTCAGGGTTTGTTTTTGTGTAGAGCAGTATCATTGCACAGGGTGCTTTACAGACACGTTAGACAATGCCTCTGCTTCAAAGTGCTCACAGTTCAGTAGAGCCCTATTACCAAGCACACCCAATTATGAGAGCATGTGACTACTAAACAGAGGTGTGGTTGGTTTTTCTTTATTGTGCAGCAGAGTTCAGCTTTGAATCAACTTTGTGAAGGGAATAGTGCAATGTTTAATGTCCCTCAGACCTGTCTGAGCCAGTCATCTTGCGAGCAAGTGTTTGTGCAGATTTCACCCACCTAAATCTGCTGTTCCTCTCCTGGTCACTGCTTGGCTCTGCTGATGCATCTCCGTCCTGTAGCCCCCTCTGCTATTCTGCTCTAGGCTCACTGCACAGTCCCTTGTCTCCCTGCCTGTCTCCAGCAGGGGCAGCTTCCCAGCAGCCATGTGAAACTGGCCAAGATTGCATCTCTTCTCCTGCAAACTTTCTGTTCAGGAGCACAGGGCCGATCCTGGGGGAAGATAGGGAACTGAACAGGAGGGAGTCTGAAAAGAGGAGGAACAACTAGAGAAGAAACTGGGAAAGGAACAGGCGTAGGAAATGCACAGGGGTGCGCTGCTGTTGAATCACCCCTTGGAGACCAAATTTTGTCTGTCTGCATCCAAAGCAGCAGATGGCTACGACTAGAGGCTGGGGACAGGTCCAAGGGAGGAAATATTGCCTCTTGCTACTCTCTAATGACCCCATCTGGCCTTTATGGGTCAGGGATGAATAAACGAAGGCAGTGGAAGGGGACTAGAGGCTCAAGGCAAAGCCTCCCCTAAAGTAAAGGGAAGCTGGCAAAGTGAGGGAGGAGAAATGAGGGGTGGTGTGGGAGAAGGATGGCAGAACTAGCTGGGAGTAGGGAGTTTGTCCATGAGAAGAGAGACGTGCGCAAAAGCCAGGCGGGGGAGAGGTCAGTGAAATGGGTAACTGCAGGGTGAAGATGACATTGAGTTTTTTTGTTACCACTCTAATTCCATGGCGTATAGTCGCTTTGGCTACTCCTCCAGTCAGGGGTATGGTGCCTCTCTAATCAAATACCCCTCTGCGTTTCCTGTGATGGATACGTTGGCTTAAACCCTGGCCCTGCATGATCTCCCCTCTTCTTCCTGGCTGGAGGAGCCCTGTTCTCAAGAGGCACTGAAGTGCAGACCTCAAATTTGGTGGCTGTGTGAAACCCGTGTTTCCGTCTAGCTCAGATAAAGGAGGGCTGAAGGCAGGGCGGCTCGGGCTTGGATGATAAAAGCCAGCTAGGAATGCCACAAGAACGGCAGGGAAAGAAATGGAAGGCAAAGTGTTAAGGATGTGCCCAGGCAGAGCACATCTCTGGAGCAGGCTGGGGCGGGGTGGTGGAGCTCAGCTCTCCGAGGGAGGTTGCAAGGCTGCCTGGCATCGGAGAGGTTTGATCCTGAGCAATTCAGGAGGAAAAGTCACTGGGATTGGGAAGCAGGGGAGGTGATTCTGCAGCAGGTAAAGACCCCTGAATATTGTCTGTGCAGTTCTCCTCTTTTTAGTAGCTGCAGGTGAGTGCCCACCTCCCTGATGGTGTGTGGCAAGAAGCAGCCAGCCCAGGGTTAGGATCCTGTTACTGTCTGCAGCTGCCAGTGAGACCATTTGACCTTGCGATCCCTCTCGAGTGCTGTCTGGCCAGTGATTGGTGCCGGTTGCCGTGGATGAGATTGGGCATGCGACCCCAAATTCTGATTCATTAACTCCAGGACTTTTTTTTCCCTCCTTTCCTATTTTTAACTGCGAGCCATAACCGCTCTCAAACCGGGCCCAATGCAACGAGCTGCTGTCTGCCTGCAGTTCTGGCCTGTGCGTGTCTGACAAAACTGCACAGGTCCAATTAATTCTGCCAGTAAAACCAGAAGCAATGGCCTAGTTCCAACAGCTCCCTGCCCTCCCAGTGGGTTCCTGGCCTTGTGCTTCGCAGCCCCAGTCAGGTGTTGATACACACCAGACCCGCGTGCCTGGCCCGGTGAGGTTTCCCTCGAGTGGCTGGAATCTTGACTGGCTGAGGCTAAGCTTTCTCCCCTTCCAAGGGTTGCTTCTGCATATTCAGATTAACAAACGGCTTCATTTCAAAGGCATAATGGGAGCTGAGCTGCCTGCTAAACAGCCTTGAGTATAAAAATACACTCCAATTGGCAGGCCGTCTGGACGTTGCTACTCACGCTGAAGGCTGAAGCCGCAGCGGCAGCAGGCCCGGGTTTAGGCTGGGCTAGTTGAAGATAGTGGTAGCCAGCGAGGCCCAGCTCCTCATAGGACGCTCGCGGCTCGGTTTAAAAAAAAACCAAAAGCCGTCTTGGTGGAAGTGCTGAGCTGACAGCTGGGGAGAGCCAACTCCTCTGCCCGCAGAGCAGGGCAGCAGCCTGGAGAATGGCAGCGTTTGCTCCTCCCGCCCCCACCCGGGGAGCCAGCTTCAGGAATCGGGGCAGGTTGGTCTCCACCATCCATTCGCTGGCTTCTCTGCTGAGCCTGCCCAAGAAGGAGCAAGGGCTGCCACAGGGAGCATGTGTCTGAGTTCCTGGGCAGCAACTTGGCGACGCTCATGGGGGTGCCAGGGAGACTCAACCCTACGGCACCAGCTGTGTGCTCTCCCTCTCAGCAGGCCTTGGTGTTTGCTCGCCATCACCCAGAGGGGCAGCTTGAACTGCTGGCTGAACTGGAAGCGCCCTCTGGCCTGAGGGAGGAGGCCCAGGGCATGAAGGGGGCAGCCACTCCTGTGTGGTGAGACTGGGAGTTCAGCTGTGGGTGGTGGGGTGCAAGAAGAGACGGGGGAGAGGCAGAGCCTGACATCTTATCCCCGATTCTGTAATTCCTGGCTGTGGCCCTGAATGGGAGGAACCAATTTCTGGCCTTCCATGATGTTTGACATGGCTGCCTGTCCCCTGGGGCTTGGAGGGAGACAGGCAATACATGTCGCCTCTGCCTTCAGGTAGTAACAGCGTCGTCACCACAGTCCTAGCCTCGGCTTTGAACGGAGACCTAGCAGCGAAGGCTCCGCAGTGATCCCTGCTCTCTAGCCCTGCACCCTTCAGCCTCTGCTCCGGCCACATCCTGGGGGACAAAAGTTGCTCTCCCTCGATGTGTGCCTCAGGGTTTTGAGGGCACCTGAGAGTGAGGTTGCGTTCTGTCCCAGGGATGAGAGCTCTAGGTCTGGGGACTGGGTAGTTACTGGAACTAATTGACCCCTGAGAAATGGGGAGAGCTGAGTTTCTGTGTTGGTCTGGCGAGGCTGTGGCAGCTCCTTAGAGGTGCCACAGTTGTTGGGGGAGTGCATCCGTGTTTGGCAGAGCTGTTGTGTGCTGCGAGGATCCCTTCCTCTTGGCATGAGAGGAGACAAGGTGCCTTTGTCTGCCAGCATAGCAGCAGCCATGTTGTCTAGGGAGATGATACTTGGGGTATGCCGTAAAATGGGTCCTCCTGGAAATGTCGCCAGCTGCTAGCTAAGTCCTCTTGACCAGGTCCCTAGGGATGGACAGATATACACCTAATCTTCCAGGTTCGTGTGCTGTTTAATAGACCACAGCATCTCTCAGGACTGTTCTGATCTTTTCTGCCTTCTGTCAAATGAGCTCTTGCTATTGTGTGCCTTTACCTTTGTAAGTCACTCGAGCTGCAGAGGAGGAAGTGCTGGGTGAACGCAGAGGTGTGAGGTGTGTTGGTGTTAGATTGTCAACCCTGAGGGCTGACTCTGGAGATGTCTCCTGGCTGTAATACAGCGCCGCTTGCCCCAGCTCCCCTTTGAGGGAAGCTCTCTCCTGAAGGACATGGTTTGTTTGAAGAACACTCCAGGCCAGGGTATTACCTTGTGGTTCTGCTGGCTGCTACCATGTGGCCTGGTACACGGCCCGGGAGCAGCATGCAATCATCCAGAGCCTCAAAATCCCGCAGTGAGGGCCTGTCTGCCAGTCTGCAACACCTGCCTGCAGGGTAGCAGAGACTCACAGGCCAGTCTGTTCAGTTCCTTCGTGAGTTGCCGAACACTCGCTTGTGTGCTGGCCTGTGGAGCGTGACCCTGGTGAGAGAGACGCAGAACCCGTGTGCTTTTCCGTGCCAGCGTAAATGCTACCATAAAGAGGAGCTGGCTGCCCTCAGCTGGGCAGGCTTCCCCTCCCTCTTCCCCCGCCCCCAAGAAGTGAAATGGACTCACCTGGTCTAGGATTCCACAGCCACCCTGTAAAGACCTTGTGGGGTAGCCTCAGTGACTCCTTGCCATTGACGAGTGGCTGCTTAAACCTCCTTTGAGGTGGATGTGGCACTTCCCGGGACACCAGGGTTGTAAGGCATCTCGCTACCACCTGCTGTAGTGTGAGGAAGCCTCGTCTGTGCCCGCCAGGGTCAGCTCCCCAACTCCGTCAGCCTCTGGCAACACAAGCTCCTCCAGCTATCTCCCTGAATCGGCTCTGCCTCTGATCTGCTGAACACCGAGTTCTCAGGCCCTCTGCTCACAGCGGAACAGTACCGAGCTATACCATCGAACACAGCTCCGCTTAACACACGGCACGGAGACCGCTTTGTGGAGAAAGCAGGTGTCCGTTTATTGAACAAAGAACAAAGGCTCAAGTGACTGCAAGCAGAAATATTGGAAACGGGGTTACGTATAACACAAAATTGTAACCTGCATGCTAGAGCCCAAACTTCACTTCCAAGGCATCGTCAAGTCACCTGGAGCAAACACTCATCCCAAACCCTTCCAGCGTATTACAGCCAGGCTTGGCCGGGATCTTTGTGAGACAAGCCATCCTGCCGCCGCAGTGGAAAGAGGCAGGGTTTCTCTGTACAGTTGTAGCCCAAACATCCATTGGCTTCACTTGCCAATATGATAACCCCTGCTGCTTGTGTTTTCCTGGCTAGGGTCTCCCCTGCAAACTTTGCAATCATGTGCTTAGTATTTTGCCCAGACTAATAGGTGCCCATTGGGTAGGATACAATACTCCGTTTACATGTGGACAGACAGACAAACATCTTCAGGCTGAAAGCAACTTGTTTGTCAACTTCTGGTGACTGGCCCTAACTCTCAGACCTTAAGAACGTAATTTTCAGTGTAGACACAGCTCTGTACGTGTTCTCCGAACGCAATGGGTGTGATGACCCGTGTGACACAGGCTTTCAGCAGACACATCACGTGACCCCCTTTGGCAAACTATTACATAGAGACCCAACTCAGGGCCTCCCTGCAACTCTTCTGCACCCCGTGCCCTCTTCCAGTGGCTCCAAGAGGTAGGTTCCTGGGTCACAAAATGATCTGTCTTAATTTAGTTCCGCTTTGGTAGAGTTTGTGCCACTACCACTTCCTATCCAGGGTCAGAATGGGAGGCTGCACCTTGGCAAACTGCGCCTCAGAGAAGACCGTGAGCCAGGTTCATCTCTGTCCTAGTGCTGGCTCGGGGCAGAGAGGAGAGCGCTGCCCCCTGTCTGGTAGCTGCAGGGGTCAGTGGATGGTGGTTATGCCTCTGTTATGACTCCCTTTGTGCCAGGCTAGTTGATGCTAAGCTTCCCAGGGCCACATTGAACAGGGCCCACTAGTTTCACCCCCCGTGCCCGCAGATTTAGCATGCTGTGCCCCGTTATGGAAATGCAGACCCTCTGGGGTGAAGGTCAGAGGCGAACTTGCAGGCCGCAAGCTGAATAGCAGTTAGAAGGATAGAAAGTTTGCACAGGGATGCCCGGGTAAACCCTTGCTCCTAGGAAAAACGCTGAGAAATATCATCTATTTAAAGACCTTGCCAATAGTCGAGTCCTTTTCCAAAATGAGCTGACAGTAGTTCCAGGGCCTACACTGGCCTGAATCCTCATGGCGATCTTTGTGGTTTTGTGAACGCTTTCCTAGTTACGATTTGGCTGTGTGACAGGGCCTCCCAAGGTTAAACTGACTGTAACGGGAAATAAAACGGACGAGATGCAGAAAAATAGAGGGGTGGGGAAACCTTTTCTCTAAACTGCTAGGTAACGTCATGCCTTACCTGTAACAGTAGCATGCTCAATACACCGTTGGCACAATTGACTTTTTTTAAGTGGCGTGTCCCTTTCTGGTCAGGTGGGGCAGTTATTTATGGTCTCGTTCAAAAGGCACCCCAGACGGCCTGGAATCCATCGCGGCCTTTGTGAAGGCTAGAAGAGGGCTGACTTGCCTCTGCATGACTTGAACATAATTCCAGAGAATCTAGGTCTGATGCTACCTCCTCTACCCAACCAAACCTCAAAGCCACCTCTTGCTCTCCTGCTGAAAAGGGGCCATCTTAACCCTAGAGGCCAGAGCCTTTTATCTACAGAATAAGTAGAGTAGGGACAGCTTCTTGCACTGCCTTGTCATATGCGTCAGCCCCTGTACAGAGACCATCGAGAGGGCAGGGAGGGGATTGATTGGTCTCTGTGGCCCATTTAGTCCTTGACATATCTGCTGAGACTGCTAGTAAACAGGCAATTGTGCCATCTGGGGAAATGGCTCAGGGCATGCCACCTGACCATAGGGAATTGGACTCCCTTTAAGTTACTACACTCAATTTTGAATTTAGCTTCTGCGTCCAACGCAAACCATAAGGGCTTCCTTTGATTTCTAGCATAAATTAGACTTTTCTCTCCGCATAAGAGGGGTGGCACTTTTGTCTTGATGTATTTCTCTGCTACGTCACTGTCAGCATGTCAGGTGCAGACAGAGGTGTAGTCGCAGTTTAGAATGCAGCGAAGCGTGTTAACAGTGCATTTCTTTCACTGTTGTGTGGCTTATTCCCTTGGGTCTCTCTGAAATTCTTCACACTCTCCTCCAGTCTTGACTAATTGAAATAATTGTCATCCCGTAGCTATTGCTCTTCACTCCTTTTTCCAGTTCCAGCAATAGTTTTCATGCTGAGAATAATATTCCCAAGTCATCACTGTCCTCGCTTTTAGCCAGAATGGGATCAGATCCTAAATAGTAGCGTTTCTTAATCTTGTCGCTCAAAGGTAAGATTTGTATTTCAGTGCAGCTGGCCTGTTAAGTGAAGATGACTAAAATCAGTCAGCCTGTGCCTAGGACAGCATGATGCAGATCTGACAAGCACCTTTTGTATGTATGAATTTCCTTCCTTCCCTCAGTATCTGTTTCTCTTCCCCTGCCAGCCAGCAGCCTCCTAATCTAGCATGCTGCTGACAGTGCTAGTTCTAACCACAGTCAAGCTGCTAGGGCCCAAACCGAAAGTTCTCCATGTGAACAAAAAGGGATTCAGAAAATCTAATATGACTAGAAATATTTTAAGATGGTTATTGACTGTGAGCCTTCTCCAGATCTGAGTGTTGCGTGAGCACAAGGCCTTAAGTGGCAGTGACGGTCCTTCCCACTCAATCTTAGGGATTTGCAAAAGGAACAGTACAAAGTTAAAAAACCGAAAATGATTTTTGAGAATTGTTCTCCTGTTTGCCTAATAGCTTCAGTGACTGTAGGAAAGGTCATTAGTGTGTGTGACTGGGAGTCAGAACTCTGGGCTCCATTCCAAGTGCTGCCATGTATATTTGCCACTTACATTTTGTTGAACTCACAGATTGCTGCGCTGTGTTAACAAATAGCCTGTAAAATGCTCAGCTCCTCAGGTGGGTGGGCTACAGCCGTCTGAAGTGATGGCAATGGTGGATCAATCAGAGAGAAAATCTAACCTTGTTGCGCGCCAAGGATATTGTCTCAGTAACTCTGGGTATGATGCTCAAGCCAAGTGAGGAAGCTGCCAACAGCTACTGAGTGGCAGAAATCCTTTGCACAAGCAGTAATAAAACGTTGAGTCACCTTCACTCTCGCGTTGGACTTAGCCCTTAGTCTGCTGGCAATTTCCAGCTTCCCATCCTGACGCCTATGTAAAAGCATGTGTGTCATCCAGAGGGTTAACATCCAGCCGAAGCAGGACATGTAAACACTCCACCAAGTTAAACTGTCCAGCAATACAAATAATTCCGAATAAACTGCCAAGTGTTTTAGGACGAGCTGAATAAAATTCCTGTCCCCTGAACTGTATCAGACAGGAAGTGTGCTGAACAGAAGCTATCTAGCTATCAGTAGTGACATCGAGTTCAAATACAGCACAGCACTATTTTGCGGCTGAGTGCAAAACTCCGAAGGGTTTTAAACTGGTGTCTTAGAGTCTGGGTTCATCAAGCTGCTTTGAGCTGGTAACAGTTTGAAAGTGCAGGGACTGGAAATTACATGGGACCACGGTTCCAGACTTCCTGTATTACGCCTTGGGCCAGTGCCACAAAAGCACTGCTAGTCCAAGGGACCACTGAAAGTTGACTTGCCAGGGCTGCAAACCAAGGCTGTGTGCTGTTAGAGATCACATCTTTTCAGTGGCATTCAGCAGATGATTCCTCACCCTGGTAGTTCAAGAGAACAGACTGTTACAACAGTCTTTCTGATTACCCTGTTCACTTCTGCCCAGGGTTAGGGGCAGCTGTGTCCAGTGGCTAGTACTAGAAACCAAAGGGGTGCCACGCATGTCTCCCTTCTTGCACGGTATTAGCCGTTCGTCTGCAGCTCTCGGAAAGTGGCTGCGTCCTGGCGTCGTCATGGGGGAGCCACAGTGGAGGGGCAAATTGTGAAAACTCTTCCCAGTTTCTGCTAAACTTTTCTGGGGCATGTGCTTGAAAATGAGGGCAAGGACCAGCAAAGTCTGGGCCCAAAGGCTGGCCTTTGAGAGAGCTGGCTGTGGACTGAGGTGCTGCTGCCAGTGGATGTGCACAGGTGGGGTGTGGATGCTTTGGGGGGAAGAGGATTGTTCAGAGTGTGGGGTGCAGGTGGCTGATCCGTGAGGTTGTTTACAGTGATTCAGCAAAGCGTGGGGCTCAGCCGCAAGATCTCAGTCCCAAGAAGACCTAGTCTTTCTAGGCTAGAGGAAGCAGCGGAGAGAGTGACTTCCATCAGCTCCCTGGCGTGCGGGACTTTGCCCACTGCCTGGGAATGAAGCTCAACACCTGGGGAGCTGCTTCAACTCCTGGCTCTGTCTGGCTGTCCCAGCTAGGAGTGATTGTCAAGCACAGACACACATGTCAAAAAGGCCTTGTCAGAGCGACCCATGCCTGGGCCATCTTGGAGATCAATTCCTGCTGTAGGCCATGCTTTGGCCAGCCAGGAAGGGCGGCGTTTGGTAGGCCATGTCTGTGCAGCAGATAAGAGGTGTGATCTTAACGCTAGTTAGCACAGCAGCAAAGACACAGCCACTCCACTTCTAACTCAGGTCAGCAGCCCAAGTTCGACCTCAGGCTCCCTTGCAGGCTTTAACTAGCTGCTGACCCAATTAAAAGACTCATGGCTGCTGATGTGACCCATGCCGGCTAACCAGAGCCAAGAACACCCCTCGCCGGCCGTGTAGGAACAGCCGTTGGCAGGGCAGATCCCAGAATGCTGGTGTAGTCACTTACCAGGTGACGGGGCAGCTTTTAGAATTGCCTGTTCAAAGCTGCAAGTCTTCAGTGGATCTTGGCTGCCAGGGAGCCCCTCTTGTCTTGCCGGGATTGTTGAGGTCAGCTCAAGTTTGCTGTCCCCTGGCTCTACATGAAAATGGGGCCCCGAGCAGAGAGTTCTCAGGGAGGCATCCTTGGCTGTGAGCTCAGACATGCTCGTCAGATAGCGCCTGGGCTGGGGACTCTCAGCGAGGAGATGCTCCTTGGCTGTGCCATGGGATTGTGCTGTGCTTGTAGAGCACTGAATGAGACCGTTCTGAATGAGCCATCAGGCCGGGAGCCAAGGGCTGATGGCTTGGGGTAACTTCGTGCAGGCAGGCCCAGAGCAGTGTGGGACTCCCAGGCTGGCGCTCCCTGCTCTGAGCGAGAGGGGAAGGGTCTGTGGGTGGCATAGAGCCACTTGGACAGGTTCCCTTGGGAGCCAGTCCTGGAATTAGCCCTCTGCAGCGCCAGGTTCGTGGGGTTGGCAGGGAGACGCAGCGAGCTCTGGGGTACTGGAGCCTGGGGAGTCTCACTGACGTCTCTCCTCACCCTGCCTGGGAAAGCCTTCTTTGGGGGGGGTGCCCCCAGTGACAGCACGGCTGAGGATCCGGGAGCTCTGCAGCTGGCCTTGCCTGTGCTCCAGGGCATGCCTGGACAAGCCTGCTGAGAGCCCCCTTGGGCCAGGGAGGCACCTGCTCGTGCAGCTGCTCCACTGAGCTAGTCTGCAGCCCCAGAGGGAACCCGGCACTGCTGGCAATGGAGCAAGGGGGAGGGATGCTGGGAGTCACCCCCACAAGGCATGTGGTGGCTGGGGGAAAACGGGGGCACGGTTGTGTGGTGGGGGGCAGATGACATGCTATGTCTCTTCCTTTGACGCCCTTGCACGGGAGATGCCGCTCCACGGCTGCTTCTCTCCCTCCCTCCCCCCAGCACGCTCAGGGCCGTCCCGGAGAGGCAGACAGGCTTCTCCTAATACAGATTTCTTCTCTCGATTCCAGGCCTGGATCAGAGATGTCCGAGCCGGTTCTGCCGCTTCCTGTGGGAACCACATCAAGTCCAGCTGCCGCTTGATAGCGTTTAATGCTGAATCGGCAGGTAAGGAGCTGGGAGGGACAGACAGAGCTTCCTCGACTTGGATCTGCATGGAACATTATAGCGTGTCCATTAAATCTACAATCACTTGTGTTATGGGACCAACTAACGCGGGTGCCCTGTTGTGCTCGGGGCTGTGCAAAAACACAGCCAGTCCCCATCCCGAAGAGTTTACTTTCTAATCAGACAAGACCGAGAGAAAGGACACGTTATCCCTATTGTACAGGTGTGGAAATAGAGGCATGGGGGCACTGACTTGCAGGGACTAGGAACTTGGTCCCTTGACTCTCTAGGAGGCTCCAGGCTAAGTATAACACAATGCAGTGAGTTAGAGCAACAAACAATTGGGGGCACAAGCGGTGAAAGTGGAGGCCGGGAGGGCAAGGTACAATAAGACTGTGATTACTTATCGTCATTAAAGACCCGAATATAATGAGCCTCTGGCTCTAGCAGCACAGCGCCCCCAGCGCCACACAGGGCATTGGTTTGGCGGAATGTGGCAGGGGAGCGTGGCATACCCCATCCCCAGCCTGTGTCTTTGGTTGGCAGCTGCCCCGTTTGGGCACTGACCAGGCCTGGCTTTGCTTGGTTTCTGGGATCCATTGATGTTTCTGGAAGTGAACAGGGTGATGAGTGTCAGGTCAATTTTTATTCATCAATAAAGGCCTGTAACTGGAGTGTCCTGCGTTAGACCCTGGGCACCGTGATCTCCCCCAGTAGCTCTCTGTGCGTCAGACCAGGCCGGCACAAAGCCAGCAAACTCCCTTGGCGGTGTGCTCTGCCAAACGTCTCGTGACCAACCAACGCGCTCTCCATCACTGGCTGGGGGGGTTTCACATGTGCTGGGCCCTCTCTCCATGAGGCGTCCTGTGTGCCTGTCCCGTACGTTGTCTGCTTCACTGCAAATGTGAGTTTCCCTTTGAACCTCCTACAAGGATGGAACCCAAATCCTGCTGGAGATGGGAGCTCCCCACTGAGCTGGCGTCAGAGGCGTGTTCGCTCTCTGCCCATCTGTTGCTGGAGCCCTTTTGAATGCTAGGCGTGCATGATGTGTGGCAGGGCCGTGTTCAGAAAGGGGTGGCTGTGTGGACTGGTGGGGAACTCATGACCTATGTTGTCTTTCAGGGATA
Source organism: Mesoclemmys tuberculata (assembly GCA_007922155.1). Taxonomy (NCBI): domain Eukaryota; kingdom Metazoa; phylum Chordata; order Testudines; family Chelidae; genus Mesoclemmys; species Mesoclemmys tuberculata. The sequence continues at coordinate 3,128,499 of ML675626.1, forward strand.
CTGGGCATCGTGCCACTGGAGAGCCAGCCTGGAGGGAAGAGGCCTGTGTCGCAGCTGTGCTGCCATTCAGGTGAGCTGGGTACTCGACCAGAAACCTATCGAGCGCTGTGTGTTCACTGCACGCCCTGCTGCGGCATCTGTGCCTCCAGGCATTACATTCCCTGTCTCCCACCCCCGTCAGCTAGAGGGACCGGCTTGGAATAGAAGGGGCTTGTCCATGCAGAGCATCAGCGTCTATTAACTGCTCTATGTCTCCGTGCACCTCAGCTGACTAGTACACTTGCCATTCCTGCCTCCCTGGGCTGCTAGGAGAGTTCATATCCCCATGGCCCTTTGAATGTGTCCGGGGCTAGGCAGGCTGGGGCTGTCAAAGGAGCCGAAGAAATCTAGATACCCAGGCCCCACTGAATTTCATTGGGACTTGGGCGCAGCTCTTTCGCTCCCAGCGGGGAGTGTGAAGCCTCATGTGTTGGTGCCTCGTTAACTTCTCTAATGAGCCTGTTTCACTTCCTTTAGTGCTTATTAGAGTGATTCTTGCAAGTACTGAACAGAGCCTAGCCGAGTGAAGCGAGCAAAGAGGAAAGCTGCCCAGGGGGAGCGATTCTAGCCTTGCGTTAACCAGAGCAGCGTGGACAAAAGCTTTCTCAGCACGCCCAGTAACCAGTAAAATGTAGATGGCAGAGAGCAGCCAGACCCTGGGAGTGAGATCTGCACGGGCACGTGAAGAGAGAGGCTGGTGTGGCATGGGGGGCACTGAATGCCAAGGCTAACGTCTGAGGGGAATATGTCCAAGACGGCTGGCGGTGCTGTGGCGGGGTTGCCATGGAGATGCGAGCCGCTAGCCATCACAAAAGGCAGGTGGCTGTGAGCAAGCTGTGACTGGGATAGGGCGGAAGCCAGGGGACTCGGAGGCCCAATGGCAGGTGGTCACTGAAACACGCCTTGGCACTGTCCAAAGGGACAGGAGAGGGGAGGGTACAGGTCACCCCCCGGGTGCCACCCGCCTTGAAGATGGGATGGTTCCTGTGTAGCAGGCGTTGCGACAATACTGGCGAGTGTCTGGATGCCCCTTGAGGTGGTAGATCCCTCCCCCCTTGTCAGGGGAACAGGGAATCCTGGAACGAAAGCCATGGGTCCTGTCTAGCTGCGGGAGACTCTCTGCTTACAGGGGGAGAACCAACAGGACATCAGCTTGAACTAAAAACCAGCCCCCTTCCCTGTGCTACTAAGATGCCTCTGGGCCATCTCAGCGGCTGTTACTTTGGGCTTTCGCCAGCCATGTGGCTCGTCTGCGCCTTGTTTACATTGGGCTCTCTCCAGCAGCACCTGGTGGCCGTTTGGGGCTTAGCGCTGTGGGGGAAAGGCCATCCTCTTTAAAAAAAATAAAATAAAAAAAAAAATCAAAAACCATCGATTTGCTGCCAGAACCTGGTGAAGAGCCTGGATCTCTCGGACCGTGTTGGTGGTAGTTTGGAAAGGAGGTGGCACCTGTCGCCCCAATTCCCACCTGGCCTGACCGCTTGCTGGGTTTGCAGTGCGGCCCCTGGAGAGCCTGCTGGGCTGAGAGACGGCAGGCTGCCTGCTCGAACCAGAGGTGTTTTCGGGGCATAGGTAGCAGAGACTCAGAGCTGGAGTGAGTTAATTTTCTTTTTTAATGCCTTATGAGCCGTATCTCGTAGCTTTGTACAAACGCAGAAGCACGCAGTGACCTACTTTCTTGAGGGCTGTTAATTACTGTGCCAGCCTCCCTCCCACAGGTCCCTGAGATGGAGTTACAAGGAGTGCCTTTCAGCTGCCTACATGGGGAATCACAAAAGGGTTTTTTGTTACCAGCGGCGTCACTTGCTGAAGCCGGGCCTCCCTCCCCAGAGTTGCGTCCTGACAGAGATGTGCATCTGCGTGCTGTCCCTGGCACTGTCTGGGCCGGCTGCCTGGACCGCTGTCTGGCTGAGCCCTATTGACTGACGTGGTCAGGACCCCGCAGATGTTGACTCTGATCGCATCCTTAGTTAGCCAGATGTTCTTCTGCCTCTCTTCATAGGTGGCCAGCAACAGAAAATCCACTTGGACATGTGCCCTTTGTTTGCTGCCTTATAATGGGCACATAGGGCCTAAAGTATGTGTGTGTTAAAGGAGTGGGTTTGCTCCTGTTAGAGTTTAAAAATTAAACCCGGGAAGCTGAGGAATACCAAGTCCCTTCTCTCCTGGCGTATAGTAGGAGCTCTTTTAGCCTTCATTGGGGAGGGAGTCTTTCACCCATAGGGCGTTCCTCCCAATGGGTCCAGGCATTTGAGTTCAGTAGCTGTCACCCCTCCACCTTTCACAGTTTTAAACCGTCTAGGAAAACTGGGAGAGAGATGACTGGAATTTCTGATGTGAAGCCCAAGCTCCTTTTCAGGCCTTTACGATCTATCCCTAACCCAGCAGAATGGGCTCCAAGCCAGTTCTTCCCATCCCTTCACAGGCCACCTGGGACAGATGGGTTAGCGCAGGGCAGCAGACGGGAATGGAGCAGCTTCCCCCCGTGTGTTAGCAAGGACTGAAATAGCTGGAGCCAGTCTGCTTTCCTGAGAGTCCTAGCTCGGCTGTGAGGCTCCATGGAGCATCTGATCTTTTGGCCGCTGGTGGAAATGGACCTGCTGAGCCAGAGGAGGTTTGCCCACTGCAGCCTGCCAGGGAGTGGAGGGCTCTGGGGGAAGCGCACATTAAGGCTGTTGTAGGGCAGGGAGTGAGCGGGGTGTGGCTGCAGCAGATCTGCTGCCTCCCACGAGCCAATGTGCTGTCGGCGTGAAACTCTGCTCTCCTCTCTCCCCATCAGATGTGGTGACAGACTTTGACTTCTCTCCATTCGACGCGCTCCTGCTGGCGACGGGCTCCGCCGACAAAACGGTGAGTGTGCATTGAAATGGTGATGGGATGGGGGAATGCGGGCGGCAAACCTAGCTGAGCCAGGGAGCTGGGCCGGCCTGTGGCCCTGGAGTCATCTCTTGGCTGTCCCATACAGAGAGCTAGGACTGGGTTGTAGGGCGCCTTTCCTGGGGAGCTAAGGAATGGGGCTGAGGTCAGCCACGGGGCTGCGAGATGGGGATATAAAACAGAGCTGGTTGAAGGAAGGTGCCAAGGACTTTGGGGCTACAAGAAGGGCAAAAATGGCTTCCCGTTAGTGGGGGGAGGAGCTGCCAACAAGATCTCAAGGAGATCAGTTGGTTGTGGGCTCAGGGCCCTCCTTGGGTCTGGTGCAGTGGCAGGGGCTGGGAAATGTGCTCTGCTAGATGGTGTCATAGCTGGGGGGGTGGCAGGCGTGGGAGGTGAGTTCCAGGGATAGCTACACTTCTGGGGCCTGTGGGCTATGTCTGCTCTGTGCATGCTGGGGGTGTGTGTCAGATCTGTAACCCCCAGTGGCACCCAGGCCGCCTACCCTATTGGGTAGGCCTGGGGACCCCACTGACGTGCCAGTGGCCCTGCCTGGAGGGGACAAAAGCCTGGGAGGCAAATGGCCAAGCATTTGCTGGCAGCTTTCTGTGGTAGGCGAGACCAGTTTAAACCCTGCCTCTGCCAGTGGGCCCTGGCATGGCTGCTCATGGGACTGGGGCAGGTGCCAGATGGAGGCTTCTGAATGGGTGGCGTCTTCTGGGGGAATTTGGGCATGGTGGAGGTGCCTGGAGGGTATCTTGCCTCCTGGAGTTCACCCTCGTGTCTTGGGCTGTAGGTGAAGGTGTGGCGCCTGCCTGAGAGTGGCCAGGGCCTGCCCTCCTGTCCTGGAGCGACCTTGGGGCCAGAGGGGTGCCAGGTGGACACTCTCCAGTTCCACCCGACAGCAGCCAGCGTCCTGGTGAGCGGAGCTGGGAGAACGGCGAAGATCTGGGACGTGGCCCAGCAGCAGCCCCTGACAGGTAGGGACGGCAGTCGCAGAGCGGCAGCCTGCTCCTCGCCTCAGGAGCAGCCGTCTCCTGAGTGGTGCTGAAGCCAGTCTCTGCTCCGCTGCATTTACTCCAGGGACTCCTGATCCCTTCCCAGCCTGCGTCCCTTGGCCGGAATCTGGCCTGTTGGTGTGTGGGCCCATTTTCTTTCTGAATGACCTTGGTGCTGGCAAAAAGGTCACCGGGGAAGTCGTTCCCAGGCCCATCAGAGTCTTAACCCTGTCCCCTCCACAGGGAGTGCAGGCCCCAGTTACTCCTTGGCCTCCCTGTTGACACCCATCTAGTAGTGGTGAGTAGTGGTGTGGACACATTCTCCCCACACTCCGGGCACCCTGAGACCAGCGCAGTTGGTGCAGCTGGGCTTTGAACTAGGGCCCTGTTGGGAAGGAGACATGTGCCATGGCTGGTCCCTAGAGCAGGCCTTTTCTCCTGGTGTTGCCTGCATCTCAACTGGGCCAGGAGCAGCTTGCACTGGGACGTGCCCCGTTGAGTGGAAACGAACCCAGTTTGTTACCTGCTTGGGGTGTTTTGGTCTCCCCCGCCAGCAAAATTCCACCATTTGAAATGCCCAAAACGAGCCCGTGTAGCTGGAGAAGAAGCGCCTGCCTCCTGGGGTGCAAAGCGCAGCCCCTCTTCTGAAAGGCTGCCATGTGCTAGCTCTCTGCACTGTGAAATGGCCTGGAGTGAGGCTGTGTTTGGGGGGGAGGAATCACCCCCCCCCTTTTGTCCACTCCCCGTGGGGACTGAAAGCCATGCCCAGCTGGTAGCTTGTGCCCCGCAGGGACTGACTCCCACTCTCGTTCCTCTGCCAGCTCTGGACCCTCATGGTGACCTGATCCAGAGTGTGGCCTGGAAACAAGACGGCACCCTCCTTGGCACTTCCTCTAAGGTGAGTGTGGGGGCATGATGGATGTGTGGGGCGGGCGGGCTAGGAAGCCCCGGGGCGATTTGCTGAGCAGATCTGTTGTGCGGCGTTCAAGGGCTAACAAAAGTCAGTGGGTGGCTGGGGGGATGATGAAGCCCCATGTGACGAGCAAGCAAGCGAGTGTGTCTAAAGATCACTTCCCTCCTTCTGCTGCCCGGGCAGGGCCAGCTGCTGGAGCCTGGCTGGCCACCTCTTCTCTCAAGCGGCCCAGGGCTGTGCCATGCAATACCCATGGGCAGGCTGCGGGGGACTGGGAGCAGGGGGGGACATGGCAAAGTGCAAAGAGCTCCCACGTGGGCAGTCCTAGTCTTGTCCCTGCTGAGCTAGCAGATGCAGGCTGGAAAGGCCTGACCTCCACTCCCCTTTGAAATGACCCTGGCCTACTCCCTAGTCCAAAAAAGGCTCTCACTCTGGCCTGCCAGGGGAAAAGCAGTTCTTCAGGGGCAGACCTGTCGGGTCGGTGCAGGCACCCCCTGGAGTGGCGCCCTCATGGCGTTGTATGTAGGGCCCTGCGGCCCTTCAGTTCCTTGTTACCACCAGTGATGGATGTCGGAGTTTCCCTGCCATGCATTGGCAGGCTTTCTTCTAGCTGAGCTGTTCCTGTTAGTTTTAAATCGAGTTAGAATTAGTTGTGGTTTGAGTTGTAGTTGAGAATTAGTTAGTGGAGTTGGTCCCTGTTCGTGGTATACCCCGTGCCGGGGCATACTGGAGCCCAAGGTTTTAAGCCCTGCGGTGTTCGTCATAAACCTATGCCCAAGGGCGACCCACACGACTCCTGTTTGAGGTGCTTAGGAGAATTGCACCAAATCGACTGGTGCAAGATGTGTAAAGGGTTTCGCCCCCGGAGCAGAAAAGAAAGGAGTGCTAGGCTCAAACAGATCCTGATGGAGGTGGCTCTACGCCCACAGGCCCTGGACCTGGATCCTAGTTCTGTGGTGCGCAGTGCCCCGGTGTCGATTCGAGACCCAGTGCTGAAGAAGGGCTCATCCCTGAGAGAATCCAGCACCACTTGCCAGCGCACAAAGTAGCATGGCACCAGTCTCCTTCGTCGGTGCCACGCAAGAAGCAAAGGACAGTTCGGGGCCGCTCCTCTATGGTGTGCACCATGGGAAAGGCAGCTGCCATGCTGTGCCCCCAGTTGCACCAGACCAAGGAGCTGCCAGAGCCATATACGCCGCCCCTGCAGGGGCCCGCGAGTCTGGCACGCAAGGAGTCTTCAGTGAGGGATAGCGAGTTGGAGGAGCTGGACCTTTCCTCCACAGTGGACACCTTTCAGGTGGCAAGTGACTCGATAGCCATGACGGCCCACCAGTCCCAGCTTCGACAAGAGCCAGCTAAAGACCTCTGGCACCACACAAGGCTGTGCCGTCGAGACAGGTTGACGATGATGTGGCACTGGTCACCTTCGCCGCGGCACCAGTCCCCAAATCAGTCAGTCACCCTCATCCCGGCGCCGGTCACCCACACGGCAGCGGTTGCCTTATCTGCGGCGCTGTCGCTGTCATGGAGACGCTCCTTGGCTTCGCTGCGATGCCGTTCACCGGCAGCTCAGCACCACTTAGCACCGCCCCGGCACCAATCGCCTGAGTGCTGGCACCGTTCACATCATCTCGGCACTGCTCCTCTGAACGCAGGCACCAACCCTCCGCCCGCTGCGACACGGTACCACGCCACGGTGCGACGGCACCCAGTGGGTGCTGAGGGGGGATTAACGGTTCTCAGATCATCTCCACCCAGGTGCGGCAGGAACAGGTCAAGCAGGTGCCACCCTGCAGAGGACAACGGGCAAGGCCTGCCCATGGGAACGTGACTGGTTCAATGGCAACTGCCCCAGCAATGGCCCTTCTAGAGCCCATGGGCGTACCACCAGGCCTAGGGAACATGCTTGAGCGGACCTTACTTGATCGTGTCAGAGACACAGACATGTCGTGCCTCGGAGCGCAGAGCCCCTCCCAGGACTGAGGTCTGTGATCGTAGGGAGAAGGAGCCTGCGGTGTCGGCGTGGTGCCAGGGAGAAGCACCCTGAAGAGGACATGGAGCATCCAGACTGGGAGATACTGGAGGCAGGCATCGGGCCGAGAGCTTCGTCCTCCTCTTCCCCAGATGAAGCGGTGGTGGCTCGTCGACCACATGTGGACAACAGAGCCCATCAGCAGCTGCTGAGACGTGGCTCAGAACTTGGGGTTGCAGGCGGAGGAGGTTAGTCAGTGGAGCTGACGGTGGATATCCTTATGCCAGAAGGGCCCTCAAAGGTAGCCTTGTTGCTCATTGAGACAATTCAGGCCCCAGCAAAGACCTCATGGCAGACTCCTGTTTTGATTCCCCCGCCGGCGAGGCACACAGAGAGGAAGTATTTCACGCGCTCCCATGGATATGAATACATGTTCGCGCACACTCAATTGGGCTCGCTGGTGGTTTCGGCCGTGAATGAAAGAGACCAGGGCAGCACGGCCCAACGCCCAAGTCCAAGGAGCCCAAAAGACTAGACCTGTTAGGAAGAAAGGGGAGCTTCTGCCTCGTATCGCCAACCAGCAGGCAATTCTCAGCAGGCCTAACTTCAATTCATGGGAGGCAATGTTAATGTTTAAAGACCATCTCCCGCCTGATTCCAAGTCCCAATACGGGGCCATGACTGATGAGGGCAGGGCAGTGGCCCAGCTGTCGCTGCAGGCTTCACTTGATGCAGCGTTCTCAGCGACATGGCGTCAGGGTTAGTGATGAGGAGTTGCTCCTGGTTACAGATGTTGGGCCTCCCGTCGGAAGTTCAGTCTACCACTGAGGACTTGCTATTCGAAGGAGAGGGTCTGTTTTCGGAGCAGACGGACTCGAAGCTCCATAGGCTCAAGGACTCGAGGGCGACTCTTAAATCCCAGGGCTCCGCACACTTTCTACGGAGTGGAAGCATTTTAAGCCTCAGCTGAGCCAAAGATTCTTACCCCCTCCCCTTCCCTGGTAACCCAGGCAGGACTTCTCAAGGAAGAGGGGTAGAAATGGCAAGTGCAAAACCCCTGAGCCTTGTAACCAGGGCAGGGGCTCAGGCAAACAACCCCCAGGGTTGGAGCAGAATGTTTGAAGCCACGCCCGAGGACCACATTCCAGCTCCCTACCTGGATCCTCCGTCCTTTCCTGGACCGGCTCTCCCGTTTCTACTGGGCCTGGGCCCGTATAACATCGGACATGTGGGTCCTATGCACAGTGGAGCTGGGATACTCCCTCCAGTTCTCTTCTGCCCCATTTGTCTTCAGGGACCCCTCTCACGAGCAACTTCTCATACAAGAAGTGCGTCAACTGCTGCAAGCTGGGGCAGTGGAGGAGGTTCCTCGGGACATGAGGGGAAAGGGTTTTTACTCCAGAGACTTTCTGATCCCCAAGACAAAAGGGGGGCTCAGACCTATCCTGGACCTACAGAACATCAGCAAGGTTCAAAGAAGCTAAAATTCCACCTGGTTTGCCTCGCCGCCATCATTCCCTCTCTGGATCCGGGGGACTGGTGTGCTGCCCTCAATCTAAAAGATGCCTACTTTCATATTTAAATATTGCCCCCTCACAGGAGATTCCTCAGGTTTGTAGCAGGGCACCTACGTTACCAGCTTACAGCTCTCCTGTTCAGCCTCGCATCGGCCCCGAGGGTCTTCACCAAGTGCATGGCCGTTGTTGAGCTTTCCTGGGAAGGACCCAAGTTCAGGTGTACCCCTACCTGGATGATCAGTTAGTCACGGGGCCTTCCAGGGACCAAATGCACAACCATGTCATGCTAGTGAGATCGACCTTCGCCAATTTAGGGCTCCAGCTGAATACGAGCAAGTCCACCCTGGGTCCGGTACTGCGAATAGCGTTCATAAAGGCAGTTTTGGATTCGATGCAGGCCATGGCGCTGCTCCCGGAGGCTCATTTCCAGACCATGGGAGCATTGATAAGGGCCTTCAGGAGCTTTCCCACCACCACCGCTCAGAGTTGTCCCACCCTTTTAGGCCACATGGCCGCATGCACCTTTGTGGTCAGACATGCCGGGCTAAGACTTAGACTGCTCCAGTCGCGTCAGTGCATCGTTCCTACAGGGACACACCGGATGAGGGGGTCTCCGGTCCACATCAAGTGTTGGAAGCCCTGTGGTGGTGGCTAGATCCACAGCCGGTTTGCAGGGGACCCTCATTTGCTGCTCCACAGCCGGCGGTGGTGCTGGCCATGGATGCCTTGGCTCTGGGTTGGGGGGCTCACCTCGGCTCGCTCACAAGGCAAGGTCTGTGGTCCGCAGATGAGCTGTCACTCCATATAAATGCCTGGGAGCTTTGGGCGGTCCGGCTGGCATGCTAGGCTTTTCTGCCTCAACTCCAGGAGACAGACAACACCCAGCGATGTTCTGTATAAACAGGCAGGGGAGCACACTCCTCTCTTCCATGCCGAGAAGCTATCAGCCTGTGGGACTTCTGCATAGCCCACACTATCCACGTGGAGGTGTCAGACCTGCCTGGAGTCCAGAACGAACTTGCGGATCACCTCAGCCACTCCTTCAGCACCCATGAGTGGTCTCTCCACCTGGATATAGCAAGAGACATCTTCTGAAAGTGGGGGTTTCCCCGTGTGGACCTCTTTGCAACACTCCCCAACAGGAAGTGCCATTGATTCCGCTCATCCTGGAACCACAGCTGAGGCTCCTCAGCAGATGTGTTCCTTCTCCTGTGGGGTTAGTTCCTGTCACACACCTTCCAGCCATTCCTTCTGATTCACAAGGTCCTCCTGAAAGTCAGGAGAGACAGGGCCTCGGTCATCATCCTAGCTCCAGCTTGGCCCAGGCAGCCCTGGTTCACAACATTGCTGCAGCTGTCCATAGACACACCGGTCGCTCTGCCTCTGGTCCCAGAAACCACGGACCGCTCCACCATCCCACCCTGGGCTCTCTCCACCTCACAACGTGGAAGCTGCAAGGCTGGCTCTAAGGAGGCCATCTGCTCACTGCAGGTGCGGGAGGTCCTCCTTCGTAGCCGGAAGCCATCCACCAGGGCAGCATACGTGACGAAAATGAAACGATTCTCCATTTGGTCATTTCAAAAGAGTACTCCTCCCGACTGGGCTCCGCTGCCCCTCTACCCGGGGCTACCTGCTGCAGCTGAAACAGCTAGGGCTGGCTATTTCATTGATTTAAAGTCCACCTAGCAAAGGAGGCAGATCGGTCTTTGCCAACCCCATGGTGTCAGGTTTCCTTAAAGTACTGGAATGGCTTTAGCCTATGGTTCGTCACCCCATCCTGGCTTGGGACCTGAATTTGGTGCTTAAGCTCCTGGGGCCCCCATTTGAGCCACTGGCTGCTTGCTCCCTTCTGTACTTGTCCTGGAAGGTGGCCTTCCTAGTGGCAATCACCTCAGCAAGGAGGGTCAGAAAGTAGGGCATTGACCTCAGACCCACCATATACGGTGTTCCACAAGGGCAAGGTGCAGGTACGCCTCACCCAGCTTTCCTCCCTGAGGTGGTCTCCCACTGCCACACAATTCGGAACGTCTTTTTGCTGACGTCCTGTCCTAAGCCACATACTAGCAGCAGGGAGTGCGCCCTCCGTTTGCTTGACGTTAGGTGAGGAGGTTTGCAGTTACCCTGGACTTGAAAGAAAGATCTGTTTACCCAGTGTTTTCGAAAGACTGTCCTTCACGGCAGCCTTACTCAGTTGTTCATGTCGTCATAACCAATAGTCACGAATAAGGCCCTACTTAACCTGTGATGTTGCGGAAATTGCGGGTTTTGTAATAAGTTTCCACTGCCTTTTTGACAGCGAGGAGCCCTGGCGGCCGCCTGCAGGAACATCACAGAAAAGTAATAATGGACTTTATTAGTGCAGAGAATAAGGTCCTTTATTTCTCTCCTGCAATTTCCTATGGCTTGTCTGTAACTCGGCTGCAAGTTTTTGAGAACCATTCTGCAATTCGAACAGGACCTTAATCATAGTCTGTCAGGCAGTGCTACATCATGGCCGGCAGGGGTCACCCAGGATTTTCCTTGGTGCTTAATTGGCCTGGCTTCCGGCAGCAGCACTGACTAGGCGTGTGCTTGAGATCTCCCGATGCGCGAAGCTCCCACAGTCTAGGAGTAGAATTTATTAATCCATAATTGGAACCACCTTGATTCAAAGTAAATTCCTGCATCGTGCCCCTCTCTCTGATTGTCTGATCATTCCTGTATCCCACAGCCCTCTGCACCCCACAAGATCTCTGGGGCTGGGCTCTCCCTACTTATCAGTACATCACAGGCATGCTGCACGTGGTGCCTCTGGCAGAGGAAGCGAGGCAGCCGTATTCTTGTAATACTGAGCCTGGCAAATCTGGCTCCATCTGGCTAATAAACAGCAGCTCTAACTGCTGCCTATGGAAGGCCACTTGCTCAAAGCAGCCCAGGTGCCCGCATGTCCTCGGCTGTGTAATCCCACAACGGTCTCTGCTCTGTCTGACGGCAGCGGGCGAGTGCTGCATTCTTTGTCCTGTCCCATGTGTGTGCCCACGTGTTGGCACAGCATGGGTGAGGGGAGTGTGAAGACAATCCACTGGTGATCTCATGACTTGTGCTGGGGGCTGTGGCCTGACTCTCGGGGGCCAGCATGGAAGGGGCTGATGCTACCCGTTGCTGTGGAAGGGACGACCCAGCTTGTGATGCTTCAATGGCATAGGAAACTCCTGGACCCCTGCCTTCAAGGGGCGTTCTGTCATTAGCATCAATGGGGCCAGGATTTCTGTTCTCCATCCCGCCCACCCGCATGTCTTTGGCCCTGCACTACTTCAATCCCACAGGTCCCTGACAACAGAGCTTTGTCATTGCCAACACACCAGCTCCTCCAAAGCTGTCGGGTCCCTGCCAAGCTCTGGCCCGGCTGGTGAGCACCCACTTCCTCTCCTGTCCACCTTTTTGTGCGGGGGAGCTCCCGGCATGGTGCGTAACTCAGAGACTCTCTCCTCGCACCCCACTCTGCCTGATTTCTCCAAACAATCCTGCCCTGTGACACCACCTGCTTTTTTCTGGTTAAATCCTTAGCTCTGTTCCAGCAGTGCCTAGGCCAGGCCAGTGTGCTAGGTGCTGTACAAAGAGAAGCAAACCCTGCCCTGGAGAAATTGCAGCTGAATGCGCAGGCTGACAGTGTCGGGGCAGAAGGGGGCTATACACAGCGCAGCCCCTGGGATGCTCGGCCCATGGCATGGCGGTGCTACTAGCATGAGCTGGCTTGTGTTGGGAGGCGATTAGCTAAACAGCCAGGGACTGGGGAAAGGGGAGTGGGCGGGGCAGGTGGAGAAAGGGGGGAGGGCGTTGGCACCAGCGCCGGCCACGGGGGGCAAAGAATGACCAGTCCAAGCATGTGATGCTGCCAGCGCAGCTGATCCAGCCCACTTGTCTGCTTGTGAGGGGACCTTCCCAGCCTGGTCTTTTCCCCAGGCTCAGGGGGCCTTGGGGTGAGGGGGATAGCATGGCCAGTCTTCCCGCAGGGGATGGCTGTCCCTGCTTTCTCCACTCCTGCCCGCTTGCTTTCCACCGTGGACTTCAGCAGGTGCTGCAATTGCCCTGGCACCTCTGATACTCATTGGAAGATGAAGTGGGGGGACAGGCTCCAATTGCCCCCTAAAGCTCTTGGGCAGGTTCCCCTGGCCCGTGACTCCCTTGCACTGGGTGGGAGCGAGGGACGGGCTGGCTCTACCTGCCTCTGGCCTGCCGTGTGGCGCCTGGGCAGCAAGTTGCGGCACCCCTCCGCTCAGCCAGCCTTGCAGATGGAAATGGGCACTGGTCCACAGCTCTGGGGTGGGTTTGAGCAACGGGCTTGGCTCCAGCTGTGAGCCCCTGGGCCCCACGCTGGTGAGGATGTGTCGCAAGGGCAGTTGCTGTGAGGTTGTTTGCCCTTTGTACCAGGCAGTGACAGATGTGTGCTGAGAACTTAATGGGACGGTGCAAATGAGGGACGAGACTGCAGCCGCCCTTCCCCGCCATCAGGGCTGGGTCAGCTTCATCCCTGTCAGCCCTACAAATGCCAGCGTCCTCCCCCAGAGCCGGGCTGGCTCTGCAGGGCCACCGGAAGAGAGCACGGCACAAATTCCCCAGCAGCGCGTCTGCCTGTGAACACCTCCCCAGAGCAGAGCTGGAGCCTTGCCTGCTCTGTCCTTTAAGAGCAGGGCCCCAGCCGGAGACGGCTGCTCCCAGAAATGCTAGGGAGAGCTGTGCCCCGGGCAGGCAGCAAATGCCTGAGTGAGAGAGGGCAGAGTAACACTGCCCTGCTCTAGCATCTTCCTCCAAACACCAGGCACACCCTAGGCACATCCTTACTCCCAATGTACTGGGCTGGGAGCGGGTCCTGAGGCCCCCTCGTAGAGCCAGGCCAAAGCCGTGAACAGAACCTCGCAATCCTGCATTCCAGGCAACAATGCTCCTGTGTGTGCAGCACCGAGCGCCATGGGCCGTCAATCACTACCGTCGTAATAAGATCCATGAGTGCCAACTCGGCTCAGCTCGCCCGGGAGCTGGTGACTTCCGTCCGAAGTAAACCCGCTGGTTACTCCTGGCCCAGGTCCTGTGCGATCCCCCAGTGCTCCCGGGGCCAGCAGAAGCAAATGTCTGCCCCGTCTGATGCAGGGAAGGGAGGAGCTCGGCCCCGATGTGGGGATGTGTTAGAAAGTCACTGGGCCCATTCCCTGCACTCTAGGTAGCTGTTGGAGCTGCCTGAGTTTGGAGACCCCAAATCTGCATGCTAGGTGGGGCACCCCAGCGTACTGGGGTAGCTGATCCTGTCCTGCATTGGGGTGGGAGGGCCCAGGGCGAGCGAGCACTAGATGGCGCTTGTGACCCACGCACTGCTCTGGAAGAGCCGGCTGCGCAGTGCTTTCCCTCCCACAACCCAGCCTTGCCTGTGCTCGACTCTCCCGCAGGAGGCAGGGTGGGCGGGCTGTGCTCCCAGAGTCCTGCCATTGGGCCCTGTGCTCCGAGCTGGCCTGGGGGACGTGGGGTCAAACGCAGCCCTGTCCTCCCCAGCTGCTGGAGCCCACGACCACTGGTGCAAGGGGAGAACCCCTGCAGGCCTGTGGGGCTGTGTCCTCCCTCCCATCTTCCCATTCCCCGGGGAAAGGCTAGGGGGTGCTGGCCTCTGGCAGGAAATCTCCGTTCAGATTTCAGCATTTGAGCAGCTTGGATTGGAGTCCTCTCTCTCGCCGGAGGTGGTTTCCTTGTGGGGTCACCACCTCGCTAGTTCTCTGCGCTGCTAGACCTTGGCTCCCTGGCGGGGGGGCTGCCTCGTGGGGCGGGGGAGGTGTGCCTTAAAAGTTCCCACTCCCCAGAGCTGAGCAGGGGGCAGGTTGCAGAGCCCAGCAGCCATACACGACCGTGCAGAATAGCGTCACCACGTCTGGTAACGGGGTGACTGGACTGGACCGACCCCGCTGGGATTTGGGCAGAATTCCACCCCGGCAGGTCTTTGGCATGGCGTGCTTGCCCATGGGCAGAGCCCCCATCTGCCAGCCTTTGCACGAGAGGCGCTAGCAGGGCTGTGCTGTAGCTCCTGGGTTGGCGTTAACTGAGAGGCGTGCCCTCCGGTGTGACGTTCGCGTAGAGGATTCCTGTCCAAGAGCTGACTAGATCTGGCTGTTCCTGTGAATCCAGCTGGTGTACAAATGAAGTGACAATTTATTGGGTGACAACAAACTGAGGAGAAAACACACAGTTAAGAGCACAGAAAGGGGGGGAGCGCCCCAGACTCTGAAACCAGCCACACAACCCCTGGATCCCCGAAAGTCTCTGGCGGTTGGTTCTTCACTCCTCCCCAGGAGTGTCGACTACGATCTGGTCAAACGTCCGCTTCTCCTCCTGGTCCGAGCCGGCTGCTTCTCCTCCTCGATCTCTAGGCTCGCGCAGACACACGGGACACCCTGTCCACACTGCCACGAAGATGGGCACTAAGTGTTTCAAGTGTAGGATCATAGAATATTAGAGTTGGAAGGGACCTCAGGAGGGCTCTAGTCCAGCCCCCTGCTCAAAGCAGGACCAACCCCGGCTAAACCATCCCAGCCAGGGCTTTGTCAAGCCTCAGCTTAAAAACCTCTAAGGATGGAGATGCCCCCCCCTCCCCAGGTAACCCATCCCAGAGCTTCACCACCCGCCTAGTGAAACCCTTTTTCCTAATGTCCGGCTATATTTGCTTTTTCCCAGTAACCTCCCCTGTTCTGCCCCTCAGCCAATCCGGGCCTTACCTATTCCCCCTCTTTTGGGGTTTGCACCCAGCACTCTCTTGTGCACACGGCACGCTGGTTCTTATGCACACGGCACTTACCTTCAGGCTTCCCGCCTTTTGGCCCTGTCTCTGGGCGGACTTGTCCGTGCTGGCACCCCGCCAACCATCACTGTCGGACAAATCTACTCGACTCCATTTTGGATCTCACAACCAATATGGAGTCTGGCCTCGTCGCCGTTTTCTTTATTCACGGGGGTCATTCCAACCTATTTACAATACATGAAATCATACCCCAGCGCTGGGAGTCCTGCTGTGGGGAAGTTGGTCCTTTCTCGTCAGTTGCTGCTGTGGCACAGGTGTGGGGCTGGGGAAATGGCCGAAAGGAAGAATTCCCGGGGCTCAGCTCGAGTGCGCAGATAGACCGGGGAGTAAGCGCCTTTATTCTGGGGCATAGCAGCAATGGGGGGGGCGGGGGGGTGTTCGGTCCCCTGACCTACTCCCTGGTCCTCTGATTGGGGGGCTGGCCTGAGTCAAAGGCCGATAATCTGCGGCAAGGCAAACGCTGTCCTGCAGGCACTAGGGCCGGCGTGGGACTGGGCCCAAGGGAGGGAGCGCGCTTCGGGCCTGCAGAACCGCTCCAGCTCTCAGCCCCTTTGTGACACCCTTGCATTAACAACTGCTCTGACCCTGCAGTGCTGGGGAATCCACCGTTTCACCAGGCTGTCCAGATCACAGGGTGGAGTAGATGCCGGCTGCTGCTGCTGCTAGGAGCATGTTATGAGAGCTAGGATCTTGGACTGTGGATGAGTCTTCCAAGGGACAGGTTTGGAAGCCTGTTTGCTTGGGATACTTAAAATCACCTGGAGGAAAAAACTAGCAAAAGCAACATTCTCTTGTTCTGAGTTTGTACAGCACCTAGCACCACGGAGCCCTGCTGTGTGCCTGGGGCTACGAAATGCTAGGGTGATACCCTGAGCTGAACAGCTGGGCTTCCCCCACTCTGCTGTTCAAGTGATTTAGGGACGTGGCCCATCTGAGAGGTGGCGTGGCAGCAGGATGCCTGAATGGCCGGGCACCAGGGGAAGTGTGGTGAGGTCCCTGTTCTTTAGACTCAGCCCCAATGCAGTTTCTCTTTGCCCAAGGCCCAAGCATGTCTAGTTGCATCTCTGGGGCACGAGTGACGGTAGCAGCTGGGCCAGTCGGCACCTCCAAAGCCCTGGTGACATTTCTTGTAACTATTATCGCTTCCACTGAGGGCTGCTTCTCCCTAGAGTCATGTTCCACCTAGATACAGTCCAGGGCACGTGGGCAGATAGATACAACAGACCCCCTGGGCTCTCCCGGAGCGAGATAAGCGCTCACCAAGGACATGAGCGAACAGGAAGCAGCTTGCAGCCGCAGGTCCCCAGGGCTTTGGACTCTGCTCCCAGAGAGCCGGAGGGTGGTTGTGGCCCATGCTGGGACGAGGGGCGGAGATGGAGCGGGAATCTGTGCTGGTGTCCTTGGTTATCGTGGGTTGTTGTTGGGGCAACGTTGATCAGGGGTTGATCCCTGCGGTCCTGGCCTGCCAGAGGAGTTGTCAGGGCCCTGGGTATGTTAGGGGGTGGGAGAGCAAATTGGGGCCAGTGGGACAGCAGCTAATCGTAGGGGCCCCGGGATTGTGTGACCTGTGGTAAAGCTCCCAGACACTCTCAGCCAGTCCTTGCCTGGAGCTCTAGTGAGAGGGGGGACGTCAGGCCAAGGGCTTTGGGGCTGGGAGCACATTGATCGCCGTCACCATGCTCCCTGTGCGTATGGCAGGGCTCTCCATCGGGTAATGCCCCGACTCAGAGCTTGGTCGTTGTACTCATGCCAGGGCAAAGAAGCGGCCTTCCCCAAACTAAGCTGAGTGCAGAGCCTGCTTGTGAAGGGGGGTGGATTGGGGCGAGCCCTGGGCTGGCTCCGCGGGAGGGTCCGTCACTCCGGTGTGTTTGTGCCTTCCTCTCTCCAGAGCTGGTGTGTGTGTGCAAAGCTGGTGGCTTTTTAAGCGCTGTCTGTGCCTCTGGGGTCTGCCACCGCATACGCTGCTCGCTTGCTGGCGCTGGGGGGTTGTTGTGTAAAACTGCGCGTGGCAGAAGCTGGCAGGCCGGAGACAGAGCAGAGAAGTGGATGAAGAAGGGTGGTTTATCGCAGACCCTTGATTTTGTCTGTAATTGCACTTTGATCTCTGCCCCTCCGGTTCCCCGACAGCATGTGCTAGGCCGCAGGGTTTCCCTTTCCTTCCCCCAGGTGCAGGAAAGTGGTTTTTTAACAATGCAGATGAACCGGCCCTGGGGCCTTAGAGCCCCTTGGCAGAGCTGTCACGGGCTGGGCAGACGTCTGGTACCAGAGCAGTGCAACTGCAGCAGCTTTGGCTAGCCACGGGAACCGTTCCCCAGGGGCTTGGGCAGCCCATGCTGCTGTGGGGCCGTTGCTCTGGTACCCGAGCTGGCTCCCTGGCTGCTGACTTGATGTGAACTGCGATCACACCTGTGGAGACACCCTTAGAGCAGCTCATTTACAGGCAGCTGGTTGCATGAGACCCATTGATCAAGCTGCGTGCTGCTGCAGTGCTCCAGTGGGGCGTGGGCCCTGGGGTGCCGCAGGGTGGCAGTGCTGGCAGGCCCCCAGCAGGACGCATGGACGAACAGCTGAAGGGGCCACCGGCTGTTACTCAGTGGAAATGCATCCCTGCTAGAACCCGGGGGGACCCCTGGATCGCTCTGGCCATTGCCCCCATTCCGACAAAGAACAGAGCAGCCCCGACAACCAGCTCCATGGGCAAAGTCTGGCTAGCCCATTTCCCCCACCTACCCCCCGGTCACTTAAAACCGACTTCATCGGGGTTCCCCTCCGGGGCACCCTTTGGGAAGGGAGGGGCGGGTAATCAGCCATAGGACGTGGTGGTCAGTAGGCGGCCCACGGGCCAGATCCAGACCGCCACTTGCTTCTGAACGGCCCCTGAAATTTTGTTCTTTACTTATTATGCTTGTTGTCATTGTTTTTCTCTGGGGTCTGGACCTTGACTAGATTTGATCCAGAAATTTGGACCTTGACAAAAAGAATGGACTACCCCTGCCTTTGGGGCAAGGGAGCCAGCAGCCCAGCGGAGGGTGGAGGTCATGGGCTAGTGTTGTTCTGTGGCTGGGGATCCCCCGTGCCTTCAGCCCGACATGTGGGAACTGCCCTGCGTTCTCCGGGCTGCTCACCTCCCGTTCTTCGCCTTGTGTCTCCACAGGATAAGAAGCTGCAGATCTTCGACCCAAGGACCAAGCCAGCTGCAGTCCAGGTATTTCCTTCTTTCCTTTGTCTGCCCGGGAAAATGGGGGGCGGGGGGATGTGCATCAAATGCGGGTGGAGCGGAGTGAATTAGAGGTCGGATGGGCCTAGTGGAAGGAGCTGAATTAAGCCGAGTGCTATAAGGAGCAGGTAGGCTGGGCCCTGTCTGTATGGGCTCGTCACTGCGCGGAGTGGGACCCCTCAGGATCTGATATGCAGGAGAGGGGCCAGGGTTTGGAAGGACATCATTATAGGCTGAGCTGGCGGTGCCCATGCTCTGGGCAACACCCTACAGACTGCTCAGCATGGGATAAATAATTGTAACGACCTTGAGCATTCGTATGCTCAAACCACCGAATCTTGTGGCCAGAAATGGATGCTGCCACCATGTGCTCTGGTTGCCTTTTGCATCCGGCCTGTTATCCCCTCCTCCTGCCTCAGGCCCTCACTTGCGAGAAGCTTTTAGGCTAGAAAGACTTTGGTGCAGGATGCCTGCTTTCAATCTGCCGTCCCCTTTCAGCCTGATGTCCCAGGAATTCAAACTGACTGGTCTTGAGCACATCTGCGGTCAGCGTCCCCAGCTCTAGTGGGAAGGCAGGTGGCTCCCATGTGTGTGGTTTGCCTCCAGGTTTTTCCAGCAGCTGAATGAAACAGTTGCTTGGAAAAGTAGCGGCTCCACTGAGGTCTGGCTGGCTGGCTCAGCGCAGCTCTGCAAATGCAGGGATCAGAAAATAAATAGCGGGCTAGGAGCTGCATTCAGCACCAAGCCCTGATCAGAGGTTTCCTGTGGCTTCTGGGATCTCAGATGAGGAAGCTGACATCCCTCTGCTCTCCGGGATGGCTTGATTTATAGAAAACATGGAGGAGCGGAAAGAGCTAGTGGCTTCCCCTCTGCGTCCAGCCTGTCCTGGTTTTCTTCCCGAACGGTCACCCAGGCCTGTGCAAGGAGACTTTCAGTATCTGCGCCCTCTTGCCTGCTCTTGTCAGCTCTGCAATTATATATTGGCCTCGCTGTGTGTTAGACAGTGGCTGGCATGATACCCCTGGTCCTGCGTGGCGTCATAGGGACTGTGGAGTGTGCCATTTAGGCCCTTCTGTGGCTGGGCCTGTAGAGAATTCCCTAATGCCGCTTGCAGCCAGTGGAGATTCCCCTTCAGCAGACAGTCTGCTCTGTGGGACTGCGTCTGTCCAGGGGTTCGGACTGAATACCTCCCCAGGGACGATTGCCAGAGGCTGTCAGTTCTGGTAGAAGTCTCTGTGCCTGGTCCCCGCTCTCCCTAGCATTCTCAGTGGCTGGAGGTGTCAGGACCAGCAAGGCAATGGGGGTGAACCGTACTTTATCGGCCTGAGTGCCACAAAGCACAGCCCGTTGCCAGCGAGTCGGCTGTGATAAGTATTTGCCAGCTTCCTGCACGAGAGGGGCTGAGGAGAGGCGGGCCTGGGGTTCACAGGGCGTCAGCTAGCTGGGGCAGGGCAGCATGGGCTGGTGTGTGTCTGTGCCGTGCCAGGCGCCCCTCACCCTTGCCCCATCCTTCGGCCTGTCCCAACATGTGGGTCCAGTCACGCAGACCCTTCCCTGGGGGGCCGTGGGGACGCTGTTCACACACATGTCTGCCGTCTTCTCCGTGGAACTAGCCAGAGGGTTGGCTGGCAAAGGGCACAGGCACTCCCTCCCCTGGGGCCTGAGCACTCAGTTTTCACCAGAGTCCTAGCCCTTTGTGGCCTGGGAGAGGAGCTAGGGCTGGGCTGGGGTGGTTCACATCACTATACCCCCTTGGGCTGTTCTCATCAGACTGCATGGCTAAGCAGGGGCACGCCTGGTCACGACTTGCACGGTTGACCCCACCAGAAAAGCCAGGCTGCTGCAGGAAGTGGCATCGCTGATTCAGCAAGCAGTGCTGTTCCGTCTTGGCTAGTGAGCATGGCTCTGAGGGTTCCCCACGGCTGGAAGAGCCTGAACTGAGACCGCCTGTGGCTATCGTCTGTCCTGCAGCTTTCTTCCTGCGCATAGGAAGTGTTGGCTCGGTTCCTGGCATGGCCTGACTCCTTCTCCCTTCTCTTTTTGTTGGTTGCGTTGCCCTGCCCTGCCTTCTCACCATGGCCCTGCTGTGGAGGAAAGGGCCACACCCCAACCCGGAGGAGGCTACACATCAGTGGTGGGAGAGCTGAGATCTCCACGGTTGGGGAGCACCCTGGGAATAAGACATTCAGCGACACTAGGAATTTACATCCGTACAGCTACGTCTCTTGGGGCATGAAAGATCCACTTCCCTGAGACATGAGGCTATCCCGACCTAACCCCTGCATAGACAGTGCTTGTTGCTACCCTTCGAGGAGGTGGATTACCTACGCCGATGGCAGAATGCATAGATGGTTCTACATTACAGTGCTACAGCTGTACTGCTACAGTGTTTTAAGTGTAGACGGGCTCTCTCTTCCCATTTGGGTGCCAGCCAAAGCCCCTTGCACATGGACCCCTCTCTCCCCTGTGGGGGGCCAGTTGCTGGGAAGTGGAGCCACTAACACCATCCGGCGTGGCAAATGTTCACCTCTTTCCCTTCCATTGCACGCCCAGTATTGCTGCAAAGCGACAAATCTCTTTCTGCCTGTGGACAGCCCAGTGCTGCTCCAGAGCTCTGCTGTTTATTTCCTGCAAGCCCCGGTGTGGTTGTATGATGGAAGGTCAGCAAAGGGGCGAACTCAGCGAGTTCCAGCCGCGTCTCCCAGGGAGGGTGCACCCCGTCTAGCTGAGGTATTAAAAACATTGTGTGAGTGATGGTGGCAGCTCGCTTGCCTCCTCTGCTGCCTGACCCATGGATGTTTGCATCCAGTGTGAGCCCCTCATCTGTGTCCACATTTGCCAAGAGAAACATGCACCTTCTCGGCAATTACCGAGAAATGCTGAGTTGCAGCCATGATCCAGTCTCTCTCATAATTAATGAAGATGTTTAGTCTTCTGGAAATGCCGCATGTTATGTTGTGCTGAAGGGGGAAACTTTAAAATGCCATAAATCCTCGGTGTTTGCACAGCATTTATTGAGCCAAGAGGAATCAAATCTGATTTTCCTGTTGCTGGAGCGGCTGGTTGTTTTGAAGGGCTGTGACTAAATTGTGTCCTGTCAGGACCACAGTGGAAAGTCATGGGTTGCCGTGCTCTGGTTTTCGACATGACCCAGTCTGCCCTGCAGCTGCTGAGGCATCAGTGCGCTGAGTTTTCTAGGGCAGCTGGAACCGTTGATGTGACAGAAATGGGGGCAGGATGCAATTTAAAAAAATAATCTGATGTCCGGAGGTTCTGGACCTCTGTCTGCACTCTGGTCCTTCATGGCATAGAACCGCCACCGCCTTTCCTTGGAAAGCTGGGTACTCCACTTGCTCAGGACTGTCTCATTGAACAGACTGCTGCTTCTTTAATGTAAAAATAATCGAATCAATGCAAACAAGAAGCCGAGGATTGGTGCTGTGACCGCATGGAATGGCGGGGCCTGGGTGGTGGCCCTTCAGCCAGAATTTCTCCACGGAACAGGGACAGGATGGGCCAGGGCCTTGTCAACTTCCCCCAATGGGCTGCCTCTTTGGTGACCCTCAGAGGCTGCTTCTGGGAGGGGTAGGAGATCTGTCTCTGACCCATTCAAGCCTTGATTTTTCTGCTGAGGTTGCCAATGCCCCAGTGCCAGCTGTGGTGGTGGATGTCTGCCCACCGGGCACTAGTGGGTAGGGGGAGGGGAACTAGAAAAGGCTGAAATGAAAAGCTTGAGAACATAAGTTCTGCCATGCGGGGTCAGATCACGCTCCATCTTGCCCAGTATCCTCGGTCTGACCGAGGCCTGCACCAGAGCTTCAGGGGGAGCGTAGAGAACAGGGCAATTATGGAGTGATCCACCCCTCTTCCACACTCGGCCTGTGGTAGTTGGAGGTTTAGGGGCACCCGGAGCCTGGGGTTGCGTCCCTGACCATCTTAGCTAATAGCTGTTGTTTGACCCACCCTCCATGAGCTTCTCCAGTTCTCTTTTTTTGCACCCAGTTAGACTTTTGCCCTTCACAATGTCTGCTGGCAACAAGTTCCACAGCTTGACTGTACATCGTGTGGAAGTGTACATCCTCTTGTTTGTATCAGACCTGCTGCCAGTTTATTTCATCAGGTAGCTGTATTGTGTGACAGGGTTAATAACAGGTCTCTATTCTTTCTCCACACCCTTCCTTCTTTTACAGATCTCTCTAGTCTCTCCCTTTAGCCAGCTCTTTTCTAAGATGAACAGCCCTGATCTTTTTAATCTCTCCTCCTATGGAAGCTGTTCCATATCTTGATCATCTTTCCTGCCCTCCTCTGAACCTTTTCCAGTTCCATTATATCCTTTCTGAGATGGGATAACCAGAACTGGACATCGCATTCAAGCTGTGGGCGCACCACGGATTTATGTAGTGGCATTATATTTTCTGTCTTTTTTTTACCCCTTTCCTAATGGTTCCTAATATACCGTTAGCTTCTTTGACTGCTGCTGTACACTAAGTGGATGTTTTCAGAGAACTATCCTCAGTGACTCCTAGATCTTTCCTGGGTGGTAACGACTAATATAGACCCCATCACTATATATGTATAATTGGGATTAGTTTTCCAATGTGCATTATCTACATTGAATTTCATCTGCCATTTTGTTGCCCCGTCTGCTTTAGACATATTCTCTTGAATTCGTTTGTATTGTCTGCCAACTTTGCTGTGTCACTGCTCACCTCCTTTTCCAGACCATTTCTGAATCTGTTGAGCAGCACAGGTCCCAGGACAGCTCCCTTGCTGTTCACCTCTCTCCGTTGGACAGAGGCCACTGACAGGTTCTGCAGTTGTGACTTGGGGGAGAAGATCATATACCTGCTTGTGCCAGACACGGGCTACATAGGAGCATGCGTGGGAACGGCCCTCCGTTCCTTCTCAGCCTGGGTATGCCTGCCGTGAGAGTGCCTTGGCTTTTCCAATATTTCTGTAGTGGCTAAGACAGGCTTTGCAGTTAGTGAGCTAGGAGAGCAGTGAGAGGACTGCATTTCTCCTCTTTCCCTTCAGGCTGATTTTTTTTCCCTGGGCCAGGCATGCCTGGCTCGCCCGGTTTCTAATGCTGCCGCTCCCACAGGGGTGCTATACTAGCGAGTGATGGGCACGCCAAGCATGTCCATCGCTTGGGGGAGTCTCATGTCTCCTCAGACAGATCCAGCACCCCTCCTGCCTCACACAGGGGTCCCCTAAGCAGAGGGGGGTTTTGGAGGCTTCTGGGAAAGCTTCCAAAAAAGGAGAATGGGGTCTCTCCGTAGGGAGCCAGCTCCAAAAAGGCCAAGTCCCCAGTAAGATCTACAGCCTCCTAAGCCTCGAGCTCTCGACTCGTCACCATTGAGTTAAAGAGTAACTCCTCTGGCACTGGCAGGGCCATCCAGTGCTGGAGCATGAAGGAGAGACGCAGCTCCGATAGGGCCTTGGTACCTTCTATCAGCAAGGAGGGCGGGCATCGTCACTGTACAGGGACTGGCACTGAAAGTAAAAAAAAAACAAAACAAATCCTCTCCCAAAGCTGGTCACCAGTCCTTCAGCTAAGCAACAGAGCAGTGAGAACAAGAACCCGCACAGGTGGAGCACTGGGGAGATACCCAGCTGAGCTCCCAGGCACCCCATCTGTGAGATGGCTGCTGAATGGGGACAGACACAGCCCCTTTCTCCCCGCCCCGCCCCGCCAGGATCCCACCGGAGAAAGCTAGTCGTGTAGCAATCTGCTGAGCGGCAGCAGGGAAGAACCTCTCCGCTGCTGTTTGGGTTCTGGCCCCAGACTGCTCGAAGGAGGGAGCCAAACAGCAAGAGCTGATAGCAGGCCTGTGACGCATGAAGTGCCCTGTGTCCGGTTTCGGCTCGGTCACAGTCCTTGGGATAGCACCCGCTCCTCCACACACTGGCTGGCAGCAGCCCTAGGTTTGTTTGGGTTTTTGGTATCGTGAGGGCCTGAAAATCAAGTTAGACATAGCAGAATCCAGGCGCCCGTTCCCAGGGCCGTTGGGGTGGGGCTGCCCCTGCCAGCTGCCTTCCCTGCAGGCTCTGGCATGGCTAAGGTGGCTGTGCCGGGAAGCTGCTGGCCAGCAAAGAGCCCATTAGTTAGTGCCTTAAATCTCCATGCTCTGTTTCTCTCGGAGCTCTCTCCTTGCTAATTTGAGCCAGCCCCTCCACACTGATGGGCCCTGCCTGTACCCGGCCCTGCAGCCTGGTGTGTCCCGTGCTCTGCTTCAGCCCTTTGATTTCCTTGCCAGGCCGCAACAAACCCCATCTGCCCTGCCTGGGCCTCGTTCCTTCCTCATGCGCCTGGATTGCACAGGGCCGGCTAGGGGCACTGCTCTCCTTGCCTGGACCGCGGGCGCTCTCATCTCTGCTCTTTGATCTCTGCTCCGACTCCTTCACCGCCTGTTCTGGGCTCTCCTCCCGGCACCCCTCACCAAGCGCGCTGCAATGTCAGCCTGGCTGCTGGCACCCCGGGGACCTGCTTCCCCAACCGTGCTGCGCCCCTCTCATTCCCTTGCTCCACCCTCTCCCTTTGCACAGGTGCTGCGCCATCTGTCCCAGACACCCAGGCCCTTCCTTTCTGTTTCCACGGGCGGGGCTGTGGCAGGTGTCGAAATAAAGCGGCCTGTGCATCCAGCAAGGCCCTGCCAGAACTGGCGGCTCCCGCTTGGGCTGAGCTGGGCAGCACTGTGTTTGGGGGGCGGGGGGCAGGCAGGCATCCTTTAAATTCCAACCTTTCAGGCTTGGTTAAGGGAAGGGCCATGCAGAGAGAGGGCAGCAGGGGAGCTCAAGGGGCAGGTGTGGGGCTGTGTCCTCAAATGCTTGTTCACCCAACTCTCTCATTGCCTGGGGGGCAGAACCCTAAAGGATGGTGCTGGCCTGGGCCTGGGTGTAGGCCCATCAACCCCCCCAGCAGGTGCCGTTGAAGCACTGGCTGGCAGGCGGCAAATGAAGGGGCACAGTGTGAGATGATCTCCGGGAGGTCCACGCTGTCAGAGCCTGGTGGTGAATGATTGGCCTGGTGTGTCTGGGTGGGCTCCTGTCCCTGAGTTCTGGGTGTTGGTTGCTGCCAGGGGCAGGGAGTGGGGCTGGACTTCCTTGGCCTAGTGCCATGCTTTGAGGGGGCAGGGATGGGAGGCTGCGTTCCCTTTATGCAGCAGTGCCCGCATGCCCAAGCACCAGTGTGATGGGAAGCTCTCCCCGTGTCTGTGCTGGGGGGGAGCCTGTGGCTGGAGGAAGGGGGGCGATTCCTAGCCAGCTTGCATCCTGGGGTGCACCATGGTGTGGAGCCAGGCCGGTGCTCGGGTACCCATAGGGCAAGCGGTGGGCTGTGCCCCCTGCTGGGCTGGACACTCGAATGCAGCAGCTCTCGTCTGTGGCCCCAATGAGGGTGCTCTAATCCAGCCAGTCACAGGGTGCATCGACCCTGGGCATCTCCAGCACTTCCCCTTGCTGGCTTTTCCTCCCAGCCCTAGAGCTAGTGTAAGCCAGGGGATGGGGGGACACGGTGCCTTGCCTGCGTGGAGGCCAGGCCAACAGTGGGGAAAGTGCTAGAGGGCTCCAGGTCCCCTGGCTGTGATGCCATGCTGTAGGGCCAGGCACCTGGCTAGCTGTGGGGAACTCCTGCTTGGGTGGAAGCCGGCTCCCAGTTCCGTCCTGCTGGGGAAGGAGGGCCTGGGAGCCAGCACCATAGAAACCATCAGGTTGAGTTCAGCTGTCCTGGAAGCTGCCTCTTCAGACCGCAGCTCTGGGCCCTGGCCTGCGTCGTCTTGCCCGCTCTGCCGCCGGGACCCCTATTCCTCTGCTGTCCCTGGGCTTTATGCCTCCCTGCTCCTTGGGGAAGGAAGAGGGGGGCAGATCTGAGTGTGGGGGGGCAGCAAGATGCTGGGTGATGCCCTGCCATGTGGGTGCCTTTGCTCAGAGGCTGGGATTTCTCATTGGCAGGCCGTCAGCTGCTTCGCCTAGGCGTGACGCAGGGCCGGGTGCTTGTCTGCCCTGGGTGCAGGAGTTCGTGCCGCTGCTGCCTGGCACAGGAGCCGGGCCAGGCTTGTGCGCTTGAAATGGCTCCGGTGCAAACCTGGCCCTGCGGGGGAGCCAGGACGTGGCAGTGGGAGGCGGCCGGCTCCCCTTCGCCCACTCGCTCGCTCACGGCGGCAGCTGCGCATCTGGCCAGCACCTGGCTTCCATCACGGAGCCAGGAACAGCCTGCGGTAATGATCCTGGCTGGGAAGCCAGCAAGCGTGGCCCGGGTGGGATACGCAAGAGTGCAGCGTGTTCTCATGAGAAACTTCCACCGTGCAGCGAGGGGGGCGCACAAGGGGGGACACGTGGTGCAGCCGGGGACTGCAAGTGGGAGCGAACACCCAGCTCCCTCCAGCCCCTAGATCCTTTCCTGCCTTCACCTCTGTGGGCGCTCTTCTCCCCCAGCCTCCTCCCCCAAGCCCTGGGGCACAGCTGCCTGGCCTCTGGCTGCAGGCAGCTGGGGCCAGCCTCTTCGTGAGCCGCTGCCAATGTCGGGGTGGGGGGCTGCTGAGCACCGTGTATCCCCTCCCCAGCTCCGGGGGCTGCTCTAGAGCCTGGCCAGGGAGGCAGGCGTCAGGGAATCGAGCCAGCTCTGCTTCCCTCTAGCATGACCTGGAGGTGAATCGCTGGTCCCGGAACCTGGTGCAGAGACAGCTGAGGCCTGGGTGGGTGGCAGGGCGCTGAAGGGCCCTTCCCGTGCTCTGCTCCCTAGGGATCTCTGCCTTGCTCAAGGCCTTTCCTTGCTCTTGTGCCCGGGTGTAAAATGCTCCAGGAGCCAATGGCAGAGTGGGGGGGATGGGAAAAGGGGGGATACGGGGGAGGGAGGCAGCAACCGACCCTCTGTGCTCAGGGGCAGGGCTGACCCCAGGCAGACAGTGCAGTAGAGAGCAGGTAGGCTGGGTCTGGAAGTGCCCTTAGCAAGCACTCAATGCGTTCCCAGGAACCAGAGGGATCTTCTCTCCTTGTAATGCTTGGGCTGCGTTTTCTGGGTGTGCCCGGGGGAGGGGGATGGGAGGCACCTGGCTCTGGGGGCAGGGTGGGGGGTGAAGAGGGCTGAGCGGGCCATTTAACTGCCCCGGCTGCACCTGGAGGAGACGGCCGGGCTTTGATGAGGCTCAGCAGCTGGGCAGGGAGCGGTGGGCCCATGTGAGCCAGGAAGCTGGTGACAGAAGGGGGCTGCCGGAAGGCAGGTTCCCATCCCTCGCCGGGAGGAGGGCAGTGCACTCGGGCTACAGAGGGTAGTGAGCAGGGAGGTGGGAGGCGGGGAGGCCAAGAAGGTCGGGGGGAAGCAGCAAGGCAGGACACTAAGCCCTGGGCTGCTGACGGGAGGGCCCCTGACCAGGACCTGCTGTGAAAGGTGACACAGGTCCCCCTGCCAGCCACGGTCGAGCAGCCAAGGGAAGACTGCCACTGTGGAGGGAGGGACTCGCATATTCCCCCCTCCCGCTCACACCGGAGGAGACATGCACATGCTGGCCTGGCCTGGCCGGAGGCCCCGTCACAGAGAGGGAGCCGGGGCGAGGCACCCCTCGGGGAGGGCACAATGTCTGGCAGGAGCTAATCCCCCGAATGTCCAGGAGGTGGCGTCACCAGCAGCAAGTGCACCCCATGGAGCAAAGCATGCCCCAGATCGCCCAGCCCCCTTCCAGCACGTCTGATGGCAGGGCCCCTGAACTGCGCTGCCTCCAGCCAGCTCCCCCGTGTTGCCGCTCGGCAGCTCGGCAGCGCCCTGAGAAGCAGCAGGGCCGGGATTGCTGGTGAGCCCAGCTCAGGAGACAGCAGCAACTGGGAAATAAAAAGCCAGGATGGACCTGGCACCCGCTGCAGGGGGCCGTAGGGCAGAGCCGGAGCACTCGTCCTGCTCGTGGCGGGGACATCAAGGCCCCGCGGGGTGGCAGGAGGGCTGGCTGACGCCCTGTAGCAGCTTGAGGGGTGAGGCTCAGCAGGAAACTCCCCAGCAAGGGGCAAGACAACAATTCACAGGCCCTGTGGGAACAAAGATGGTCTTCATGGTGGCCGAAGACTGTCCTGCAGTGGCACTGGTGTGACTCCATGCTGCAGGGTGTGGAGAGTGTACACCTGGCCCCTCCGTGGGATGGGGGTTGGCCGGGACACGGGGGGTATTCCACCATTCTTCAGCTCCATCACTCATTCCCAGCTGGCGCGGGCGCATAGCCGTGGGACTCCGCCTGGAGCAGCTCCATGGCTTGTCAGTCCACGCGGAGCTAGGTGGCCAGACCTGTGTGGCTTTCCCATGGGTCTCCAGCAGCTCAGAGTTGATCTAGCTAAGCCTCTAGGCCTCTCATTCCTTGCAGTAGAGTTGGGGAGAAGGGACAGCGACTGACTGCCAGCGTGGTGGCAGGGCCTCCTCGTTCCCTTGCAGCCTGGTCTCTGCTGGTAACCCAGGGGCTGAGCGCCTGCAGCTCTCGTGCTGTCTGTGGCTCTTACCTGGCCCCTTTCACCATATCTGAGCCCCGCACAATCTGGGGCAGGGAGGGCTCTTACCCCGACTGCACAGATGAGGCACAGAGAGACTAAGTGGTTTGCCCAGGGTCACCTGGGAAGTCTGTGGCAGAGCAAGGACTCCCCGTTCATGGGCCAGCACCCAAACCACTTGGGCCATCCTGCCTCTCTAGGCTTGTTTTTCCCATTGACCTGGTGGAGTTTGTGAGGGTGCAGACCCCACAGAAATGAGGTCCTGTGTCTCTAGGAACATGGTGTTCCCAGACACGTGCTGGCTGGGATAGGAGCTGTCTGCCTGGCAGGGGGAGACTGAGGCATTCAGGGAGTGGCTCTTGGCACTGTGGCCAGTCCCTTGGGCGGAGAGGACATTTCTAAGGGACGGTTGGTATGAACAAGAGCCTTTGGCAAAGGCAGCCGGGCTGCGGGAGACTGGCCTTCCGTGTGGATTTCCGTGGGTCCTGGGCAGCAATTATGTGAGTGGTGACTCCAGTGGCCCCTGGCTGGCTCTGCCACTCCCCACCTGGCAGCTGCAGCATCCTGGACCCATACATTGTGCCCTCTGTGTTTGGGGCGGGCGTCTCTGCCCCTTCAACTGCTGTTGGCACTGGAGCTGCTGTTCTGCAGAGCCGGGCTTGCCAGGCACGGGAAGCGCGGCTGCTGGAGCAGGGTGAGGAAGGTTTGCTGGAATATGCAGTCACGGGGTCCCTCGCTCTGGTATTGCACAGCCGGAGGGGCGAGGGGCCGGGTCTGCGTGCGTGTGACGGAGCCGCATTTAGGCTCTAGCCAGCTGTAATCCTGTTTGCTGATAGAGCTGGAGGGGGACCAGGATCGGGTGGCTTCTCTGAAACGGATACTTGTGTTGCTGCCATCAGCGGAACGGAGGGGGAATCTCCGCCAGCATTTGTGGGGAAGCTAGAATCACGTTCCTGACAGGCTGGTCTGTCGGGAGGAGGGGATTGGGCTGCCCTCCTGCCCCTGAATGCCAACACGGGGTCCTGGCCACGGTCGTCATTGCAGAGCCTCTAAACTGAAGCTAGCACCTGACCTGTGTCCAGCAAATGGCACACGAGAGAATTATCCTCTGCCTGCCTAAATGGCCCCTCCACGTCCCAGGGGATAAATGTACGGTTCTCTTTGTGCATGCAGCAGCTGCTGCCTTCCACCCCAGAGGTGGCTGCATGTCACTGGTGGTTCATGCGTAGCTTACAAAATGCTTTGGGATACTCTGAGAGGGGAGGCATTGGAGAAATCGCTTGGTACTGCAGTCAGGCTTACTTTGGATGTGGGTTACGGTGTGAGATGACGCTCTTCGCTAACCGGTTTAAAACAACCCAGGACTCCTGGCTGCCGGAAAGGTGCCACCCCTTTATTCTTGGTGAGGTTTCTTTCCCTGGTCTCTGTACTCCAACATCCCTTCAGTGACCTCTCATTTGGGCTTTGACCCTCTCTTGCAGCCTCTAATGGCGCTCCTGCGTCTATCCCGCTGAGCAGCAGAGCACTGTAAACGCCTCTCTTGGAGCTGGGAGCAGAGTCTACCGTTGCCCATCCGCGTGGCTGCTGCCCCCATGACCCATGGGGCAAAACAACGTGAGAGCCAAAGAAATAACACCTCAGGTCGTGGGAATGCAGCCCTCTGCTCAGGAGATCTTCCCGCGACCCTCTGGATCCGCCCAGGAATCCTGCTGCCACGCGAGCCCTTCCGGCTCTGCTTGGGCGTGCGTAGCCCACAGTCCCGTCCTGTGATGTCACATCTCAGCTGGCTGGGGATTGCTTCAGGAAGCGGGGGGGCTGGTGAGAAAAGACTCTGCGGCACAGAGAGGTTTAATTTTCTCTCCTCCCACCTCCCCTCCAACGTAATATCCCACGCTGAGGTCACTCGGGGTACCTGACTCCCACCCTCACTAGCCCGGCTTCCTTCATGCTTGGAGAACAGTCCTCTGCATCCCACATTCCCAAGCAGGCCGTGGGAAGCTCTGCAGAAGTTGGCCTGGCGTTGGGCTGTCTATTTATAGTAACACATACTACAATGTCTCATGCTTCTGTTCCCCAGTGTAACTGTACAAGCCTGTTTATATTTCCTCTTCCCCTCATCCGTCCGTCACAAGAATGCGGCGTGGTATTGCGGAGATGTGGAGGAGTCGAGGACCAGCCGGCGTTCGCTTTGGGTAGCGTGTGGCTGGAGCCGTCCACCACTGGGACCAGGCACTGTCCCTTGTGCTGTCTCCTTGGGGTGGAGCGCTGGCTTGGAGAGCCGCAGCATGCACCGGCATTCCCCCATGCACCAGCCTGTCCCACCCTCTCTCCGGGGACGTGATCCGCTTCGGTTTGCTAGGCAGGGACTGCAGGGCGAGAGCTGTGATGGTGGAGGGGGCAGGATTCCTCCTGGCCAACCGCCAGCCGGAAGAGTCCTGGCAGGATGAGGTCTCGGCTTGCTGTTGTGTTGGGATCTGTCCGGATGGGGCGGTGGGCTGGCATCCTGCTGAGGGCTGAGGCAGCCCAGGGCCCTGCTTTGTAGGGTGCCGGCCCGAGGCCTGGTCTGTGAATGTCTGGGAGGAGGGGGCCCTCTGCGGCTGAGCCCTGTTCCAGGGGACTGGGTGGGCACGAGGGTGGAAGAGAAGGGACTGTGGGCATGCTGCTTGCTGTGCTGTCCCGGTGGCGTGTGTAGAGGGTCCGTTGTCCACACACGACAGTCAGACCCTCTTCCACCAGGTGCCCGAGAGCCTTGTGCACGGTGGGCCCTCCTCTGCCCCAGAGCCCTGTGGATGAGAGGAGGCATCCCATTTGTGCACAGGTTCCTTGCAGTGCAGGTGCTCCCTCCATCAGGAGCCCGGAGCGGAGAGGAGGCCGGCTGCATGGTGGGGGCAATGAGCAAACATCCCCATGGGGCAGTTGCCTCCCTGCTGCCAGGGCTGGGGCTGCGAGACACTGAGGGGGCGCTGGGAAAGAAGCCCAGGCTGGAACTGAGAGTCGGGCACCAGTTCAGACTGCGGCTGTGCCCACGGTGCTGTGCCCACGGTGCTGTGCCCACGGTGCTGTGCCCAGGCTGGGAGATGCGGCAGGAGAGGGAGCGGTGCACGCTGTTCTCCCCGTCTCGCTTTCATTGGTATTTCTAGCGCGGCTGCCTCCTGATGGTCTCAGGCCCCAGTCAGCTCCAGCTCTCATGTCCCCTCTTGGGCTGGGCGTGTTTAGTGCTAAACCCACCTTTGGGGTCCCCCCTTTCCTTCTGATGCTAGATGGGCTTTCCCTGGGTTGGGCAGAGGGCCTTTGGCGATCAGGAATCCCCCCAAAGGCCCATGCGGGAGTTCGTGGTTGATGTTTTCCTTCTGTCTGCCCTGGCCAGCTTGTCCTGCCTTCACAGCCTTGCTCCAGTGGCCAGGGCAGTGGGGGAGCTGAGGCTGGGGCATGCCAGATTCCCTAGCTTGTCGAACGGGAATGTCTGTGCCATGCTCCCTGTCAAGGCTGGGGCCCGACGGCCTAGAGCTGCATCTCCCAAAGTCTTAGCAGCCGCCCCCCTTCAGTTCAGGAAACCAATTGTGCCCCACTGCAGCTCTCTGGCCTGCCCAAAGGCGCACTCCTGGGAGTGGGCTGTGCAGCCCCTTGTGGTATGTTTCCTCTCCTTCCTCCTGTGCTTTGGACAGTGAAAGAGTCTGTGTCAGCTCCGCGACCCCCATTGGCATCCCATCGAAACCGAAGGGACAGCTCATGCCTCCTAGCTATTGTTGTAGGCTCTCTGCAAACTCAGGCAGACATTGCTGCACGTTTGGTCACATTCAGGACATGCCTTGGGAATTCTTTTCGAGGCCGTACCAGCCCGAGACTGATGGGGATGGAAACCCCAAAGAACAATTGAGTCCTGGCCAGGCCTTGCAGCCCTGCCCAGAAAAGCTGGCAACCTCTTCCCGCGACAGCCACTCAGGTGCCTTTTTTCTACGGCCGCTCTAGGCTGAATAGATGAGCGACGTGAGTCTCCAGGTCTGCCGCTGGCAGGAAGCCGAGTGGACAGGTTTACGGAGTCTGACGGCACCCAGTACCACAATTCGGCATTCCAGTCGGGCTCCATTCATCTCACGGCAAGCTGGCTTGACTCGCAACTAACGTCTAAGTTACTGGATTAGTATATTACGGGGTGATTATTATATCCAAGATGCGAGCATGCGCATCGTAACGGGGACAATTCGACCCACGCCAGGGCCGGTGTGAGGACGCTGCTGCCAGAATGGCTGGGAAGGGCAAACTGAATCTCCCGCTGTACACAGACATCTTCGACCACCCAAGAGGTCGCTTGTCGGCCAGGCGCTGGCTGTGGGCCCGCTCGCCCTGCCCAGATTTCTCCGCGATGTCGGCGTGGTGTGAAGAGTGGCCTGCAGCTGGCATCAGAAACCATTGCCTGCAACCGACCTGGCCTCGCATATGCCCGGCTCTGATTCACCACATGGTGGCAAATGTAACACGGTAGCATCACGGGTGGGCACAGGACCCGTGTGCAGTTATATGGGTGGAGAAGGGCAACCAAGCCACATATTGCAGGGCCCGAGATCACAGCATCGTCTGCACGGGCAGCTCCTGATGGCACTGAGTCTGGCTTCGTCAGAGCCCTCGTTTGTGGTCACTGTTGGAGCCCAGAGGTGGGCCTTGCTGGGCTATTGATCTGGGGTCGCTTTTCCTCCCAGACCAATCGCATTCAGTCCCTCTTAGCCCCCGTACAGAAAGAGAGAAGGTGCCAAACTTGCAATGCCTAGCATTTCAGGCCAGACTGGCCATTGGATCATGTAGCTGGACTTTGCAGAAGCACAGGCCAGAGAGTTTCACTCAGCAGCCCCCGTGGTGAGACCCATCACTTGTCTGACAGTAGAGGTGGGAGCTCCGGTGCGGGGAGGAGGGGCACAGCCCACAAGCTGCACTGGCTGCCTTTTTCAGTGCTGCATGGGGGGCCTGGCAGATTCAGATCCAGCTCTGTGGCTTCCGGCCAGAGCAATCTTTTTTCCCACCCCTGGGCCCCCTGGCCGTGGGTGAGAGCTGTGTTGTGTGCACACATATGTCCTGCACCATGGTCTTCGCAGGTGGTTGCTTCTAACTTGTCCACGAGCAGAGCCCCAAGGGCACAAGGGGAGGTCAGGCCAGAGCCCCAGGAGGGGGGGTCCCAGCTCATTGTGCCTTCTGCTCCCAGTGCCCGTTTGGCTCCCTGAGGCATTGGGCTCAGTGTTTTTGAGTATCTGACCACAGTTCTGGGAGCCGCAGTGGCTCAGGTGATTTATGTGGCTGTAGCAACCATCCCAGGGGAGAGGGGAGAACCTGATGCACCGAGGGGCCAAGGGCCGGGGCGTGCTCTTGCAGCAAGCTGGGTCCATGGTGTCCAATCCCAGCATCGCACCCAGCTCTGGGCTGCATGGGTGGGAGCAGAGCCCGGAGCAGGCAGGGGAAACGAGCCGGGGGCGGGATCTTTGGCAAGACTGTGCTGAGCCACTGGCTTTGAAGTTTACCAAGGCCCCATGACCCGTGCTGAAAGCTGCTCTGAGGTGGGGGAGCCAGCGGCTGGGATAGGAAATTGGCACGGACGTGTGGGATTCTTCTCCTCTTTGTAAACGGCAGAGCCGCTCTGACGTTTGCCTCTTTCCCAGCGAGGGTAAACAGAACCCACAGCACCCCGGACCCAGGGGGCGAGAACCACATAGCTTTCGGGCCGCATCCTAGCTACGGTTGCAGGCTTCCCGCTGACGGGCCAGGCTCTGCTCCTGACCACCTCTGAGCAGCCAACGGGTCCCAGCCATCCCCTCCCTGGTTTGTTGTCAGGGGGAAAGTAAATATCCCTCCCCGCCAGCCCCTCTGCTTGCTATTGCTTTGGGCATGGGAGCAGAGGCTGCTTTGGGGAGCTGGTGACTTTCCTTTGTTCCAGGCTCTCCTAGGCAGCAGTCGTCTCGCTGCAGCCAGCTGTTACCAGTTCACTAACCCCTAACCCCTTCAGCTGCCAACAGCTGCAGCTGACACGCAGCGTCTCCTCCCTGTTGGCGTCGCCATCTCTTCCTGCACCTCCCTGGGGCCCGGGCACCCCGGGAGCAGCACAGCTGATGGTTGGAGGGCTGCCATGCACCAGACGTGGTTTGCGTCTCCCCCTACGTATCACAGACCTCTGCGTTCCCTCCGAGCCGCACCCAGCCCCATCACTTGGCCATGGCTGGCATGGGCCCAGAATTGGCTCTAGGGGCCCGGGGGCTGGCCGCACCAGGGGCTGGTTAGCGGTGTCTCCAGGCCTGAGCAGAAAATAATGGGCTGCGACTGACAGAAGGAAAACCCCAGCAAAACATCCTGCTAGGGGTGGCTGGGGGTCAGTCTGCCAAGAGAGGCAAAAATTCCACCCCGGGACCACTCCAAATGGCCGCCGGCTGGGGTCATACTGCTGGGGGGGAGGTTCCTGAGCAAGGCTAAGATTTGGTCATGGGTGTTTTTAGTAAGTCATGGACAGGTCACAGCCAATCAACAAAAATTCACGGCCCAGGGCCGATGCTGCTCTGGGGACCACTCTCCCTCCGGCTGCTCTTCCGGCCGCCCCCGGGACCACAGCTTGGGCTGTCCCTGGGGCCAGCTGCACTTTGGCTATTCAAACCCACCGCACCAGCTGCTGCAGCTGCAGAAGTCATGGAGCGTCCTGGCCTCCGTGCCTTTCCGCGACCTCTGTGACAAACGTGCAGCGTTAATCCTGAGGGCTTCTTCCTCCTGGATTTCTGGGCCTTACTTAGTCTGTGTAAGAACCCTGGAGGACGCCCTCCCCTCGCCCTGCCCAGGCCCCCCAGCCTGAGTGAGACGGGCGACAGCCAGGCTGCTCCTCGTCCTCTGGCCCTTCTGCGCCGCGTTTCGAGCTCCGGCCCAGGGGCTGGGGGCTGTGCTCTGCCTCCCCAGCCGGGGCGGACTCAGCGGGATGTGCAGGGCTATTGAATATCCAGCTCTGTTGATCTTGGCTAACCTGAGTCTGCTTCTCTGGTGTGAGGGGAGCAGGCCCTCGGGCTGGCAGCAGAGGTGGTTTTCGTTTCCATTCGGAAGCTGCCTTTCCACGCAGAGCTGTGCTTCCGGAGGCCGCAGTGCTGGGGGAGCCCACCCTGCTCCATCCCTCCATGGGGCAGAGGGCAGGGTCGTGTCACAGCTGCCGCCTGACGACTTAGGGAACCGAGCGGGGCAGGCACTTGTGGGGAGCCACGTCCTGCGGAGCCCAGGGCTGTTCGGTTCCTCTGCGTGAGGGTGGAAAGGCAGCTGGGGGCCGTGCCAGGGAGCCAGCCTCTTCCCCTGGGCAAATCCCTAGCGAACAGGCACGAGGACCCGTGTGCTAAGGCGTGGGGATCCCAGGGGGGCAGGCTGGTGCCTGCTCCCTCCAGCGCCTGGCAGGCAGGGTGGGCAGCCAGAGGCAGGCCAACCCCTTGGAGGATGGGCACAGCGGGGCTCTCTGGGGACCCCACTTGCTGGCCCAGCCCACGGCAATCTCAGCCGGGCTCCAGACCCTCCCTGGCCTGGGTCTGGGCTTGTCCCCCCTCAGCTCACTCCCCCGAGGCTGGATCTCTGACCCCTCTCCCTCCAAGGCAGTTGACTCTAATAACCGTGTGGGAGAGGTTGGAGCTGACCCCGTCCCCTCCCCTTCCCTCTTCTTTTCCTGTCTCAGTCCCTCTGGGCTCCATGTTGAGCCAGCAGCTGGCACTGGCCCTCCTACCCTTGGCAGGCCAGATCCATGCCTCTTATTCTTACCTCCCCTCCACAGGGTCCTGAGCAGGTGGCTGGGGGGGCCGGAAGCTGCTGGCTGAGCTGTCCCTCCATCCCTGCCGCGAAGGAGCTCTCAGCTGGGGAAGAGCTGTTTCCTTTAGCTGTTCCACTTCTCCAGCCATTCCTCACACCTGTCCTTTATGGAGCTAGACGCCTTCACAGGATGTTAACGTCCTTCCTCTGGCCTGCGTTCAGAGGCACTAACCCCCCCTCACCTCGCCACACGCCAGAGGCTCCCTAAAGCTGTCCATCAGACGGCTCTGGCTCGAGCCGAGAAGCGAGTCTCGAATGGGGGGAGCGTTCAGGCCGGGTTAAAAAGATTCCGCTGCAAAAGTGAGACTGTGCCTCAAGCACAGTAGAGCTAACCTGTCAGTGAGGGCTCCACAGCGCCTCCCAGAGCCTTAGGCCATGCCTGTCCTGTCCAAACTAAGGTCATTGTCCGGCCGGCCTGGGCAGCGTCTCTGCAGCGGGAGCCTCCTGGGCCAGTTGTGTTGCAAAATCCAGCTCTTGATGGGCTCAAATGTGGACGTCTGTCCCTAGAGCATTGGCCTGAGGCTAGGGCAGGTTGGAGACTTTCTGTCACCACTGGTTTTTGACTAAAATAGTTTTGCAACAAATGACAAATTTACATTTGTTTGTGAACAAACTGAACGCTCCACAAGTGAGAGATTTGGATTCTGAAATGCTGCTTCGGTGGCTCCTGCTTCCCTTCTCCTTGGAGCCACCTTCCCTGGCTGGACCACGTGATATGCCTGCGACGGACAGCCACCTCACCAAGGGACACCCTGGTTAATCGTCAAAGATGTCAACTGACCAGGGAGCTTTGCAGGTAGCACAGATGGGAACGTGAGGCCATGCAGCAGCTTTTCCCAATCGATGTAGTTCAGGGGGTTGATTTCCTCCCCCCCAAAAACTTGAAACATTCATTGGGGAAAATATGGATGGAAACTAATCTTGGTACATTTGGCCTGTAAAGCCAGAATGATCCGTGTCTCTTCCTGTTCAGAGCCAGTGTATCTTTCTGATCCCTGAACGGTGGCTGCAGGCAGCGTTTTCCCCAGGAATTGAAATGAGAGGGGGTGTTTGAATTGACAGTGGGGGTGAGGGCCGAGACCAGGAGCTATGTGGCACCATGACAGGGTTAGATTTCTAAAACAATAAATATCAAAAAATGGTAAAAACGTATTTCATTTAAATTGACTTTTGAAAACCGAATGATGATATAATGTTTAGGACAGAAACTACTCGAGGTAACGACCTCTCAAGAGTACAACAATGCGACATAACGATCTTGGCAAATAATGCATTTTAAAAACCTTGGCCTACTAGGAAACATCTATTAATATAAGTCACAGTCACAAAGCGGGTGCACAGTCACTGAAACATACTAATCTTGATGTCCCAAGAACAAAAAATGTATTTTAATTCCTTCTATGTGTGCATAAACTTTTCACAACGTTTCAATTGAAAAAAGGAGTTAAGCTTAATGGGGCACATTTCATACATTTTCGTTGGTGGGGTGATTTGCAGCTAATTCTGGGCCCCGTGTTTTAAATGTCATAAAACACCAATAAACATCCGCATTTGAACTGATGATGGTTTATTGTTTGTAAGTTGTAATTTGAAAGTATTTGGTCGGACCGAAATGACTGCCCCAACGTCACCCTAGCACAGCTGTGTTAGGAAGCTTGTCTTTATTCATACTTTTCAACCCTATCCTGCTTTTCCAGGTGCCAGTGTGTTATCAGATACATGCTTTTAAAGTGCTGTTAACGTTTCCATTTCAATTCAGATTGCCAACCGCCAACCGCATGGAATTTGTTTCCAACTAGAAGATTTTTAAAACCACTAGATCTAGTTGGAAAACGCCTACGTTGGTGACCACTGGTGCTCGGGGAGAGGGTGCAGGGAAATCCCTGGTTCCAGGTTTCCTCCCACAGGGAAAAAAGCCCCGAAACAGTCATTACTGTTATTGAGCTGAAATCCCCTCCTTCAGATTAGTCCAGATGTGTTACTAGTAACTGTTGGGCCTGCTCTGCTCATGTGCCCCCAGCTAGGGAGAGCCTGTGTCTAATGGGTGGGAGGGGGCCAGACCTGCCCCTTTCAAACACTTTGATCGTCCTCTTACTCCTTGGGTCACAGACGTGGAAGTTTCTGCTTGTCTACTTCCCCTTGCATTTATCCGACGATCTGTGCTGGACAGACAGCTCCTCTGCGCCTCTCTCCTTCCAGAAATCTCTCTGCTGGAGGGAGAAGCTCCCTCGCCTCCTTCGTGTTTGCCCCTAGCCGGCCAGTGCGAGCGTTCAGCCCTTCATGTTGCAGGCTGCAACAGGGGCGATCTGTCCTCTAGGAGTTTCTGCCTGGGCCCAGGATGTGACAGCCAGTCACTGAGCCCCGCTGCCCTGTGGGAGGCTTTGGAGCTGCTCACTGGTGTCACCAGCTGTTCAGCTTATCTCGCTCGCCTCCTGGGAAG
This sequence comes from Mesoclemmys tuberculata, assembly GCA_007922155.1. Lineage (NCBI taxonomy): Eukaryota > Metazoa > Chordata > Testudines > Chelidae > Mesoclemmys > Mesoclemmys tuberculata. The sequence continues at coordinate 3,167,553 of ML675626.1, forward strand.
GGCCCCTTTCCTCCCCAGGAGCCCTGCTCCCCCCAGCAAGGCAGCCAGAGAGCCAGACCTGAGCCTCCGCCTGGGACCAGTCCCGCAGGGCTCCTGGAGCAGTCCGTGGGTCACCCGAGGGCACTGACTGGGTCCCCGCTGTGCAGGCAGCCCCAGAAGGGAAGGAGCTGGCTGTTGATGAATTGGCCGGGTGGTCTGGGTAGCTCTGGGGTCGTTCATGCCCAGTGCCACGGGGCGTCCAGCGGATGCTGGCTGGGGAGCAGTGCTGAGCTGTGGGGAGGGGGGACAGGTCACTGGGGATGACAGCATGGCTCTGAACACAGCCTGTTGGTTTTTCGAAGCCCAAACCAGGTGCTGGGCTGGTGTGGGGGCGCTGCTCCCATGGGCCCTCGATGCCTGGAGGATCCCTCAGAGCTTAGCCCTGGGCTTTGACTTTATAACTGGGGGGCCTGCTGGGTGACGAGTGGCTGGCAGCCAGCCCCCTCTGTGCCGGCGGTGTGAGGCCCAAGCTGAGCGGCTGCGGGTGTCTCTGGAAGGGTTGGGCGTTTGTGTCTGCCCCTGTCCCCGTGCGGGCGAGGTGCAGTCTTTGGCTGCTTGCTTCCCCAAGCTCTGTTGCCGCCGTTGTGTGGCCATGGCAGGGGGCGCCCACCCTGGGCCTCAGTGTCCCTGAGTGTGAAAACGGGGATCCAGCCCCCCTTTGCAAAGCACTGTGAGAGTGCTTGAGAGAAGGCGCTATGGGGAGCAAAGCAGCATTGCATACTGGGGCAGGCTGTGGGTCCGGGGGGTCCATTGCTGGTGTGTGTGTGTGGGGGGGGTTCACCGCACATTAGGGCACCCCACCTTTATCCCAATCCATAGGACTCAAGGCTTAACCTGGGCAAGGCACCCCCACCCTGTCCCAATCTGTAGGGCTCTAGGGGAAAGACACCTCCCTGTACCCAATTCACTCTCTGGGTTCAGGGTCACCCACTCCCAGGCCGTGGGGCTCTGGGTCTAATTCTCCAATGGTTTGCAGGATATTTTACCACTGAAGGAGCCTGACGCAGGAATATCCTTATTCTCTGTTTGTTAACCACGACCAAAACACAACCCCGCTAGGCAGGCCGTGCTCAGCACTCCCGGAGGGCAGCCGAACTTCTCCTGGGGCTAGGTAGGGTCAGATCATCTGGGGACTCTCGCTGCACAGTGTGGCTGCCAGCTCTGATTCTTCTCGGGCTGTGTCCCGGAGCTAGGTCCCAAAGCACGTCCTTCTGGACCCGTTTATATAGTTAAAACTCGGGTCCTGCTCAGCTGTACCGTGACCAATCGTTGTAAATGAAAGTCTCCAGAACACCCATCCGAGCCCATTACGAAACAGTCCTTTACCCGATCCTAGCCCAGCGCTGCTCTGAGCTGAGCGGTGCACACTTCACTGTGCAGCAGGCAGGACCGATCAAGGAACGGGACCGAAATCTTTCAGATACACAGCGGAGAGGTGGCTACCATAAGAAGTGTGGATTTCACCACCACAGCTGTTGCTAGGCGATTCCTTGCCAGGCAGGACCCTAGCCAGCTGCCTTTTCTTTAAGCATCTTAAGATCGGTTTCTTTGTCCGGCGGCGATAGGGACTGTTAGGCCAGTAGCACCTTCTTACCAGCCCCATGTTACATTGTTTGATGTCATTTCAGGCCCATGATGATGGGACCACCTGCCACTTAGCTCCTGGCTGCCGTTACTCCTCATACGGCTGCTACTGCTCAGCCCAAAGAAGGCTCGGGCCTTGCCGTGGACGGAGGGGAAGTGGGCACTGGAGGCTGCTGCGTGGTTGCCGAGGTTCTCTGCGCCGTGTTCTGCAGGAGGCCGGTGCTCCCCTTGGCCCTGCCGTTGGGCTTCGGCCCTGCTCCGAGTGTTGGGCATGGACTCCACAGTCCGGGGGGCCTGGCGCTCTCCTGGGGCCTGGCCTCCATGCTGAAGGCGGAGCACCATCGCCGTGGCTGTGGAGGGAAGGGCCTGGGCGCAGGCCACTGCAGAGTGTCCCAGTCAGCAGCGAGCTGCGGGCATTGGGGTCTCCATGGCAGGGAGTGGGTGCTGCCCGGGCAGCACAGCCCATGCTCTGGAGAGCACCCCGTCCCCTCCCCCCACTGCCCTGAATCCAAGCTTCATCCTCCTTCCACAGACCCGGCTTAGCCCCTGCCCTGCCTGGGCTCCAGGCTGGGTGTAGCTGGCTGGGCTGTCTGCAGCCCTGGCCTCCTCCCATCTCTGCCTCTCCAGGCCAGCCGGAGAGAAGAGGAAGCCGTCAGGGCAGCTGCAGAGCAAAGGGCAAATGTTAAAGCCAGCACCCGAGGGGCAGTGCTCACAGCCAAGAAGCGCGCATGGGGCACAGCAGCAGGGCCAGCCCTTGGGCGAGACCAAACCATCTGGAGCATCCGCTGGAGGCTGGGTGCCACGTGCCCGCAGGGCGGGCAGGGAGCAAACCCACACCTGCGTGGTTTGCTTCCGCCACCCCCGGGCACAGTGCAGGGCTGCGTATGTCCCGCACGGAGCCAGCCGCCGCAGGAAAGGGGCGTGGGTGAGACTGGGACACAGCCACGCCCGATGGGGCAGCTGGCGGTGTCTGGCACGCGGCAACGCCGGATTAGCAGCAGTAGGTAGCGGTGAAGGCTGGCTATACTCACTGGTGCTTGTGCCTCGCTGGGTTGATAGCTGGTAGAGGGGCTCGGCTGGGGAGGCGTTTGCAGTCAGAAGCTGTTCTCTGGGGAAGTGAAATCTCTGCCGCGTTTTGGCCTGTAAGTCTGTATGATGCTCTGGATTCCCATGGTCCCTGCACTGCTGGCTGGTACACCAGGCCCAGTCACGCCAACCTCATAATGCCGCTGCCTTCGGGGAAATTAGCTCCCTGGCTTTCCCCGGCTGGCTTGGCCTCGGTTCCCTGGCTTTGCACGCGGGCTCAGTGATGGGGTGAGCTTGTAGGGGATATCTTTGCTTGGTTTGTGACGGAGGCTCTAAGAATCTGTGCGCACGTCCCTCGTCTCCCTGTGTGATGCCACGGCATTGGCACACAGCGCCCTGCGGGCTGCGGCTGGGCCCAGACAAGCATGAGTGGCCCAAGTATCAGAATTCCTCATGCACCAGGGGATATAATGCTCCCTGGGTCCGAGCTCCCGACTTAATCCGGTGACTGGGATGGTGGCAGGGGTACCGGTGTCCAGTTCCGTGCTTTGCTGAAGGCGTGATTGGTCCTTTTGTCCTACCCCAGTGATTGTCCTTCCCAAAGCCCTCCGCGGCAGACAGAATGAGATGAGCCACTGCAGGGCAGCCCCGTCTCCAGCCGAAACTGCTGGGCGGCCAAACGTCCTCCCTGAGCCGCAGGCCCTAGGGCTGATCAGCTGGCGGATAGAGTCGGCCCTGGGATCTCTGCTGAGCCACAGCACTTGCCACCGCTGCCTTGTGTCTTTCTGAAACATGGCCCAACGCAGCACAGCCCCTTGGGACACTGGGCCGGGGCACGGGCACAGGGGGGTGGGATCCCAACTCCACCTCCTGCTGCGTTCCCACACATCCATGTAACACGCCCAGCCGGGGAGGAGCTAGGGAGAGCTAGGGAGAGCGAGCTACGCCCGGCCCGTAGTTGCTAGTGGATTTGAATGACCTCTGCTCTAGGAAATGCTCTCTGCCCACTTGGTGTGATGATGTGGAGGGAGGTTGGCCTCTTAGCTAATGGCTAGTATAGGCCTGAGAGCTCTTAAGGGGAGAACGTGGCGAGGCCAAGCCCTCTTGGTGTCTGTAGCTTCCTGCAAGAGCGTTCCCAACTTGGCGCTGGCAGGGACCTTGGCTTTTCCTTGACGTGCTTAAAACATTAGCGGTTTGGGGTTTTTTTCAAACTGGAACTTTCTCAATAAGTGTTTAGGAAACCAGCGTCTCGTGCGTAATGGGGGCGGGCACCAGCCGAGCCGCCCCTCTGGAATGCCGATAACCACAGAATCCATCTGGGGACCAGCTGACAAGGGGCAGCCAGCCAACGCTGGTTAATAATAGCGAATCCTCTGCCCTTCCTCTGGAAAGTGATGTTTTGGAGCTGGCGGGGGCGGGGAGGGTGTCTGCATCTCACTGGATCGAGAGGGGCTCAGCTGGCAGTAAACAGAAGCGGTCTCTGCCTGCCCTTACAGGGAGCACAGACCCTGCTCCTGGCCTGGGACCCCTAGGGAGAGTCTGCAGCCTTTGCTGCCACCTGGGAGCCCAGGCCAGCCCGCCACTTTGCACAGGTGGCACTGGCTGCAACGCAGGGAAGGAACGCTCCAGCTGCCCTCTCCACGCCTGAGCTGGGCTGGATTTGTCCCTGCCAGCTTAGAGACTCTAGCTTGCCCCGAGCCAGGCTGGCCCTGCAGAGCTAACGGGGCCACTTTTCTCCGGGGCATGCACAAGTGAGGGGGTCTGGAGAGCAGGAAGGGGCCATGTAACAGAGTCGCTTCTCAGAGAAGAACAGGCTCTTTTAACTCAAGTTTTTCCTCGTGCAAGAATTTTGCAAACGGTGACACTCAACATTCCTGTGAGCTAGGTGAGGGTGTTTGACTGGGGAAACTGAGGCACTGGGGAAACTCAAGGCCACAGCAAGTCGGGGATTCCTGAGTCCCTGTCCTGATATTCTTCCCTCCTCCTCCTCCTCCCCCGCCCCCCCCCTCGGTGGTTGCAGCAGGTGAATGGTGTTTTGGTAGCTTCTGGCCACGCCTGGGGCACCTGTGTGCGTTGGGGCTGCGCGAGCAGAAAAGGCTTTTGCGTTTGGCTTGGGAGAAAAGACCATCTGCAGAGTCCTAGGGTGAAACAAGCTTCTCTTCCTTACCTAGCTGCTGCTTTGCTGATGTGCTGCCTTGGCCGGAATTGCTCTGGCTGGAGGTGTCCCTGGGTGGCGGCTGCATGACGGGCGTGGGGTCACTTCCTGCCGGGCTCACCTGCCCTCGCCCCCTCTCCTGCACTGTGGCCAGAGATCACAGGGGACAAAGCCGCACCTGGAGCAGTGGGGTGCTTCCCAGCCCCGCTGCTCCTCTCCCTGGGAACCCTGTCTCCACCCGAGCTAGACTGGCCCGTGACTTTCCAGCTCCTTCCCCAGCACAGAGCTGTGCCATTCCTGCATGGCTCACAGGGAGGAACTGAGGCCTGTGCCTCCTTGCGCCTCAGCGGCTGCGCTGCTTGCTGAGCTCCGCCACGCTTGTGCAAACCCAGCAACGGTCTTGGGGTGTTGGCCAGCAGAGCCTTCATTCCTGGGGAGCTGCCAGATCTGAGGAGCCCATCCTGTTTGTGCGGGGCTGGCAGGCAGATCAAACGGGTGCGTGTCAGTGGTGGCCCTGACAGACTCCACGCGCAGGGCCCTTTTCACTCACGCTGCCCAGAGCGGCACAGCGCACGCCACTGGTGCTGTGGAGGTAGTAACCGCTGCGTCTCCTCTGCTTTTTCAGAGCGTCCAGGGTCATGAAAACAACAGGGATTCCAGGCTGCTCTGGATGAATGCCAGCGATTACGTCCTGTCCGTAGGATTCAGCCAGGTATGGCCCCCTGCTCACACCGCCTCCAATTCGAAAGCCAGGCGGAGTGCCCTGATTTAGGATTATTCCTTCACAGGGGCTTTCTGCATCCTTGCTGCAGACCAGCTCCTGCAGAGCTTATGCAGGGGGTGCCACGGCTGGACATCCCTCCCTGCTGAGGGGCAGCTGGCTTTGCAGGGGAGACCAACTCACCCCCCACACTTTGCACAGCAGTGAGAGCAAGGGAGACATTGGCAGAGCCCTGCCCCCACCTCCTGTTCTTTCCAAGTCCCTGGCGTCTGTGGCGCCCAGTACAACAGGCTGGCTGACTGTTCGTCATTTCCACCCCACGGTGCTGCCCAGAGCTCTTGCCACCAGGGGAGAATGAGGAGATGAGGTGCCCCTGTCGGGATTTGAACCTGCAGCTCTGGGGGGGCTAAAGCACTGGGCAGGGCTAGACAGCACTGCGTCCGGCTCCCCTGCGCTGTCTGCTCCTGCCGTCTGCCCTGTGGACGCTGACAGGAGACTTGCAGGAAGGGCGAGTGCGGCTGAGTCCTCGCTGCACTGGAGCAGGGCGTGCTAAGCAGAAAGCTGGCGATGAGCTCCCACCCCAGCCACCACATGAAGCGAACACCCTTGAGGCCTGCGAGCGCTGCTGTGCGCTGGGCGGTTACGCTGGGCACAGCTTGCGTGCTGGGTTCAGAGCACTCCCGCCAGCCCATGATGGCTGCTGACCCAACACCGTGCCTCATCCTGCGGTCCCCTGGGCCAGCTGAATGGAGCTAGTGAAAGCAACAAATCCCCTTGGGTAGCTAACCCCGATCCTGGGCATGCGAGTGAGGAGCGAGCCCAGCGCAGCTCAAGCAGCTCGGGTCGGACGGGGAACAGGAGCAGCACCCACGGCAGGCTCGGGTCGGACGGGGAACAGGAGCAGCACCCACGGCAGGCCAGAGAGAAACAGGGAGCCCCCTTGGAGCAACGCCCGACGGGCGACCGAGCCTGGCACAAGCTTCAGAAGATGGGGAGGGCCAACTTGGCTGCTTTTGAGTCCCACGTGGGGGTGGTTCCCTGGAATCTTGCCTCATGAAAAGGCTCCCGCTTGTGCTGGGGGGACAGCCTGTAAAGCGCCTGCCCTTCAGCCCCCCAGCTCTAGTCCCTGCACTCCAAGCCAGCTGCTGCTCGGCTGGCAGCTCACGCCTGGGGGAGGGAAAGCCCCAAAGGAGACAGGGAGCTGCTCCCCCTTCAGGGAAAGGGTCTGGTCTGATCTCACCCCCGGGCTCCTCGGAACTGTGGCCCAAGCTGGCCTGGCGCAGGCCCCCACGGGACCAGGCAGCCGCTGACGCTGCCCCAGCAGCACCGTTGCTGGAGCCCCAGCGCCTGGCCGGTGGCTGGACTGGAGATCGTGCTGGTGACCCTGGGCCCTGCCAGGGTGTGTGTGTGCGGCAGTGCACGTGTGTGTGTCTGTACAGCCACGTGTGCATTTTGCAGGTGAGGGAGCGTGAGGTGAAGCTATGGGACACCCGGAGATTCAGCAGCTCGCTCGTCTCCTTTGCGCTGGACGCCTCTCCAGGGTAGGAGTGCGGTTCCCGGCCTTTATGGGTGGGGCGGGGGTGGCGTGGGGGGATGTGCTGCCGACGGTTACTGGGGGTGGAGGGGCTCTGGGGCTCGGTGTGTGCCTGTGGCTTGGGTTTGCCTCCAGGGATGTTCCCAGGGAGACGTGCCTGTTGTAACAAGGCAGGAGGCCCCTGTGTGGGCCTGGGGGGAGGGGATGATCAGCCCCAGCTGAGGAGGGACAGGCACTTGCCCCATGGACGCCCAGCTCCTAAGAAGGCTGCAGGAAGCAGACTGGCCCCTGTGGCAGGCCCTGGAGCTGGGTGCCCCAGGCCAGAGTGGGGAGGGGCAGGGAGCTGGTGGTTGAACTGGTGGGGTGGGGAGTTGTTGGTGCAGCCGGACAAAGGCGCCTGAGCAGATTTTGGGGGTGGTGTGAAGCAGGCAGCAGCCTCCCTCCTGCCGCGGCAGGCAGCGAAGCACACGTGGCAGCTAGCGACCATGGTGCTGTAGCTGGCACTAGGCGTGAGCGGACGCTGCCCACCCAGGGGGCACGCACCAGTGCCCTCAGCCCCCTGCGCTGACCCGCCCATAGTGCTCCCGCTGTGCAGCCGCTTTCCTCCCCCGGCCTGGCCCGGCCGGGTGGGGTGGAGTGGGGGAGAGGCTGGCGCTAGGGGGTGGCGAGCCAATGCCTGGGGAGGGAGCCAGGGCAGCAGGGCCCTGGAATGAGGCCAGTGTCTGCTGGCTGCAGTGTCACGGGGACGCCGACACGATGGGGCGTCTCCCCGTGCGCCCTGTCCCGCCGGTCTGGGTAATGATTCTCTGCCTGCCCTTGCAGGCCCTGGCCTCGGCTGCTCCCCGGCGCACTGCTTGATGGCACCTGGGGGCAAAGCTCCAGCGCCTCCAGCCCCTAGGTCCTGGGCAGGGGCGAGTGCAGCATGTGGCAGGGTTTCCACAAATCTCCTTGGATTTGGAAATTCCTCCAGGGCAGATCTCTCGTGTCGCGTCGTCCCCCATCCGTCCGTCCGTCCGTCGTCGTCTCCCTCCCCCCCCACAGCAGGCCACGGCAATGACTTCTTCCCTGGCTGGCTGGGGTCTGCGGCTGCAGCCTGTAGCCCGGGAGTTGTGCCCGTCTGGAGTGGCAGACAGAGTGTCAGGCAGGGGGGTCCCCTTCTTACGCTGCCGAGTTCATTTTCCTGTTCTCGCTCACGCCGAGCAGGGCCTTCCAGCTCGTGCTGGGTGCTCTGGAGAGCCGGGGCCCGGGTGCTAGGCATGGTGCGGCATCTGGCGGCAGGCTGCCCAAATCTTGGACCCGCCAGAGACCACAGTCCAAACGTGGCCAGCCTGTGTGACCCAGGAGGGCAGACTGCTGATGGCAAGGCTCCCGCTGGGCCTTGGAGTCTCTGAACACACACGGGATCTCCCCTGCCCCTCCACTCCCCATGCAAAGCAGTAAAGGGGGCTCCGCTCGGGCCTGAGGGCCCTAGAATCTGCCGCCTTCAGCGTCTGGAGAGCTGGGAGGGGTGGACGGGCGGCATGGAGCTGTGTCCGGCTGCTGTCGGGGAGCTGGGAGGGAAGGGTGGTGTGTCCTGGGGGCAGCCCCCTGTGTACATACAGCTGGCCATGGCAAGTGCTGCCTGGCACGGTGCCGGTTCCAGGAGGTGTCAGAGGGGCCTGTCATTCTGCACCCCCAGCCCATGTGTGCGGGAGGGGGCAGGGCTTGGCTCTGGTGCCGAGGGTGGGGTGGAGGTGTGAATTGGCTCGCTCGCTCCCTCCCCCACACTAGTAGCCTCTCGCCAGCAGAGTCTAGTGGCAAGGGCTGCCGCCCGCCAGGCAGCTCCTGACACGACCGGCCCCGGATCATCCTGCTTCCCCCCTCAGCAGAGGCTCTCGCGCCCCACGCTCCCTCCCCGCAGCTCCTGGGCTGGGTTGCAGGACTGGTGGCACAGAGATTGGAGGGGCTGTCTCTAGCCTTGATCTATGCACCTGTGGGAAGCTGTGGGGAAGGGACAGGTGGTGCACCCCAGTGACAGCAGTGTTTGGGACATGTCCATCAGCCGTCGCTTGGCACAGGTAGCCACGTGAACAGCCCCAGTCACCCTCTTCAGGAAGAAGGGGCCCTTGGGCTGAGTCCATCTGGCCCCGCCACACCGGAGGTAAAGGGGGGAGTGGCACTGGGGCAATTTGCTCTGTTGACACAGTGGCCGTTCCTGGGAACAGGGGCTCTGCCTTGTCGTCGTCTAAGGCTGGGGCCTGGTCTGAGGGTGATTTCGTTGTCTCCCATCCATCTCTCACACTTCTTAAAGGCTTTTCCCGTCATTCTAGCTGCCCCATGCTATACCCTGGTATCTGTTCTAGGCAGGAGACCACCCTGCAGGGCCATAAAGGGGACGACGGGCCACAGAGAATCATTCCTTCCCTGAATTCAGGGTCAGAAGGTGGGAGGTTGCTTTCCCAGACTCTACCCACCTCCGGAGCAGTTGGGAACCCAAGACGTCCCTCACAGCAGACGGAAGATGGTCCCTCTCCTATCTCGTGTGCTTTGATGAGCAGTGAAATAGCTGACATGTGAAATGTAATCATTATACTTCAGTGTTAACACTCCTCATGACATTCCCTAAGTGGGTTCGGGGCTGTGGGTCTCACTGGGGAGCCCAGGCTTTGTTCCAGGTTCCCAAAGCGGCAGGGAAGGTTAGATCCAAAACACCCACTCTCCATTGACACACTCAGGATAGCTATGCTGTGTCCCTGGTGGACCCTCTTTCTAGAGGGCATCCCTTTGTGTGCCGGGAGCCACGTCTGGGAGCAGCAAAGTGCTCCTTGGGGTTTAGAACGGCTAGAAACATTTGGCTAAGGGCCTGAGAGTCCCCATCGTCCGCTCCGGGGTACATGGTAGGAGCCAGATTCCCCCTCCCCGTGCCAGACCTTTGGGAATGGCATGACTCAGGCTGATGTCACCAGCCCCCTGGAGATCGTGTCCCGTCACCCCGACACCCGCGTCTCCCACCTCTCGGGGCGGCCAGAAAGTAGCTCAGCGAGAGTGCGGCCCTGGGGCTCCTGCTCGGAGGGGCTCCCTGACTCCAGCAGAAGGAAGGAGAGGAAATGCCCTCCAAAATCAAGCTCAAGCCCGTAATTTGCCAGGCGTCTGCACAGCCCCGCAGGAAGCCGGGTCCCGGCACGTGGGGCCAGGAATGTCTGGAGCTGCTGGCTCAGACACATCTTAGTTCAGTTTGCGAAGCTCTGCCAGCGACGGGAAGATGCTGTTAGCGAGGCCTGGAGACCACAGCTACCCTTGCAGGGTCCTCTGTGGTGCTGGGGTGGCAGGAACCCTCTGCCTTTGCTCCCAGGCATGCTGGGCACCTCGCTCTTGCTGCCAGGGCTGCGGGGCATCCTCGTTGCACACCCTGTGACGCTTCTTGGGGGCATCACATGCACAACGTCGCTACTGTCCGTTGGCGAATAATGGCTGTGCAACAGAACGCCCCACGGCCCGCTGTGAATGCACGTCCCAGGAGAGGGTCTCTTGCTTGTGTCTGCTGCAGAAACATGCCCCGTCTTTCTCCTTCCAGATAAGGAGCTCGTCTTAGGAGAAGAAATTTCCTTTAGTGAAAACCTCCTAACGCTCCTTTGGCTGCCTGTGTCTTACTGCTGACACCAGAAATCTCTGCCTCTGCACCAGAACCGATTCTCGTTAGAACCGCTCCGGGTTCTGGTCTCTGGTAAGCCTCACTCAGTGCCCTCTGCTGCTCTGTATCTCAGATCGAATATCTGTATCTATAACTCAGCAAACCCGAGGCACAGAGGGCAAGGCCCCCCTCCCCCGCCCAGCCCCTGCTAGCGTGTGTGCACGTGGATGGCTGAGGAAGGCAGCTGAGGGCGGCCTGGAATTCCGCCCCTAAATTAGATCCAGAAGTGCCTTCCTGCGTCTCGGGTGTGTTTTTGCAGCCTGGAATTATTGTGGCTGCTGCGCTTTATCTGCTTTGGAGGAATGTGACTGGCAGCCTGCGGGTCTCTTGTCCGCGCCTCACTCCAGGATTTCACAGGGCTGCGATTGTACGGAAAGCAGAGGTGACAAAAAGAATGGGGGTGGGGAGCAGCTGAGAGGTCAGGAGGCTAACTGATTACAGAGGGGTGAGCCAGGGGCCTCCTTTCCCCCAGGACCCACACTCCAGAGCCCAGAGAGGGAAGGAGGAGGGGTGTTTTCCAGGACGCAGTGCAATGGGGCTGCAATATTAAGGCGAGGTTCTATCCCTCCCTCCCCACCGCTCTCCAAATCTCTTTGAAACGACAAATCACCTCAGCGTTTTGGCTCGTTACTTGCAAATGTGATAAGCAAATGCTGGTTTTCTGCGGCTGAAAGCTCTTGGTGTTGCTCAGCCGCCATTGACTCTGGCTGGTGCTGAGGGCTGAGCCGAGAAGGTGCTGGCGGCTGTCTGTGACGGGCATGGAGAGGCCTTCGCGTCGGGGGCCTGAGCGTGGAGAAACCGTTCTGGGGTAGAACGAAGCGAGGGGGCCCAGACAGCGGGGAGATGCGCCACCCACTTCTTGCCTTCAGGGAGCCAGCTTCTCTGCCCGGCGCCTGGGGTTTGGTGCTTGCGTGTCCATATCACACAGCTCCCCCTCTCGGGACCAATCCATCTTCTCCGCGCAAGTGGCCAGGGCTGGAACAGCAGGGGGCTGCGGGTCGGGATTGAGGGGCACTGGCAGAGCTGTGTGGGGTCTCCACATGTGGCTGTATCCTTATGACATTTTCTGCTGCCAGATGGTCCAAGTGGAACCCTTTCCCCTTCTGAACTAGGCTGGGCCTGCCATGCGCTAGGTGAAAGCTAATAAGAACAGCTGGACTGGGCCAGACCAGTGCCAGGTGCTTCAGAGGGGATGAACAGAGCCAGGAGATATATCGAGTGAGCCATCCTGTCATTCAGTTTCAGCATCTGTCAGTCAGAGGTTTAGGGACACCCAGAGCATGGGGTTGCAGCCCTGACTGTCTGGGCCAATAGCTACTGACGGACCTGTCCTCCATGTACTTAGCTCATTCTTTTTTGAACCCACTTCTACTTTTGACCTTCACAACATCCCGTGGCAATGAGTTCCACAGCTTGACTGTGAGTGGTGTGAAGAAGTGCTTCCTTTTGTTTGTTTTACACCAGCTGCCTGTTAATTTCATCGGGTGACCCCTGGTTCTTGTGTTACGGGCAGGGTAAATAACACTTCCCTATTCGTTTTCTCGGCATCATTCATGATTTTATAACCCTCTATAATATCTTCCTCAGTCATCTCTTTTCCACGCAGGACAGTCCCAGTCTTTTTAACCTCTCCTCATACAGAAGCTGTTCCATCCCCCTAATCATTTCTGTTGTCCTTCTCTGTACTTTTTCCAATTCTAATATCTCTTTTTTGAGCTGGTCTTTGCAGTCAGTTAATTCCAAAGCAATCTTGAGTAATTTAGTATCATCTGCAAATTTTGCAACCTCACTTTTCCAGATCATTTATGAATATGTTGAATAGCACTGGTCCCAGTACAGATCCCCAAGGACCATTGGTTCTCTTGTGAAACTTGCTGGGGCCTTTTCCTCCTGAGTGAAGACCCAGGTGGGGGCAGGTGCAGTTGTGGGCGGGTCCCTGCTCCGTTTCCCTCCTTGGGCGGGAGTTGGTGGGATCTGATCTTCTCCGTTACTGGGAACTGAGGAAAATCCACTCAAATTGCCCTGCCACTGCAAGACACAACGAGGAAAACGCCTTGCAGCCCTTTCCCTGCATGTTAGCCACACGGGCCAGGATTCCTTGGTTACAGCCCTGGTTCGTGCCACGCCCTGGGCTACTGTTAATCGGGAGGCCCCAGAGGCTGGGGAAACCACAGTGGCACGTTCAGTTCATCTTCAGGTGCCACCAAGCACCCAGATCAGCGACCTCGTCTGCCCCGCTGTCTGACTTCATGCCAGGGCTGGCCTGCAGGAGTTCGGGGCAGTCGTTCCAGGTGGAGGAAGCAGGAGGGGCCAGACTGCCCCGCCCCTGAATGAAGCAGGCTAAAGCTCCCATTCAGCGCCCTGGCCAATGGATGTGTGCTCCTCTTGGGTGGCGGGGGGCAAATGAGGCCAGGGGGAGAGGCGGCGGGCCCCTCCCTGAAGGACCCAAGGGGCACTGTGCCCAGGGAGCCACTGCTTGGCACCGCCAGCCTCTGTGCTCCCCTTACTGGCCAGGGAGCCTGAGGAGAAAGCGAGGGGCCAACATGAGCCGCAGCTGGCTTCCTCCGGGGCGGGTCCAGGTCAGCAGAGTTTCTGGCCTAAGGGCAGCCAGCCAGGCCGCGGTAGACGCAGGGCTGTGTGTGCTGACCAGTCCCGCCAGGACCCCCGCCGGGGGGGGGGTGCCTGAGCTGTGTGCTACCTTACGCCCGCTCCGCTCCACGCCTCTCCCTGGGAAACTGCTGGCCTTGGCCGTGCCGTCCAGGGGAGCTAGGCCTGGGAATGTGTTGAGCAGTGTCGCCCTCAGGGCGTGTGTGCGTTTGGCTGGCCGGGGAAGCGGGCTGGAGGGGGAAGTTGACATTGGCCGGAGGTGCTCTGGGAAGCTGTTATGACATGTTGAGAGGCCAGGGCCTTGTTGCAGGTAGGAAGTGAGACGCCCAGCTGGGGCCTGCTGTCCTGCTCGGGCTGACATGGGAGCCACAAGGAACTGGTTTCTCTGATTTGTCGGCGGCTGTACAGGCCGCACTCACGTCTGTCTCAGCTAAACGTTTTCCTTGCTGGGGTGTTATCGGGGCAGAGTGGAGAGGTGCTCGGGGCAGGGCAGCGGGCTTGCCGCATCCGCCGCTCTCCCCTGGCCTCCTCGTCCCGGGGGGGATGCTCTCGCAGCCCCCGCTGTCCCGCTGGGCTAGGCACTGTAGCAAAGCGCTTTGGTGTTCACGTGAACTAGGCACAACAGAGCGAGTTATGTTTGGCCTCTCACGGGGGCGGGGATGGCCTGGCAGATGGGTCAGCTGCACCCGTCTCCTCCTCAGCCATCCCTGGCTCCCCCTGCCCAACACGGCAGCCGCTGGGTTTCCAGGCCGAGGGGAAATGACAGCTGTAAAACTGGCCTCTGCTCTCAGCCTGCCGGGGTGCAGGGCGGTTGGGGGAACAGCAGGCTCACCAGGGGCTTGCTGGGCCTCCCAAGAGCAGCAGAGAATTGCACGGTGTTGGAGAACCCAGCCGCCCCTGGGGCTTCCCACGGGCTCGCTGAGGCTGGAATGGAGCTGAGAACATCTCTTCCGGCTCCCTAACCCCCGCGGAGCCCAGCCCCCACTTCCTAGCCAGGGCACGGGGGAGGACAGCAGCCGAGCACCTGCAATCGCGCGTTTCTACAGATGTGACATCTCGCCTCCCTCCCCAGCTTGGCCTGGAGCAGCAGGGCGCTCTCCAGTGTGGCAACGCCAGCAGAGAAGCCTGGCTGAAACACAAGCCGAGGCAGGGGCCGGGAATGGGGCCACTGTCCAAGGGCAGACGGCGGAGAACGGGCCTTTCACAGACACCGGTGTGCAGCGTGGGTCTGCAGAGCTGGTAGAGCCGCCTGCGGCGTGGAGCTGTGCTCTGGTCCATGCGCCTTTGTCTGGCTCCAGCCGGCTCCCCCGCGTAGCACAGCAGCGGCTGACGCAGCCGTTTCAGAGGCGACCTCAGTGATCCTCTTAAAGGAGGCCCTTTCCGCTCAGCAACTCACTTCACAGCTTCCCCTGCGTCGCCCCAGACACACGGGAGCCTCCCACGTGAGCGGGGCCAGACAGTGCATGTGCTGGAGTGAGGAGGAGACAAAGCAAGATGCGCTCAGCCTGGCCCTGGCACAACAGCTCCTTGCGGGCGGGGGCACCGAGTGAGATTGGGTCTGGAGACTCCTGGGGGTGGGTGGCTCTCGAGGCCCTTTCAGGCAGGGACGCAGCTAGCCCGCTGTCCTGACCCTTTTGGGATCACGCCGGTGTGGAGAATGGGAGCGCTTGTGTCCTTGCAAATGGCCGAAGGAGCTATGGGGCCTTGGACTGTGTCCTCGCCTCTCGCAACTGGCCAAAGGGATGTTAATCTTTGTGAGGGCTGATGTGCAGGGGGCTGTGGGGCAGGTTTGGGGGCACTGGCAGATCTGGGGGGCAGGACTGGAACAGCAGGGAATTGAGGGGCACTGGCAGAGCTGGGGGAACAGGAATTGCCCCCCATGAGCTGCTTTGCTTGTTTCCTGCACCCTGGCGTGCTGTATTGGCTAATGCCCGGAGCCTGGCTCTCCCTGTGTCTCCCCAGGTACAGCACGGGCTGGCGAGGGCTGAGCGAGGGAGCTGCGCTGAGTCAAGCCGGCAGCTTGTTGAGCCTCCTGGAGGCAGTTACCGGGCAGGGCCAGGCAGCTGACTTGGCCACTCGTTAGCGCAGCCCCGGCAGGAAGGGAGCCGAGCCAGGCTGGGGCAGCCGTCCGGGTGCCTGCGTGGCCGTGCCCAGGGCAGAGCCCCGCCCTGTGCGGGACGCCGGCGGCTGGGCCTCTTCCGGGTCATGGTCAGACAATGCTGTCCCCTCCGTCCCACCCACGGCCCCTCACCTGGCCCCCATGCGCGGGCGGGGGCTCTGACCCTGCCGGCTGCAGCTTCTCAGCCCTGCCTTGCCGGGGCCGCTGCTGCGCGTGCCAGGCAGGGCTTCCTGGCCGTGCCACGCCAGAGCCCTGGGCTCACACCTGGTGTTGCCAGCGCGGGGCTTGGACCCCGGCCCAGTGGGTTTGCTCCGGTCAGCTGGGCCCGTGGGAAGACCAGCCGGGGCGACCAGTCCAGGGGAGCCTATTTCAAGCAATAGCCATTCTTCTGGGGCTAGAGCCTGGCTCCAGGGCCAGGGCCAGCACTGGGGGGCGAGCAGCCACTCGGCAAGGATAAAGCTGTGGGTTTAGGGCCGTGTGACACCCCTCCCCCACCTTCATCAGTGCTGGGCCTCAGCTTCATGCTCTCCCGAAAGCCTGGGGCTGGTTCTCCTGGACCAGTCCAGCCCTCCCAGGGGGCAGAGCGCTCTGGCAAAGGTAGGCGCCCCTGGGCTGTCCCACTTCCTGGCGTACCTTCTGCGGTGTCTGACCAGAAGGGCTCGTGCGGGAAGGTGGGAGGGGATGGCACCCCCTATTCCCAGCGTACCCGCTGTGTGCGCTGCTGCAGCCTCCCCTCCCCTGTGCGCCAACGCGTTTCTGCCTCTGCCAGCTCTCCGGGGGCGCAGGCGCATCCTGCTGGGCCTGCCGGGGGGCCCGTGTCTTGCTTTTGCAAAGCTCGTTTCCCCCTCGCTACTGGGTGCGCTGGCCTTCGCAGCCCTGATTCGGAGACGCTGCCGTGCGAATCCCAGGCATTGACTGGCCCCCGTTCCCAGACGGGACCCCTGAGCACCGGACAATTCAGGCCGCACCTCTCTGCCTCCAAAAGGCGTACAGAACAGCCCCTCCCCTCACGAGGCGACTCCTGACCCGTTCATTCTGGTCCCTTGATTTCCAGCCCTCACTTCTCTGCTCTGCTAGGCACGATCTTCACAGGCCTTGAGTTCCCTCAGCGGGCCTGATGGATTGCACAAATCCAGCGTCTCCGGCTCCCTTCTGCGCCTTTTCCCAGCCACCACTGATGCCGGTTGTTGTGACGCGTCCTCAGCCTTTGCTGCCTCCGTTCAGCTGAGCTCCCAGCTCAGGTAGATTGGTCAGCCCAGTTATCGCACCAGGTGCCCGAGGCACCAGCCCTGCCGAGCCCATGTGAGCAGGTTGGGGAGGAGAGCAGGCATGGGGGACGGAGCAGTGCCAGGAGCCCAGCAGAGCATCAAGCTGGGTGACCCTGATGGCCATGGGGCTGGACTCACTCCGAGCTAGGGGGCTTTGCTGGCTCTCAGTGCTAAGATGGTGTAGCATGGCGCTTTGCATGACTGTGCTCACCCTCTGCCCAGCCCGTCTTTCCGGAGCCCTGGGATCGGTGTCACTTCCCGTTGCTAGGCGAGAGAATCCCCACGCAGCCTGGGCTGACAGGTTGAGTCCCCCTTTTAGGAAGGGGGGGGGATAAATCAGCCTCTGTGTAGCCCCTCAGCTCCAGGAGCCAGAGCTGATTCTGGTCTCAGAATGGCAGCCACCCACCTCTGAATCCTACAGGTTGGTTGATGGACGTCAACTCTTGGGGCCAGGGCAGGATGGCTCCCTGCAGTACACAGGGAACATCTCTCTGTCTGTTCTGTGTTTGTACAGGGCTGGGCACAGTGGGGTCCTGGCCCATGACTGGGGTCCCTCGGTGCTACCCTAGTAGAAGTAATAATTTGCATCCAGTTCTGGCTTTCTGACTTTCAGACTGTGCTCGGCCGAAGTCCCCGCTGAAGTCAATGGAAGCTGTGTCTGCTCTGCAGATCAGAGCACGAGGGTCTGGGAGGCAGGCCATGGATCCCATGGGGTGCCCCACAGCTTGGGGGGGGCGGTGCTGTAGGAAATGGCTTTGACCCTGGTTGATGGAAAGCCCTGTAAAACTGGCAAAACGGGAGCAGCTGTTCCAGGGTTTCACCAGATTTACAAGCTCCCGGGAACGCTCCCTAGAGAAACGTGAAGTTCCCATGGCTTGGAACGGACATGGCATTCTGAGCGCTCTCTGGGGCTCAGCCCCGCTCTGCTGCCATGGGGCAGGATGGAGGGTGCAATATCCCAGAGCCCAATTGCAGTTGTCCGGCATCCAGTCCCAAGAGCTGTGGGATGCTCACAGGGGTGAAACGGTCTGGTTTACCCTGCCGCCCCTCACCGGGGTATCGGAGTGTCTTCCGGGGACGATCAGTGGCAGTAGCCAAGTCCCTAGTGGATTTCCTGGAGTTTCTGGCACTTTTCCCGCTTTGGGGATGGGGTCCAGATGTGGGTCTCATGAAAACATCTTCTCCTGGCCCGGTGCTGGGGGAAGCAGAGCCAAGAGGAGGAGGCGCTCCACACCGAAGCCCCGTTAACCCTTTCCCTGCCTCAGTGTCTCATCTATGGCGCGCTGTACCTTGGGAGCAGAAGCCGTGCGCGTGTGGGTGTGTTTGTGTGTGTTCCCGTGGCTCGGGGCGGAGTCACTCCCGGTCTGGGTGCACACTGAGGAATGCATCTCCCCCTTCCCCGCCACAGGAGCTCCGTCCCGTCCCTTTTATCCTTTTTAATGGAGGTTTTACGATGGCTTTTGTAGTGTGTTTCCCGAGCCCCGAGAGTGCTGCTTTGACAGCTGGCCCAGGCATGGCAGCTCTGCGATTGAACCCCAGCCAGTGGGCAATTCAAGCCAGGTGGGGAGGCGCTACTGTTGTATTTGAGGAGCAGGAGGGGACCGTCCCTCCCCTCCCCACGGACGATTGGTGCCCCAAACTCCTGAGCTGAGAATTCCTGCAGCCAGCTGCAAAAAGAAGGGTGAGCTGTTTGGAGAGTGAGGGGGACCGAGCGCTGCTGGGGTCTGCATGTCCCAGGCACTTCCTTCTCCCTCCGCTGGCACCGGTGCCTTCTGGAGCCACCCCGGACCTTCCCTGGTATTAACGCCCCCTTTGGATGGCAGTTTTTCTGTTGTGCCATTGGAGTCCAGCACTCCTGTTTCAGGCCAACGGGACCAGAGTTGTTGCATTGAGAATCCGCCCGTGAGCCCCTCAGTTGCGCTAAGTTGGTGCTAGCTCCTCTGATTTCTTTTGGGGGCCTCCCAGGAGTGCCCGACTCCAGGCCTTGGGCTGTATCTTGGTAGATGGAGGTGGATTGTGTCTCCTTTCATAGCCTCCCCACCCCTGGGCTTGGGCTAGGCTAGGCTTGGAAGTGTGGCATTAAAGTATGTTAGCTAATCAAATGCCTTCTGTCGGTCTAGTGGAGGGGAGGTGGCATGGACTGAGAGTGCTAGGCTGGGACTCCAGACAGCTGGGTGACTGTGGGCAAAGCACGGCCCCACTCTGTGCCTCAGTTTCCTCACCTGTAGGCCTGAGAAAATGACACTGCGCTCCTCTGTAGAGTGCTTGGAGATCTCAGGAGGAAAAGCAGCATGAAAGAGCTAGGTGGTGTTTAACACACGCTAAGCTGGTAGGTCCCACTAGCTTTAACCTGGCCACTGTACTCATGTTAAAGTCCACGCTGCTGGAGCATGGTGCCTGGAGATCCTAGTCCAGGGAGAGCCGTGAGGGGTGGCTGCAGGAGCTGAATGCACTGGCCATTCCGTCGGCCGATACAACAGGAAACTGCTTTTCTTTGCCTCTGCTGGCCACGTGCCTGCCCCTAGTTCTTGTTTAAGGGCACAGCCCCCGACAAGCTCTGGTCTCACACGCCTGCAAGAAGTTGTCTCTGCTATGTCAGTGGCTCCCAGAGCTGCACTGTGTGGGCACCTCTGTCGTCAAGGGATTTATCTGTGCAACACCCCTGTGAGCTGTTCTCCATGGGGACTGAGTCACACACAGGCTAAAGGGCTTGTCCAGGCTCACGCAGGAAGCCTGTGGCACAGCAGGGAATTGGAGCCAGGTCTCCTGGGTCCCTGGCTAGCTCCCCAACCCCTGGCCATCTTTCCTATCTGCCAGGATCCTGGCATGTGTCTATTGGGCCTCCCAGGTGAGTGCTCCACCAGGCGGGGACCCAGGTCCAGTCCGCTGGCCATGCTGCTAGGTATAAAGGTGAGTGGAATGCGAGGTCATATCTGCCTCTGTCCCCTTGCCCCAGCCACACACACCACACTAGCCTCTGCTCTGTACTTCCATGTAACAGGGGAAGGCAGGTTGCCCAGAGACAGGTCTCCCTGTGGCTAAGGCAGCGGGAGATGCTGCCGCTGTGTAAGTGCTCTGGATGTGTCAGTGTCTCGCAGCAAGGAACTAGGATTTTCCTCTTCTGCGGATGCTGTCGTGCAGAAACCAGCTCTGGAAACGCGCTGTAACTTGCTGCAACCCTGACTATGGGCATCGCGCTCTCCCAGCCGGGCTCGCTAAAGCCTTGGCAGGCCAAAGACAGACCACGGCAATTGCCAGAATGGCGCCGTGTCGGAGAGATCTCTTGAGGTGTTTATACCATGCTCTTTGCAGCACTATCCGAGTGCCTTGCACATGGGAGAAGTAATCCACTGGCTCTTGAGTCTGAGATGAAATCACTAGATGCAACCCCATTCACAATCCAAATCAAAGGCAGTTTAATCAGCTAGCCACAGCAGTTAAAAACATCTCGAAAGCAAGCCGTGTGTAACAGCCGAGCCGCGGTCAGCCAACGAGTTATGCCAGGGAAAGGCTTGGGACAGCCCCAGGGACCCCGACACGCACAACCACAGTCACGTAACTTTCTCTGTGAGCTTTAGATTAACCCCTCCCATTCCGCCGCCCCCTGCACCTGCTGTGCTGCCGCCGTCCGTTACTCTTCTCCCAGTGCCGCATTCTAGGGGTCTCCTATCGATCTGCCCCCTTCGCGGCGTGGCCAGGTTGCTCTGCCTTGGAAGTACGGTTGCTGGCACCTTTGGAGGTGGGAGCATGCGGATGGCCAGGTGGGATCAGACCAATGGACTGGCTAGTCCCGGAGGCTGTTGCAAACAGTGGCCTGAGGCAGGTGGCAGAAGCCCACAATAGCAGCCGTGGGAGAAGCTGCCTCTCATGCAGAGCTCAGGGTGAGACGTAATGGGCAGAGCTGGGCTCAAGCCCTGAAGGGCAGCGGCTGAGGACTCTTCCCCAGCACCGGTCGCTCAGTGCGACCACCAGACGCAAGGCGCTGGAGAAGCGGGGAGCTGATTTGAGAGGCATCTCCGCTGCTCCCCCCGTGCTGCTCCGCCTCTTGTCCTTGAGTGGCGCGAAAAGCCCCCGCTGCCCCTTCTCCCGCGTGCCTGTCTCACGGCTAAGCCTGCTCGTTCAACCCTGCCTTGGGCCTGGGGCTGTGTGTGCAGCGGAGGGCAGGGACTGGCCAGGACTTGGAATGGCAGCCTGAGGGAGGCTGGCTGCCTCTGGCTACCCCAGGAACCAGCGTGGTTTCCACCCCACCCGTCCTACGGAAAGAAAAAGGTGACTGTAATGAGCAGCCCCCCACTGTGGCTCTGAGTGGCCCCTAGAACTGGGTCGGACTGAGTGCTGGCACCCCGCGGGGGCTGCGCCGGTTCTAGCGAATGCAGCGCTCCCCTCACGCCAGGCGCTTTGCCGGTCGAGTTTCGGTCTCAGCTCTCCTGGGTGTGTCGCCCCTGGAGCCCCACGTTTAACCCTTCCTGAGCCGTCTCGCCGCCGCACGCGTGTTCAGCCAGGCAGAGAGGAAGTCTCCTTTGGCCCGAGCTCAGAGGCCGTTTCCCCTGCAGCAGCTGGGGGCCAGGCTGGTAGGCCCAGGCCGCCGCCTGGCGTGAGGTCTGGGGTGGAGTCAGGCGCCCCACGGGTCTCAGGAGAGAGGAGAGGAGGGAATTCTTGACTCCCCTTTGTTTGCAAAGAGCATTCCTTCGGCCCAGCCCTGGGCCAGCAGTCCCTCCCCCTCCCAGCTAGCCTTTGGGCTGGTGCCTGCTGCTGGCCGTGCCAGGGGAAGCTGGCTTTCCTCTCGCCGTGTGCCGGCTCTGGGCTGTAAATGGCAGGGGGAAGCTGGCTTTCCTCTCGCCGT
>ML675626.1:3189128-3219598 GCA_007922155.1 Mesoclemmys tuberculata
GCTCTGGGCTGTAAATGGCAGGGGGAAGCTGGCTTTCCTCTCGCCGTATGCCGGCTCTGGGCTGTAAATGGCAGGCGTGGGGTGGGGGGCTGCAAAGAGCGACCCCGGAGGAGGGGCTCGGCAAGAGACAGCTGCGCGGGGCTGGGCGTGATGGCTCTGCTGCCTGCACCCATTTGATCACTCAAGCTTCTCTCTGTGGAGCTCTCTCTGTGCTCCAAGCAGCCCTGGCTGGGGTGTCCCCAGCACCCTACCCGCCCTGCACAGCCTCTCCAGCCAGTCCCAAACCTGCCAGACCCTTTTCCCATGGATGAACTATTCCTGATGGTTGAAACCCTGCGCTCACAACCAGACCTGTTCTGAAAGGGGCCTGCTGGAGCAGCCGGAGCCAGGCGAGGTGAAAGCCAGGCCCTGGCAATCCCCCTGGGCAGTTTTGCAGAGAGAAGCCGGCATTCGCCTGGTCCCAGAAACTGGGGCTGAGGCTCCAATGGTAGGACGGTCCCAAAGCAGTGAAGGCAGTTAGCCCCGGCTGTCCCCTAAGCTTTCAGAAATCTCCAGGCCCTTTGATCTTTCCTCCCACTCAGCTGGGGAGAGATGGACCGTGGGGACCGTGCTGCTTCCCCAGGTCCAGACAGGGCATGCAGGCAGTGAGCGCTGCTTCCTGGGAGAGGCAGATCTCGGGTCTTGAGCGGGCTTGGCTGCAGTCGTGCCCCTGCCGGCCAAAGCCTATAGCTGCGTTCCCAGCCCTGACGCGATTGGACGTCTGTTGGACCCTCATTTCCTCCTGTTGCCCTCACGTATCTCAACTAGCCGGAAGCTGGTGCCCATGGCTGTCAAGCTCAGGGCTGGTTTGGGGACCTCGGTGCTGATGTGCCAGGTGCAGCGTTCCACGTGGGACTCCATGGGATAGAGAGACACCAGCCCTGGTGCCCTACTGCTGTCCTACTCGGAAGAGATTCAAGGTGTAGCTTTGAAATGGCTCCTGAGAGAGGGGGTTATAACATGGCCCGGCTGGGCCTGCCCAGCCCAATCTAGGGCTGCTGCGGGAGCCGGGGTGCAGATGCCGAATTTCCCCGCTGTGGGGGGAACAGCAGAGGCGAGGCATGGCTGGAGAGGTGAGGAGGTCACGCTGAAGCAAGACGGGGCTTTTTTTCCATGGCTGGACAAAGTCGTTTTGGTCACTGAGCTGGGGAAGAAAGGCAGGCCCTGCGTCAGCACCAAGGAGGGGGGTGAGGAGACCACATCACACAAACCAGCCTCTTGGCTGGCCGTCTCTGAAGACCGAACGGAGCCACGGATGCCAAGGTCAGGACTGAGGCATAGCGGTGGGGGCAGCACGGGGGAATCTGGCCCTGGCGCTGCCCAGAAGCTGCAGCTGGTCTGTGGCTTTCTCTGAGATCGTCAGCCTGGCCCCTTTCACCAGCATTACGCTCAGCAGGGAAAAAATAGTCTGCTGAATGTTTCCCGTCAGCAGTTTGTTGTCCTATTTGGTACTGAAACAGCTCTCCGCCGTGTGCACAAATGTAGTTATTAAATGTCTCCCCCCTTGTGTCCGTGTCCCTCTCCTCCTCGCCCACACGCCTCTGGCACGTTCAGAGTGAGACCCACGGCGCAGAAATTCAAAGCGGAGGCCGGGTTCTGCTCCATCACTGCGTCTCCCGCTGCAGCCTGGTCTGCAGTGCCCTGAGAGCAGGCCCGGGAGGGCGCAAGTGGTGCTGCGGGGCGCGTAGCTTTGCATGGGTGCCAGCTGACGCAGCAGCCCCCGAGGTGTTCTGAAGACAAGAGCCGGCGTTGCCTTGGTGAGGGGCATCCCTCCCCGCAGGGATACAAGAGGAACTTGGGGAGAGAAGGGGGAGCTGCAATGTGGCAGCCCTGCCGCCTTGTAGGGTACCTCGGCCAATGCCTGCAGGTGCCATTTTCTCTGCTTCTCCCCCAGCCCCCGACAGGGTTAATAGCGCCTGGTGAGCGGCTCCAGCCATACCAGGGCTGCTGCATGACAGGGCTGACCTGGTAATTACTCCCTGTAAAAATAGCTGCGGGCCTGGTGAGGGGCCCTGCTGGTGGAAGGCGGCTATCGATGCAATTGTGAAATGACTCCCAGATGGCCGGCAGCCTGGCCCCGACCGTGGCTCTGGCGTACGCCTGCCTATTGCCACTCTGCTCGCTGCAGCTTACCGGGTAGCAGGGCGATTGTTCTCCCTGCGCAGGAGCTCTTCCTGGTGGCAGTGCTTTATAGACACACATGGGAGACAAGCTATATATATGACTGCGCACCCGTGCCATGTCCTGGGGTGCTGGATGTCAGTGGGCTATAAATCTGGCTAGCAGAGGAAGCCTGTTGGCTCATGAGGGGAGTGCTTGTGCTGATACGGGGATGAGGTGCCCGACCTGGGCGTGCCCCTGAAATCCCACGGCTGGCCGGCCATTCCCGCTCCCTTTGGACTCAGTTGGAGGGAGATTTTTATGTAGGGAGGCTTTTGCCCTTGTGTTTTCTCTTTAAATCTCCCTTTTCCAGACGGTCCCAGCACCCTTTGTGCTCCAGCTCTCAAAACTCTGCAGCTGCTGCCATGAGGCTGGGCAGGAGGAGGGAGCTGCCGAAAGCACAGCGATTGCTGCCTGAAGTGTAGCAGGAAGTGGTGGGATCCCTTCTGCTTGAGTCACTGAAGAGACAAGCCAAAGCCCTGGAGACCACCCTAGCCCAGCTGGTCTCGGTCTTTCCGGGTCCTGATGCGTCCAGCCTCTGAGTCATTTGTAAACTGTCAGTGACCATATATGGAACGGCTGAAAATGCTTCCCTGGGCCATGGGCAATGAGGAAAATCAGCTGGAGTCCATCCGAGTGGGGCTGGAAATCCTGTCCTGGATTCATCCGCAGGCATCACAAATGAAGTGTGTTGGCCAGCAAGCCCTCCTCAGGCGAGGAACCTACCCTGGGCTGGGGCGAAGCTGGAACCCCTCGTGTGGACACTGTGCACAACCGCTGGGAGCCAGAGAGAAACCTGTGCTGGATTATTATGTCCAGCAAGCTCCAGCCCTCCCTAGACTGCTAATTGACGGGGTCAGGAAGGAATTTCCCTTGTGGCCAGGTGATCCAGACCTGCCTGCTGCAGTTTCTCACACCTTCCTCTGGAGCAGCTGGAGTGGGCAGCGTCAGAGACCTGATCCTGGGCTAGATGGAGCCTGGGTCTGCTCCGGCCTGGCTGTTCCTATCCTCTGTGATCAGCATTTCTGTCAGAGAGTGCTTGGCGCTCGGCACCGGAAGGCAAGAAACCCCACTTAGATTAGCAAATGGCAGCCTTGCCGAATGTGGGCCTGCTGTGGGATGCCTGCCCCATGCAAAGCTCCAAGGCTCCGGCAGTGGCTTCCTGCTGAAGCTCTTGGTTACCAGCGAGGGCTGGATTTAATAGCAGGAGGGATTTGGGGTTTAATTTCAGGGGTTTTGCAATCCTTCCTCGGTGCTGATTCAGCACGGAGGAATTAGCAGCCGCCACATAATGTGCCGCCTCTAATCTGCTGCTGGCACAGTCGGCCTGCGCTGCTGCTGGCAGTGGGTTACTGTAAGTGCCGTTCTCCTCCTCCTCTCAACACCTGGGCTGTGAAAATCACACCCTGGGCACAACATGGCTAGTCACATTTGAAAATCTTGGCCAGGGTGTTTAATGCCAGTGTCCTGGCCACATTCTAGTTCTGAGAATGACATGCTGGCTACTTACTCTCCCCCCGTTTCAGTTAGACACAGCATGCAGGGGCCAGAGCCAGAGTGGAGTGTTAATGTATGCTGGCCAATTGCTGTGATCCACACTAGAAGTGGCTGCATTTAACCTGGGTGACCCTTCTATATCCCTTTCCTCTGTCCCAGGGGTGCTCTCTGGAGAATCGGGTGGTGGAACTGGGCTTCCCCGCACTGACCTGCTGGCTGAGGGGGAATGGTGCCTGGCCAAAGGATGACAAAGTTTCACGGCAAAGCATTTAACCTAACCCAGGCAGGCCTACCTTCTCCTGCTCACTCCCGTGCACAGCACTGAGTCTTTCTAGAGTGGACCAGTAGCCGCAGCGCAGCACACGTGGATGGGAACGGGAGTCGCGGAGTAGCAGCCACTGTTCTGAGTGTGTCTCACGATGCCGTATAATGCCTCATTTGGTGCCTCGCGCCGGAAGATCCAGCGAGCGCAATCTGGCTGTGATCAGCTGCTTCCCTTTGCAGGTCTATTAGCACAGCAGGTCAGGAGTCAGCGCCTGCCGGCTGCCTTAGGGAGGCTGGAGGGGCCGGGGGGCGAGGGGTGCCTAGGATGCTGCAGAGCAGCAGTTAATATTGCAGCCGGCTCGGCCACACAGCCTGGCTGCCACCTCCAAGCTGTCCACCCACCCGCGACTTGTTAACATAAAGCCTGGACTTGAGCGAGGCGTTTTCATCTCTCCCTTGTGGGGTTGGAAAATATACAAAGCTCCCAGCGAAAATATTTACTCAGCAGCAATTTTCTGAGGAATTTGGGATGTTAATTTAAAAAATCTGCTGGGAGGGTACAACAATGGGCCCTTTGAAAGGGAGAGGGAGTCCCTCGCGCCTGCCCGCGGAGATCTGCCTGCCAGCCAGCCACCGCAGAGCAGGCCCCTCCTCGGACAGAACGCAGCTCTCCACGATGCCCACCTGAGCAGTGACGCAGGGAAAAATCCAGCTTGTCCCAGCTGTGCCTCTGCCGGATGATCCAAGCCCCCGGCCAGACTCCTCGGTTGGGAGCCTTGTTCTAATCGCAGCCAGAGCCGCCCTAGGCACCTTGGGCCAGGCTGGGCTGCGGGCATCAGCCCTTGGTCCCCGGAGCTGCCAATCGGCAGCCTTCAGGTGGAACTCCTCTGCCCCTCTGCCCTTGGCCAGCTTCAGCTCTGCTCAGACGCTGGCTTGAGGCTGAGCTGTGGGTCTGGGCGGGGGAGTGAGATTTACAACCCGCTTGTCAAGTGTAGGAGGGAGCTAGAAACCAGCTGGCTGATGTGAGCTTTAGGGGTGTGATTAGCCCTCCTGGGAGAGAGAAAGGATCCGGCAGGGCCATCTCCACCCCAGCCCCAGCACTGCTTTGCAGGGGACAGGGGAACTCCAGCGCCAGGACCCGTCTAGTCCTTGGCTTCCCCTGCCAACAAAGGCGCCAGCGAGTCCAGCTGACAAGGCTGGTTTTTATGACGTGCCCGCTTGACCACTAAGAACAGGCCTGAGATCAGCATCCGAACTTGCATGGGCCCCATTGAACAGCTGCTGGAGTACGAGCTACTGGGCCCCCTGGCTGGCTGGACCCCTAGACCACGATTCTATAGCCAGTGAGCATAATCTCTCTAGCTACCTGGCAGGGAGGAGGGATGGCCCAGTGGTTAGAGCGCTAGCTTCTGCAATGCAGGAGACTAGTTCCCTATTCTGCCACAGATACTCCGTGGGAACCTTGGTCAAGCCACTGTCCCTCTGTGCCTCCATTTCCCATCTGTACAATGGGGATAAGAGCCCTGCCCTGCCTGCCGGGGATGTTGGGATACATACATAAAAGGTGTGAGTCGCCCAGATGCTCCGGTGATGGCGGCGAGGTAGGTATCTACCATAGATATGGTATGTTACCGCCGGGCTGAGAGTTCCCAAGCAATGAGCGGCACCGTTGGCTAGGTGCCGTCTAACCTGGGGATGAGAGAGTCTCCAAGACACCGTGTTAAGGGAATACTGAGATTCCGCCGTCAAACGTTCTGACGAGTCCCGTGTGTCTGCCCCACAAACCTGCTCTGGGGCCGAGGGCTCTCGGCGTCTGCTGCAGTTCACGTTTTGGGGGCACTGCCAGAGGTGGGGGCTGCAGAGCTTGCTTGCACCAGGCCTGCTCAGACCGCAGACGAACATCCTCCCTGCAGTGGAAACTTGGCGGGTTGGCAACACCTGTTCGGCAGAGGCCCTACGCTGGGAGACTCAGGCTGCTTCGATGCAGAAAGGGAGCCGGGGGAAAGCAGGGCCTGGTGTCCTGCCATCTCAGGCCTGGACTCCCCGGGAGCCCTGCCTGCCTCTGAGCATCGGAGGGGGCTGCGGGCCACGCTGCGCGCCTTGCAATCCCGGCTCGTAATCCGAGTTGTGAAAAGCTCCATTAATCAGAGCCAGGCGGTGCTTGTCCCGTCAGCGGGCGGGGGGCGAGGAGGATCTGGTGGGGGTGGGGGAAGAAATGAAAGGCAGCTGTGTAAATATTGCTGGAATTTGGCTAAGGAAAAGTGAAACCAAATGAATTTTAAATTCTCGCACTCCCAAATCTCCATGTAAACACGCACAGGCTGCCTGAAGCTAGCCAACCCACCCGTAGACACGCATGGGGCAGGGAACCTGCACAATATGCACTGCCAGGCCGCTTGTCTTTCATTTACCCCCGGGGCTGCCCTTCTAGGCCGCCAGGGGCCAGTGTGAGAGACCCAGCCCCCGTGCATGCCCAGGCTGGGACTGGGTGGGGCACCCTGGCATTGCCAGCTCTTTGTCCTGGCTGATCCGTCCCCCCTGCCCTCCGTTGATGTGCCTGCCATGGTGGAGCAGAGCATGAGCGCTCTGCTTGTGGTCAGGCCCCAGCCCATCACTGCTGTTTGGGGGGTTAGTTTCTGGGTGATTGGACACTGGCGGGCTGGATGGAGGCTGGAGAGAGAGGGACCCTGCTGTGGCCTGGAGGGCACTGCTGTGAGAGCAATTTTCAGCGGATCCAGCTGTGCTGATACCAGCCAGGGCAGCGGAGATCAGCTGTGGCTGCTTTTGGCCACACAGGTGGCTGCGTTTCAGTGCTGGGTGATGCCTGGGAAGCCCTGGGGGAGCCTGCGTTATGGAGCGAGTGGGGAGCTGGCTTGTCCTCTCAGCGTTCTCCTCCCTGGACCTGCCCTGCATTTCCTGGGCATGACGGCCAGGGCCTTTTGCACTGGCACTGAGCCCTGCCATTACCAGAGCCGGAAGGCAGTGTCACACCCCGGCTGTGCGTTCCCCTGGAGTTAGTGGTGGCTTGGCCCTCCCGAGCTCTGAGTAGCTTTGTTCACCTAATTGCTCATCAGCCACGTGGAATCTAGCTGCTGCTGGATGGAGATGGCAAGGGACTGGCCTTGTGGTCTCCACCCTGCTGTGGGAGAGCGGGAGGCTGTGGAGTGTTGTGTTCTTGACCCTCCGACCTCAGCCAAAGCCCTTTGCTGCGTGGCTGTCCCTGGCTGGAGTCCCGCCGTGGGCAGAGCAGAACTAAGCTAGCTGGACTGGTTTCAGGCTCCCTCCCCCGTCCCCACCTAAGGCGAAAGCTTGGGAGGGCGGGTAGAAAATCCATCAGCTCTGACTGCTTAGGGGTTCCCGGAGGGTCAGGGACTCAGGTTTCATTGCAGAGGTGATCTGCACCGGCCTTTGGTGTCTGTCTGGTGTTGAAGGGAGGTTGCCTTTGAGTTTATTTAGGATTTAAGTTTTTCACATTAGAAATGTGTATCCTGCCTAGCTTGGAAGACACTAGGGCTGACTGGGGAACGGGCAGCTTTTTGCTATCAGAGAGGCTCAGGAAATAAAACCTGGTCCCTGGAAGAGCAGTGCGTTTTATTCGGGTTATTTAAAACTCCAGTGGTTTGCTTGTCAGCATCTATTCAACACAGGGAGGGGGATTCCTCTTGTTAGGGAGGAGGCAGCGACGGGCAGAGAAACACCAAATCCACATTTGACTCCTCCAGCAAAACCAGGAAGGTCAGACCTGATGTTCCTGTTAGTCCAAAGGTTAAAGAAACAAACCCAAACGCACGGTCGCCCTCCTCCATCCGTAAGGAAGCAGCAAATATATTCCCTTTGCAAGTCACCTTTAAAACAGAGGAAACAAGGAAGTTTCTGTTCCCTGAAGACCTTTTCCAGAGTAACCGACACTTTGGTGGCTGCAGCCAGACACTGAGTCAGCCCAGGAGAAACAAGAGCTGCTCCCCCACCTTACCCCCCTATGACTGAATGCACTGTTCATTTGCAAACCTCAGAGGCCTTGTGTGCACAAAGGAAGCATATGCAGGCCCCCCCTGCCTCCCACAAGGGCTTAGCATGATTCGGTGGAGTGGTTGAACTACGTCAGACCAAACCCCATGGCCAGAACTGCCTTTAGCCAACGGTCCAAGTGCCGGGGGCCACCAGAGCCGTGTCTGGGCTCTGTCCCATCGGTTCTGCCCAGTGGGAGTTCTGAATGTTTCTCCGTCACAGATGCAGCCAGGGTGGATCGTGAAATGCCAGTGAGGACAGCTGGTCAGTCTCCAGTCCTGATCCACCGCTCTGCACAAACCTCCGTGTCCTGGCCTTCCAGCCATTTAAATGCACCCTCTCCCCCCTCAGACAAGCCTTTGACTAGGCAGAGCCGACCCCGGCAGCAAGCATACGCTCCATCGACTTGGAGCACAGAGGGAAGTTGCTCGACTCCTCAGAAACGAAGGTGAAATGACCATTAGCGCGTCCATTGGCAGAAAAGCCTTGAGCGCAGTAGGGGCTGCCAGCCGGATTTCCTGGGGTTTCCAGCCAGCTTGTCTAGCATTGAAAATTGTTCCTGTTTAATAAGCTAATAAACACAGCTAATGATCTGTGGCTTTTGAACGTCAACGGGTGTTAAAAGCGGAGGGAGGAGCCAAAGGAAGAGCAAACAGCGATACAGAAATCCTGCTGATTTTGGCTCCAAGCCCGGTGATGGGCCCTGACACTCGTGTGTTTGCATTGCACCAGGATTCCTTGCCCCACACTTCAGGCGCGAGGTTCATCCGGGGAAAGGAATCCACCTTATCAGTCCAGCCTGCGGAAGCAGGCCTGCTCAGCCACTGGCAACTCCCCTAATTAGCCCTCGCTCCCTGCCCTCCCCCAGAGGAGATTTAATCTGGGCTTTTGGTCTTCTTAACACAACGAAATCTTGTTAGAGCATCAACTCAGTCGCTTACTGTCAACGCTGGGCTCCATTCTCCATCCCGTCAGAGCAAGACCGGAACACAGACAGTGTCTGTCTCCATCTCTTCTCTCTTGGCTTGTCAGCTCTTTGAGGCAGGAACTTTGTGGTCAGTGTTTGTACAGCACCTAGCACAACGATCCGTAACGAGGGCTCCGAGGCTCTGCTTCAATGCAAATAATAAATCATTGCTCAGTGTGTAACGCTCCCCCGCCGTAGTTCTCAAAGCATTTTACCAAATGGGTGAGCATCATCAAATGAGAAACTGGGGAAAGCCACGTGCCCAAAGCTGCGCAACAGGTCTGGGGCAGCTTTGGGAGAAGAACACAGGCATCCTGAGTCTCCATTTGGTGCCCTGCCCTGTGCTCCCACCCTCGCTGGTGCAAATCTGCCACCCGGTCTGCAGCTAAGGGAAATCGTGGTCTGGTTACAGATGCTCCATAGAGGGCAGCCTGCCTTAGGGATTGGGAAAGGGCTAGAGAGCCACTAGCTTGCCTGTCCGCGTTCCCTCCAGGTCATTAGGGACCTAGAGCCCTTCCCAGTTGCTGGCTGTGCAGTGAAGTTTGGCCATGACTCCGCATGCTGCCGGTGTCGTCCCCCCCCTCCCGGCGTGAACGAGTATCCACATCCAACAAGCTACCCGCACAGCTGGCACGAACAGCGTCTCTTGGGGCAGCCTCAGACAAGCCGCCGAGCAGTGAGACTGAGGGCCCCTGAGACTGAGCGCCCTGTTCAGCCAGAGGGGGGGTCCCTCACCTCAGCAGAAGCTGCGGCAGGAGAATCTCCTCTCCCCCTGGCCTCTAGACAGACAGGCAGGGTTCCTGTGTCTGGGGCGTGCTGGCTGGCACTTTTTGCCAGCATTAAATTGGTGAGCCAAATTTGAAAATGAATGGAAAACTGCAGCGATCTGTTAAAATCAGGGTCTGTGAGGATGGAGCTCGAGGAATTAAAGAAAAGAAAGGAAAAAAAGCCCTGACAGCTGGAGTTTTCCATGGGCCTTATTTTGTCCTCCTAATTACACTGTGAGAACCAACTTTTTGTGCAACAGTGAAAACTCAATGCACGTCCCACCCAGCCATCACCCCTCCTCTCCCCACAATAACTGGAGTCCTGCAAATTCATCTCCTGCCAGACGATGGGAAGCTGTACTTCCTCCCAAGGAGGCTGGAGTTGCATCACACAAGCGTTCCCAATTCTCGCTGTTGTAGGGAGACGCTGGTGCCTTAGCGTTCCCCACAAGCCAGACACAGCAAACGCTGTACAAAAGATTTTATTTTTGTACAAAAAGCATCATCCGTCATCTATTTTACAAAACAAAAGGACACAAATCTGCATTAGAAAAAGAGCTTTCCCAGAAGAAATGGGAAATAACCATGTATAAATATTATCTAAAAGTTCTTAAAGCTTTAATTCCTGGGTGGTTTTGTTCCTTCAACACATTGGGGTCCCTGCACCTCACTCGGTGTGTGGGTTTTGTTATGTTTTTTTTCCTTTATTGCTTTTCAGGTAGAACTACTGATGAGTCTGTTATCACGGACAGCACTTAGCTAAAGGATCTTTTGTTACTAGCACACTGATCGCTCTTCGCTAAGTCACAGATATCTTTCTCTTTAGCAGTAGTTTAAAAAAACCCTCTCTCTTTACACACATACTAGGGAGAGCCAGGGAAAAGAAGGCACTTAGTCATGTGCTGAGCAGATAAATTACAGTATCTACTTCCTAAGTGTACAAGCCTCTAGGAAAATTGCACATTACATGTTTTGAGTTTTGTCTCAATTTAAGTTAACCCTTCAATGTCCCTTGTCCCAGACGGGGCGTACCTCGGGTGCTAACAACCGGGAGCACATGTCCAGGCTGTCCAAGCACCGGAACGTATGAACGGTGACTCTCTCACCGTCTCTTTTGGTCTAGAAATAGGACGGCTTTAACGCCGTGCTGTTGTTGTTACTGGGGTAGCGAGGTTGCATCAGGGGGACCTCGCACTCTAAGCCGATCGGCATGGCCACGTTCTCTGGCAACTTTTGACTGTGGTGCGCCAAGTCTCTGTTCTCCAGACACGGTTTCACCCCTTCCAGCTCCAGAGGGCCGGAGTCCACCCCGGCCTCAGAATGTGTCTTAGCCCAGCGGTGCCGGAGATAGTATGTGACTGCCGCCACCGCAACCACCAGCAGCAGCACAGCAGCCACGGCGGGCACGATCATGAGCGTCAGGTTGCTGTCTTTGGTCTGGGTGACGGGCAGGTGGTGCTGGTGTGTCGCCTGCGTGGCCGTCTGGGCCTGTATGCAGAAGTCCCCTGCGGAGAGTTTCTCCCCAAGCGGCCCGGTGCAGATGTGGTAAGTGGAATTAGGTTTCAGCGCACGCACGGTGTACTCGGAAAGAGACGTGGGCAGGCTGAGCGTGACCGGCCGTTTGTCTGACCCCGAGAGGTTCCGGTAGGTCAGGCGGATGCCCTTCAGCTGATTCTTTGACTCTTTGTAGTTCTTTAAGTCCACCGTCAGCGAGGTGCTGGTGACTTGCTTGATACTGATCTGCTTGCTCTGCGTTGGCGCCTGTGTGACGGGCAGCAGGGTTGTTCTCCTGATCTCGGACTCGCAGTTCCAGCCCGTGAAGCCTTCGGGGCACAGGCACTGTGGGTGGTGGTGAGCATCTAGCTGGCAGGTGCCGCCGTTGAAGCACGTCCGGGGAGAGCAGATCTGCGTCTCAGGGCTGGTTGGGCCCTGCCACACGGTGAGCGGGACGGAAGTCGAGCTGTCCCGCCGGGGCGCGGGCGTGGGAGCGGCTGAGCTGGGCTCCGGCACAAAGTGCTTGCTGCTGGTGAGATGCACGGCGGGCCTCAGGGTGGTGGTCCTTAGTGTGGGGGTGGGGGTGGTAGTAGCAGGACACCCGAAGTCGGTGTATTCCAGGTGCTGGAGGAGCTTGGCCGCATTCTTGGGGGGGAAGTGGCACCTCGTTTCCTCTGACCTCCTAAGCATGACTTTGCTGCTGTGCACCCAGTGCACGAACCAGCTCAGCTGGCAAATGCAATTAAACGGATTCTCGGCTGCCGTGACGGCCCGGAGCCTGGGGAAGAAGCTGAAGAAGTCCCTGGGGATGGTGTTGAGGTTGAGGTTGCTGATGTCCAGCTCTTGGAGGTTGTGCAACTCCTGGAAATCCTCCGCCTGCAGCTGAGAGATTTGGGCGTTTCCAGCCAGGCTAAGCTTGGTGAGACCCCGCAGCCTCTGGAGGACCTGGGGGACTCTGTCCAGCGAGTTGTCTGAGATGTCCAGCTCATGGAGGTTGCTCAAGGTCTCGAAAAGCTCCTCGTCTAGGCTGCTCAGCCCCAGCCCTGCTATCTTCAGCGACTCTATGTTAACGGCATGGAAGGCGCCGGCTTCGATGGCGGCGATGCCATTCCGGCTCACGTCCAGCAGCAGGAGCTGGGGAAGGTTCAAGGGAGGCACCGAATGCAGCTGGTTGTTCTGTAGCTTCAGCTCCAGCAGGTTCTCCAGCGTGTCAAAGGCAGCAGGGTGAATGCTCTGGATTCGGTTCCGGTCCAGGTAGAGGCGCTCCAGCAGGCGCAGCCCGTGGAAGGTTTCGTTGGTGATCTCACGCAGCTGATTGGATGACAGGTCCAGGTTGATGAGGTTGGTGAGCGGCTGGAAGACGTTCCTCTGGAGGCTGGAGATCTTGTTCTGAGAGAGGTCCAGCTGCTGGAGCGTCGGGAGGCCCCGGAAGCTGTCGTCTTGGAGCGAGGTGATGCCGTTCTCGAAGGCGTACAGGTAGGCCGTGTCCTGCGGCAGGTTGCTTGGGACAGTCTGGCTCCTCCGGCCTACGCAGAACACAACCTGCGGCTGGTTGCACTGGCAGTCCGAAGGGCAGCCCTGTGCCAGGGTTGCAGGGGGCAGAAGCAGCAGTACCCACAGGGCGATCAGGTGGGCCATGCTGGACTCTCTGTGGAGGGAAAAACCAGAGGGATGTTATCTACCAGATGGGGAACCAAGTGTCTGACCTGACAGCAGTTCCCATGACGCATTCATAAGGTTACAACCAAGCTCTGTACCCCAGGGGTTTATAGTGGGCAAGGAGGGGCAGAGAGCTGCTCACGGGGCCACACCTGCAGACAGAGGTGATTGTTGTGCCAGGAAACTCAGCAAATGATCATGCAAACCCCTGAGAAATCTTTTCCGGGGGGCATATCGCCGGGCTGGGGAAGGCAATGGGTTTAGAGAGCTTGGATCCGGATTTCAAACCCCCTACGCCAAATTCCTGGATCCAAACACCCTCCAATGTTGGGGTGCCCGGCACCTCGTCTCAGCCCTGCTGGGGTAGCGGGTTCTGCTGGGACATCCAGCCGGAGGAAACGCATCTGCAGAAAGCTCCCTCCGCAGCAGGGTGTGACCTCATGCCTGGCCACACTGGATTTCCACCTGCAGCTCACACCCAGCGCCACAGCTCACGTGGGAAACGTTGGGCTGGTTTCCTCCCTGTCGCTGGTAAGCGATCTGTCTCAGATTGAGGGTAGTGAAGCCAGGCTGTGGCCGTGCAGCGAGCTGGGCATGCTCCGAGGCCGTCGGCTCTGCTGTGTCAAGGGAGACCGTGTTGGTCTCCTCTTCCCTGCACCCCACTTTCCTTTAGCTCAGCAGGGATGGTAATGCTGAAGCCCGACTAAAAAGACAGGCCTGGTGGAGGTAGGGGGCATACAGGTGTGAGGACGAGGGGCAGCCCTGGAGAGCTGTTCTTTACAGGGACCCAGCCTCTCTCCTCACAGCAACTGCCTCGGGTTTGCAGGAGCCGAGCTGTTGCAGTTACGAGGCAGGGTTCCTGTGATCCGTCTGCTTTCCCATTTCCTCACCTCTCTGCTGTCTGGCCTGAAGCAGCTGGACTGCTGCCGGCACTGGGGCAGCCCATCTACATTAGACACTTGTGACTACCCTGACTTCTGCCAGACAGAGGGTGCCAAGGCTGTTAGATCATCTCCCTCTTCGCTCTGCCTGGGTCAATGGCTCGTGGCCACGAAGCTGCCCTGCCGGCGCCTCCTGGGCCAGGCCCGATGCAGGTTACACGTCGCGCCGGCTGCAGGATCAAAGGGTCCCTGCGGCGCTCAGGTCTCAGGAACGTGGCAGCCACTGAGTCCCCTCTGTAGCGCCCAGCTGAGCAGTGGCTTTGTGTGTCTCACCCCAGCCCCCACACCTGGCCCCTGCTGACTGCATTGCTGTTCACAAACTATTGCAGAGCTCTGCCTGGTCCCTGGATTCCCTTTGTGACCTCCCCCTCTGGGCTATCCTCGCCTGCTTGCTCCAGCCTCCGGCCCCAGCATGTGCCGTCTAACCTCCCTCCCTGGCTCCGGCTCGCACGCAGGGATCTAGCATCAGTCTCTCAAGACCAGGCCGGGGGGTGACATGTTCCCAATGCGCAAGACCGGCTGGCGGGGTAAAAGCCCTCGCTCTGCCCCGCAGACTGCGCGTGGCTCCCTGGGAGACTGTGGTAGGATGAGGCAGCTCCTCTGGCAGCCTGCAGTGCAAAGCTGCGGAGGGTCTGTCTGTCTGTTGGTCCGTCTGGTGCCAGCCATGTGCCAGCACCTGTGGTCAGCCCCACCGGAATCTGTGCACAGCTGAGAGGCACTTGCCCTTCAGCCATGCTGTACTCCCGGTGGCACAGGGGAACGTCCAGTGTGTGGACCGGGCGCCTGTCTGTCCTCCCGCCCAGCTGCCCTCCCTCACCAGCCCCCTGACATGCACACACCCGTGATTTCCGGGCACTGCACAGGGGTGGTTCATTAGCATCCTCAGCCAGCTGCACGAGCCAGTTCACAGAAGGAGGGTGGCGCAAGGGGCGCTGGGTCCTAGACCCATGGGTCACTACGTTGCTGTGTCGTGCCTGCCATACGGGAGCTGGGATGTGGGTTTGCAAAGCGCCAGTGAAGCCCTGGCAGGACATTCTGTCCCCCCCATGTGTGTCAGCACAGCACCCCCGTGCCCACACCCGAGATCGGTGTGGGAGAGCCACGTGTGCACTGTCCCCTTCTCCCTACCCTTTTCCGGTGGCCAGCATGAGCCTCACGCACGGCCCGGTCACAAGCTGCCGTCGGGTCCCTGCCTCAAAGAGCCCTAGGGAAACTGCTGAATCTGAGCCACCAGCTGCTGGGAGGCACCGCAGATCTTCCCTGGCTCCCTTCTGCCCATAGTCAAGGCACACTTCGCTCTGCCCTCTCCCCGGGCTCCGTCTCCTTGCCCCAGCTGATGCTCCAGCCCGCCGCTGGCACGCTTGGGTGACCTCCTGATTGCAAGACTTGGGCTGAGATTCTCAAGGGGGTTTAGATGCCTAACTCCCATTGGCATCCATGGGACTCGGGGGCCCAAACACCTTTGAGAATCTGGGTCTTGGTGCCCAGTAAAGCCTCTGGAGCAGGGAGCCGTGCGGGCTCTTCTCCCCAGGTCTAGCACCTGGCTGCTCCCGTGGTGCCAGCGGATAGGTATGTTTCAGTGCTGCAGTGCGGTGACGTCGTCATTGGGGGGGGGAGCGGGAACGACCACTCCTCATCCTCTTCCTCCCGGTGCCCCCATGCCCCTGTCCTGAGAATGCCATCACAGCCACTGTTTGGGCTTTCCCCTAGGGGATACCAAACGGCTTTTCCCCTTGCTTTCCTCCCTTCCGGCCCCTGGCCCAACCTCTGCGCTCCCTCGTGAGATGCGTGTGCTAAAGGGGCACACCCCTGGTTTTGGCAGCTTCCTAGCATCATCATTCTCCTGGGGCTGGGACAAGGCCCGGCTGCTGGGGGTACTTGGCTGCTCTGTCTCTGTGTTAGTCAAAGGTGGGCTCGCTCACAGGACGGCTGGGGGAGAGGGAACATTTTGTCCCAGTGACACATCTTTCAGCGCTCTCTGCCCTGGCTGCCTAGGGCTCAGCTCACTAGGCTGTGCTCCTGTCGCCGGGCACTGAGGACCAGCGTGCAGGCCCTGCAATGGTCTGCGGAGCGCCAGGCTTTACCTCAAAGCTTGGCCCTTGTGAAATTCTCCCCATGGGCAATGGCCACGAGTGCCGGCCGTCACTGGCCCCTGGCACGCCAGCTCCAGTTGCAGCTGGAACTTGCCAGCGGGGATGCTCCGAAGCACCTGCTCCCAGATTCCTGCTTTTCCCTTGGCAGCCTCCATCTGCACCATCACCTTGGGGACTGGGCAAACTGAGTGGCCGGGGCTGGCCCGCACAGCCCGATGTTAGCTTGGCCCAGCACTGCATGGGTTGGGGGCCACCGGTGGCCAGGACCGCGCTGCAGCTGTCTGAAATTCACGTGCCATCTTGACGCGAACAGATACACCCAGCCCAGTGCACACCAGCAAGAGTCACCACAGACCATCTAGTCACCCAGTCCTCCGAGGAGGGGCTGGGATGCCAGGAGCTGCCCTTTCGTCTCTCCCCTTCTGGCTGTAGGAGGGCGAGTTGCCCCAAAGAGTGACTGTCGGTGCCAATGGCAGTGCCCTTCCAGCTCTGGCCAAGAGCCCACCCTTGAGCTGAGCAAGCCCCGAACCCTACCGCTGGGCGTGGCAGCGCCTCCTGGGCACGGTCTGCGTGCAGGAAGGGAGCTGTGTTTCTCCTGCCTCCTTGCTTTTGAAAGCTCCTTAAATCACCTGCTTTCTGTCCCTGGGAGGCCCGGGCCGCTGCTTTCTGAACGCTCGTCTTTTCCTCCCTCCCTTCCAGACAAGAGCCCCTTGTGCGAGCATTACAGGAGCTGAGCTGTTCACAGGTCCCTGGGAAAGAGCGCAGAGCCCGCCAAGGGAGCCCCTTAACAGACAGCTGGACGAGCGCTCCGGGCCAGCCTGGACAGCCTAGCTGACCCCTTTCGCCCCTCTTCCCAGCCCAAGGGAATCCAGAGCCCCGTGGCTCTTGTCAGCGCCTGCTGATCTGCCCCAAGCTGGAGAAAGCTGCAGAGCAGAGATGGGGGGAGCGCCAAATACGCAAGCCTTGGCGGAGCCCAACTGATTACACTGAGCCTCGGGGCCAGGGCGCACTGCTCAGCACCTACTGGAGATGGAGGCTGTTACGGGGGAAGCAGTGGCTGCAGGATGTCTCCTACCGCGACCTCTGCGGGATCACGCTCAACTGCCTGGGCCATTCCTGGGAGGTTTCCTACTCTTTCAAACATTGCCCAGGTTCGACCGTGGCCGACTAGCCAGAGCTCCGCACTGCAGCCTGGAGGGTGCTCGCCACAGCACCCGCGCCTCGCCCACCCTCAAACCCGTGCCCACGTGTCTCCTGGCCAATGTATTGTTTCTCAAGCGACTGCCCTGGTGAGGCATGGCCCTGTGGTGCCTCGCTGCAATCCCCTGTCACCAGAGCTGTGTGCCAGAGACAGCCTAGGCTCCTTCAGGTGTTGTTACAGCCAGGGTTGGCAGCCCCCACTCTGACCGCTGAGAGATCAAAGGAGCTTGGCTGGTCATTCCCCCCGTTTCCCCTGCCTCCCTCCACACCTCTGTCCCACTGGGGTGCAGAATAGCTCTCAAAAGCCTCCTGTGCGTTGCCCAGAGCCCAGCCACAGCTCTCCAAGAGCAGCATGGCCGTCCTGCACCCAGCACCCTATAGCTTGCTCTCGCAGCGTGTGCCTGCCTCTCGGCCCATGGACAGCACACAGGACAGGGGCCAGCAAGGCCTCATGACTTGACCTCACCACTAGCCGCCCACACCCCTTGGAGGCATCTTCAAACTGACTGCTGGGTGAGCCGCTCAACTGGATTCCTTCCACCCTGCGTCCTGGCGAGCGGCTCTGAAATCCAGGCACGCCTTAGTCATCGCTCTGGGTGGGAGCGTCCAGAGGCAGCCAGGATGCAGGGAATAATGGTCCCTGGGGCTCGTTTAACATGGAGCACGGCATCTCCATTAGGTTTAACCATGTGAGTCCTGGAACTGGGATGGGCTGTCACCCCCTGGAGAACGGGACAATGGCAGAGCTGGGCCCTTCCCTTTACACCAGGGCTGGCTCTGGAAGGAGCTAACAAAGTAGCAGAGCGGTGCTGCTCTGCCACTACCACGTGGCAGCATCTCGCCTCAGTCACCCACCTCGTCCCCACGCCCCCACCCTGGCTTGCTCAGCAACTGTGGGCCGGAGGGGCGCTCAGCGGGCAGTCAAACCCTGCGTGCTTCCTGCCACTCACTCACTCTCTGTTTTAGCAGCAGCAGATTGCGGAGCCGAAGGAGGGAAATGTGGCTCACCAGCATGTCTCGTGTTCAGCTAGTGGGTGGTGGTAGACTGAGGAGCAAGGAGCGCTGCGGCAGCATGGGGCGAGCTAACCACTAGCTAGATAAGAGCACTGTGTGTCTACATGGACGCTCGCTCAAGAGTATTTTGAGGGGCTGATTGCTCTGCCTCCATAGCGTAGAACGCAGCTAGGGTCGGCGCTGTTACCCGCTGTGTATATTCCAGTAGCACCACACGATGCAAGGCACTGGCGCCCCCCCCCCCCAAGTCCCTCTCTGTTCCTCTTGGCTCCTGTCAGAGCTGGGGGTTGGGACCCAGGGCCAAGCTGTCAGCACTCAGTTATTGCCATTGGACTTATTAGAAATAACACAACCTGCCTTGTGCCTGTCTGTGAGGGAGCTGTACTTCCAGCCCCTCTGGGGACCCTTCCCAGCTGGCCTGTGAATTTGGATTCTTCTTGCAGGCAGGCGAGGGGGGGGTCAGTCTTTGTAATGAGATGCTGCGATGGGTCTCTCCGGTTCCCACCCTGGGTGAGGGCATGCAGCCGAGCACACGCGCTGCTCCCCGCCCTGTCCCATGGGCACAGCCGCCCGTTCCCCACCCCTTGGTCAGCAGGCAGATGTTCCCTTCTGCCTACGGCCCGGCTGCTCCGGTGCAGGGAGGAAATGGAGGCTGGCGGGAGGAATCCAGGCTCCAACTATGTGGCGGGGCTTTGCACAGGACAGCTCCCAGAGCAATGTGAGCCCACAACACAGCTGGCACTCCGGGAAGTCGTCCCAGTCCGTTGTTCTTGGATACCCGCACTCTGCCCCCTACAACAGTCCCTGCCCCACGGCCGTTCCCTGCAGGGCGTCCGTGAAGGGGAAGGAACACCCCGATGCCCCCCGTTTAGCCATCCTCGCCCAGGGCGCGGCCCGTGGGGCGCCAGCGGCCTGGAGGGAGGATACAGGTGCCGGGAGCCAGCGTGCAGCAAAGCACAAAGGGCCACCGGGCTCACAGAGACCGCTTGTTTCTCAGCCTGTCCATCAGTCCTTTTAATAAGAGGCGTAATTACCAATCACAGGGGGGGCTGCTGCGGGGGAGCTTTGGCAATATCAGCAGAGCTGGCATGGGCTAGACAGGCTCCAGCCAGGTAATAAATTGTGGAATGTACAGCTGGGCTGGGGGAGGGAGGGGGCAGCGGTTTGCAGCCAAACCAGAGAAAGCAGCCTAGGAGCTGGGGCTTGCAGAGGGTGGATTGCAGGGCACTGGGACTAATGGAGGCCATGGGGGCTAGCGGAGGGATTCAAGGCACCTGGGCTGAGGCCGCAGCTACTGATGGGCAGCACAGAAAATGGAGAGGAGGGGGCAGGTTGCAGGGAAAGCACTGCCACTAGCCAACCTGGGGTGGGGGCTCCTCTGCTTATTCACTCCACCCTTGCTGCCTTCCCTGGCCCTGCGCTGCCCGGGCCATGGGGAGCTGGGATGGAAGGGGCTGCTCAGACCAGAGCCAGGCTCATCTGGTTGGCAACCGCTGATGCCTCGCCCCCCACCCCCAAGTCATAGACTCAGGGCTGGAAGGGACCTCGCGAGCTCATCTCGTCCAGCGCCCTGCACTCATGGCAGGACTACGTAATAGCTAGACCATCCCTGACAGGGGTTTGTCTAACCTGCTCTTAAAAATTTCCAGTGATGGAGATTCCACAACCTCTCCAGGCAATTTATTCCAGGGATTAACCACACTCACAGTAAAGAAGTTTTTCCTCATGTCCAACCTAAACCTCCCTTGCTGCAGTTTAAGCCCATTGCTTCTTGTCCGGTCCTCGGAGGTTAAGAACAGTTTTTCTCCCTCCTCCTTGTAACAACCTTTTATGTACTTGAAAGCTGTCATCGTGTCCCCCTCAGTCTTCTCTTCTCCAGGCTAAACAAACCCACTTCTTGCCTCATAGGTCGTGTCTTCTAGACCTTTCATCATTTTTGTTCCTCTTCTCTGGAATTTCTCCAATTCGTCCACATCGTTCCTGAAATGTGGTGCCCAGAACTGGACACAATACTCCAGCTGAGGCCTAATCAGTGCGGAGTAGAGCAGAATTACTACTTGTCTTTCTTACAACACTCCAGCTAATACATCCCAGAATGATGTTTGCTTTTTTTGCAGCAGCACTACACTGTTGACTCATATTTAGCTTGTGATGCCCCAGATCCCTTTCTGCCATGCTCCTTCCTAGGCAGTCATTTCCCATTTTGTACGTGTGCAACTGATTGTTCCTTCCTAAGTGGAGAACTTTGCATTTGTCCATATTGAATTTCATCCTATTTACCTCAGACCAATTCTCCAGTTTGCCCAGATGGTTCTGAATTATAATTCTATCCCCCAAAGTACTTGCAACCCCTCCCAGCTTGGAATCGTCAGCAAACCTAGTAAGCGTACTCTCTGTGACATTATGCAAAGCACTGATGAAAATATCGAACAGAACCGGACCCAGAACCGATCCCCGCAGGACCCCATTCATTATGCCCTTCCACGCAGGGAAAAGCTCCAGGCAGGCTGAGTGGCCAGGCCCAGCTGGACAGCAGCAGGCGCTCCCCAGCGCTCTTTACCTGTTGGGTGGGGGGGTTCATGGGCCTCCTGCCTGGCACTCGATGGCCTGGGGGGCTGTGCGTCACAGGAGCTGCTGGGCCAAAGGAGGTGCTAACAGACAGGGCTAGAAGTGGAGGCTGCTGTTACAGGGCAGTGGCCGGGACGAGGAGTGGACTGGCCCTGGTCTCTCCTCCCTGGGGATCGGGTCAGCGCTCTGCCTACCCCCCAGCCTGTTACAGAGCAGGGGGAGAAGAAGCCAAGCTCCTGGGCCTGCCCAACAGCTGGTCTGAACCCTGCCCCTGCAACAAAGGCTCGCCCTGCCTGCCCCAGCCGCACTCCCCTGCTCCCAGCTGGCTACAGTCAAGGTTACTGGGAGCAGCCACTGGGAGCGCGGCCTCCTCACTCCAGGCCTGACACGGAAGCTCACAAGCGGCCACTGCCCAGCCTACGCCACCTCCTGCGTCATCACCAGGGTCACCGGCCACGCTCCAAGCCAACTCTGCCGGCCGGGCTCGTGGCCCCTGGGGGAGCACGCGGCCCTGGCGCTGCACCAAACGGTTGGCAGGGCCCACGCGGCCTTGGTCTGACCTGAAGTCACAGAGATGAGACAGACACTCGCCCCGGCTCATTCCAACAGCCACCTTTCCGCCGGCACTGCAGGAGGTGTAGCAGTGTTCGGGGCGGGAGAGCGGCCGTGCCATTAGACCAACATTACCTACCAAACAGCCCCATTAAAAGAACCCTGCGGCGGCAAAATCAAGCTCCCAGGAGTTCGGAAATGCCAGAAATAAGGCTATCGGCGCAACTGTAATTCACACCCCTCGTGTGGCTGGGTTAGGAGCCCCGCTAATGACAGGATCAAGTCTTTCTCCCCTGGGCCCCTGCCTCATTCCATGCCCAGAGTGGCCCTGCTCCAGCTGCCATCTGTAGGAGCCCTGCCTCGCTTGCCACGCGCCATTGTACCCCTCTTCCAACAGCTGGCCTTCCCGTGCTTGTTTCTCGCCGACAGCTGGAGCTGGCTAGCAACTGGCCCTGGGGCCTTGCCTGTTCTCTAGTTTGAGGGTCTGTTGGATTAATCATTGACCCAAGCCATCCTGGTGACTGTGGCTGGGGCACAGAGGCCTCTTCTCCCAGGGCACGGCCCGCCCTTCGTGCCCCTTCCCCAACCCAGTGGAGCGACAGGTGGGGTGATTAGGGTGGCTCTCTGCGCTCACCAAGGCACTTTAAATGGAGGAAAACTGAGCATTGGGGCTCTGCCCCTCCCCATCGGTGCTCTGTGCTCCCCACCAGGGCAGGGAAGGTGACACTCTCCCGTCCCAGGGCTATGCGCTAAGGGTCGTATGGCCAATGGCACAGCCGTTAGCAGCCCCCTTCACAGCTGCAAGCTTTGGGTCCCGGGCACACATGCCGCTCTGCAGGGCAAAGGCTCCCTCCCGTTCGCTCGCTGCTTGCCTGGCGCCGGCTGGAATTTTAAAGTGCTCTGCAGGAGCCGCGGGGGGCGTCTGTTCCCAAGATGTGGGGACTTGAGGCAGGGTGGATTCCAGTGCCAGGGCAGAGCGCTGAGGCCCAGGGCCTGGAACCCCCTTGCAGGCAGGGAGAACCCCCAAACTATTCCTCATCTCAAGGGAAGTATGCCTCTGCATCCAGGGCAGGGGAGCGAGGGCCATGGCTGGAGGGACAGGAATGTCCTGCCTGGCGGCTGGCTGCCACTTGCTCACACAGCACAGCTGGTCTCTGGGGTGGCTCCTGCCTGTCGCTAGGGTGGGCAGTGGGTGCTGCAGCCCCAGGCGCAACCTGCAAGCCAAGGGGGCACCAAGGAGGGCATTGGGGGTGATCTCACACTGAAAGGCCGCAGG
Organism: Mesoclemmys tuberculata; assembly: GCA_007922155.1. Taxonomy (NCBI): domain Eukaryota; kingdom Metazoa; phylum Chordata; order Testudines; family Chelidae; genus Mesoclemmys; species Mesoclemmys tuberculata. The sequence continues at coordinate 3,211,628 of ML675626.1, forward strand.
GCTGCCTGGCCAGAGAGCGCCACACTCAGAGGGTGGCGCCGCCCCTCCCCAGGCTGAGCTGACCAGGAGGTCAGTGTTTAACGCAGGGCAAAGCCCTCGGTGTCATACAAAGCACAACCCGCAGCGCTGAGCTGCCAGCAGAGCAGTAACAGCGGCGCCACGGGGCTCATGGGGGAGGGCCAGGCCTGGGAGTGGGAATCCGGAGGCCGGGTGGCTCCTGCGCCTGCTCTGGGCCTCCATTCCCCCTCTGCAGAAAGGGATGGGCCTAGCACGGTAATGCTTGGAGGCTGAGCATGATGAGCTGGGGGGGAGGAGGGGATGACATGACAACGCCAAGCACAAGGGCCAGGGACTTCCCTTCCTAACGGCTGCAGGCGCTAGTCCAGGCCAAGGAGCACTTGGAACTCGGCAGGGCCCCTTTATGCAGCCAGGGTCTCGGGGGCCTCTCCCCCTGGGCTCTTCCCAGCGCCTGCCCCCTGCTCTTGCTGCCAGGGGAAGGGGTCGCTCAGTGTGGGACTGGCTCTGTCAGGAAGCTGTGCTGTGCCCAGCTCTGGGGGGGAGCGTGGCAGGGGGGCTGCCCTGGCTGGGCCTGCCGGGCTCGCCATACTGCTCTCTCCTGACCAGCGAGGGCTGCTGGCAGGGCAGAGTCAAGTGCTCTCGGGAAGCGTGCGGGGGCCTGACAGGGCACCAGAGCGGGCGCACCGCCATCGCTGGGCTGGGCATCAGGTTTCGCTGACGTGTCTGGTGCTGCAGGCGACCGGCTGACTAAAGCCTGCGTCCCTTTAATTGTGCTGGCATTTCCTCCCCGCACTGCTGGCCTCCCACTGTGGCTGGGCCGGACACCACCCCAGCCTAATTGTGGACTGACGCTCCCTGCCCTGCCACGAGCGCACCCGCCCTGGGGGCCAGGCAGGGACTGCGGTGCCACCCTCTCATTAGGCTTCCTAATTGCACTTCCGTGGGATGAGGCCCTGCCCTGCGCTGCCCTTCGAACGCAGCCTGGCAAAGGCTGAGCCAGCAGTTGGCACCAGGGCTTCTGCCCGCGGGTGGCCCCAGGATCCTTGCGCATCCCCCTCTGCAGCGGCTTCTGCCCTCTCTACTCTAGTGGGATCTGTGGCAGCTCCGGCTAATTGCGTGGAGAGACTGGGCACCGAGGGGTTAACCCCATGCCCCATAAAGCTCACAGGCTTAGCACTGCTCAGATGGGCTTACACCTCATAAACGGGGGCGGCAGGAAAAGGGGGGCGGGGCAGGGCAAGCGGGGGCCCAGAAAGGAGCTGAAGGGGATGGAGACAAAGCCCTGCTTCTCCGGGAGGCACTAAGCTGTTCCCGCTCACCGCATGCTCACTTGGCCAAGGGCCCCAGAGAACGCACCCGAGAAGGGCGCGCCAAATCCTGCCTGCCCCCGCTCCCCTGGCTGTGCGTCCAGCCAGGGGCCCCGCAGCACGGAGGCTTGCTGGATTATTCATATTTTCCAGCTGCGTGCGGAGCTGGACCCAGCCGCCCGGTTCCCTGCCAGCCTGCCTGGGCGGGGGTTGTTTACTTGGTAACAGGACTGACCAGAAGGGCTGAACTGAATTCACTTGCCGTAAAGACAGAGGCCAAGCCCAGCCGCCCCCTCACAGGAGTTTCCTGCCTCCAGCTCTGCCAGGTGTGTGGTGACAGCGCTGCCCAAACGCAGCCTGGACAGCTAAATCCCCTCCCTGCAGCTCTGGCTTGCCCTAGGGACACGAGAGAGAAGCTCTACCCGCAGCCCAGGACCGAGGCAGTCCTGGCTGGCATTAAAAGGCAGAATCCTGACACCTCGGTTTTTAAGAAAGGACGACGAGTGAACCCAGGGAACTGCAGGCCATTATTTGTGGATATGTAGGCAAGTGGGATAAGCAGTGATGCCAGCTAAGATAAACCCCCAGGACTCCCCTGCCTCATGCTTCAGGCTATACATTGGCTGCTGTCGGGGTCAGGAAGGAATTGCTGGGCTTAGAGGCTAGTGTAAAGCAGAGATGCATTTAGCCCTAAGGTTGATGTCTCCAGCCATTCCCATCACGCAGCCCCCTGCCACAGTGCCCAGGTGTGTATAACTCAGAGCCCTGGCCCGGCCTGCCCCACCCATTCTCCCTCATCTGCTCCTGTGGGGCCTGCCCCTCCTGCTGCAGGGGCAGAGGGATCAAGCAATGGAAACAGCCTCCTAAAACGTGTGCCCTCCCCATCCACCAGCTAAACTCCTCCAGCCTTCAGAGCTCCAGCATGACACGGGGAGGGGGACCTGCCTCTGAGCAGCCCCAGCTGCCCCACCAGCATGCTGGAAGCCAATGCCCCAGGGCAGCAATGGGGCGAGTCTCCCCCGCACCTCCACACCCAACAGCATCTGCAGGGCTTGTTTAGGGGCACCAAGGGCTTGCTGCCCTGCTGGAGAAGGAGTCTGATGGGGAAAAACCCCTCTGGGGCACCCCCTCCCCCAGCCAAACGGAGTCTCTCCCACCCCACACTTGGCCCAGGGAGGCAGCAGCTGGCTCGAGTGTGCCAGGCCGGATCTGCTGTGCCTACACATCAAAGCACAGACAAGCCCCGTTCCAACCCCCTCCGGGACACAGGCGGTCAGACGCCACATGCGACCCTTGATCTCAGCCCTGTGCACAGCCCCTTGGCCACAGCAGGCCTGCAGGCAGGCTGTAATTAGCACACAGATGCAACCCCTAATTGGGAATAGCCATTAGTGGGCAGCCAGCCTTCCTGCAGCCAGAGAGGGAGGGCCACTCACAGCGCTCGCTGCCCCAGCTGGGCCTCGGAGAGCCGCGTCCACCAGGGGAGACGGACAGTCTCAGTCCTCTCAACATCCACCTCCTACAGGTGTGAAAGCTGTTACCAGGTGCCCCCTCCTGTCACACCTAGGCAGGCCCAGTTCTCTCAGCCTCTCCTAGTTCCACTTCCAAACCTCCAATCAGGAGTTGCTTCCCTCTGGACAGACTTTAAAGGCCAGAACGGGCCATCATGGTCCCCTTCTAATCTGCCCTTCTGTACATGGCCAGCCACAGAACCTCACCCGCCCATCGCCTCTGGCTGACGTCCTCAACACTGGACGTTACAGAGAATCCACCATTAACTCTAGTTCAAACCCGTCAGTGACTCATGCCCCATGCTGCAGAGGAAGACGAAATTCCCCCCACCCACCACATCTCTGCCAATCTGACCTAGGAGAAAATTCCTTCCCGATCCCAAATATGGCGATCAGTTAGACCCGGAGCATGTGGGCAAGACTCACCAGCCAGAAACTTGGGAAATAATTCTCTGTCAGAACTCCGAGCCCTCCCCAGCTAGTGTCCTGGCTGCGGCCACTGGAGATATTTGCTAATAGCAGTCACAGTTGGGCCACATGCCATTGTAGACAACCTCAGCAGACCATCCCCTCCATAAATTTATCAAGCTCAGTCTTGAAACAAGTTAGGTTTTCTGTCCCCACTGCTTCCCTTGGAAGGCGGTTCCAGAACTTCATTCCTCTGATGGCTAAGCTTGGTCTAATTTCAAGCCTAAACTTGATGGCCAGTTTATATCCATTTGTTCTTGTGCCAGCACGGTCAACTTAAATAAAGTCTCCCTCCCTGGTATTTAACCCTCTGGTATGATTGCTCTCTATAAATACATCTCCCCTCAGCCTTCAGTTGGTTAGGCTAAACAAGCCAAACTCTTTTCTCACAAGGCAGGTTCTCCATTCTTCAGTTCATCCTAGTAGTCCTTCTCTGCCCCGTTCCAGTGAGAGTTCATCTTTCCTAATCATGGAGGACCAGAACTGCACACAGTATTTCAGACAAGGTCTCCACAGTGTCTTGTATAATGGTACTAACACTTCGCTGGCTCTGCTGGAAATACGTCACCTGATGCACTCTAGGATAGCAATAGCCGTTTTCCTGGCCACATCATGCTGGCATCCTGTGACCAACCAGTACCCCCGGGTCCCGCGTCTCCTTTGTCAATACTGATACATCCCCAGCTTATAACAGAAGTTCTTGCTGTTAGCCACTAAGTACATGACCTTGCACGTCACACCATCAAGTTTCATCCCGTTTCTATTAGTCCGGTTTTCAAGGTAATCCAGATTTTATGGGATATGCTGGTCCTCTCTATTTCCTTTGTCTAGAAAGCCCATCTTCCCAAAGAAAGATCAGATTGGTCTGGCACAATCCACCTTTGTGACACCATGTTGTATTCTATCCCAATTATTATTTACCTCCATGTCTTTAATTACTCTCTTTCAAAATACATTCTAGGACCAGGTCAAACTAACCCACCCAGTTTCCCAGCTCACTTCTTTTCTTTAATAGAGGTGCCCGATTTGCAATTCTCCAGTATTAGGGTATGACTCCCATGTTTACAGATTCATTAAAAATCCTTGCAATGGGGCTTGCACTTCCCTGTACTAGTTCCAGACTCGCTTCAGTTTGTTCTCATCTCCGAAGAGGAGAGAGCTTGTTGTAATGAGGGCAGTGATCAATGGTTCTCCATGCCCACCAGAGCAGGTGCAGAGACCTGGGCAGTGCCCAGATTGAGTGCACAGATGCTTGAGCCAAGGAGGGAGGGTGGCAGGAAGCCAGAGGCCTACAAGCAGGGAGCTTCTTGAGTGGGCCCAAATCCAAGGTTGCCCCCTCCCCGGGACACCTTGCTTCCGGTTTAGATGCCTAGTGAAAGCTGCTGCCTGTCTCAGCTAGAACCCTCCCATGCTCAGCCAGCCAAGTCTTCCAGCCATACTGTGCCCCTCACCCTGGTATCTGGGCACTATGGCATCCAAGCAGAACCTTGTTTCAGAAGCCGGGAGCTGTTGCTTTGGGATGGGGAGCTGAGGGTGGCGGAGCTGGGAGGGAAGCGTCCTGGCTGCGTACTGCCAACGTGCTGGCAGCTCAGTGCCCTCGGTGGAGTAAGCGTGCCGTGTATGCGCCCGCCACGCGGGAGGGATCTCCGTACATCCCTGCAACCCAACTACATGCGTCGGGGGGGCTGGAAAATAACCCTCCCTCTTGGGCACGAGTCTGGCTGGACTTAAAAATTAGGCCTAAGCAGCCTTCTAGTCTGCAGGGAGGCCAGGGCCACCTTCCCACCAGAGGAGGGGGCTAAGGGCAGGGGTGGGCTGCTAGTGGCTGAACAGGGCTCTCTTCCCTGGTCTCCCCAGTCCCCTTTGGGGTGATGGCAGCAGCCACGCTTCATGGCACTCAGCACACCTGAGCTGGCCCCGCACCTCAGCCATTTGCAAGCACCGGGCTGGGCGCTCGCTCCTCTCCCTCCTGGTAGGCAACGGGTGCCGGGCGCAGCTTTGCCGGCTGCCTATCGCTGCATTCAGTGGCCCCTGGGGGTCCCCAGCCACACAGCCGAGGTGCTTGCCGCTCTCCAAGCAGGCCCCCGGCCCAGGCTGGCCGTCTGGGATTGCAGGCGCTGCTCGGCAGCGATTCCTCCTGACAGGCCCACTTCAGTGCCTGCCCTGAGAGCAGACAGGGAGTCAGGCTTAGCCACTTAATCCCCCCCCCCTTTCATCCCAGCCTCCTCCTCCTCCTCCACTCCCCCCTTCCCCTTTAATTAAATCTCTGAGGCAGCCCCAAAGGAATGCGCAGGCTGCATATTGCATTCCCTTCAGCCAGCAGCAGCACGCTGGGGGGCCTGTGTTGCAGGTCTGAGCGGACCCCTCCCCGCCCGCCTGCTTGTACAGCAGAAGGGCAGTTTTCCATGGCGTCTCGGCAGCTCCCTGGCCTAGCCCCGTGCCACGCTCCAACCCCATCCCGCCCCATGCGTCAGGCACACAGGCACGTTCCTCCTCCAGGTGCCGGGAGTGACAGAAACCAGCCAGGCTGCTTTCTTGAAAGGCACGCCAACCCACGAATGCAAGCGACGTCTGAGCCTGGCTCTGACACCCAAACCCACCCACGCCCTCGGCCCCGTCCGACACACACGCGCCCGGCCACAGAGCTCTGAGCCGAGGCGCCAGAAAGGAGAATTCCGATCCCATGACTCCAGCTGCTTGGCTCGGCCAGGCCTGAGCCCGGGAGATTTGCTCCCGGCTGCACTAGGTGGGGCTGGGCTGTGAGAAGGGTGCTCAGCAGGTGAGCCAGAAGGAAGAAACCCCGGCCCAGCTGGGAGTTACGTCAGGCCATGGGGTGACACAACAGGGCGATGGAGGGTTACGCAGAGTATAAAAATGGTAATTAACCAGTTGTCATCTTCGGCACGGAAACCACCCCGCCTCAGCCCTGTGGCTGGGGACCTGTAGCACTGGGGAATTGCTCTCACCATTACCCCAATGGGGGAGGTGAGCTAGCGCTTCCCTCCTGCTCCCATGCAGACCCCTCTCCAGATCAGCCTGCGCACAGGAATGCCAGCTGACCCGGGCGTCTCCGCGCGGGAATGTTAGCCAGCCCCCGCATACGTCCCAGTGCCACCCAAACCAAATGCCCACCCATAGCTACGTGACATTCAGCCCAGCCGTCAAGTGACAGTGCCTCGTCCCCCCTGGGCACTGCCTTGGGCCACCTTGGCCTGGCATGGCCCGGCCATCCTTCATGCTAGAAGCCTGCATTGAATTAAGCACTGGGTCTGAGGACCAGTAAAATCCAAGGAGCCAGGGCTGAAGTGCTCGGGTGAGATGCTCTGAGAGCCAGCTGGGGTGAGTGCTATTCAGCTCAGGGGGAGGTGGTAATTTCAGGTGGTGCTGTACCAGTGGTTGTGCCCCCCAATGGGATAAGACAGGACTTGTTTGCGGTCAGCTTCTGCCCCCAACATGTCCCAGGGGACAGGCCTGCTCCTGTGCCACGTATCTCTGCTGCCATCAGTGGGGTCACGTGGCTGGGGCAGTGGAAAGCAGGGCCCGTGGCATGGTGCTGCGGGCAGCACAGGCCTGTGTGCCGGGACCACTTGCTGGGCAATCCAGCCTCTGGTGCAGAACCAGGTGGCGCAGTCTGACCTTTGGCTTCTTTTCAGATGTGTCTAGCCTTTAGACTCGAGCACAGCCTTCCCCCTGCACGGGCCCAGCCCAGTGCCACCCACCTCAGGCTGCAGGCAAGGGCCCGTTGAGGCTGATGTCCTGCCGCGGGGTCGCACACGGCATTGCAGCGTCATGCACGGTCCTGATGCTAAGCCTGCGAGAACACTGGCTCCGCAAGCTCCCCTTCCTCCAGCTGTTCCCTGCACAGCAGAACCCAGGACCCCTCCCAGGCATGTGTCCCTGCCCCTGCCCTCTGCCTCCACGCTCCCCAGTGCCAGCCCCCTGCCCCCTGCCGCCTCCGGCAAGGGGCCTTGTTGAGCAGTGGCTCCCAGCGAGGTGTCCTCTGCCTCCCTGCTCTTCCCCCGGTGCCGAGCTCTGTGCGGCTGGAGAGATTCCGAACCCCTTCCTGCGTGTGACACTATTTACAGAGCCACCCGCATCCCGCTAAGGAGAGAGAAGAAAACAAACAGCCCGGCAACGAGGGCTGGCCTGGCCTGGCCTGCGCCGATCGCTGCCACACGCTGCTTCGGAAACACCCCGTGCCCGCTCCCCCCCTGGCTCAGGGCTACAGGCCCAGCCGGCTTGGCTTTCCTGCGAGACCCTGCAGCGCTGACCCTGCTCCCGAGCCACGGCGCGACAGCCCCGGTGCCCGCTCCCCGTCACCTTCCGGGGGCCGGGCCAGCTCGCCACTGGGAGGGAGGCGCCGGCTGGGCTGCAGGGGCTCGGCCCGGCTGCGCCGGGGAGCCGCGCTGCTTTCGGCTGTCCCGTCCCTCGCCCCAACGGGCCGGCGCCGTGGCGTGGCGGGGTCCAGCCGCCCGGGGGTTCGGCCCAAAGGCCCTGGGGAACCCGCTCGGCCCGGGAGCGGAGCCCGGCAGCCTCCTGAGCCCGGACCCGGCAGGGCTGCTCGCCGCCCCCGAGCCCGCTCCGCAGCGCGCCCCAGACCCAGCTCAAGGCCGGGCGCAGGGCCCGCGGCGGGGCTGGTCCCGGGTCCGGCGCGGCCCGATCCCTGC
>ML675626.1:3224598-3248654 GCA_007922155.1 Mesoclemmys tuberculata
CCCCCCGGGGCTGGGGTGGACTGGCGGGTTTGGGGGCTGCCGCGGCCGGCGGAGCTGGCAGCGCTGCGGGGGGATCCGCCTGGCCATGCCCTGCACCCCCTTGGGCCCTGCCCGGGGACGGGGTGTCTGGCTGTGGGAGTGGTCGGGGCTGGGGCCGGGGCCTGTCCTGCCAGGCTGGGGCTGGCACGTGCCTGTGGCGAGGACTCTCCCGCCCTCCGCTGCTGCCCGTGCGCGGGGGAGCCCCGGGGCTGCCCGCCTGGCCCGCTGGGCTTTGTGCCCGTACGGATGGCAGCTTTGGGGCAGGGCGCGGGGCAGGAAGGCGGGCGAAGCGGTGACGCCAGGCAGCGCCAGCCCGCGGCGGCCGTCGGCGGTGACCCCGGCAGGCCTTGCTCGCGGCCCGCACGGTCACGGGTCAACGCCGGTGGTGTTCGTGTGGCTGGGCGCGCCAACGGCTGCCGAAGCCGGCTTGAAATGGGCCTGCTGGGGCTGTACAAGGCGAGCCGTGGCCTGCTCCTGGCCGCCCCCTGGAAGGAGGCCGCATTTCCTCCCTGTGGCAGGATTTGGGTCGCTGGAGCAGAGCTTTCCCCTGCCTTCGCCATCCCGGCAGCTCAGCATTGCCCCCAGCGCGGGAGCTGGGGAAAGGCAGCGCTGCTGGGGCTGGAGAATAGGAGATTAACCCCCCTCCCTTCTGCCCCAGCCCCTTGTTGAGATCAGTAGCTGGGCTTTGGACACAGGCCATGAACACAAGGAACATGGCCACAGTCTAGCCAGGTAGGCCTTGTCCCCGCAGAACCAGCAGAGCAGGTGCAGCCAGCACAGGTGCATTGCCTAGTGGCGTGGCTCCAGTGCCCTTCCCCACGTCCCCATGCGCTTGGCTGCCCTGTACAAATGGGCCCCCAGGCAAGGCTAGCCCAGCAATGGAGACGCAGATTGCAGACACGGACCGTTCCTGGGCTGCCCACGGCCTTTGCCAAAGACCCCTGAGCGGCAGTTGGGGGATCGGTCCCACCATCTCTCGTGTGTATGTGCCCACACAGCCCTTCCCTCCCCATTGCTCTGGGGCTCCCCTGCACACCCTGTCTTGTTGCCCAGCAAAAGGAGCAGGCTGGCGCTGAATGCCTCTGTTGCCCGTGTTGAGACCCTGCTTTGAGGGCGAGAGGCTTTCTCATGCCATGCAGCTGACGCAGAAGCCGGTTTGTGGTCGCTGCCTGCCTTGCATCCCTAGAGCGGGGCTCGCTCACCTTGTAGGATCCCAAAGTGTTTTTGCTACATGTCGTTGCACAGTGCACTGCAGGCAGGCCGTGTTCTGATTAGCTGGCTGTGTGAATCACCAGAATTTTTCCCTTTATGTATTTATGACCTAATTATGCTTCAGATTGGAAGCATTCAGCATCTCTAGCCTTCCTGGCGGAGGAGGTAACCTTCAAGGTGTGAGCAAGATGTGATTGGTGTAGCGATGTCTGCCTGAGTGTGCAGAGAGCCTGAAATGATTGCTTGGAGGGATGGGTGCCTGCCCCAGGGGGGTGTTAACTCCGGAGGGTAACGATTGCACCCTGGCTTGTGGCAGCTGGAAATTAGGGGGCAGTTGTGGGTAGGGAAGGTGATGTAAATGGACTTTAATATCCAGCTAAACAAATAACCAGTGCTCCTGGATCGACCTAAGGCGAGATGATCTGAGGGTGCAGTGGCACACGGTTTGGGTCTTGTGTGCCCCCCACATAGGGCTGGGGGCCTGGACAAGAGCAGGCCACGGTTTGGGACAGGAAGTGAATGCTGGGGCAACTTCCCAGTCAAATCCTGGTGGAGACTGGCAGCGCGCCCCTCCCTCCCCCACTCTGGGTAACCACAAAAATGTCAGGCTGAAAATAATACATTGTCCTTTTGTTCTCTGCAAATCTGTGGGTTTAGTTTGCTACCCTACCTGTATCTTAGGTAAACAGCGGCACTGATTAGCCAGGCTCTGTTGTTCTTTTATAGCCCAGCTAATGGCCCCTTCTCCGTTTCAGCATCCCCCATTGGGCTGATGGGCGAAGTCCAAGGGAGCTAGGCTGGCACGCTGCCAGGGGAGCTTTCGTGTCCACGTTATCCACGCTGTCGTCCTGCAGCGGCTGCGCCCCCGTCGTGTGGGGGGTGTCATGGGAATGGGCTGGCAGGGACGCTTGGCTCGGGGGCGTTCCTCTGCCCGGCTGAGTGTGGAATGATGGGCCAGGGCCAGGTGGAGGTGGGTCTGGGCTGCCGACAAGGTCCAATCCTGGGTGGCTAGGTGCAGCTTTTCGCTTGCCGGAGTCAAGGGGGGCTTGGTGGGGCTTCTGGGGGGGGTCCGAGGCACTCCTGCGCCCCCTGCCTCCTGCACGTCGTGAAGGGCCAGCGCCCCCCACAGGCCAGTACCTGATGCCTGGCCCCCCTCTGCTGTCCCCCTCAGTACGCCACTGCTCCCACCTCCCACTTCTGCGGGCTCTGAGCAATGGGCCCTGCCAGGCCTGCCCCTGTCTGCGCCCAGCTGGTGGCAGGACGGCTGTGGGTTCCTAGGAGCGAGGGGAGGGGGGGCAGTGTCCTGGGGGGAGGTATCCTGTGGGGCTGGGGCCGGAGGGGATGTGTTGGTTGCCAAAGGAGCAGGCGCTCAGTGTGGCAGGCGAGCTGGGCCCCTCTGCCCTGGCTGGCCCCTGGCACTGCAGCTGTGAGTCTGTGCAGGCCTCAGGGGGCCACAGGCAAGGAGGGATTTTTCTTGACACCTCCTCCCCCTCGGTGGGACCCCGGGATGTGCAGGCAGCCAGTGGAAGGTGGTTTTAGCAGCGGATTGGTAGGAGCTGAGTTTGCAGGCCTGGCAGGGCCAGATCCCTGCTCCAGCCCCCCTGCTCCAGCTCCCCCGGCATTCCTCACATGGGCAGCAGGACGCAGCCTGGAAGAGCAGCGTCTTTGTGGAGCCCTGCCCTGCCCCAGCCATGGGGGCTGCTTGAGCGTGGGAGTGACAGGCTGTCCTGGCTCCTGGGGCCTTGTCCATCTGGCTGGCTGTCCTCGCCAGCCCACTGTGGGGTGGGGCAGAAGCGAAGCCAGGTGCTCTCAGGGCCAAGTGGTCCCAACCCCATGGCATGCTAGGGAGGGATTGCCAACAGAGAGAACGTTGCCCTCGCTCGGGTCCCTGTGCGGGGAGCAGGTGCCCATGGGGCACCCTGCCTTGGAAGGCCAGATTGGCAGGTAAATGGGGGACGGTCCAAGAGGACTCGCTCTCCTCTGCTCTCTCTCCGCTCACTCCTGGGCCGTGGCTGAGGCTATCTTGGTGCCAGCTGAGACCTGCCGCACTCATCACAGATGCCAGCATCCTATGCTAATCATTTTCAGCCACCTTCCAACCAGGGCTGGGGAGGCAGGCAGCTGCTTCTTGGCGGCACTGCCCAGCTGCATCCGAGGCACCCTCTGCAGCATTTCCCTGGAGCAGGTACCTGGGAGCAGAGGTAGCGACTCCCCGAGCAGTCAGAGGCTGGGAGTCTGTGGGGGGGGAACGGGAACCTGCAGCTGCCAGGACCGGATCCCGCAGGCCTGCTGTAAATCAGGGCCCCAAAGCCAAAGTTCCCAGGCAGCAGTGAGTTCCCAGCAGCCAGGTTCCAGGAGAAGCCGCTGTAAACATGCCAGGCCTGGCATTGTATATTAAAGGATCATGACATGGGAAGCCATAAATCAGGGGGAGGTAGACAGTGCTGCGAAGCGTTCTCACAGCCCGGTGCGCAGGCAGGGCTGGGGGAATCTCCGCTGACCTCGCACTGCACAGACAGGTCCTGTCCCGACATCTGCCCTGCTCTGGGCGCCGCCGGCCAGGCTCTGCCCTGTGCAAGCAGAGCCAATCCAGTCGCCCCATCCACGACCATGCTGCAGCCCGGTGACCTCCTGGAAAGCTCTGTCCCGGCCCCGCCTGCTCACGCTTTTCTGTGGCAGCAACTCGGCCTGTTGTTACGGGCGTGAGGCGCCCCAGGCTGGGATCGCAGGGAGGGCTGTGGGTCAGGAGTGAGGGGTACCGAGGTGAGGTCGGCACACCAGGGCTTTTAATAAATGTGTTCACTTCACTTTAAAAAGAAATGGCTGAGTCGATGTCTCTGCGTCTCAGGGCTCGAGCGTTGCTGTGCTCTGCCCTGTGACACCAGCGGTGGGGCTGGGGATGTGGCCTGGCATCTCAGGGGGCAGGGGATTAGCTGTGCGGCGCTGGGGTCCCTGCTCGCCGGCAGGGTAGGGAACTCCAGCAGAGCTACGCCAGCCTCCCCCTAGGGGTCTGGCCCCTGGGGGAATTTGGCTGGCTAGAGATGCTGGAGCAGATGGGGGCAATCACCTGGTGAGGGGTGATCACCGCGGGGGGGTGCCCCACCATGCCCCATGGACGGCGCTGCCCGTTGGTCAGGGGCATGAGATGGGCATGGGGAAGCTGGCCTCTCACCACAGCTTCAGAGGCAGGCAGGCAGCGCTGAATGGAGCAGAGTCCAGGCCATGGCATCTGTTACTCTGCGATCCTCGGTCATGGGGACTCCACCATGCCTCTGGCTCCGTCCCCAAGCCCGTTTCTCAGGCAGGCTGCTAGAAGCCAAGGACGTTGCAGCCCCAGGAAATGCAGCCAACGGGCGTTTCCCTGGCGTGTAAACGTCACCCAAGGAATCTGGGCACCGAGGGGAAGAAAAGGTTGCCGCACTTTGAACGTCAGCTGCTGTGTCGACCGGACACCAGTCTTAGTCAGCTCCGTGCCACCCTGGCACCGAGGCGCGTCAGCAGAGCTGTGGGGTGGGTAGGTCCCGGGGTGGACTAGTAGTGGGGTTCCGTTCAGGAGTCAGGGCAGCGGCAGAGCTGGGGGGACCCCAAGGTGGCGGTCGCAGGGGGCCTTATTTCAGTAACCCCTCGTCCCTGCTGGGAAGGTGACGGCGCCAGGCTGGGAGCTGGTCACTGAGCCGGCCGGAGCGTGCAGGCCCGCGAAAGGGATTTCACTTTAACGCCCTGCGTCCCTCTGGCACACTCAGTGGCCCACAGCTGCAGCCGGCCTGCTGTGTCCAGCAGCTCCGTCTCCATATAAGGATTTGCTCCGAGCTTTTCGGCTCTGGTGCATTTTTGTCCATTTCCAACTCGGGCAAAGGCCCTCAGCCCATCTCCCAAACCCCCTGGGCTGTCCCCGGCTCCCGCAGGAAAAGCCCCCTGCAGGGAGCTGCCCCAGCTGAGAGACTGGCCAGGCCCCTGCACGCTCAGCTGGCCTGGGCCTGAAGGGATAACGGGAGTCAGACCCAAGCTGAGCCTGGGGTCCAGCTGGCATTGCCCGGAGCGAGGTGCCGGCTGGCGCTGACCGTCACCGGGGGGTGCCATGGGCTCACTGGCGGGCCTGTCCCCGAGCAGTTCCCCTCACAGGCCCCTTTGTTTTGCAGAGCGGCGATCCCGCTCTTTGACCCTGACACCGGCCTCTTGGTGGTGGCTGGAAAGGTAAGTGCTAGGGTGGGGCGAGGGGGCCCATGTTGCAGCCGGTGACGTTCGGGGGCCAGGGCTCTCCTTAGCCTCCTGCCCCCCAGGACTGTCACCCCATCGCATTCAGGCTGGGGCGTGGCTCCCCCCACCTGTTCCCTTGGTGGGGTTCAGCTGAGCAGGGCACCTTTGTTTTAGACCCCTCCGCTCCCCCTTTGCAGTGGGGTGCACTGTTCGTCCTCTCCAGAGGGGGACATTGCTGCCCTGCCCCCTCAGTGGGTGTTTCCAGGTGGAGAGGGGGGTCCTCGCTCTGGCCCCTGATGTGGAGGTGGCAGAATTTCACGTGCCCTGGGTCCACGGCCACGGGACTGGCTGCAGCGATGCCCAACCCAGGTGGGGGCAGCCCACTGTGCGTGCCCGGGCCCTGCGCAGGTGTCCTGGCCTTGCCATTGTGTCTCTGTTTCAGGGTGAAAACGTCCTCTACTGCTTCGAAGTGCAGCCCGCACTTCCGGCCCTGACGCAGGGTGAGTGCCCCAGCCGTGGGGCCACCCCGTGCTGCCCCCCGGAGCCCCGCACAGCCTGGGGTGCCCATCCGCAGGAGCTGCCTGCGGGGCTGGGAGAGGGCTGACGAGGCGGTGGGGAAGCGGCCTGGGGTATCCCAAGACGTGCCGGGGCAGTCCCGGAGTCAGGCACGGCGCTGTGCCACCAGCCGGGCAGAGGGCCTGGACGAGGCAGTGTCTGTCACTGGGGCACTGCCCCCAGACGACTCCTGGACTGTGACGTGCGCTGGGACAGCGCGGGGCGGGCAGCAACTGAGCATGCCAGGAGGAGACCCGCTAATGGAGCGGCCCCGCCTGTGGGACGCATGCAGTCGCCCCGGACGGGCAAGTTCCTGGCTGCCCTAAGAGAATCTGGCCCAGAGGGAGGGGGAAGCTCTGGGGGCACTCGAGAGGCATCGCCTTGGCTGCCTGTGTGCCAGGCTGGCCCTGAGGTGCCCTGACTGCCAGCACAGCTGCTGCCTGGTTTCCTGTGGGGTCAGCATGCCAGGGGCTTCCCAGATAGCATCCCGGCCCTCGCGTCCCCTGGTGTGCATAGTACTGGCCAGCCCCAGGGTCCGGCTCTTCCCTGTGCCCCTGGCCGAGCGGCAGGGAAAGCAAGAATGCCTGGAACGCCAGCATGGGATGGCAGCTGGCAGGGGCGGTGCCCACAGGCCCTGGTGGATCGGCCCAGGTGCTGAGCGCTGCCCCGCCGACCAGGGTTTGACAATTGAAACAAGGCACTGGAAGCCTGGGCCGGAGCGGGCTCTCCCCCTCGCCCTGGGGTGGCTGGTCGGGATGGGCGGTCTGTACCGGTGCTGGGCTGCGTGGGCGCCAAGCAAGCGGCAAGCTTGCGAGGCCAGGCTGGGTGTGAGAGCATGACCAGCCGCTGCACCCAAGGGCCAGACTCAGCAGAGGGGTGGCTCTGGCGGGGGTGGAGTGGGAACTTAAGGGAAAGGCCTGTGCCCGACTGGGTGTCGGGCAAGGCTGGGGTCTGTGTCCTTCCCCTGGATGGCTCCGACCCCAGTAAATACCCGCGGATGGTGCCGCTGGCCGCCCAGCCTCGCCAGCCCCCCTCCAGGCAAGGGGCCGCGCACCCCGCTCATGCCACGGCCTGGACCTGTCTCCATTCCTCTCTAGTGACCCAGTGTCTGACCGAGGGCAAGTCCAAGGGCGCCTCCCTGGTGCCAAAGCTGGCCCTGGACGTCATGTCCTGCGAGGTGCTCAGAGTCCTGCAGCTGACGGACGGCTTCATCGTCCCCGTCAGCTACACGGTGCCCCGCAAGGTGAGGCGGCTCATGGGATGCGGGGCGGCCCTGGGTGCAGGGCCAGGCTCGGGCTCTCGGGTGGGAAGAACCCCTCTGAACAACTAAGCAATAATATATTGCCACTGGCTATGCCTCCGCCAGCGCACCGTGCTCGCTGGGCCCTGGGAACAGCCGTCTATTTCTCCCCCGAGTCCTCATCAGGCGGCTCCTTTTTTGTTCCTTCGCTTTCAGCGTTGACAGACTCTTCCCCCAACGCATGAACCAGCAGCTTTCCCCAGCCCATGACTGTGCCATTCAGTAGCGCCTGCCTGATCCGATCCAAATGGATCAGAGGATGGCATGGACCGTGGCTGATGGGGGGCGGGGGGTTAATCAAACACAGATAATAAATGGAAATGCTTTTTCTTACTGTGTCTCAAAGCTCTTGCAAAGTATTGCCCCCATTTCCCAGCTGGGGAAACTGAGGCAGAGACGGGGTAGTGACTGAGCTAAGGCCACCCAGTGGCAGAGCTGGCAGTAGAACTGAGTTCCAGTCTAGTGCTCCACCCACTGGACCACACTGCCACCCCAGCTAATGAGCCGTTGATGGGCTGCAGTGCCAGGCTGTCTAGAGCACGTCCCGATTTGCTGTGTCACACACACACTCCTGCTCCCCCCTGCTCTAGCTCCTGGCTCTCTCAAGGCCCTTTTCTTGAATTACCTCCTCTCGACGCCCTGGGGGAGGGGTAGCTACACTGTATCATCGCCATGGTGCAGTGGGGGAAACCGAGGCACAGAGTGGTGGCAGCGCACACTGTCAAACACTGCTTCTGATCTGGAGTGGCTCAGTGTTCATTCTCCAGTCAGAGATCTCCAGGGCCTGGTTTTTTTGGGGGGAGGCTAGCATCCATAGCCCCTGCTGCCTTCAGACACTTCTTGAAAAAAGGCCCCAGGTGCTCTAGGTTGGCCCCCCTACAACCAGAGACCCGCCTCATTGAACCCCTCTTCTGGAGAAGCGTCTCCTGTTCCCATCACCCAGCAGCCCTGTGGCAGGCTGCAATTTGGGCTGCCAGCAGATGTCTTGGCAAAGCAACCAGGCAAAGTCTGGGCTCAGATACCCCGACGGCAGCAGCCTGGCAGACAGGCGGCTTTAGGGAGCTCCGTGCCGTGAGGGTGATCCCGGGCTCCGGGGCTGTGGGTGGCTGCCCAGGAGGCATGGCCCCGCTCCTTCATGCTCCAAGCAATTGTCCTGCCAGGGGGCAGGGTCGTGCCAGCCCCTCCCTGGCACGTGCCTGCTCTGCGCCGCTCACTGCCCTGTGTCTCTTCCAGTCCCTGCAGGAGTTCCATGAGGATCTGTTCCCGGACACGGCTGGGCCTGTCCCCGCGGCGTCGGGGCAAGGCTGGTGGGCAGGGGACGACAAGCAGGTACCCACCAGCTGCTGGCATGCCCTTGTCAGACACTGACCCCGGCGGGGTGTTTCTGCAGCCTCGCTCCATTGCTCCCGACCCTCCCGGGTCCCGAAGCTGCCATGGCATTACCTGCTGAGGCCGGTTGCTGCCAAGGCAGGTCTCCGTGGGGGTCCTGCCCACCGGGAGGTTGCACCGAGGAGCTACCTTGGTGCTGACCAGGAGCTTGGGATGGCAGCCGTGGTGCCGGCCTCTGACCCTCTGCTGCTGCCCTCTCAGGTGGAGAAGGTGAGCCTGAACCCCGCCCGCAGGCCCCGGCGGCCCGTCACCTCCTGCCCTGTGCCCCGTGGCCAGCGTGAGGAGCCAGCACCGCCGCACACAGAGCCCGACGCCCGCCCTGGGGACGTGGACAGGAGCGTGAGTGCTGAGCCCTGCCGGAGGCAGTGCGGGGGCTGGCCGCGGGGTCGCTCAGAGGGGGAGCCTTGCTGGGATGCCACCAAGCTCCCAGAGGGCGCTGGGGTGTGGGGCAAACCTGGCCTGGGTGGTGTGGGGCGCTCGCCCCAAGACCTGTGCCAGGGTGCCCAGGGTGGCCTAGGGAGGGCTTGGCAGCTGTGGAGCCAGGACTGTGACAAACAGCCACTGGTGGGGCTAAGGGGGGGCCGTCGGTATCGTGTGTGGGGCAGGGGACACCCGATCCAATGCCCCTGACAGTGTGGGAGAGCTATAAACCCACACACTGCCCCTCTGATCCCGACCGGCAGCTCCCAGCTGTTCTGTCCCCTCCGCAAGCCAGGCTTTGCCAGCCAATCCCCCACTGACTGCAGGGAAACCCTGCAGTGGGGTGCCACACTGCAGCCCCCCCCATGGGCTGGTTCCCTGCCTGCCTCCCCTGGATGGAGGGCAGGGCTTTGGCTGGGCCGTTTAACCCTCTGACTCTCCGCGGGGTCTGCTCTTCTCCCCAGGAGGGCAGTAGCCTCTCTTCTCCCTCGAGTTCGCTGAGCCCCCCGTCCAGCTCCGCCCCGGCGCTCTCGCCTGCCAGCCCCAGCCAGAAGTCCCTGCAGAGCATTCTGGGTAAGTGCCAGGGGTGTGTGGGCACGTCCAGCTCCGTGTCTTGTCCCAGAGCAGCCTGGAGGCGGGCGCGAGGCGGCTGCCAGGCCCGGGGCTCTTGTGCCATCTTCTGGAAGCAGGCAGGGCCCAAGCGTCATTTTTCCGGGCCCAGGACAAACCTGTAACAAAGGCCCCCTCCTGCACACGTACCCAGGGGGTGGCAGCCTGGGCTGGGCCCCCCAGGGCCTCTGGACCCCAGTAAAGTGTGCTCTTCCCCCCCGCCTATGTGGGGGCCCTGGAAGTAGGCGAGGGCTCTTTTTGGGCTGAGGTCGAGCTGAGGGTTGCTCCCGCGGGGGGGGCGAAGCCATAACTCCTGCGTCCTCATCCCTGCAGGGCCCAGCTCCAAGTTCCGCCACACCTACGGCACAGTCCTGCCCCGCGGCACGCACATCACCAACCTCAAAGGGCTCAACCTCACCACGCCCGGGGAGAGCGACGGCTTCTGTGTCAACCGGCAGCGCGTCGCCGTCCCGCTGCTGTCAGCCGGCGGGCAGATCGCCGTCCTCGAGGTAACCACGCGGTGGGGCTGGGGGTTATTGGGGAGGGCACAGCACGGGCCCGGGAAGGGCAGGCTTCCCTGCCAACGTGCCTCCATCCCACCCACCCCACAGCTGAGAGACCCTGGCCCATCCGCTGGGGCAGCCACCCCCCTACCCATGGGGAGCTGCATTCCCCAGCTCTCCCAGCCGCCTGCGACACAGTGGGGAACTGGTGGGGCTGGGCTCCCCACAGCCTGCCCCACTGACAGAGCCATGTGCTGGCACACTTACCCCAGGAGATCACGGACGTGTGGTGAGAACTCTGGTCTTTGGTGTCAAAAACCCCTGCCCCACCAGTCTGAACTGAAAGGGCTCGGCCATAGATGGCAGCAATAGCAGATCTGTTACCTGCGCTGTGAGGCAGCCACTAGAGGGCACTGTCGCCCACAAATAGCTGCCATCATGGCTCGTCGCGCGTGGCCAGCGGGGGGCGGTACTGAGATGGGGTGAGTGCCCTGAGGGAGAGAGGTGCCGTCCCCTCCCCGGGGCCTGCCCAGAGGTAACCGTTGCCCCGCTGAGCTGACCGGAAGGCTCTGATGCAGCTTTCCAAGCCGGGCCGGCTCCCCGACACGTCCGTGCCCACCATCGAGAACGGGACACCCGTCGCAGACTTCTGCTGGGACCCCTTTGACCTGCAGCGCCTCGCCGTCGGTACGTGAGCCTCTGTCCTCACCGCGCGTCCAGCTCCTCGCTGCCAGCTCGCGGGGGAAGCCATGCTGCTGGCCTGGAAGGAGTCTCCTTATTCCAGTCCCAGTGTCCAGGCCTGTTTGGTGCTCTCCCAGCCTGGGACACAGCGTTAAGATCAGCAGTCCCTCTCAGCAATAATGACGCTGCTCTTCTCTGGCACCTTCCTCCACAGATAAACCCCTGCTCTCTTCCCCGCCTCTCCCACAAAGGGAATCGGTTTAATCCCATTTTACAGGTGGGGAAACTGAGGCACAGCTTCTCTCCCTTACCCAAGGGCAGCCAGGTGGCAGAGCTAGAAATAGAATCTCTTTATTCCCAGCCCTGGGATCTAGTCACCTGCCTCCCACTCCCACTGTACCTCTCCACGGGACACAGTTCCTGATCCTGTTGGTAATTCGCTGCGGGAGCACTGTGCACTAGTGGATGTATCAGGACCCCTCAGGCAGGTGCGGTTCCAGTCCCGGTGTACCATTGCCTTGCTGTGTAGCCAGGTGCCAGTCACCACCACCGGCCAGGGCTCCGTGCCTCAGTTTCCCCACCTGTGAAACAAGCTGAACGGACAGGCACAGAATATTATCATTTCCAGAGTTGTCTTGTTGTCTTATTAGGGCTACTCTGACGTGTCCTTCCCTCTCCCCCCGGGGTTTCAGTGGGAGATTTTAAAAGCGTTTCTGAGAATTGTGTGTGAGGTTTGTAGGAATTGTTTCAAATGATGTTTCGGCAGCAGTTTAAAAACGTGCTGGGGGCCGCTCTGGGTGTGGGCACATTTGGCGGCGTCCTGCCATGCCTGCCCCCTCAAGGTCCTTCCCAGGCAGCTGGAGTCCCGGCCAGTCCAGCTCTTCCCCTGCTCGGAGCCCCTGCATCCCAAAGGGGAGAGGCTGTGAGCACCCGCTGGCTCCTGGGGCCCCCGTGGCTCTGGTGCCTGGCAGCACACGGCTCATTCTTTGTCTCCGTTTGGCCGTTCAGCTGGGGAAGACACCAAGATCCGATTGTGGCGGATCCCCCCGGGAGGGCTGCAGGACACACTGCTGGAACCTGAGGCCGTGCTCAGAGGTAAGGGCTGGGGGGGTGTCCGGGTTGCTCTCAGACAGGGAGAGGCGCTGAACATGGCTCTCCATCCCCGGCGGGGATGGACTTGTCAGCTGGCTTTCCCTGGCCTGCAGCATGGCCACGCTGCGCTCGAGTGAAGCTTTGATGACGAATCCATCTCTAAGCTGGGGCCGGCAGAGCAAACCGTCTGGAGGTGATGGGAGCTTGTTGCTGCTGGCATCTGTGCTGGCGAAACGGGCACCCAAGATTTGCCACCTGGCCAGCTTCCTCGGCCCAGGCTGGGTGCAGATGGGCGCTGGCACTGTCATCGTTAGTCCCCCTTGCCATGGCGGGTTTCGATAGATCCAGCTCGCTGACTCTTCGCTCTCTGCTTCGCATCCGGTGCCCGGGGGGCTCTGAACGTAGCACGGCTGCATCAACCCCAATTGCCTCCTGGTCCCTGTGCCCGGGAGAGTCCCGCAGGCTGACAAGCGCCTGGTCATGGAGATTTTTCTCTCCCTCTTTCCCAAGGTCACACGGAGAAGATTTACTCCATCAGATTCCACCCCCTGGCCGCTGACATCCTGGCCTCCTCCTCCTATGACATGAGCGTGCGGATCTGGGACCTGCAGGCAGGCGGAGAAGCTCTGTGCCTCAGAGGACACCGAGACCAGGTGCGGGGGCGAGCGGGGCCAGGGCAAAGCCAGGTGCCCGCCCCAGGGAGCTGTGGGCAGAGCATTACCAGTGCCAGCGAGCAGAGGCTGGTGCTGGTGGATGCACTGATGTGCCGGCCCACCTGCCATCCTTGCCCTGCCGCCCCACCTCGCCGGAACAGGACGGGAGGGCACAGCAGCGTGGCTTGAAAATACACGGTTCCAGGAAACATCCACAGCTGGCCATCGCCGGCCCGAGGTCCCGACAGCCTCTCCGGGGAAGTGGGGATCCCCCACGCAGCTCCCTGTAGGCTGCGCCTTGGTAAAACTTAATCCCAGTCCCAGCTCCCCCCCCACCCCACAGTTGTCCACGGGCCACCGAGCCAGACTAGCCTGGCCCAGCGCATGGGGCGACACCTCGGGTCTGGCAGGAGGCCGCATCCACCCGCCATGTGGGCAGGGGCCAGCCCAGAGCGCGGGGATAACTCCCGCCAGCCGGAGACTGGCTGGGCCAGCGCGGCACCAGTCCACTCCTGGCACGGGATTGCCGGTCAGCACCTGCTGCACGTGCTGGGGCCATTCGAAGAAATAGAGCCTTCTCCCACTAGCTGCAACAGCGGGGTTCCCAGGTGGCCTCTCCTCGAGGTGCTCAGGTAGAGCCACCCCTTCCTGTGGTCCCTGCACGTGCCTGCTCCTGGGCTGTGCCCGCCTGGACTAGCCCGGGCTGGCACCGTGCAGCTGTAACCTCCAGTCCCCCTCCCAGGCCTTGGCGGCGCTTGCGGGTCAATGCGGGTGAAGGCAAGGCGTGAGCTTCCTGCCCACTCCCCATGTGTGGACAAAGTTCCCGTGTACGCCGGGCAGCGTCCCAGCGCTGGGCATCTAGAACAGAGGCACCCGCCCCCCCTCCCCCACGGCCGGCCTGGCACCCCGTGCCCAGCTGTGTCAGCCCAGCTCCAGCGGCGTAGTGGGGGTGCTGGGTGAGCCCTGCCCACACCATTCCCAGGGCTGGGTACACATGGGACTGCGCTGGCAGGAGGCGGGAATCAGCAGCCGGCAGGTGTGTCTGTGCGACACCCCATGTGGGCGTTCGGGGGGCTGCCACCTGGGCCGTTCATGCCCCAGTCCTGGTGGGCACTGCCTGAGCTCACGGAGCCTCGGCAGGGTTGTCTGGGGGAGAAGGCCCCAGGGTCCCACCCTGCACGCCCCCATGGGCGGTGCTGCTGATTCCCATCCCCCCGTGGGGTTCAGGAGCACACGCAGCTGGTGCCAGGCTGCGCAGGACACGCTGGCTTAGGGCTAAAAGTGGCTTCTTTTGGCCGGGTTGTGCCAACTGGAAATCAGGGTGTCTCCGCGAGGGGGAGGCTGGTTTAGCTAAACTGGCTGAAAGAGCCATTGACTTGAAATGGGCGCAGCTTCCGCAAGGCCTGGGCTGAGACAGCTGCAGGGTCTGTGTTACCCGGCACTCCAGGGAGAGGGAGCCAGGCTGGCCTGGCGTGGGGCTGGGCCCCCGTCTCCGGAGCGCACGGGCTGAATTCAGACAGCTGACTCCCCTGGCCCTTGCTCTGCAGGAACCCCCCCACTGCCAGGGTCCATGCCACCCTGCTGTGGGAGTGCCAGGCACGCAGTGCCCGGGGCCGGCACGGCGTGACGCTGGCAGTGCGTGCCTTTCAGATCTTCAGCCTGGCCTGGAGTCCGGACGGCCGGAAGCTGGCAACGGTCAGCAAGGATGGCAGAGTGCGGGTCTACGATCCTCGCCGGTCCCCAGAACCCGAGCAGGTGAGGGGCCGGTCACTTCCGCCTGGGGCCTGGGGTGGGCATGACGGAGCCAGACGTCTGGAGAGGGTGTGGGGTTGTGGGAGGAACCGTGGGGTTCTGGCCCTGGGGCAGGGGGATCCTTGGGGGGGCGGGGGGCTTGGCAACATGTATGTTCCCAGACCTGCCATCCCAGCCCCAATCCGCCCGGCACAGCCCTTTCCCCTTTTCGCTGGCTGGGTTTGAGGCAGCCGTGCGGGCAGTGTGGGGGGAATGTGCCAGGCAGTCACAGCTCTCTCCCCTGCAGGAAGGCCCCGGCCCCGAGGGCGGGCGAGGCGCACGGCTGGTCTGGGTGTGTGGTGGCCACCACCTGCTGGTGTCTGGCTTCGACAGGTAAGGGCTGGCGCCATGTCCCCGGCTCGCCAGCTGCTGCCAGTCACCTGCACAGGTCCTGGCTCCTGCGATAACTTCCCCACCAGCTTCCATTGCCCGGGTCCCGGCAGAGCAGCCACCTCTGGGGGGAAGAAGGCAGCTGACCCCGCATGTGGCCGTGGGACTGAACAGCAGCTGGCTCCGGTGCCCACCTGTCCCAGGAGAGCCTGTGCCCTCAGCCAGGCCGCCCTCAGCCAGGCCTCCTGGCTGGGTTGGACAGCAGGGCCGAGCCAAGGGGGACTGGCCTAAATGACCAGCAAGTCCCTGCTTCCAGTGCTTGGGCAGGAGGCTCGGCTGGTGGAGACAGGTCTCCTCCAGGGGCTCCATCGGAGCAGGGCCAGGCCCCTCTGGCCAGGGCCAGCAGGAAGGCCCATGGGGTGGGCAAGTCACTTCCTGTCCTAAACCGCTGCTGCACATGGCCTGCTGCCTTCCTGGCGGCGACATGCACTCCCCGGCCATGCTGGGGCGGTTTGCGAAGGAAGCCCCCTGCCCTCAGCTGGACACCAGGAGATAGCCCTGGCGCTGTGCCCATCTCCCTGCTGCCTGGCCTGTGTCCCCAGCTCTCTCGCCACGCTGCGGGACAGGAGCACAGCCGGGCACGGGACGGCATCGCTAAGGGAGCGGCATCTCCCTGCTGGGTGCCGGCCACGCTGATCCGCCGTGTGCTCCCCCAGCCGCAGCGAGCGCCAGCTGTACCTGTACGACGCCGCGGCCCTGGCAGCCGGGCCCCTGTCCGTGCTGAGCCTCGACGTGGCTCCCTCCACCCTCATCCCCTTCTATGACCAGGACACCAGCGTGGTCTTCCTCACCGGCAAGGTGGGTGTGGGGGAGAGGGGCCGCCCGCGCCATGCCTGCACTCTCGCCAGCCCTGCTGGGGTCTGGGCCGGAGGAGCCAGCTCCAGGCTGTGTTGCGGGACAAGGCCCACTTGGAGCTGGGGCGTTCCCAGGGCTTGGCCCGACAGATGCCAGCTGCAGGGGGCACGTCCTGGCCAAGCTGCCCGGCCCCAGGCTGGGCTGTGAATGCCAGTGGGCTGGCGCCGGGCTGAGGGGCGGTCGGCGGGCCCCTGGCGTTGGCGAAAGGGCCGAGCAGCGCCTGGGCTCTGCTTGTGCCCTGGCGAGATCAGCCACGGAGGGGGGGCCTGAGGGAGGCAGAGCCCAGTGCGTTGTGCCCCTGTGCCCTGCCAGCCCTCCCCTCACGCGGCTCTTTGCCCTTCGCGTGCAGGGGGACACGAGAGTCTTTGTGTACGAGCTCGTCCGCGAGGCGCCCTTCTTCCTGGAGTGCAACAGCTTCACCTCCAGCGACCCCCACAAGGTACGCGGAGAGAGGGCCCTGGCAGGTTCACCCCCAGGGCCCCCATGTGGGGGGAAGGGCACTCTTTTACCAGGGCCCGGAGGCCTGGGTGGCCCGGCCCATGGTACGTGTGTGGGAGGGTTACAGATCCCTGCCGAGGGTGGGGTGATTTCTGCACAGCGCCCAGAGTGCGCCATGCCAGCTGTTCCGGCTTGGGACAGCCCCAGGCCACGGACCGCTCTGCCATGCCAGGCGCGACATCCCTGCACGGGCGCATCCAGGACCTGGCACCGCAGAGCCCCGGGGGCCCTGATCACGCATTCCCCAGGGCTTAGCCAGCCCAGGCCCAGCGTCCCAGGGCCGGGTTGTAACCCCTTCCCCAGACAGACCCCTTCCCGCCCGGCCCTTTGCACCTGGGAACGCCTCCCACCCCTCTGTATAGCAGGTGCAAAGCTGCCCTCTAGTGACCGTCCCAGGGAGTCACTGGCTCCAGGCTGCAGTTCCCGCCGTGGCCGCAAGAGGTCCTCGTGGTACCATGGGGCACGTGCAGGGAGGTGGGGGCCAGGCCCACACTGTGCTGCGGGAAACCCCCTGGGCACTGCCCCCAGCACCCCCAGAAGTGCAGGTTGGCGGGGGACCCCGGGCTCCAGAGCCTGCAGCGGGTCTTCGTGATCCCGCGTGCTGCAGGCTGGCTGGGGGGCGGGTGGAGGCTCAGCGTCCCTCCGTGGGAGCGGCTGTCCCCTGGGAGGGTGCCAGGCTGGTGCTGTGCCCCCTCACCATAGCCAAGGGGGTGGACAGGGAGGGGGAGAAGGGAGGCCTGAGCCCCCAAGCTGGGATGGCGAGCGTTGCCCACATAGGCAGCCTCTTGCTCACAAGGCCTGTCCCACAGGGGCAGGGCCCTTCTCGTGGGCTATGGGCACCTGGCCACCGCAGCCCAGGCCGCACCAGGAGCCCTGGGGCACAGGCTGCTGTAGACACTGTTTGCTGGGGAGGGGCAGAGGCAAGGGGAGAGGGTGTGGGCAGCACCATCCTTTGTGTGACACCCCATGGCGCTTCTTGCAGAGGTGGGGGTGCCAGGCTGGGCTCCTGTTCCAATTGGGGTGGGGACATCCTGCCCCATACAGCCCCTCTACACTATCAAATGACTGTCAGGTTTCTTGATTTGCATACTGTTGCTGTGTGCTGTTAATCAGCTGCTGTGTTCCACACCAGAAGTGGCTGCATCGCAGAGGCAGATGAAGCCTTCCCTTCCTGGCTTGGCCTTGTAATTCTGCAAGGGGCCTTGGGGCCTGCACAAAGTGCAGGGGAGTTCACTCAGTGCACACAAATCCTGTGCACAGAGTAGGCAGTACCAGGGAGCTGGCCGTAGTGCCTGCACATGGCATCCTGCGGGGCCCGTCCCCTGCTGCCATCCCTGCCCCCAACTAAGGAGGGGTCTCCCCAGCACCCCGGGAGTGAGATTCCCAGGGGCACACCAGGGCCAGGCCTCCGGGGGTGGTACTGGCAGACCAGGGCAGCCGGGGCACTGTGGGGCTCTGACATCTCTGTGCTTTCCCAGGGCTTCCTGTTCCTGCCCAAGACGGAGTGCGACGTGCGGGAGGTGGAGTTTGCCCGCGCTGTGCGCCTGAGGCAGAGCTCCGTCGAGCCGGTCGCCTTCAGGGTCCCTCGAGTCAAGGTGGGCGGCGTGGCCGAGTCCGGCTGGCACCAGAAGCCCTGGGCTGCTCAGGGGGCTGGGCCGGGGGCAGGCCAGGCTGCCCCAGGAGAGTCCGAGCTCTGCCGTGCTGCCTCCCCCTTCCCTCTAGGGTTAGGAGGCCAGGCCCCTTACCCCAGCACAACCCCTAACCCTCATCTGCCCCTCTCGAGCAGAAGGAATTCTTCCAGGACGACATCTACCCGCCCACCGCCGTGAGCTGGCAGCCGGCCCTCACCGCCGCAGCCTGGCGCGCGGGCTCCAATGGCCAGCACCGCAACACCAGCCTGCAGCCCCCGGACATGACGCCAGGTGGGCACAGCAGTGTGGGGCTGAGCCGCTGGGGTGGAGGGGCCCAGAGCGCTGGGCACAGCGGAGATGGCACAGAGTGGGTCCCACACACCTTCGTCCTCCGCACCAGCATCATGGGGGTGGAGTGAGGGTGGCCGAGGGGAGGGAGACGTGCCTGGCTATGGGGCACGGGGGGAGAAGGACCCTTAGATGCAGTGTAGCTGAGGCTGATGAGACCTTGCGGGCTCTGGCCGGGCAGGGTCTGTGCCCAAGGCCGGGAGGAGGCCAGGTGGGAGCCGTTCTCTGGTAGTCCTTTGGGAAGGCAAGCGATCCCGGCGCTGGGCGTGCAGGGGAAGGGGGTGAGGAGGCGGGTGCTGACGCTGCTGTCTCCCTCCGGACCCGTCTCTGCCCCCGGCTGGGCCTGCCAGTGAGCGCGGCCCCGCAGGACGTGCCGCAGCGAAAGTACGTCCCGGCCTCGGTCTACCTGGAGGAGAAGTCTGACGAGCAGAAGAAGGAGGAGGTGGGCAGCCCTGGAGAGGCCGTGTGCCCAGCTCGGCTCGGCAAGCCTCAGCCAGCACTGCCTAGACAGGCCCCCCCCGGCCCTCTTGGCCATGGGCTGCACCCCACCCAGTGCTGGGGGCCACTGACCCTGCTGTTCCCCCCTCCACTGTTCCTGCTGGGGGCTAACCCCGCCCACTGGCCCCTGGAGTCCCCGCCCCACCAGGGCCTAACCCCGCCCACCAGCCCCTGGAGTCCCCGCCCCACCAGGGGCTAACCCCGCCCACCAGCCCCCTTCCCGCTGAGCTCTGACCCTGCCCACCGGCCCCTGGAGCCCCCTTCCCACCAGGGGCTAATCCCGCCCACCAGCCCCCAGAGTCCCCAGCCTGCTAGGGGCTAACCCTGCCCACTAGCCCCACTAGTGGGGCAGGGTAGCGGGGCTGCAGTGCCCGTGTTCTCCCGACCAGCCACCCCAGGGGCTGGGAGTGCAGTAGAGCCCCCAGGACCCATGGAGAAAGGGCACTGACGCGCTCCCCTTGTCCCTACAGCTGCTGAGTGCCATGGTGGCCAAGCTGGGCAACCGGGACGACCCGCTCCCGCAGGACGCCTTCGAAGGGGTGGACGAAGAGGAATGGGTAGGGCCGGGGGCCTGAGGTGGGGGGTGATGGCAGGGGGGGAGGAGAACCGGGGGCCATGGGGCTGCCTGGAGCCCCTGCCTATGCTCACAGCTGCACCCGGGCAGCGGGGAGCTATGGAGAAACCCGAATGGCCTCCGTGCCCAGTGGGAGCCCAGCAGGGAGGGCAGGGTGCCCAGCGATCTCACCCCTCCGCCAGGAGCCCTGCCCGGGCTGCGGGGTGCTCGGGCCGGTTTCCCTCTGCCCCAGGGAAGGGATGTTCTGGCACTTGCCAAGCTGCTTTCACTGCCCTCCCCAAGCCTGACATGCCTCAAATGAAACCCCATGACCCAGAGAGCCGCTCCCAGCCCCGCTCACCCCGTCTCTCTCATTGTAGGACTAGCCCTGGACGGGCGACTCCCGTCTCCTGGGACCACAATCTCCTCCGCGCCAAACCTGCTGGATCCTCGCCTGCCTGCCCGGCTTTCGCAGCCCCCCGCGCCCACACGGAGGCACTGGTGTCGCTGGAACGCGCCCCCAGCCCAGGCTTCGCCCATTCCAAACCCAGCTCCCCACCCAGTGGTGCCGATCTCCCTGGCGGAGCCCAGGAGACCATCCCTGGGTCCTTCCCCAAAGTGCCAGGAAACCGGCTCCATGCTGGGCTCTGCCTTCTACCAAGGGCTAACAGGCCGAGTCAGCCAGATCCTGCCAGTCCTGCGCTGGGCTGCCCCTCCTCTCCACTTGTGGGGCTGGCAGGCCCATGGATGCACCACCGTTCGCTGCGCTGCCAGGCTGTTCTGATTGGGCCGGCGCCAGCCCTGCGGCCCGTGGCGTCGCCCAGGAATTTGTTCCTTCCCACCCGTGAGAGACCAGCGGGCTCCCCCCGGAGCCGGAGCCCCTCAAACAGCAGACCTTGGGGTGGGCTGCTCACCCTCGGCTAATGCCCAGATGGTGCTTGGTCCCTGGACCAGGGGCAGTGTCGGGGGGGTGACTCTGCAGCATGCCGGAGGCAGGGACAGAGCCACCCCGTGAGCTGGAAGAATGGGTACAGAGCGAGCCGGGGGGGAGAGGAGGGGATGGTCCATGCCTTCCAGCCTGGCCTGGCCTAGCAATTAATTTCATAGCCACAGACCCTGCCTGTCCTGGCAACATGACTTCCCGGCAGGGTGACACATGGCCCTTGGCCAGCCCCTCTTGGCAAAGAGCTTCAGGTGTCTTCAACCGACAGCCGTGAAGTGCCTTGACAGTCCTGGCCCTTCCCGCCTGCCCATGGCTCACGTTGCTGAATTGGGGCCTTCTTCCAAGCAGCTGGTTCTACTGGGAGCAAGGGCTGTAGGCTGGAATTGCCACGGCACAGGGTCCACCAAGTGCCTTCTCCGTGCGTCCATCCGTAGCCCCTGCTCGCCCTGTCGCTGCACAGCAGGGGCCGGTCCCGGGGCGCCAGCCAGGCCCTTGGGTTTGTTTTTGAGTTGGGAGGTCCGGTTTGTTTCCTGTCAGGTCTGTTCAAAGCACAAGCCCCCCCCCGGGGGGCATCACACGCTGGCCTTGAGGGTGCCTGGCGGGCGGGCGGGGGTCCAGACAGCACAGCAACGCCACTGCGCCTGTGGGCCAGCCCAGCAGAGACAGCGGGGCTGGACTGGGCCGTGGAGCTGAGCCCTGCAGTTCAGAGGAATTTTCCTCCGGGGCGGATTGGCAGGGGCCACGGAGGTTTTTCGCCTTCCCCTGCAGCATGGGGCATGAGTCGCTTGCTGGTGGATTCCCTGCAGCTTGAGGTCTTCAAATCTCACTTTTGAGGATTTCAATAACTCAGTCATGGGTTCGGGGTTGTTATAAATGTGTATGGGTAGGGTTTTGTGGCCTGCCTTGTGCGGGAGGTCAGACTAGATGATCATATTGGTCCCTTCTGACCTATGAGTCTATGAGTCTATGAGTCTATGAGGGGGCAGCTGCATGCCCAGAAATCAGGAAAGCCGGGGTGCCAGGCCCATGTGGCACTGCCACCCCATGCACGGTCGCAGCGCCCCAGCCAGCCCCCAGCAAAGGAGCTCTTGCTGATTTCTTGCAATGTCCCGCTGTTGCCTTCAGTACACCCAGCAGATCAGGCGGCCACCTCCGCCCGGCCAGGCAGCACCGAGATACTTGCCCTGCGGCCTGTGGGGTACCCAGTCTGGAAGCTTGCCAGGGCTGCCATCCTTCCCCGCGCTGAACTTGCCCTACGCAATATTTAACCAACAGCTCAATCCGTTGCTCAATCCCCCCCCATCTCCAGTAGCGAGAGGGACCCGCCCCACGGTGCATCGATCCCGCCTCGCCGGCTGACTCACAGCCCTGCCCCTGGCTTGCAGTCGAGCCACTCAGCCCTCTGCTCTCCCAGCTCCGGGAGAGGCCGTTGCGGGGCCGCGCCTAGGCCAGCCCTAGTGGATTGTGTCCCTGGGAGCTCCCCTGGGGGCTGCTGCCCATGGTGGCGTCCAGCAGAGAGGAGGCGGGATGTCGCCCAGTACGTGCCCAGCCTGGCCGGCTGGAGGACGTTCTCCTGGGCAAGAGATCAGAGCCGCTGCCAGCGAGCTGAGCTATCCCAACAGCTGCCCAACCCCCCCGTGGGGCCTGGCAGCGGAAGGGGCATTGCCTTGCCAGCGAGCCCAATGGTCAGAGCAGGGCTGGCACCATCGGCTTAGGCCAAGCTATGAGTGGTTGTGCTTTGTAAAGGCCAAGAGCCTGGAGGGGGTCGGTGGGTGCCTGCTTGGAGAGTGCCAACGATCCAATGGGGGAGGCTTCAGTGCTACGAATTTTAATAAAAACCAGAACTTTACAAAAAAACCAATGAAAAGCAGCAACTCTGGTCCCTGAAAGGCGGCGCAGGGGGCAAGCCGCCACGCGTCCGTCCTCGGAAGGCGGGGGAAGGATTCTCACACCCGCCTCTTGACTGGTGCTGCAGCTCCGTCGGGGCCAGTCTGTGGCCAGCCCCCCAGCCTGGCTGGGTTTGCGGTGCAGCTCTCAGGCCACGGCAGCTGTCAGTGGAATGCCTGGGAGAGCCCAGCCCGTGCAGGTAGGCACCATGGCTCAGAGATCGCACGCCGAGCCTCTGCCTTCTCCCCTCAGGCCCAGGCGAGCCCTGAGCGCTCCCCACACCTGCTGTTGCCCTCCCCGGGCTCCCTCAGCCCTCCGGTTTCCTTGGTGGGGTACTGGGGTGAGCGTGGGTACACGCCAGCCCCCGATCCCAGCGCGTCGGCCTGCAGCCAGGCTCCCGCTCAGCACGTCACAGGGGCTACGGCCTGGCCCGCTGGGAGCCTGCAGGAGCCACGTTCGCAGCTCAGGTGCACCCTACAGCTCTGGCAGCCCCTGGGATGGGCACCGCCTGGGGAGGAGATAGGACCCGCAGCCATGCTATGCCTGGACCCAGCTGGGCGAGGCTGCGCTCGGTGACCCAGGAGGTACAGGGGCTCGAGCTCAGATGGAGGCACCAACGGGGGGTGAGGGGAGGCTGCCTGCGAAAGATTGGTGCCAAGGAACTGCAGTGCCACGGGGCAACCGGCTCCCTGTTGCCATTGAACGCCACTGCACTGGGCATGGGGAGCGGCAGCCTACCGAACCCCAGCACCCTGCGGGGCTGGCAGGCTCCAGAGACGGGGGATGGGATATGAGGGGCAGCGGGACTGAGATTCGCTCAATTCCCAGGTTCCTGGGTGGCAGGTCAAGCCACGCTCCCAGGCTTTGCAGTGGGTGCCGGTCCCGAGGCAGATGTTGTTCCACGCAGCAGGGAGAGGCCCAGTCCAGCTCCCACACTCCATCTCCCCTCATCTGGCATTGCATGCCCGGATTCCTGGCCGCAGCCTCACACCCTGTCCCCAAAGGCCAGTGACTCCCAGGCCCTTGTGTGATCACTAAAGTGACAGCATTTGCCCTCGGACAGAACCCAGGGCACTCCTGTAACAGAGCCAAGCAGCCACACAGCGGGTCACCAGGCAGGCGCCGACTCTATGGAGTGGGTAGCCTGTAACGGCTGCTCTGAACGCACGCTATTGCTGCCGAGCAAACAGCTGCGTAGCCCCCTGGCAAAATGTTCCCCTCTCCTGGCTCGGCTGCCGAGGCTCACTTCAGTCCGTGGCAGAAGGCTAAATGTCCAGGCTTCGCACTGGAGCAGGGCAGAATCAGGAGGCGCCATTTTGTGGAGGAGTTCGATATTTTGAATTCTGGTTTTGTCGCGCTTTGGAACAAAACCTGAACATGTTGAAATTGGCCATTCAAGGGACTGGAGCCCAGGCACAGGGGATGTCCCCAGTTCATGTACATGGTGGACTGCCTTGGAGCCGGGGCCCCCAGGGCTTCCAGGCTCTTCGCTCCGGACCAGCCTGCCAAGCGTTGGCTGGCCAGAAATCAGGCTGCGCTCTGTCAGCGAGTCATCCAGATCCAACCAGCTCTGCAAAACATTCGCATTTTGACAAATTGCAAATTCTGACCAAAATTGTTTGGCTGGAATTATTCCACCCGGCTCCAGTTCTGGCCCAGCGGATTCGCAGATTCCAAGCCAGAAAGGGACAGCGGTGTGCCGTGAGGCTGACCATGGCGGCCACCTGACCGCATGTGAAGATGGTTCATAAACTGGCTGCTGTGTCACACAGCGAGAAAACGTCTTTAAAGGCCGGTTTTATGGTTCAGAACAGGTGGGAACTGTCCGTTCGGGCCCGAAATGCACCGCAGGCCTTTTTGCTCACGCCTGTCCGTCACCAGCTGGCGGCATCGGAAATGTGGCAGCCACACACTGAGCCACTGCGCCAGGGATGTGGCAGCTTTGTCCCGCCGAGCCGGGCCAGTATGTGGATGACAGCGAGAGCTGGGCTGGACCGGTGTGTGGACGGGAG